>CM026264.1:45856139-46461139 GCA_014851425.1 Senna tora
ACTTCGCTTGCACTTCTCCTTAGGTGTGTTAAGGGATGTTGTCTTCTCAAGTCAACTTTTACATTGAATCTTGTTGTGTTGGTTCTTGCACTTCGCTGTCTGGAGGTTCAATATTGCTGCTCTTCTATTGTTGCTATAAGGTCATAAATGGGACTTTATCCTTTTGTGCCTTCTTTGCTTTGTTTGCCTTTCTCATGGATGCCACAGTTTTTTTGCTCGTTTGATCAACTCATGTCTGCTTTTGGCATGGCTTCCTCGCATTCTAATGCCAAGTCTCTATATCGCTTTACAAAGGCTACAATCTCTTCCCCTGTGGGTTTCTTGACTCATTCCAAGTACATCACGTACATGATAGGTTGAGACTCAAAGAACTTTCTACTAAAAAGTAATCACCATCTCCACGGAACAAATAGATTCTGGCGCCAACTTGATATACAACGTGTAGAACTTTCCGATGAGTGACTCTTGGCCATGGACGTTGAACCCTTTGCTTGTAGACGAAACTCTTTGTCTCAGCCTTGGATGCTGAGATCATCAACGTGTAGGCTTTTCCAGTGAGGGACTCTAAGAACTCCCGTAGACGAAGCTCTTGGTCTTGGCCTTGTATGCCAAACCCTTTACCTGTAGACGAAGCTCTTTGTCTTGGCCCTAGATGTCGAGGTTATCAACATAGCACATGATGTGTTCCTTTAGGTGTCCTATCTAGCCATCAAACTTACAAGATTCTAGGGGCTGATATCCTTCAGGGTATGGCTTCATTGATATCCATTGTGAGTAGGATGGTCAAAAGTCAATGTCAGCCACAGTTTGGCCTTTGGATGTCCATGAACTTTATCAGGTCTTCCTTGGTCACATACTCTTGCTTTGTTAGTGCTCAAGGGGGGATCTTTGGCACTTTTTCCTAGCTTCAAACGAACCATCTCTTTCGACGTTGACAACGAAATTCTCCATTCATAATGATGGGATTCTTTATCTGCAGCAAGAAGGCGCATCAAGGAACACTCCATCTAAAGCCATGAGAGTTCGCTAACTTAGAATTCGCAATCAACATGGGTTTCAAAAATAATTTAATCAAGTCTTCTCCGTGGGACAACCGATGGCCGTCCCAAACCAACCACCGGTCATCTGAACATAAACTTCACTCTCCCTAGAATTGCACTAGAACTACTCCCCTCGTTTTAAAATTAAATGATTCATGTTATCATAATTTTCATCATGTAAATATGTATTTAGGATGTTGTTTGAGCTTTGAAATGATACAAAATTTGGTTAAACTCATTTAAAGACGTTAAGGGAAAGTATAAAAATTATTTAGAGAAAAAGATATCCATTTTAAATGATTAAAATTTTAAGAAAATAGAATAGCTAACTTTCAAGTTAGTTTTCAGAACATCTAACCGTTGGATTTCATAGGAAAAATACAATTTAGAATTCTTAGGATGTTAGCTTTCATTTGGGATCACTCAAATCCATCAAGGATCGAATTCAAAAAACACATTTAAACAAACAAAGGTCGGATTCAAAAATATGCATCAGTTCATAAAACAAAACCACAAACTTTCTAGGGAATTTCCAAAACATCTAACCGTTGGATTTTTCAGAAAAAAAACAATTTAGAAACTTTAGAATGTTAGCTTTCATATGAATTTTGAATCACTCAAATCCATGAAGGATTAAATTCAGAAAACACGTTTAAACAGAACAAGTTCAGATTCAAAACAGCATGCAACATTTGGCAAGCTTCATTAAAATGGTCATATCATATCTACTTCCATACTTAATGAAATGAGTTGATTCTTTTTCCTAAATCAAGCTTAGACATAAAATATGCTAATTATCAATTCGTGATGTCAAGGATTTGAGCCATTTAAGAGCAGTAATTTAAAGACAGTAGTCAATCATACAAAAATTATGCATCAGTTTAGAAAATAGAACCGCTAACTTTTGAGGCAATTTCCAGAAAATCTAACCGTTGGATTGTATAGTAAAAATATAATTTAAAAAGCTTAGGATGTTAGCTTTCATTTGGCGTTGGAATCACTCAAATTCATCAAGTATCGAATTCAAAAATCATGTTTAAACAGAGAAATGTTATATTCAAAAATTTAGTTTATGACAGTAAACATGCATTACGAATTTGTGAAGTCTTATACAATCAAAGACCATCAAAGATGGATGTTGTTAGAAGAGAACAACAAATCTCTAACTCAGCAAAATATCAGCACAACCAACAATTAAAACATCTAATAGAAGTGTAGGAAAAATTAAGAATGCAAGGTTTTATCCCCATTATCATCAAAGTGTAAGAAATCATCCAAAAGTCTCAAGAACATCATCAAGAAGGGGGAAAGATTACTACACCTACCTCAAGAGAGTGAAGCAAGACGAAGAGAAGGTTGGGAAAGACCTCCTAGCCCTTGCTCCTCCGGTTGCTGGAATCCAACCACCCACCACCTCCAACCACTAAGCTTCTCCTCCTTGCTCTCCTAGGGTTTAACTTTTGAGAGCACTCTTCTCTCTTTTATCAAGTGTGTGTCAACTCAAATGGGATGAATGAGTGCGGTGTCGGTTTAAATTTGTAACTAGGGAAAAATACTCCTTTTTCTCCTTCACTATCTATTCTTATTTTCTTTCACCCCATCAAGCTTTATTTCTTTTCACCAAAGTCCCAATTCCTACCTTCCTTGCCAATTTAATTTCTTATCCATCTAATAAAAATCCTTTTTCACTCAAGTCCTTAAAGTTTCATCTTTCTCATCAATTTAAATCTTGCCCAATTTTGAAAATCTCTTTTCTTTCTAGTCCTCAACTTTCATCTTTCTTATCAATTTAGTCCTTATTCTTAATTTAGTGGAACTATATGCAACTAATGCACCAATCAATGTCACACACAAGCATTTAAAGTAAAAACACATCATTAACAACCATCTCCTTAATTAATTTAATTTAAAAAGAAGCTGGTGTGACAAGGTCCACCTACAACCCATTCGAGTTGAATGTCAAGCTCATTGTACAATAGTAGAAATGGAACCAGAATGCCTCCCTTGGTTCCATGATATCAAGACCTATCTAGAGAAATAAGAGCATGGTTGTTGGATCGAACCGGCTCGCCCAGTCTAACCAAAAACCTGCCGACTCGGGAACTTGGCTGGCCGGATCCATCCAAGAGATCCAATTGTGGTCAACCCGGACATGACCCAGGTTGACCCAACGAGTTTCTTAAGGCTCGACGATCCGCCAAGAACCGTCACCTGATACATTTTTTTCTTTTTTTTCTTAACTTAGCAGCATCCTCAACAATGAGGAGCATTTTTCATAGATCGAAGTTCAAGAAGAAGAAATTGAGGATCAGATTCAGATCTGTGTTTCCCATTCCCCATAGATCGACAAAGAAGAAGATTCAAATCTTAGACTTCTTCCATTTTCAACATCGAAGAAGAACACACCTCCATTTTCAACGATCCCCATGCACAGCAAATCTGTGTTTAACAATAGATTTTAGCATAATGAAGATGAAGAGAAGACTGCTTGTGAAATAGAGTCTAATACAAAGACTCCATTTTTAGAGTTTTAACTTTTAACTTTCAAGAAAAAAATACAAGTATTTAGGAATGCTAGTGATAAAGCCTTCATTTTGATGTGTTTTACTGTTTTAAAAAAATAAAAGGGAAGTGTTATCTAGATGTGCAGTGATGGTAGAGTTCTTGGGAAGAGGAAAAGATAAAACTTCAACCAATTATTTAATTAGGCAAAATTAGTTAAAATAAATTAATTTATATTTTTTAATAATTTTAACTCACTTAATTATTAATTAGAGGTTATTTTAATGAATTTTCTTATTTATATTTACATTTTAAAATATTATTATAATTTTCAGTTAGTTATGATTTTTTTTTATTTTATAAGATAAATAAATTAATAATAGAATTAGTAGTTTTATTTTACCGGTTCAACCGGTGACCTAGCAGTGGTTGAACAAATGACCTAATGGCCTATACCTTTGACCGTTTAATGACGGGTCTAAGTCCAAAGATTACGAGTAAGAGTATCCTGACGGAATAGGGGAAAATGACAAGAGAATCCTTTGTCGTTTATTCATGGGTTTCTTCATCAATGAAGGAATCATATACAAAAAGAGACATGATGGTATCCTCCTTGGCTGCATTGAGGCAACAGAAGCCAATCAAATCCTGACGAAGGTGCATGAAGGAATCTGTGAGGCGTATGCCAATGGACACACTAGCTCAACAAATCCAAAGAGCCTGGTACTTTTGTATGACATTAGAACAATGATTATAATGAGCATTTCCAGAAGTGCCACAAGTGCCAAATTTATGTGGACCAAGTCAACATGCCTCCAGTTCCTCTTCACAGTATGGTCACCCATTAGCCATTTTCTGTGTAGGGAATTGACAATATTGGCCCTATTAACCCAAAGGCTTCTAATGGACATCGCTTTCTCTTGGTGGCCATCGACTACTTCACAAAGTGGATTAAGGCCTATTCATATGCTAATGTCACCCAGAAGACTTTTACTCACTTTCTAAAGACCAACATCATATGTTGGTACGAGGTCCCGGAAAGAATCATCACAAACAATGGGTCCAACCTGAATGGGTTCGAAGTAAAAAAGATATGTGAGGAGTTCCAAATTATCCACCATAATTTAGCACCATATCGTCCATAGATGAATGGGGCTGTAGAAGCCGCCAATAAGAACATCAAAAAGATGTCAGTCACATACAAGGATTGGCATCAAATGCTGCCTTATGCCTTTCACGAGTATCATACCACAATGTGAACCTCAATGGGAGCTACCCTGTTTTCACTGGTTATGATGGAAGCCAATTTGGATGAGGATCAGTGGGTTAAAACTCGATAAGATCAGCTAAATGTAATCGAAGAAAAGCTTTTAACGGTCATGTGCCATGGTTAATTATATCAAGCGAGGATAGCCCGTGCGTTCAATAAAAAAGTACAACCATGAGAATTTAAAGAAAGGGACATGGTACTAAAGAAGGTACCGCCAAATCAAGAAGATAACAGAGGCAAATAGGCCCCCACCTATGAGGGCCCATATGTGGTCAAACATGCCTTCTCTAGAAGGGCCTTGATTCTTACAGACAAGGAGGGACAAGAAGTGGGCCGCCCAATCAATTCAGATGCCGTTAAGAAATACTTTGGTTGACTTCTTAGAGACTTTATACCATCAAGGAAGATGAGGCACATACTTTCGAATTCGAAAATGCATATGTTTGGTATCTTGTGCAAACAAAGAAACCCAGAAAACACTGTGGGACAATCTTTTCTTCTTTATCTTTTCAAAAAGAGGTCATTTTAGATTCACTGTTGACTGTGATTTTAAATTGTACCTTGTTTTGTCTCATATCATTACTAAAGGAGAATTTTTTTCATTCAAGAAATCTTCTTTCTCTTTTGACATCGGCAAAGCCTTTAAGGCAACACAAAGGACAACAACTCACCATTCCAGCCATCAAGATTTCCTAAGACCTCAGCCACGGTAAGAGAAGACTCTAGAATCTAGATAAAGAACCTTGAATATTACTTCTGATAGAAACACTAGGAAGCCGGTCATTTAACCAAAAGGAAGTATTATTCTCAGAAAAAAATTATTTTTTAAGTTCCCGATTTAAAAATCAGTTCCCCTTAGAGATGCATTTCCCAATAACGAAAGCACTTTTGGAGGAGAGGGACATTCAAACATGTGTCCAGATTATATTGTATTCTATTTATTAATTCTCAATTAATGGATCTTTTTCGCAACTCATATTTAAGCCTAAAAAAAGAAATCTTACTGGACCTTAAAACATGGTCAAAACCCCCATTTTAGTCCTTTATCTTTACCACAAGTTCTAAATTGGTCATTTATCTTTCAAAAGTTTTAAATTGGTCCTTTATGTTTCCCAAAAATTATATATTCGTCCTTTTGTCCAAGTCCGTTACTTTCTTCCATTAAGTGCTGACGTGGCGTACTGAGGTGGACTTATTATCTCTCATACGTGTCCTTACTTGCTGATTTGGCATGCTGAGGTGGACTTTTTCTTCATTTTCTTCTTCTTCTTCTTCATTTTCTTCTTCTTCTTCTTCTTCTTCTTCTTCTTCTTCTTCTTCTTCTTCTTCTTCACAAATGCCTCATGTACATTCCACTCCCTTCTGTTGGGGTCCATTGAAAAAAAAGCAAGAAGCAGCGAGAACGATTGAGTCATCCAATACATGACTGCACACCACCAGGGGTCGGTGGCAGGCAATGAGGAAGGGCAAGAAAAGAATCAAGAGAATGGGATAGGGAAGAAGGGATATGAAGAGGAGGAGGAGAAACAAGTGTGCGTAAAGAAGGTTGTGATTAAGGCGGAAGGCAAGATCGTCGACCCATGGACGGTGCCTACCGGCGATGAGGACGAGAGAAACGTGATAGGATAGTGTTTGTGTATTGGGCGGCGTCAGGGTTATTCATGAAATACCTGGAACTCATTTCTTATTCAAATTCAATATTCAAGGATTTGGGAAAAGCTAACTCAATCCTTGCCAATTTACCACACACTTAACATTTCATTTCATGCCACCTTCATCTTCTTGTTCTTTTTTTTTCATCAAGGGAAGGAGTGGAATGTAAAGGACGCATTTGTGAAGAAGATGAAGAAAAAGTCCACCTCAGCATACCACAACAGCAAGTAGGGACACGTAGGAGAGATAATAAGTCCACCTCAACATGCTACATCAGCACTTAACGGAAGAAAGCAACGGATTTAGACGGAAGGATCAATATAGAGTTTATGGGAAACATAAAGGATCAAGACAAAGGACCAATTTAAAACTTGTAGTAAAGATGAAGGACCAAAATGAAATTTGGACCTTACAACATTAAGCCCAAACCAATAAAAACAATAAATATAAAATAAATATCTTAAATTACTAATGGAATTCAAATAACAAAGCCTAAATATAATAATTCTTGCCTAAAAATGCAACTCAAATTATAATAAGCATATTAAGCCTAAAATATAATGAGTTAGGTTCAAATGAGCCTCCACATATTTGGTACTTGGTCCAAACTCTTTAAATTAATATTTCTAAGCCCAAACTATATTGAACAACTCCACTTTTCAGCATTATTTGCAAGCTTAGTTATGATTTGTTTGACTCTTCTACCCTTTGTGAATGGTCCAAATGACATAGAAAACTTTTATTTTATTCTCCAATGGCACTCGAAGAATGACATAAACATATGAATCATATGTATCTATTTTCTAACATATTTCATGTTATACAATTAACGAAATCATTAATAATTTTGTTTTCATAAAGATTCATTTCCTTGTCATTGTATGTTTTATATGTATTTGTATATATACCAATAATTAGAGACAAGGAACATTGTGTCTGATCTGATCTGATCTGATATGTGGTCATAAACAAGTTAACATGAATCAATAAAAGAAAAAATCTAGCTATTTGACACTAGCTAATTAATCAAAAAGCAAAAAGTTAGGCATATTTTCATTAAAATATGTGTATATATAGTTTTTTTTTTGTGTGATATAATCCATCATGATAATTATTATTTTCACTAGCTTGTTAGCACCTATATAAATTGAATAGTTAGTCTAAAGATTTAAAGTTATTTCGTACTGAAGTTATAGATCAAATTCTTGATATTTGCTTTTTTTTCTCACAGGTATTTTTATAACAAAAAAATAAGTATTTTTAATAACTTATATTTCGACAGTCACTATTAATTGTTGAAAAAAAAGTTTTTTTTTCAACAATTAAATTTTAGCCATAAAAAATGTACATTTTTTTCAACAATTAAATTTTGACCGTCAAATTAAGTTGTTGAAAAAGTCAATAATAGTATTTTCAACAGCAAAAAATTATTAATATTTGTCAAAATTATTATTTTTGACAATACATTTGTCAGCGACGGCCGTCGAGAAAATACCGTTGAAAAAGATATTGTAAAAAAAAGTATTATCGGCGATTATTTACCGTTGAAAATACTATTTTTATTTTTTTTCAACAACTTATTTCGACAGCTAAAATTCTATTGTTAAAAAAAGTACATTTTTTCAACAAGTGGCCGTCGAAATATAGGTTGTTGAAAATACTCATGTTTCTTGTAGTGCCTCCTATCGGAGGCAATGTTCTTCGAGTTAGCGGAGGTCTCATAACGGGATAGAGCTCTCCTAGCAAAGGTTTTTCCATATACAAGTCCCAAACCCAAGACTAAACTTAAAGAGAATGGAGTACCTACTACCACTTCAATCAACCGCCTATTGATATATTGCTTAATTATAGGCTCAATCAACCACTTCAAATTACTCTTTTGCTCCTCAACGTTTGCACGAAATTTAATATTGGTCCTCAATATTTAAAAGTTATTTTAGGTCCTCAACGTTTTTTTTTGTCAAAATTGGTCCTCTAGCGTAACATCTGTCTGGTTTTAAATGCTTATGTGGAAGGCTTATGTGACACACCCTCTCTCCTACGTGTCATATTTAAATGACATGGCACCCTCTCTTACTCAAACTCAGCAAAACGAAACCGTTTTGATTCATTTAAATTTTCTATTTTAGTCATTTAAATGAATCAAAACGGCATTATTTTGCTGAATTGGAGTGAGAGAGGGTGCCATGTCATTTAAATATGACACGTATGAGAGAGGGTGTACCACATAAGCCTTTCACGTCAGCATTTAATGGCAAAATCAGACGAATATTATGCTAGAGGACCAATTTTGACAAAAAAAAAACGTTGAGAACCTAAAATAACTTTTTGAAACGTTGAGGACCAATATTAAACTTCATGCAAACATTGAGGACCAAAAGAATAATTTGACCCTTAATTATATGTATATATAGTTATATTCTTCCTTCTTAATTTGTAACATAAAATGCCAAGAAGAAGAAAACAAAGTCCTTTATCTTCATCAAAACAACATAGAAAAGACGTGGAAGTAAGCCCTCGGCAGACATATATATGATATATTTGAGTCATCGTACCATTAACTTGGAATATTATTGTTAGTACTTTCTTGGAAGGAAGCAAGTGTTCTTGGTTTTGCTTTCATAGTTATAACGTAAAGTGATGAAGTCCCATGAGAAACCTTGGGGCTCAATATTCTGTATAGAAGAGGAAATTTTCAATAATATTTCGAAAGGAAACAAATGAGTGTGCTATATATTTTTTATTTAAATTTAAGAAATTATAAATTTTTTTTTAAAAAATATATATATATATATATATATATATATATATATATATATATATATATATATATACAAAACATTAAAAATTCGACACAAGTCGGACCTATATGAATGGTTTAGGGATTAAAAAAGCCAGTCTCTAATTCATTCATGATGAATCTTGATTTATGTGAAGTTTTTAATTTTTATTGTGTCTATATCTTTCATACTTTAGATATTTTTAGAAAAATTTATAATTTCTTAAATTTAAATAAAAAAATAAACAAACAATACAAAAAAGACGACATGACATATTAAAACAGAGAAGAGCTAAACATTAAATCTGATCTCGAAACAAATTGGCAGAGAAAATACGTTGAAGTACTTTTAAATATAGTGCGTAATCCTAATCGTCAATCTTGACAATGTGAATTGATGGTTTAAATGTGTGATGCAATATGCTAAAATACTTTAGCAAATTTCCTCTCGAAAATTAGGTGTAATTTTTATATATTTTTTATAGTAAAATTCTTCAATAAAAAATTGATAGTGTATAAATTTACATAACTTTAATTTTCTCATAATTAGTTTTGTTTTTCAAAAAAAATTAAAGAATCGGTAAATAAAGCGCGTATTCTAGTCGTTCTTCAAATGACATTATTGAGTGAAAATATAGCTAGATTTTAGATTTTCTTTGAAGTTGGTGATGAGAAATTTATGTAATCAATTTTGATGTAGATCCATTTAACAACTGAATCAACAACGGCCATCACATGATATGATTCTTTTTTTCTTTTTCTTTTTTACTATTTAGGTTAAATTATTTTAGTGATGGTGAGTCCTTTATAATAGAAGGTCTCGAGTCATAGTCTCTAAGCCTCAGGGAGACTAAAAGGGAAGTAAAGAATTTTAATAGTAGTAAATTTTTGTTCCAACCCTAGAGGGATTGGAGGTATATGTAGAGGTCTTCAGGGGACAAAGTAGTGGTTGGTAATTGACGTATTGGGAGTTAAAGTTATCAGAAAGTGTATAGTGTTATCGGGGACACTACAACAAAACTTGGATTTATCCACAAAAATTTACCCCACGGAACCATGGGTAATCCGTGGGAAAACGAAAAAAAAAATTTCTTCAAAATTAGTTACAGATTGGTTTCTGTGGACAATTTTATAAAATTAGTCACGGATTTACAATTTGTGAGTAATTTGTCAATTAGTCACGATTTAATTTCCGTGGACAATTTCTTGGAATTAGACATGGATTTACAATGGCTAATCCATGGGGTAATAGTAGATTATAAGTGTTTATTATTTAAATTTTGTATGTATATATATAAAAGGAAAAAATTAGATCCATTTAATTTCCTTATGTCCATTTCATCAAGTTCCACCAATCATATATTGTATTTACACTCTCTTTCTTCTATGATTGGTCATATAAAAGGTGGTCTTCTATATTCTCTCTCTACTGTTTGGTTTCTCAAGGTATCCCCCAGCCCGACAGGCTAAGGACTAATCCTCAGCGGATCTAAGCTCCATTTAAGGGTTTGCCGCTGGCCAATTGGTTGCTGCATACACAAGGTGGGATTCGAACCCCCAACACTTGCTTAAGCGACCTAGTGAGAAAAAGATGAATTAGATTCTCTCTTTACTGTGATTGGTCATTTAAACACTGTTTGCCACATGTCATATTTATATTGGAGAACTTGATGAAATGGACATAAGGAAATGGACCTAAGTTTTTTCCTATATAAAATGTTTTATATTAATAAAACAACAAGTAATAAATGACATTGTGGTAATTTTAAATATTGCCATGCATGATATCCTCTATGGAACATTTTTCAAAAATATAAAATGTTTTATATTAATAAATAAATGCCCTAGTGGTAATTCTAAATATTACCATGCATAATGTCCCCTCTTCGAATCTTCTACGGATCATTTTTCAAAAATATAATACCTCCTAGTGGAGGTCGCCAGAGGAGTTGACGGTAGGGGTGGCAATGGGTACTTAGAAAATGGGTATCCGATGGTATCCGTCTGAAAAAATTATCCGATTACGAATAGTAAAACATAACTACTCATTGGGTATTGGGCGGATGTGGATATTGACGTTGGGTACCTTATATCCGTCCTAAATGAATGGGCGGATAAGGTACCCGATATCCAATATCCAAATAATATATATTACTAAATATAATATTAAATATTAAATATAATATATATTATTAAATAATAATTTGTATTTTTAATGTTATTATAATTGTTGTTTTTAATTTTTATTTATAATAATTATGTATGTTTTTTTACTTTAAAATGTTATTTTTATAACTTTCTTTTATTGGATGGATATCGCGTATTGGATATTGGGTAGTTTATTTGATTATAGGGTATCCAATATCCACTATTTTTTCGGATATTTTCGAGTATTTTGGGTGTTTCGGATACGAATATTCAAAATAATATTTTTTCGGATTCGGATAGGGTTCGTATATTGGATATATTGGATGGATTTGGATACGGATAGTGAACAAATGAGCGGGTACCCGCCCATTGCCACCCCTAATTGACGACCACCAGAGGATTTTCCGTTCGTGGTGGCCGACCGGCGACCGATCGAGTCTGTGAAATTTCCCACAATTTTGATACGTGGCTAAAATTAAAATTTCGTGACTATTTCCTTACGGATCCATCCGTGGCTATTTTTCCCCACGGATGGGTCCGTGGGAAATTTGTGGGGAATTCCCCACAGACTCTAAATTCTATGGGTAATTTTTGCTCACGCAAATTTTAGCCACGAACTGTGTCGTGAGTAATTCCGTGAGAAACCTCATTTACCCACGTAATAACATAGATTTACTCACAAATTTGTCCGTGGGTAAATCTGTGCTTTGTTGTAGTGAGAATTAATAGTGTCAGGTGGTATCATGTCCGTACTCTAAGGATTGGACGAGATGGTGTATGGACTAGCGATGGGTGGAGAGGATTCGTACGTCTGGTCGGGCATTCTGGACATGCCCATCAAGTGATACTTTTAGTATCAATTTATTTTTAATTTAGTTGTTAGACTTTAAATATTTGTAATTAAAACCTTAACTTTTTTTTAAATGTATTCCTTGTTTTCAAAATCTAATTGAAATTATGCTAAATTGTGGTAATGTTGTCAATATATATTATCTTAATACTATAAATATGTATGATTTATTGATTTATGTCAACAAAAGGAGAAAAAAGTAATAATGTAAAATTTGCTTATATATGCCATGAAATGCAATTTATAGTAGGTAATATAAATAAATTGACTTAAATTAAAGGAAATTACAATATTTAAATGGTATATAATAAGCATACTAACAAAATTTAGCAAAATATTGACAAAATTTTAAAAGTAAGGACTAATTCCATCAAAAAAAAAAAGTAAGGACTAATTATATTAATTATTAAAAATTTGTTAAACTTTAGAGATTCAAATAAAAATTTCGAAACTATATAGATCCAATTAAAATTTAAGTTAATTTAGGACCACAAGCACAATTTAACCTTAAATTTATTATGTAATTTTTTCTTTAATTTCACAATAAGCCAATTTAATTTAAGGAAAAACTTAGGTCCATTTCCTTATGTCCATTTCATCCAATTCCCCAATATAATTATGACACGTGGCAAAAAGTGTTTAAATGACCAATCACAGTAGAGAGAGAATATAGGAGACCACCTTTTATATGATCAATCATAGAAGAAAGAGAGTGTAAATACAATATATGATTGGTGGAATTGGATGAAATGGACATAAGAAAATGGACCTAAGTTTTTTCCTTAGTTTAAACCGTACATTTTGATAGGGTGTAATTTAAAAAAAAAAAGTAAAATATACCAAATTTATAAACTACACATAAAATAGTTATAAAAAAACTACACATAAAATATGGAGACAGTGCATTTTGACACAATTTTATTTGTAATATAATGTGTTTTTCATTGTTAAATAGGATCTAATTTATAATTTAGCCGTAAGCTAGTATCCATTAATCCTAGTGTTAGTTAATTTTTTATCTATTTTATTAATTAAATGACCAAATTAAGGAATTGGATCTTTTAAGGACTAAATTAATATATTTTATCTTTTAATAACTAAATTGAAAAACTATATATCTTTTAGGACCAAATTATTAGTTTACTCAATTTTTTGAGTCAATAAATATTTTAATGTTGACTCTTGATATTTTTCTTTCATTAATGTTGTTTTGGTGTCAAGCTTTCTTCAATGAATGGTGGCCCACAATGTCTAATTCTTCAAAGATTTAAGAAAATAATGTTGGTTTTATGACAACTCGTATAAACCATATACAAATTGCTAAGTGTTAAGAGTTTAGTAAAAAAATATAGGCACACTTATTGATAGTTTATAAAAGATAAATTATAATATTAACCTACTTTTTAAATTATATTATTTTCATTTTTATCTTGTTAACACTTAACATGTGATGGATTTATATAAAACTTAATAGATTCGAGTCCGCGATAATATTTGTCTTAAAAAAAAAATGAAAACTTTCATAATTGTACAATTATATATGTTGTTTGTCTTAATTAAATTATACTACATATGACTAACAAAAGGAGGGTCAAAATAAGCAATGCAATGTATTTATTATATTTTGGATACATATGAAGAGAATGGTTCACTCTATGCATGATTATGAAATATAAAAGTACCATAAGCAATAATAATGACTTGTTTCATGAATGTTTGTCCAAAAATAATAAGATCATTTACACCAACTGTTGCTTTCCTATGGGAGCTCATAGCCAACTACTACTACAAGAGTTTGACATATTTTTGTGCCTATTTAGTTACACTTCCCCTCATAAGGTAATGATTATCATTATATATATATATATATATATATATATATATATATATATATATATATTATTCTTTTTATATTTCTTAATAATGATGAATTTACCTTTAAAGGAGAAATGAAGTTTGAAAAATTCCAAAATTTCCATTGACATTGATTTTAATGTAAAATTAACATTGTATAGACAAATATATGAACATGAAAAACATAAAAAGGATGAAATAATTATTATCTAAAATTTATTTTCCGAGCTACATTAATTGAATTTTCTCTTGTTAAATAACAATTGTTAACAAAGTTGAAATTGTTGTGTAGAAATAATTGTGTTAGGGTTTTTTTTAAGTGTTGGGCAATATTTTAAAAACCGGACCGATTATTGAATTGATTCAAATTACCGATTGAATCGATAGTCGAATTGAACCAGATGAAGTTATAAATATAATAATAAATAAATAAATTTAATATCAATAATATATTTTATGTTATAAAAAGTATATGTTTATTCTTGAATTTTAAATATAATAAGTAATTTATATGATTTAACTATATATAAAAAATATTAAGTTTAAATAAGAATAACTAAAACATTTATATTATTTACATTCCATATTAATTGTTTCATAATCATATAAGATTCAAAATTATAAGATATACCTTGCATATAGTTAAATGTAACCCAAAATGTGAGGTCCAACCATAAAAAAAAAAAGCACAACAAAAAAAGCTAGTTCGGGTCAACTAAAATCGATCCGATTTTTATTTTTTCTTGGCTCGTTTGATTTTAACCGGTCCAAACCGGTTTAACCATAAATCTGAGTTTTCGTATAGAATCAACTGGACACTTAACCGGTTATCAGTTTGACCGATCAAACCGACCTTTCCGGTTCTTAAACCAGTGGTATTGGGATTGATTCCTAAAATTTGTTTAGATAGAGGACAATACAATGAAAAAGAGGATCATTGTATAATGATATAATGTGTTCATTTAATTATTGTTTATTGGGTTCAATTCGGGAAGGAATAAGAAGCATCATCTAATAAGAAGCATCATCTAATAAGAAGCATCATCCCTTACTAGCAAGGAAGGTGATGTGAGTTTAAGCTTGTGCATGTTTGGTATGTCTTTACCACATGTGAGGTGAGGTTGAGGTTCCCTTTGGAGAGGGAAGCTTCCTTCCCTCATGATGTGGAGGGAAGTTGAAGGAATGTGAAGTAAGGTTTAAAGACCCACATGCCCTTAAAAAATTTGTGGCTTTTAAAAAAGTAAGGGCAAAAAAGGTTTTTCATACTTTTATCTTCTATTTCCTTATCTTTTTCCCAGTTCCCACTATACCAAAAAATATTACTTTTACATTCTACTTCCATTTTCCTGCATACCAAACATAATTTTTTATCACTTACTTCCACTTTCACTAAAACACTCATCTAAACTCTAACGCGTCATCTAATGGAAGGGTCGCTCTCAACAATAAATCTTGTACTGTCTGAGATATTAATTAGGACGTTCCACTGGTGTTATTCTTATTCAAGATAAAGAAAAAAAAGAAAATAGAAATATAATTATTATTTTCATATTTTATGTGAATTGTATTTAAATGATTATAATAAGCCATTCTCTTTAGTTCTAACATATTTTTAAGAAAAATATATATTATATTTTAATTTAAATATAACTATTACAATTATTATTATTTCATTTATGTCCCAAATTTTCTATACTTTTTCAATCCAGACATATCTTAACTAATTAACATTATTTTATTTTAATATTTTCTTTAAACTATATTTAAATGATTTTTAATCAATCACTCTCTTTAGTTTTAACATATTTTAAAGGACACTAACATTATTTTTTATTCATTTCTTTTCTAATTTTGCATACTATTTCAAACCAAACGTACGTTAAGTAACATTATTATTATTATTATTATTATACTATTTTATAGGTAAACTGGTAAAATAATTGAAAAATGAGAAAAAATATAAGGAAAAGAAAAGTTAGAGGGAAGGAAAAGAAAAGGTTGGAAGAAGCAAAAAGGAAGGGAGAAAAAATTGAAGAAAAAGAAAATGAAAAATCATAAACAGAGTAAGGGGAAATCAAAAAGCCCTACACTGTGGAAAAAAAAAAATAAACACTTAATTTTGCTCTCCCTCTCTTCTCTTTTGGTGTCTCTTTTTCTCTTCTTCCTCCCCTTTCCACTTCTGATAGATCAATTTTAAAAATCCATTTGAATTGGAATAGATCAAGGTTTCTGACAATTTTGTGAAGTGTATGTTCATCTAGTGTCTTCTATTACCAATCACTGACCCCTCTCCTCTCCTCTCCTTCCTATTGCTATTATCTATTCCCCTCTTTCTCTCTCCCTCCGTCGCTTCTTTTTTTTTTTTTCCCCTTTTGCCCCATTTGTTTTGTTTTCGTGAGTTTGTGGTTTTGTGGGTTTGGATTGTGAAGATGAGCGGTGGTGGGATTAGGGCTTCAATTCCGAGCAGTGTGAGGAAGACGATCCAGAACATCAAGGAGATCACAGGTAACCACAGTGAAGAAGAGATTTATGCAATGCTTAAGGAATGTTCTATGGATCCCAACGAGACCGCCCAGAAGCTCCTCCTTCAGGGTATGATTTGTTTTCTTTTCACTTTTGTTGCTCTTAAGTTCCACCCCCTTGTTGCGTCGTGGATTCGATCTTGATCTTAATTTTTGTTTCCTTGTGATCCTTTGTCTAAACCTTGCATTTTCTTATCTGGGTTTTATTTGCCTTGGAAGTAATTCGTTGGGAGTTTGTTTTAAATTGATTTTATTATTGTTATTGTTTTTTTTAGTGTAGAGTATGGACGTCGTAGGGTTGAGTTTGCTATGATGACTTTATACTGTTGATAAAGCTTTTGGTTAGGCTAAGTTTGAATTTGTGGTACCTGTGGATTTTTGAAAGGGTTTGTGTTGGGTTACCTGAAGAAAGCTGTCCACTTTCATACTTCAATGCGTTTGTTTAATCTTCTAACGTTATGCACTTACTCTTTGTTCAGAATCGTTTCTAGGTTATAGTTTTGTCACCATTGTCCATTGTCTACATTGTTTACAAGTAATAATTTGAGATGCTTTTGTCTTTTAATTTCCTCTGTCAATAAATGTTTACTGAAGTCGATATCCAATTTCTTTGATGCTCTTTTGGTTTCAATGAAGTTTACCTGTGCAAAGCATTTGTAGTTGAATTGGGTATTTGGGTACTTAAAAGTGGTAGCTTTCTCTTACTCAGCTTCTGGAAGATGTATAAGTCAGAGGCATTTCTTTATTATTATTATTATTATTATTATTTCTTTTGCCCTTCACTTTATAAGTTTTCTAATTTTCTTTTATTCCAAACTCATATATTGTGATCCAGAACTATTGTTATAAAGAACCTGATAGTTGTTTAGAAGGTTTGATGCTACTAAAATTTGATTATTATTATAGGGTAGGGTATTCTATGCTTTGATACTATGTCTGGTGATGAAGTCATTCTAAATTCTATTATGGGGATTATTATTTTGATTTTATATGATGGTGATCGAATAATGCTGTGCTTCATTTTCACTAATCTTGGTGGTTGTGTTAAAAATGACTGAGCCACTCTTGTAGACCTCTTAGCGGCTGAACTTTGTAGGGTACATTTTTTGTATGGAAGATAAAGTTTCTCTTCCACGTCGTGTCATCGATCATTTTCAACATGCCCAATGATCACTCCCAGTTTGTTTAGGAATAAATATAGTGAGGGCCTGTGTTTTTGTGGAAGTGAAATTTTCAGTGGTTTAGCTAGCATTTGGATTGTAATTTATTAGTTGACGCGCAAATTGTCATCGTTCTGTATGTGAAATCCAATGCATGTATCATTGAAGCAGATGAAACATTGTGATTTTATTGCCTTTGTATGCGT
Organism: Senna tora; assembly: GCA_014851425.1. Classification (NCBI taxonomy): domain Eukaryota; kingdom Viridiplantae; phylum Streptophyta; class Magnoliopsida; order Fabales; family Fabaceae; genus Senna; species Senna tora. Next base: position 45,874,124 of record CM026264.1, read on the forward strand.
TATGGATAAGTTCTCGGTTGGAGTATGCAATTTGAAGTTGTCATGTTTTTGCATATTGAGGCAATGTCCATTGCCTTCTTTAGGATTACTAATTAAGGCTTTCTAGGTTCTTCTGTTGAATGTTCCCCTCATTCTTGAATGATATCTATGCTTATTAGTTTTCATGTCAATGATTGAATATATTCTTTATTTTCTATTGTATATTTATGGTTCTTTTCATGTCTATGGGTAAAGAAAACTAACAAAAGTATCTGTTTTACAGACACATTTCACGAGGTCAAAAGAAAAAGGGACAGAAGAAAGGAGGTAAGATATTGTTAATGTGAGTCAGTGGTTGATTTAAATGAACCACCAATTGGTTTTACTGGTTGATTATCTGTTGTTTCTTTTATTCTTATTGTTGACTAACTTGTAGCAACCAAATTGACCATGCTTCTATGCAATCATGCAAGAAGTCTATCTTTTTTGTCCAAAACAGTTCTTTATTCTTTAGATCATATCTTCTAGGCCAAATTACTCTTTTTGTCCTCAACGTTTGCACGAAGTTTAATATTGATCCTCAACATTTTAAAAAGTTATTTTAGGTCCTCAACATTTTTTTTTGGTCAAAATGGGTCTTCTAGTGTAACATCCGTCTGGTTTTGCCATTAAATGTTGACGTGGAAGGCTTATGTGGCACACCCTCTCTCCTACGTGTCATATTTAAATGACATGGCACCCTCTCTCACTCAAACTCAACAAAACGACGCCGTTTTGATTCATTTAAATGACCAATACATAACATTTAAATGTATCAAAATGGCATTGTTTTGCTGAGTTTGAGTGAGAGAGGGTGCCATGTCATTTAAATATGACACGTAGGAGAGAGAGTGTGCCACATAAGCCTTCCACGTCAGTATTTAATGGCAAAACCAGACAGATGTTACGCTACAGGACCAATTTTGACAAAAAAAAAAAACGTTGAGGACCTAAAATAACTTTTTGAAACGTTGAGGACCAATATTAAACTTCGTGCAAACGTTGAGGACTAAAAGCATGGTAATCAAGATCGCGATCTTGTGACCTATTTTCGATTTGGATCGTGCGTAGGATCGAAAAATTCAAGATCGGGATAGGATCGAAAAATTCAAGATCGGGATAGGATCGCGATATTATTAACAGTGTTAGGCAATTATTTTGTGATAGGCAATTATTTTGTGATAACTGGGGTTTTTTCTGTTGTTGTTATTTAACTTCAGTATGTTCATGAAGGAACCTCTCCTTTCTCTGCTAATTGTTCATTTCTGGTGTTTTGGGGATGTACTTCTTTTCAGAAGTTGTGTACCTTGTTTCTCTTAAAATGTTGTGGCTATTATTTATTATTGTTGACCAATTTTGTTCTTGTTTCTTCTTCCTTTTGTTTATCATTCTGCAGAATCTTAACAACAGAGAGTTTGTGGAGTCACGTTGGAGGCCTGGCACCCAAGGACGGGGGGTTAGGGGTGGTCGAGGAAATTTTTCACCTCATCGTGTATCACATGGTGAACAACCATCCTTGACTTTAGGTCTAGAGTTTCTTTGTTGTTGTAACTTATAATACTCTCTTTTTGTATCATACTTACACATCCCTCTTTGGGTCCTTTGTGATGAGTTAAATGGATCTGCTTTATGCCATGACATTATTCCCATCTCAAATAGTATTTTACTTTACTTCAGGTTCTGTATGTTTAGCTATGAGATTAGAAATTGGTGATGGATATGATCATGGTGTAGCATCTGGCTGTTTTATGATTATGACACCTTTTATTTCCTGATCTCTTGTGTGTGTTAAGTTGTTTCCTGAACCTTAACACGATTTAAATTTTGGATCATGATATTGTATCATTGTAGTGGCTTTGTGGTGGCATTCCTTTTTTGTATTATTTCTAAAATTTTGATACTATGGGGACCAGTCAGAACAGCTAAAACTGAAACTTTCTCCTATGACTTTCTCTCAGATGCTACTGGAAACAAGAATTCTGATACTGGCAAAGATAATGGAATCAGTCAAGTCACTGAGAAAGGTGTACCATCTTTGCCAGCTTCTCAAGAGACAAAGACCAAAGAAAGAAGTTCTGGAGCAGGGTAACTAGATTAAATAATTCATTTTTTTTAAAATTTTCACTGTTGTCAGTGATTTCCCCTGATTGCCTATCATTTTTCTATATTTTATGTTCAAAACTTCATAAAGATGTATCTTTGCAGCTCTGCTCCGGTTGTTGCTAATGGTCCTGCGCCTGTTGCTTCTGGAACTACTAGTAGTGTGAATCCTTCCTCTTCATCAGCTGGAAGTGAAGGAACAGGTCCATCTTCTGGTAGCAACACTAATTTGGCCAGTACTTTGCCTCCTAGTAGTTCAAACAAAGGTTCTCAATTGCTTTTTGAAAGTGGACCTTCCAGTTATTGCTTAGGCTCTAGACCTGCATAGTCATTGATTGCTTGTTTCTCTTCCTCAGATCAAGTTCTGGTTCCTTCTAATGATATACGGTTTCCTGGTGATGTTGGTGGAATTAGACGTGAAGTGGGAAATCAACATCCCCCTGGTGAATTTTATGCTACGAACTTGGCTGATACCAAAACTGCTGGTTAGGACATTTGACATTTTCCTACTTTATAATTTGTTGGGTTTTAAAGGTTTTTTTAATGTAATTAACTAAGAAAGTTTCCTGCCTAATAACTTCATGCCAGCTTCTGGGACTGGTGGCTCTTCTGTGCAAGGGAAGATTCCTGGCAAATCCCAGGGAGCAGCAAAGAATCACCTTACTGAGTCATCTCCATCTTCAATAGCAGTAACACATGGAAGCTCGTCAACTAGTCGCCCTTCATCTAATTACAGTAACCGTTCACAACAATTAATTGGCCCTCAGAAAGGTAACTCAGATGGAGGTTGACTAAAAAACTTATATCTACTACGTATTCCTTATTTTATGGCGTTCCTTACTTATATGCACACACACTACCTTGGACATGACATTCATGTAGATCGATACATACATATATATTAGAGGCTTTAAGATACAGGCTTTGCATGCAAACTATTATTAATAGTGATCTGTATCTTTTTTACAATTCACAAACCACACTCTTTTGTTTTTTTAAACAGATTTTAACGTGTTTCCTTTTGTGTTACTAAAACTCTCATTTTATACTTAATACATTACGAGGTCTTGCCAAATTGGCTATCATATAGCGTAAGGCCGGCCTTAAGATTATATTTCTGTTGCCAAATTTCATACTTTACCACTATAACAAATTCCAATCATTACATGTGAGGCGGCAGGCTTCTTTAAATTTAGTAATTAAATATTCGAATGTGGGAACCCCTCTTCCCATTTGAAGAACCAACGAGCAGAACGGAGGATGAGAAACTGATTTTGCAAGTTCATGGAATAGATGGTAGAGGAGAAATTTTCAGGTGGCTGAAAACCTCAATTCATAGTCTGAATCTAAACATTAATGTTTTTTTTTTCTGAAAATATACAAAGGGTACTTGAACATTTTTCTCTAGTACCTGTTCTTCCTCCCATTGTGCCATTTCTTTCCCTCTTCCACTTTTTTCTCTATATCTTAGCCCTTGCCGGTTCCATCTCCAGCCACAGTATCACGGCTATTCTCTTTTTTATTTGGAATCATCCATATAGTTAACCCACCCAGTTTTGGCAGTTCATGGATTTTCTGATGAAATTGGCTAGTGCAGTCTAGTTTTGAAAATTATGGCCCAAACAAAGCAATTAAGTGGAGATATATGGAATCAATGTGTTTGTGTGATCAGCTGATAAGTAAGACCTTTGATTTCCATGATTATGTATATATGTATTTATATATACTAGGTTGCACAGGTACGGCAAAATGGTTGCCGTACCCGTACCTAATACGTATCCAATACAGATACGGTAAAATACGGTTGGATACGTTCGTTTCTCTGTATTCTTTTGAACAGCTTTGCTACTATGACTTCCTATGACTTCCTATATTGCAAAGGTTGCACACAAAACATGAAATACATAAAAGATAAACCATCAGCACCGTTTCAGCACCGTCTAATACCTTTTTGTCTTATTTTTTCAATTGTAAAGCTACATTCATGATTCATTTGAGGTGCTTTGAAGATTGTGCTTCTAACCTATATCAAATCACTTTATATATTTTAAAGTTTATATGTGCAAAAAAAGTTTTATTATTTAACTTTAATAATAATAAAAATTATATATATAATATATATTTATATTTTATATAAAATATTTTGCCGTATCCGTACCCCATATTTTTAAAAATTGACGTATCCCGTACCTGTATCCGTACCCGTATCTGTATCCGTACCCGTATCTATGCAACCTAGTATATATATATTCCCTGCTTTCTTATTATTCTCTAATTCAATCTGAAGATTTCAATGACTGATGTAGAATTAGAAGGGAAAATAGCTAGTGGAGAGGATCAGAGAGATGAAGAGTAATTTACGGAGAAAGCTGAGTGGGTTGTTATGTAATAGCTTTGGGGTTCTGGGCAGAGTAGGGCAGTAGACAAGTGTTATTATTCTGTTGTGTTGGGTGGGTTTTGGCAATTCAGTTACAGAGAGAGACTTAGAAAGAGTGAAGGAAGAGTGAGATAGGGTATGGAGATATTGTGGAGACATCTACAATCTCAAAGGCCCAGCAACTGTTATTATTTTTTCTGCCTTTTATCCCTGTTTCTGTAAAGTCATCTTTGCCATTGCAGTGGGTTTGCCTCTGTTTTGCTATTCTAATTTATAAATACAGTATTTCTCACATAATTTCTAGAAGCATTTGGTTGGGTTCTATTATAGGTAAAAGATGTACTGGTCCACAATTAAGCCTTTATTGGCTGTCCCATAATTCAGAATTCAGAAGGCTTGAGTTGCAATTAGTTGCTGTTGTAATTATCAAACTTTTCCTTTAGTTTTATTTTGTTAGGGTTTATCTTGTTTAGATAACTATTTACCACAAATGCACTACTTAATATCATCCATTATAATGCTCAAGGTTTGTCTTGTTTGGGAGATGATGTTTGCAAATATTTATATGGTATATAGCAAGACCACATTTATATTTAAATTGCCAATGCCTTATAAATACATATCTTGATGGTTACTTTTGTTTGCATCTTGTTATGCCAGTTATTAGATGGTTATAATATTTAAGTCATTATCTGGTTATGACAATATTCTGTAACTTGCTTAATGGTTGTGTTGATTGAAATTTAACTAACCTATTCTGGGTGCATGTTTGTATAGACACACACACTTATGTTTGTTAGTATGAGTTCTATAACCATATGTGATGATTATCTGACTTCTAGATTTATAATCTTGTCTTCAACAGCTGGTTCTAATAAGGAGTGGAAGCCAAAGCCAACAAATACAATTAATCAGGGTCCTGGACCAGCTAGTTCATCTGAGGGTACTGCTATTTTGGCTGAAGAAACTGGGAAGTCGCAGTCTGTGCCTTGTGTTCTTGATTCTGATGAAGCTTCAAAACTGCAGAGGAAGCTGGAGGATCTACGTCTTCCACAACGTCATGTTATACTTCCAAATCATATATATGTCCCTGATTCTGAGAAGACCAAGTTTAGCTTTGGGAGTTTGGGAAACACTTTCGGAGTTAATACAAATTATGCTAGCAGCCAAGAGAGTGATAAGAGTTCTACACCTGTTTCTGAAACTTCACAGGCTATTGAAGAAACCACGGATGAGCAGGCCTCAAGGTTTTGATGCTAAATACTTTCATTGAAATTTTAGTTTGTCTAAAACATGAAATCTAGGTTTGACGATATACATACATATATATATATATTTAAAATTGAATAGAAACTTAAATAAAAAACTTTGAAAGGATATATGATTTTATAAGCAAGTTCAAGAAATGATGTTAATATTGAGGATAACATTTTTTGTACCTGTTGAACTGGTTATGTGACCAACTTCATGTCTAGGTAATATAACTAACCTCTAAGTAGACTTTCTCAATGCTAAATTTTGCTAACTTCTGACAAAATTATTCTTTTCTTTGGGCAAAGAGAATACCTAGATTAACCAATCTTCTATTCTTTACTGTTTGCTACTAACAAGTAACTTACATTTTCTAAATGCATTTTCAGCCGTATATTTGTTTTAATATGGCTGTTGGGTCTTCCGGTCAGTGGTCTCCCAAAATTGTCATTTTATAATTTAAAAAAAATAAAAATATGTGATGTGAGAAAATAATGGGAGAGAAAAGGAGGGATAATGATAGTTTATTTTTATTTTGAAAGGGGGATAATGGTAGTTATCGAAAGAATGGAATTAAATACCTTCCTAATTTTTAATTTATTGTTTTGAAAATTAATAATAATAATTTTATATTATATTTTAAAAATTAAAGAAAAAGAATGACATGCAAATACATGCATGCAAAGCTTCTAGTACTTGTTATATTCTGTTTCTCTGTTTCTGTGGAGATTATTTTACCTGAATTGCAGAAATTTTCATTTTGACCTTCTGACAAGACTTCTTTTACTTCAGCAGTCAAACTGCTGCGGTGACTGCTGAGATGGGAGATTATCCTGACCATCCACAATCACCCACTAATGTACCTGAGAACTTGTCATCCAATGAGGTGGATGTGTCATCCAGTGCTATTCAGGAGTACAATGAAGCCAAGCAAGATGCTCCTTTGCCATCTGGAGGACAACAATACTCGGTGGTGAATACTTCTCCAAACTACAGTTTTGGTTTTGTGCCCCCAATGTTGGGGACTCAGCTCCCGCCTTTTGATACTTCTGAGGCTCAAGCACGTGATATTTCTCGGCTTCCAAGCTTTGTTGTGAGCCCTTAGACCTATATTTAATTTCGTTTATGGGTTACTTCACATATTTGCATCCTCTTTTGGTTACAAGAATTAAATTTCTGTTACGTTATGTTACTCTAGGTCCATCAACCATTTGATCCAGCTAGTTATTATGCCCAGTTTTACCGCTCAGGTGCTGATGGTGATGGCCGTATTTCACCTTTTCAATCTGGTGGGGTTTCTGCTAAGTATGGTGGCAATGTTTCGGTGCTTCCTGTACCAAATTCTCAGTCTCTTCAAGAGGTTTGCATTTGATAGTGATATTTATTTAAAGTAAAACTTGTGTAGTGTGTACTCTTGTATGAACAGCCATATCAAATTATGTATTTTTGAAGCATGCAAACCTATATTTTAACTTTCATTTTCATTAATATGATTTTTGTGTGGTCTCTTCTTATATTTGAACGTTATTTGATCTCCATCTGCATCCGCCAACTATTTGCAGTTTACTTTTATTTCTTAGAATATTGTTTGAAAGGTGTCCTTACCCGGGAAATATTCTATGCAATGGGTATGTGGCACAATTGGTGCCATTGATGCCACTTACCCAATAAGAATCGCATCAATGGCACCAATTGTGCCACTTATCCATTGCATGATGCTACAAGTAACAAGTTGCATCATAGGCCCACCCTTTTTTTAGATCAGACCTTGTCTATGGTCTATTACATGTGCCTTAGGTGGTCTTCTGGGTCATATACAGAGGAGACCATTGCAGGCTCTTGTAGAAAGAGTAGATCAAATGGAAGATAATCCTATAATTAGAAGTAGAGGGAGACCAAAGAAAACAATAGGAGAAACTATTAGGATGGATATAATTATCAATAACCTAACTACAGAAATGAGCTATGATAAAACATGTTGGCGCCACTTGATCCATGTATCCGACGTCACCTAGTGAGAAAATGCTTTGTTTATTGTTTTTTTTTTTCAGTCAAGGTTTCAAGTATGCTTTTGCACCTCCTATGTTCAACCCTTTTAACTGAGTTTTTCTTTTGTCAAGACTGTGTGAGCCTTGATGCATTTCTTGTTTTCTTTCCCCTTTCTGCATTCCTCTCATTTTCACTCCTAGTAAGCAGTATGCACGCCTTTGGGATACTTAGACAATAACACACTGGTATTAATCCGATCAAGTTAAATGTCTGTTCTTCCCCATAAAAAAAATTCTTAAAATGATATGAAAAGAAACATCAGGAACCTTTTTATTCTAGGGTGCATTTTACATGTGACATCACGAATCACAAAAATAACATTTTCAATGGAGTATGTAGTTCTGATCTCTGAGGGTGGGCAATGAGTATTGACAAAATTTTCATATGTTTTTTGTTCAATTTATCTTGATTATGGGGACTCAAATATTAGTTTGTAATTAGTATATATATCTCCAATAAAAAAAGAAGGCTAAATTGCACTGAGACCCCTGAGTTTTGGGTCAGGAGCATATACACCCCCTGAGTTTTAAAACTTTGCACATAGACTCCCTGAGTTTTCACTTTCGGGCAGATAATCTGTTAGTCAACCGTTAAATTTTATGGTTAAATGCCACATCATCAATTTTATTTGAGGGTATTTTAGTAATTTACACATTCCTCCTCTTTCCCTTTTCCTTAATTTCCTAATTTCCACCATCGTCTTCTTCCATCACAAAAGCTCCCAAATTCGCACACAGAACCATACCCCTCTCTTTTCTTCTTCTTCTTTGATCCCACACATCCCAAATTTCGAAGCTGAAATCAAGAAAGAATCACGATGAACCCTCCCCCAGATGAAATCATCTTGTACCACATACTCCCAAGACTCCCCATGAAGTCCTTGATTTGATTCCGATGCATCTGTAAATCTTGGGACGCTTTCATTCTCGATCCCTCCTTCCTCCATCTCCGCCAATCTGCCACTCACACCGTCGGCCACCTCCTCTTCGTTTGCCCTTCCTCCGCCGTCACAACCTCTGAACCCCACATTTTTTCCGCGCCGCTCTTCGACGGAATTGAGGATGCAGATCCTTTGAGCGCGACCCACATCGCCACAAGTTCGAACCGTAAGGCTTCCAAGGTTGCTGTTCAGAGCGTGAATGGCTTGCTCTGTTTTCATCCCAAGAACACAATCTGCTTCTCCTCTTGTTCCGACGCTTTCGTTCAGGGCCACAACGGTGGTAGATTCCACGCCGTCTTTCCGGCAAGTAGCCTCCCTCTTCACCGTCAATCTCTCTCATTTTCACTTTTACTCTTTTGGAGCTGTGTTTTGCTGCTTCACTCCATCGTGTTTGGGTGTGATTGTTGTGTGCACTAAAGGTTTGTTTGGAGTGTTAATGGTATTGTGGAGAGGAAGAGAGAGAGAGAGGAGGAAGGCGGAAATTACTAAAATACCCTCAAATAAAGTTGATGATGTGACAGTTAACCACAAAATTTAACGGATGATTAACGGAAGGGTGTTCTCTGCCCGAAAGTGAAAACTCAGGGGGTCTATGTGCAAAGTTTTAAAACTTAGGGGGTGTATGTGCCCCTGATCCAAAACTCAAGGGGTCTCAGTGCAATTTAACCAAAAAAGAAATGACAAGTGAGCATAAGTGCATAACATACTGTTGAGGGACTTAGCAGTTATTCTAAGATAAATCTTACGTATTAAGTTAGAGTTATAGGTTAGGAGTTTACTATTATCTAGGAGTCTTGGTATTATTACTTGTCTCCAGTTTTTCTCTTGATTAAACTATGTTGTTAGAATATTATAAATTGACCTCTATAAAAAAAAGAATATTATAAATTGACGTTTGTGAAGTGAAAGAATATGTGTATATTATTATGAGAATACCATAGGTATTTATACAAGAGAAGAAAACCTATTCTAGGAAGTAAGAATAAATACAATAAATACAATTGAATCCTAATTGATAGACTAAATCATATCCTAATGATTCTAATTGATTTACAACATAAATATAGAATATTCTCAACACTCCCCCTCAAGCTGGAGCATATAAATCATAGGCACCAAGCTTGTCACATAGGTATTTTATCTGAGGACCTCTAAGAGACTTAGTGAAGATATCTGCCAGCTGATCATTCGAATTGACAAATCGAGTGACAAGACATCCTGATTGAATTTTCTCTCTAATAAAGTGACAATCAATCTCAATATGTTTGGTCCTCTCATGGAACACTGGATTCGAGGCAATGTGCATAGCTGCTTGGTTATCACATACCAACTCCATTTTGTCTTTGTCTCCAACTTTCAACTCTTGAAGAAGTTGTTTCAACCATAGGAGTTCACAAGTTGCTAATGCCATAGCACGATACTCAGCCTCTGCACTAGACCTTGCAACTACATTTTGTTTCTTACTTTTCCAAGAGACTAGGTTTCCACCGATGAGAACACAGTATCCAGATGTGGATCGCCTATCATCTGGTGATCCAGCCCAATCCGCATCTGTAAAGCCAATGATTTGGGAGTTCCCCTTGTCCTCATATAACAGTCCCTGGCCTGGTGCTCCCTTAATGTATCGAAGAATTCGAACAACTGCATCCCAATGACTATCACATGGTGATTGTAGGAACTGGCTAACTACACTCACAGCAAACGATATATTTGGACGAGTGATAGTGAGATAATTGAGTTTTCCCACAAGTCTTCGATATCTCTCGGGTTTGTTTATCAGCTCCCCCTGTCCTGGATAGAGTTTGACATTTGGATCCATTGGAGTCTCAACTGGTTTGCAGTTTAGCATGCCTGTCTCTTCTAATAAGTCAAGTGCATACTTCCGTTGTGAAATAGCCACACCAGAACTAGATTGGGCAACCTCAATTCCCAGAAAATATTTAAGCTTCCCCAAATCTTTAGTTTGGAAGTGGTTGCACAGATGTTGTTTGAGTTGAGCAATGCCTAAATCATCATTGCCTGTAATAACAATGTCATCCACATAGACAACTAAGTATAAGCACTTGCCATTTGAAGTATGGCGAAAGAAAACTGAGTGATCAGCTTCACTACGAGTCATGCCAAACTCTTGAACCACAGAACTAAATCGGCCAAACCAAGCTCTCGGTGACTGCTTGAGTCCATAAAGAGAACGACGAAGTCGACATACTTTCCCATACTCCCCCTGAGCAACAAAACCAGGCGGTTGCTCCATATAAACTTCTTCTTCCAAGTCTCCATTGAGGAAAGCATTTTTAATATCCAGTTGATAAAGTGGCCAATGATTAATAGCTGCAATGGATAGAAAAACACGAACGGAAGCAATTTTGGCAACAGGAGAAAAGGTATCACCATAGTCCAATCCAAAGATCTGAGTATACCCTTTAGCCACTAAACGAGCTTTCAGCCGTTCGATTTTGCCATCAGGACCAACTTTAACTGCATAAACCCACCGGCAACCAACTGGGGTTTTTCCCGGAGGAAGTGAAACCAAGTCCCATGTACCATTAGAATGTAAGGCAGTCATCTCATCAAGCATGGCTTGCCTCCAACCCGGATGTTCAAGAGCTTCATCTGTAGTCTTGGGGATAGAAACAGAAACCAAAGAAGACACAAATGCATAATATGGAGTAGATAAACGATGATAGCTCAAGAAATTATAAACAGGGTGAGGATTACGAGTGGAGCGAGTACCTTTATGAATGGCAATCGGAGGACTAGCAGGTGGCGGTTGGACCGGAGCAGCGGGTGATTCAGACGAAGGCAGTGAGTCAGGAAGAGTAGCTGTGGGCTCAGGACGAGGACGACGATGATATGTCAGGAGAGGAGGACTAGGTGTGTCCTGGGGTGAGGCCTCTGGAAGAGAAGGAAGAGGAAGAACTTCAATTACAAAGGGACTTGTAGGTGTAGAAGAGACAAAGAATGGGGAGGACTCAAAGAAGGTCACATCAGGAGAGGTGAAACAACGTCGAGTGGATGTACAATAACATCGGTAGCCCTTTTGGAGTCGGGCGTATCCGAGAAAAACACACTTGACGGATTTTGTTGCAAGCTTATCTTTTCCTGGGGTCAAATCATGCACAAAGCAAACACAACCAAAAACACGAGGAGGAAGATGATAAAGAGGGTCGTTGGGAAACAACAAAGTATGGGGGATTTGATCATTCAACACAGTAGAAGGCATGCGATTAATCAGATAACATGCAGTGAGAACAGCATCACTTCAAAAACTAAGAGGAACGTTATGATGAATAAGCAAAGTGCGAGCAGTTTCAATAAGATGGCGATTCTTACGTTCAGCTATCCCATTTTGTTGTGGGGTATGAGGACAACTTGTTTGATGTAAAATTCCTTGAGTGGCCATAAATGTTTGAAAGGGTGTAGACAAATATTCTTTAGCATTGTCAGAACGCAAAATAGAGACAGAGGTATTAAACTGAGTTTTTATTTCAGCACAAAAATTTTGGAAAATGTTAAATACCTCAGAACGATTTTTCATCAAATACACCCAAGTACAACGAGAATAGTCATCAATAAAAGTTACAAAATATTGAAAGCCAAACGTAGAAGATACGCGACTAGGACCCCAAACATCAGAGTGAACAAGTTGAAAAGGAGATGAAGATTGACTATTAAGGCTAGTAGGAAAAGAGCTACGCGTGTGTTTACCTAATTGGCACGACTCACAAGGGAGGGCAGACAAAGTAGAAAGAGAGGTATCCATTTTGCGAAGTTTTGAAAGGGTTGGATGCCCCAAACGATTATGGATAATAGATGGAGAACAACTGGATGTGCACGCAACTGGGGATATAGGAGGTGAAAGGTGGTATAAGCCGTGTGACTCTCGTCCTATGCCAATCGTCTGCCCCGTACTCCGATCTTGAATAGAAACACATTGATTAGCAAAGGTGATGGAGTAATTGTGAGATTTAGTCAATTTACTAACCGAAATAAGGTTGAAAGGAGATTCAGGGATATAAAGAACAGAATCAACAAATAGGGACGGAAGAATTTGTGCTTTACCAATTCCAATAGCAGCAGTTTTAGAGCCATTGGCCAGAGTTACAGATGGAAGTAAAGATGAACTAGAAAGATGGGTAAAAAGATTTTTATTACCAGAGATGTGTTCAGAAGCACCTGAGTCAAGAACCCAAGGTCCAATATCTGGGGAACGAGCAAAGCAAGTAGTAACATTACCAATTTGGGCAACTGTGGCAACCACAGAGAACTCAGTAGTAGGAGCTATGGCCATGACAGTATACTGACTTGGGATGTTCAAGAGAGTGACACACCAAAGTCTGAGATAATGGCGGAAGTGTGATGAAACGGCAAACCAACCCCTGGAACGTGAAGAGAAGAGAGCCGGTGATTACAACGGCGTTGAGAGCAGCTGAAGACGGCGTCAACGATGAAGAGAAGAGTGTGAAAAACGAAGTAGGAGATAACTACGAACTCACACCGGAATAGGGACCAGAACACGCCGAGAAGCACAACGGTGCAGAGAACGGCGGAAAAAGCTGCCGGAAAAGGGCCTCACGCGCCGGCGCGTGGCAGCTCCGGCGAACGGTCGGACGGGGCGTGGCGGCGCGTGCGGCGGCGGACGGCGACGGGAAACTAGGGTTTGGCCGGTCGGAGGCTTCTGAGCACGGTGGTCCGGAGCGTGCTCCAAGAAGTCGCCGGGAAATAGGTAAATCGGAGGGTGGCCGAGATGCACAGTGGAGGAGGAGGTGTTTAGGGTAGGCTGGAAAGAAAACACAGTTGTGAATGATCGAACCGGCTCTGGTACCATGTGAAGTGAAAGAATATATGTGTATATTATTATGAGAATACCATAGGTATTTATACAAGAGAAGAAAACCTATTCTAGGAAGTAAGAATAAATACAATAAATACAATTGATTCCTAATTGATAGACTAAATCATATCCTAATGATTCTAATTGATTTACAACATAAATATAGAATATTCTCAACAACGTTCAAAAGGCTGAAGTTTATTTTCTTCTTCCCCTAAGTTCTTCAACCATATCCTTGCTTTAACTGTGAATGTCAACATGGTATCAGAACAGTTTCAACCACCAAGACTTGTACCTGGCTTTGTTTCTGTCATCTGGAGATAATTTCTTGTTTACTCATTTTGTCTAGTTTGTATCAGAATTCTTCCCCTGCCACTTGTCATTGTTCTTTGTCACTCTTCAGTTTATAAATTAGAGTATTGGACTCTATCAGCATGCTCAGTGTCCCAATCAGACAAAACCCAGAAGTATTGCAATTTACAGTGCTAAATGAACTCAAATGTGCTGCTGTTGCCTAGCTGTCCTGTCGTTCATTTGCTATTGTTTGAGGGGCGTTTTGCTGTCATCTTGCTTTCACATCTTTGTTTTAAGTTTCTTCCATTTTCTCTGTGTTCTCTGTTCACATTCTGAATTCGCAATACTTTTGCTTCTGAAGTATTAGTTCTTTAATTTTTCTGTCATTGGTTTCTCCTTAAGCTTGTTGCCCATGAGTGTTAAGGGTACCCAAATTTTTTCTATTTTAAGAAAAAGGTAACATCTTTGTTACTTGATGTATGTGGCAAAATGTCACAAGTTGAACTCTGGTTGTTGGGTGTCATTATTTGACTGCCAGTTGTTGGTTGAGTTCATTGCTGTTATTCAAGTTGTTAGTTCATTGCTTTTTAGTCTTATTGAAACTGGTGGTCATTAGAGGTGCTGCCCAAGGTACAAATTGTGGTGTTTTGATTTTTTTTTTGTAGCTTTTAATTCTTTTACTGGCTAAATTTATTTTATTTGTAACAAGCTGAAATTTATCTAGTCTACCGCTCTACCCTTTGTTTTGGTTGGTGGGGGGTTGGGGTGGGTGGGGTAGAGCTTGTTGAGGAAAACTTATTAGTTGTTCAAGAATAAGTATTACAAATTAAGTTGGAGTGTTGTAGGTTAGGAGTTTATTATTATTTGGGAGTCTCGTAGTTATCATTTTATATTTATTTCTGGGAGTTTCTCTCAAACTTTGTTTTTAAATCTTATAGAGGAAGGTTCATATTAATAAGTGTATATTTTTTCAGCCCCCTTCCAACTATACCATTTGCTTTAACCTGAATCTCAACACATACAATAGTCCTTCAAATTGATTAACTTTGATACTTAAAAATCTAGTTTGGAACACCCCTAGTCAAGCGGGTGCATTACTAAATGAGAAATGGAGCACCAAATAGGCATATCTGTGGCAGTCAATTAGAAAGTTATCGTTTATCATTGAGGTGCTATGCCTATGGTGCACTCAAAATGAAGCTGATGAACTATTAAATTGTTTATCTGGGAGTGTGAGCTTGGTAATTCAGCTTTGTTTCAGTTTAGAAATGTACTGTCTGGATGCAAGCACTCTCTTCTTTATGTGTTGGCTATGCAGTTTTTTCTGAAACGTAGTTGGCTTTTTGAGCTTCTCCTTTCATGTGGTACTGATGCTACTTCTTTATGTCATAGTAAGAATATAAGATCAATGATGGAGTTTTTCATTATTTCCTTCAATTAATATTAGATTGCTTTATAAGGCGTTGTCACCGGATGTGTGTGTCATGTGTTTTAGAAGGTCTGAGACGAATAGCCATCTTTTTCTACATTGTGAAGTGGCAAGGTTTATGTGGAATATGCTGTTTGGTCTCTTTGAAGAGAATTGGGTATGTCCGGCGGATCTCGGTATTTTTTTGGGTATCAAGTTTGTGGGGTTTGGAAGGAACAAGGAGCATAAAGCTCTTTGGCAATGTGCAGTTTTGGCGACGCTATGGTGTCTTTGGCTGGAAAGGAATGCTAGGGTCTTTAATAATAGATTCCTTTCACCTCATTTGTTGTGGGATAGAATTATTTTTTGTCTTCTTTATGGGCTTCGTCGAATGGTCTATTTAGAGGAATGTCTATTATGGATATTCAAAGGGATTGGAAGGCCCTATTGAGATAATGTCTTAGTTTCCTTCTGCTGGTCTTCTTTTTATTTTCTATTCCTGAGGACTGCTTGTCCTCGTGTTTGTAAACTTCTTTTTTCTTTAATACAATTTCTTTTTTCTATCAAAAAAAAAAAAAAATAGATTGCTTTGTTGAGAAATCCTGAGTAAGGGGCCTAACTTCTTAATGTTGTGATTTATGCATTTTTGTCTATCTTACTGATTCATGAAAATATGAATTTTCTGATAATTTATGTTATTCTCTATTTGTAGGGAGGTGTCCTGTCGACAACCGGACCAACTCCACTTGTGACTCAAGCAGCTGGGCTGATGCAAAGCTCCATAGCTGTGACTCAGCAGCCTGTCCCCGTTTTTAGACCACCAAGTGGTGTTCATATATCACATTACCCGCCGAACTACATTCCTTATGGTCACTATTTTTCCCCATTTTACGTTCCACCTCCAGCCATCCACCAGTTTTTGGGTAATGGTGCATTTTCTCCACAACCTCAGGCTAGCACTGTATATCCTCCTCCGCCAGCAGCTGCAGCGACAGGGATGAAATATCCCCTTCAACAATACAAACCTGGAACTAATACTACTAGTCCAGCTCACATTGTAATGCCAAGTGCCTATGGGGCATATGGTTCCTCTCCGGCCGGTTATAATCCTGGTTCTGCTGCAACTGCTGGGAACTCAACCTCTAATGAGGATCTAGGACCCTCGCAATTCAAGGAGAATAATGTATACATCAGCGGGCAACAGGTGTGTTCCTTTTGACCATTTATTTTGGCAACTTGAATAACTTTGGTTTTCAATTTTATATGGCCTTTTAATTCACTCAACACAGGCAAACAAAACAAAACAAAAAATCGACCACTTTGCATCCAAAAGTTCAATAGAGTTTAGTAGACTGACCCCATCTTCTGCAAGGCACTCGAGAAAAGAACATAGATAAAAACTTTGCTACGATACTTTTATTTGTAGGAAAACTTTGGTGTAATTTTTATATCTTTGCCATCAGGTTCTCTAATAAGAAACAAACGTGTTTGGTTTATACAACTAATCTCTCCTATGATCAAATTCTTTTCTAAAACGTATTTCACGTGCTTTATTTTGATTGGAGAACCTGATAGCAAAGATATAAAGAACTGTATACAAGTCTTGTCCTTATTTATATCTATACTGTGATACCATAAAACAGCATTTTAACTGCCTTTCTACTGCAGAGCGAAGGTTCTGCAGTCTGGGTGGCTGCACCTGGCCGAGAAATACCGAGTTTGCCAACTAGTTCATTTTACAACATTCCACCTCAGGGTCAGCATGTTACTTTTGCCCCAACGCAGGCTGGCCATGGCACCTTTGCTGGCATCTACCACCCTGCACAAGCAGTAACAGCCGCAACGGTTCATCCATTGCTGCAACAGTCCCAGACAATGGCTGGAGCAGTTGATATGGTAGGACCTGGAGGCAGTGTTTACCAGCAGCCTCAGCATTCGCAGATTAATTGGCCGAGTAACTACTGAGATGAGCTTTGACATCTTCCTGACAAACTAAACAAGATAATTTGAGTCCTATATGGGGAAATTTTTTTTGGGAGACTCCAAATATAGTTGGAGTTTCATGAGAGGAAGACAAGGCAATTGGATGACGCAATTGAGTGTAAGAAGCTGGAAAAATTTGCCAATAGTCAATCAATCTTCTGATTGCTTGGGTTGAGGACATGAAAGGTACAATCCACCTGTAACCATTTAAAGTTAGATAAGATAGAAGAAACATATGCAGTTCTTGTCTTTTTTGCTCCTGCTATTTTGTGTTACCATATGAACCTTTTTCTCTTATAGTTCCAAGCCTTTTTTTTCCCTCACTTTTATTGAGGGCCTTAAACTCTCTACTAGGAAGTACTGTTGAGTGATGAAGTGAGAAATGTTGTTCATTCTTTGTTTTGAGTTTAATAGGGTTGGGAAGGTATAGGTTGGTGGGGAAAGCTTTTTCTGTTGCATTTGGTCTTTTATTTTACCTGTAAAGTGAATTTTGATAGCAAGAAAAATTATTTACTGAAGGAAGCTATTAATATTATTGCTATGGACAAAGCAATATGTCATTTGTTTCAGTTGACATTGCTTGTCAAGGCTATACAGGAACAAGGGGCCAATGAGAGTTGGCTTATCTGGTCACCTGCTCATAACAATTGCATGGTTTGGTTTCGATTCCAGGTGATCCCTTATTTCGTGAGTTATTTATAAGTATTCATGTGTAAGTGTTCCTTAAATCCGGAGCTTTGCTTTGACCATGGATTGGGGCGTCATCCCCTCGTTAAAATTTATGTTTATAGAAAAAAAAAAGGAACAAGGGGGACTAGTCTGAGATTGATTCTTATTTTTTTAGGATAGAAATTAAATATTGAAGAATGTAAACCCTAAACCCTAAATCACTGCAAAACTGGAATAGCTATAATATAGATCAAATTCTAAGAAGAAATTAGGGGAAAGCCCCATGATGCTACTAAGTAAATGCAATTGGTTTACCTTATTAATGAATCATTACTTTTGTTTTTTGTTTAGTATAGTATTTATTGTAATTAGTTAAATATGCCACTTCCTATGTAAATTTCTGTTTTGTATGGTGGGAATACCACTACCATAGCTCTAGGTTGGATTGAATTAAAGTCTAAATCTATGCGTTTATAGGTTTAAAAAAGAAAAAAAATCTGCGTTTATAAATTATTTTGGGTGTAGATTTTGTTTTTAAGTGTTTTTTTTTTTAAATGTTTCAGCTGGCTAATAGTGCAAGTTGAAGATGTTCCTAAATAAATTTGAATTTTAATGAACAAAAATTATAATTAAGATAAATTTCAAAGGAATAAAGAATATTTTATATTTTAAGAACAATTATTACAAAGCTCGAATATGAGAAGAAAGATGTATTAGGTTGTAGTTAAGAAAAAAATTGTTTATTGTTTCATTGTAGAAGTTTCAACTTTTATTGTAGGCTCAAATAGTTTGATCGATTTTATGGCAAAAAGAAAAAAAGAAAAAAGAAAAAAATGGAGGAAAGATTAATAATATAAAAGATAATAAATTATATAATCAATCACAAGAGAGAGAGTAAAAATATAATTTGTGATTAAAGAATTCTATAGTAAATACCTAAAGAATTTTACCTTAGTCATATTATAGCAAAAAGTTGTGTTTGGTGAAGAAAAATACATAAAATGTGCACAAGCTGGATTTATGGTGAGAAGGACTTTGCAATTTGCATCACATTCGTGTAATATGGCAATTTTCTTTTTCTTATTTATTTATTTTTTTTTTCAAAATTTTGACGATATTATTTAATTACAATGCTGTATGATATGACTTATGAGTGAAGTATATGCTGCTGCACACTTCAGAAATGAATACGGTTGGCAACCGTAAAATTACCATGTTGCCCTTTTGATTTTCATTGAACTAGTTGTCTTGGAAGTGGTTTAAATTTGGATTTAATTTTGGTAAGGTATTATATTTTTTGTTTTGGATCCAAATTTAGTGGTTATC
Source organism: Senna tora (assembly GCA_014851425.1). Lineage (NCBI taxonomy): Eukaryota > Viridiplantae > Streptophyta > Magnoliopsida > Fabales > Fabaceae > Senna > Senna tora. The sequence continues at coordinate 45,893,373 of CM026264.1, forward strand.
AAAATTAATTTTTATCTTTAAACCCTACGAATAGTCGAATCTCTATATCCGAACTTAGATCGTAGAAATTTTGAAATTAATTATTTTATTAATAGAACATTTGTTTTTATCAAATTTTCATCTTTAACCACAAAAAAAATCATAAATATAAATGTATTATTAAAATACTTTTATATGCATATAAATATTTAATATTTATTATTATTATTATTATTATTATTATTATTATTATTATTATTATTATTATTATTATTATTATTATTATTATATATTTTCTCAACACAAAAGTTTAAAAACATTACCTTTTTATATATAAAAATAAATAATTACTATTGCGGGTAAGATATGGATAGGGTACATCTTTATTCGTCATGTGGACCCATTAATTATGTACCTGGACTCATACTTAGACCTATAAAATTAAATTTCGCGGTACCCATTAGATGTATTTTGATCATCTATAGTGAGAAATGTTAAAATTTGTTGCATTTTCATTGCTTTTAAACATTATAAAATTTTAAATTAAAATATTATATTTTTATTTCTTTATAATTTCATATATTTAGTATAACATACCTTTATATTTTTATTTTTATTATATCACAAATTTAAGTATTTGATCAATGTTAATATCAGTTTTTTAAAAAATTCAAAATGAACTAAATTTACAATTTTTAATACAAAATGACTATCATTAAAATAAATTTTTTAAAACATTTTTTTAAGAAGCTATAATTCAGAGTATTTTAGTCATATTTTAGTTTTAAAGAAATCAATCTACATATATTTTCAAAATAAAAGAGAATTGGAGTAAAATGTTCAAAAATCAATTTCAGAATTTCTCCACTATCAGCTCAGCAAACTTCACAACAAACTTCACAACGCTAAAGCCCAATACAAAAAGAGCAGCTCCTCCAATTCTGTCCAGAGTCTCACTCACAATTACTACTTTATCTAGGTGACCTCTTCGATATTTAGGTTAATATTTAAATAGGATAATTCTCAACCGGGTCAAAATTATATAATCCTAAAAAAACCTTCATGGATGTTGTAACTACGGAATAGTCTACCTAGGAACACGTGGCATTGAGCTTCCAGAAGCCTAGCGATAGCATACGCTAACGACACGTGGCACCACTCACATGGCCGTTGTCCACGACTCCCCTTGAGGGCTCTCGTCCAAGAGACGCGAGAAACCCCCTGGACGTCGTGGGACGACCCACGTCCATCAAGAACGTGGCTCGAGCACGTCCTCCCCACACTTAGTATAAAAAGACCCTCACCCAGGGAACTTGAGGATCATGAGAAAAACATCAGAACCAAATCAAAAGAACATCATCCATAACCCTTTAGGCAAGCATTCTGAGCACCCTCAGACGTCCTCTTGCCCAATCCACATCACACATCCCAACCTCTGCCCATTACACCGTTAGGTCTTGTCACCAGCAGACACTTCTCCGTCCCGGAGTATTCCACCAATAGATCTCCCAACAGCTCTTAGAGACTCAAGTTCTCTCACACACTAAGGCAACCTCCCACGAGCGGCTCGCTCGCCCTGAGTACCTTACACACATCTAGCCGCACACGGCACGATACAGGTAACCACCTAGCCTAACAGCACCTATAGACGTCACCATGACGAACTATGTGGACTTTGATCCCTTCCAAAGGGTACGTAGGCACCTAGGTTCCTCACCTAAGGACAAGTCCCCCAAGGTTACGACCCCTTACGGTCCTTAATTGCAAATAACAATTGTCTGAACCAAAAACGACAGTTACAGTGGCGCCCACCGCGGTCTTCCTCAGACCACAATGCCTTGCGCGTTCTGCCGCTAAATGAAATTTCTTTTTCGGGGAGTGGGAGTATCCACCTAACACTCAAGAACCCGTGTTTTTTACTCTTTCGATACAGGATACATTAGAAGATGACCGATTCAAACGCACCCGCAGCCACAACCGACGCAAGCGCTCTAAGATGCAGCACAAGGAACAGGCAGGGAGCGGCTGAAACAGTCACAACCGAGGTAGGTGGTTTGAGTACAACTCAACCCCAGAACACCTCAACAACGCAAGTAGTTGTTGCAGAGACTGTGGTCCAAACACCAGCACCCAGGGAGGAAACATGCCCCCAGCATCCTTATGGCATGCCACACAATTCTTGCCCTACAACCGGCAATCAAGGAATGACAGAGCCGACAAGGACCTCGCGGGATATAGAGCTCGCCCGCCTCGAGGCAGAAATAACGGCCATACACCAACAGCAATGGGAAGAGGACAAGAACCTTTACCAAGCAAGTATAGGCACCAATTGCCGACAGCACTGCAGAGCGCACCCGCAGGACCCCCTAGTGACCCTACTAGCTTGCCTGCAATACAATTTGGGACTTTGCCAATGGAGTTCGCACGACTATCACTAACAGCACCAGTGATCCCACCTGGACCGACAATGGTCGCCGGGCAGGCAGTACGCCCGCCCACAGACTACCCTCAACCACCAGTCCCAAACTACCCGCCGGGATCCTATCTCCACATGCCCTGGGTAGGAACTTATAACCCGTACGCCCCCTACGGTATGCCCACTCACTTGGAACAATACCAGTGGCCCGATTTCGACTTCCAAGGAAAAAGGAGACACCCTTTCACCCAGCAGGTCATGAATGAGCACGTACCCATGGGCTTTAAGATGCCTTTCCACATAGAACCTTATGGTGGAGAGACGGATCCACGAGATCACATTAACACCTTCAACTCGGCTATGTCAATACTGGTAATGACGGACGACCAACAAGGTCGAGATTTCTCCTCGACCCTAAAGGAAGCAGCTTTGAGGTGGTTCTCGCTGCTACCCACAAACTCGATCCACAGCTTCGAACAATTGGCACAAAAATTCCTAACTCAGTTCGCCAACAGCAAGGAATACCAAAAGAACGAGGACGCCTTCATTGGTTTTCACCAAGAAGAAGGAGAAACCTTACAAGCCTTCCTGGACCGCTTCACCAAACTCTCGCTCCAGGTCCGAGGTCTCCAAGACGTCGTCGCGATCTTCGTCATTAAGTAGGGCTTCCGATGTTCGCAGTTCCACAGAGAACTCAACAAAAGCCCCGTTTCCACCTTACAAGAACTGATCGACCGTGCAGAATGGTTCATCCAAGAAGAAAATGCGCAAATCACCAAAGACAAGATAAGGAAGTTCCTGATAAGTAGATCCGACATGGAGCGAGCGGAAAAGAAAAAGGAGAAAGCGGCGGCAGAGAACCAAAACTCTAAGGAGAAAAATAGCAGAAAACGTTCGCCACCTCGACCATGAACGCCTCCCAGAGGGCAGTTCACAAGCTACACTCCTCTCAACAAATCCCACGTCGGAGTCCTCGAGGAAATCTATCACTCGGACATGCTCAGTTTCCCTCCGCAGATTAAGAGGCGAAAAACTGGAAAGCCGGTGGACAAGTCCAAGTACTGCCAATTCCACAAAGATTACGGGCATGGGACCAACGATTGCATCCACTTAAAGGATCAGATCGAAGATCTAATCCGTAAAGGGCAGCTGGGCAGATACATCAAAGAGGAGAGCCGAGCTAATACGGAACACTCACGAGAGGCCAACGATCAGACACCCACTCAGGGAGTCATCAATGTCATCGCAGGCGATCTACAGAGAGGAACTTCCTCACAACCGCAAAACAAGAAAAGGGTGGAACGCTCCATACTTGCCCCCGACTATGCCCTCCCAGCACAAAAAGAGGAGCGAGCCCAAAGGAGACCCCATCATGTTCGACCTCACAAACCTAGAGGGACTAGTCCATGACGACCCCATGGTAGTAACCGCAGTCATTGCTAACTACGAGGTCAAAAGAGCGTGCCTTTTCGAGAACTTGAATTTTCCTGGAGATTATTTCAAAGGGATGGTTAGCCCAGGATGCCACGCGTCAGGATCCCGTCGGATGTCGGCGCTTCGGATGTCTTGTAATTTACATGTGAAGCCATTTTTCCATTAATGTCCTCGCGTTTCCATGAGATGTCATCATTAGCCGCTGCTTCGAGGTTTTTGTATTTCCCTTGGGGCCTTTTGAAGAACTTTTGGGCTTCCAAAGGTATTTAGGTCTTCCCTAATGTGACTCGATGACTTCAAATCTGAGCCGTTCTTCTTCGTTCGTGTCTGCTTGGATCGGACTGCTTTAGTCTTGATTTAGTGTAGGTGATAATTACTTCTTTTCCGTTGCAAGTTTCGAGGGCGGTTGTGATTTGAATTGTCGAGCCTCTAGGTCCCTATAAATACTCCCAAGATTGAAAGGGAGAAGGATCTGTTTACCTTCAAATTTTCTGATCTTCAACCCTTTGTCTCCGAGAGTTCTCTACTCCTCTCTTCGCTTTTGAAGCTTCTTGCTTGCTGGTTGCATTTTGCCATGGCCAACGAAGATGAGAGTGAGTGTTGTCTCCTTCTTGTTTATTCCCTCTCTTCTTTTTGCGCTTTCTTCTCCTTTTCTTTGATTTAGGGTTTTCTGATTGCAGGATTGTATCCCTTCGACTTCACTGACTTGGAGGATCTCTCTTCTCCTCCTCCTCCTCCTCCTCCTCTTAGCCACGCTAGGGATAGTAACCTAGGTAGGGAGAAGAGGCCAAGACAGGGTTCTCCTCCTAACCGAGAGAGGGTTACCGGAGTTCGCATTGAGGCATCAAAAGGAGGTAAAAGAGCTGAGGGGAGGCAGGCCTCGGGTAACACCATCGGAGTTGAAGGGAGGCAAGGCTCGGGTACCACCACCGGAGGTCGTTATCAACGGAAAGAGGATCTCCAAGGGAAAGAAAGGAGGAAAAAAGGGAGGAAATCCTAAGGAAGGGGGTCAAAAAAGACGGATTCTTGGCTTCCTTCTTAGGTTCCTTCATCTTCGACAGCACATTAGAGGGCTACTCCGATGGAGAATAGAGTTGCTATTTCGGTGGGGGTACATTTCCGTCTTCGGAGCCAACTCATTGCTCGCCCTTGATGATGGTTTTGTCGAGCTCTCCCTCTTCTCATTCTATTGGGCCCTTGGTTTGGGGTTCTGCCAAGAGCGTCAAGGAGCCAACGAGCAAGAGGACTCGAGTGGAATGAACGGTTGGGAAGGTTGGCGTCGTTGCTACTGAAGGTGGGGCCGAGGCTCCTAATGAAAGGTTGGCTGCCGTGGAGGAGAGTGCTTCAGCAGCGGCGGGTGACCATAGTGGGCCTATGGCTGAGACCCTTCACAAGCTATGCAAGGGTTGTCAGGGGAAAAGGTGCCCCCCTTTGCTCTAGTAGCCCTTGAGAGGCAATTTCCCGTGGACTTAGAGGAGAAGGCTGCTAAGGCAATGGACACTACTCCTTTTAGGGTTGCTCTGCGGGAGTTTCAGGGTGCGGCCAACTCTTTGGCTGACTTCCATCAGGCTAGCAATATATGGCAGTCGCAAGTGGTGAGTATTTTTAACTTTGAATGTTCTGCTTTTGATCATGAAACGTTAGCATACTAATCTTTACCATAACATTCTCTCTCTTTTTTATGTTGGATGAGCTTCGCAAGGATTAGGAGAAACAACTTTTGCTTCTCGATTCTAGGAATAATGCCCTTGAGCATTCGCGGCTACAGCTCGAGGAGGTGCACGATCTTTTGGGGGTGAAGGAGAAAGAGTGCGAGGGCACATATTATGAGTTAAAGACTTTGACTCACAAAGTCGCTCGCCTTCAGGCCGAGAGCGATCAACTTGCTGAGGTTAAGCTTCTACGGTTGGACTTGGAGAGGGCTCGCAGAGAGCTAAGTGTTCAACAGGAAGATGCGGAGAAGCATTTGTAGGAGCTGCGTTCTCTTCGTAAAGCTTTGAGGAATGCCGAGGCCCGTGCTTTTGAAAATATGACGGGCTGGCTAGACGCTAAGGGCAGGTGGTTGACCGTCAAGCGGAGATGCTAGAGGAAAGGATGTATGGAATGCTGCTAGCAGTCGAGTAGCTCATGCGTCTTCGTGGGGAGAGGTTTCCTGCTAATTGGGTTTGCTCTTTACATCCTGCTCTGGAGCTCTTCAATGGTAAACTTAGGGGCTGACTTTCGACTGATCTGCCCGCAGACTTTGCTTGCTTTCGTGAGTTGGCCGAGCGTCTTTTAAGTCATCATCTCCTTTCCATGACAGCCGGGCGTGTTCCTGAGATTGGAGCTACTTCTCAGGCAATGGCTGAAAGCGTGGTGAGGGAGCCGTCGGGGAATGCTGGCGACCCCGAGCTTAGGGAGCCCTTTATTGATATTGATCTTGGGGATGCCCAAGAGTATATTGTATTTTGTAGGGGGCCTTTTTTCTTTGTGTCCACAGTAATAGGCAATTGCCTGACTTGAAAGGGGTCGTAACCTTGGGGGACTTGTCCTTAGGTGATGACCTAGGTGCCTACGTACCCTTGTTAAGGGATCAAAGTCCACGTAGTTCGAAGAGGAAACGTCCATAGGAGCCGTTAGGCAGGAGTGTTACCTATAGTGACCGTGTAAGGCTAGGACATGTGTGTTGCTCCGAGCGGGCGAGCAACCTATTGGAGGTACCTCGTATGTAGAGGATGAGAGAGTGAGAGTCTCTAGATGATGGTTAGAGCAAGAGGACGAGTGTATCCTGTGAAGGAGTAAGTACGCACTGATGTCTGCTGGATAGACTTCAGGTAATGATGATCTCGTTGTATGTTACTATGTTGTGTCTATTGTTCTGCTTGCCTCAAGTCCCCCAGGTGAGGGATATTTATACTCGAGGTAGGGGAGAACGTGGTTAACCCACGTTCCTGTATATGAGGCTTGACTCACGATCTTGGGAGTTCCCCTACGTCACCCTTATATTAAAAAATTAAAAAAAGTAAGAGCAAAAATATAATTTTATCACATGACAAAAAATAAGATATATTTGGCACAAAGGATTTACAATGAAACATTCCCTTGTGTTTTCCACCTAACAAACATACCCTAAACTCAATCCTATTCTTAGTCAGATTCCTATTTCCATGCCAATTTGACTTCAAAATTGCCAATGCATGCTCCAAATTTAGACACGTTCGGCAAACAATTGCTTACTCGCTGTGACGAGTGGCTTCATTTAATGAAACTATTCGTTTTATCTTTCCACTTTTACTATTGCTCCAACTTCTAGCTTGTATTCAGGCAAAAAAAAAAAAAAAACTTTTAGCTTGTATTTTGATCCATGACGTTGTCAAATTTAAGGGTGTGCAAAACCGATTTAAACTGAACCAATTAATTTGATCCAAATCAAACCGATCAAAATTGACTACGTAATCGGATGGATTGGTTTATTTTCTTGATAACCGATTTGGTTCGGTTCAGTTGATGAATGAGATCTAATTCCATCCGAACCGAACCAAACCAACCGATTATAAATTTTTTATAAATATTAAAAATATTTTATGATGTTGGATTGTAATTTTGAGTTTATAATGTTAGAATATTGTACTAATAACTAATGTTGTAAGAACCGAACCGGACAAAGACTCGAACAACTGTTCGGTTCATGGTTTGATCGGTTTAACCGGTCGAACCGTCGGTCTAACCGGATGACGCAATAAATAATAAATATTCTTAATATATAAAATGACATCACTCAAATTTTATGTTTCAATATACATAATTTTGAAGTTTAAAATTACATAGCTTCTCAAAGTTTTAATTTTTAAGACTTGTCAAGCTTTGAAAGAACTTAATCAAACCAAATATTAAATTATTGATAATCATAACTTTTAAATTTTAATTTTTAAGACTTTTCTAATTTTAATTTTTAAGATTTCTCTAATTTCTTTTTTTTATGTTATTTTTCCTTTTTATTTTTAAATTTTTTAATTTTTTTTTAAAAATAAAATTGGACCGGTTGGACCACCGGTTGACCGGTCCAACTCCGGTTAAATCCGGTCCAACTGCAAAAACGGTTTTTTGGTCCAACCGACTCGCCTTTGTATTCAGTTGGCGGTTGAACCAGTCGAACCGTCCGGTCCGGTCCGGTTCTTACAACATTGCTAATAACTTTAATTTGTTGAACTTGGAGTAATCTAAAAGCATTAGCACTAAACTATAATATTCTAGAAATATATAAAAAATATTAAACCACAGTAATTATAACAATTAATGCCCTAAAATATAGATTTAATCGTTATTTTCAAACGTCCTCACCTAATCCCAAATTATTATTTAATCATATAATTATGTTATATTAAATATCTAGTTCCTTATTAATTACCTTAAATTATTATTATAATTTTGAGTGTGATCAGTGACATAGCCATTAAGTGTTTATAAGTTATCATTTACTTGTTACATGTGCTATCATGTTACACATTACATCATCTTAATATTTAATAATTAAAAAAAATGACGAAATTAAAAAAAAAATATTACTCTTGGCAATACCGCAATATTGTGTATGATCCATTTTGGTTTTAGTTAAATGATGGAAGCCATGGCATTGGCATCTGATCAATTATCAATTTCTCCAATTTTCAATAGCTATTTCTTGAGATTGGATCCGGTACAATTCCCTTTCGTGTAATTTCGGTGCAATTCCTTTAAAATATACATTTTTACTTCATTTTTGAAGTACTAATATGGGCTCATACTAACAATAATCCACCATGAATAGATTAGAGACCAAATTATTATCAATATTGGCAAATATCATTACCTTAAATGAATTAGGGACCAAATTGTTATTGATATTGAAAAATAGTCTCACAAGGCTATTTAGTGATGATATTTGTCAAAATTGATAGTAATTTCGTCTCTAATCCATTCATAGTGGGTTATTGTTATAGTAAGTCCGTATTAGCGCTTCAAAAATGAAGTAAAAATATATATTTTGAAGGAATTGTACCGAAATTGCACGAAAGGAAATTGCACTGGATTTAATTTCCTATTTCTTAGAGACGCTTGCTGAGATAGATGCCAAAGTCTTACAAGAACTCCGGTGTAGTACTCATCCTCTCTTCGTTTTCGATGATGATGCATAATTAATTTAGGAACTAAATAATGACCTAAGGACTAAAAAGTTAACAGATATAAAAATTTAAGACAAAATAATATATTTTCAAAATTTAATGACTAATGAATAATTTTTCTAATAATTCATGAATTAAAAATACTTTTCCTCATACTCAAATCTTTATGATTAAAAAAGATATTTTTTTAGGAAAATACAAGGATTTGATGCGCGTATTACGGCACCATTTCGACCACCTACGTCATTTTTGTCGTGTACATTGTGATCGACCGTTCACTTTAACATTTACACAACAAATTTAATCGTTTCTCTTTTATATTATCTTACTACGAGTAAAATTTTATTTTATTATTGAAAGATTATAATTATCTCAATTTAGCCCAAATAAAAAAAATTATCAAATTTAATTTTCGAGAGATATTACTTGTCTCAATTCAACATAGAATTATAAAAATATCTAATTTCGTCATTTAAATATACCTTATGACACAATTTTATCCTTGCATTTGATATTTCAATTTTTTTGGCAGGGACAAAAATACAAAATAAAATATGAAATTCAATTTGATATTTGGCAAAAATATCTTTTATATCCCTAAATTTTTTATGCTAATTTTTAATTTCACCTCTAAATTTTTTCGGGTCAATTTTGTCCCAAAATTTTCAAATTGCAATTAATTTCATTCCCAAAAATTTCGTCATAACACTTAACACCGTCTAAATTACCAATAGAAAATGATGATATGATATGACCTCACAAATGCAATATTGTAATTCCATAATATTCTCTCCTATGGAGACGTGGCATTGGTCTTCTAGAAGCACGATCAGGCCTCAGACCGGTGACACGTGGCACCACTCGATGTCCTTATACGTGGCCTTCACTCACGCTTCCCTCGTACTCTCCCGTTACAAGGACGTGGGAAGTTCAAAGATCGTGGGTCGAGCACTATTCATGAGAACGCGGGTCGACCACGTCCTTCCCTGCACCAAGTATAAATACCCCTCACTTGGAGGACTAAAAGAAGGCTAATCGACAGACAACAGAGCACACTTACTCTCTCATAATACACTCATTCTATAGCTTTAAGCATTATTCAGATACCTTTATTCTCTCATCCGTTACTCTACGATATACCTCAAACAGGTGGCTTGCCTTCTCAGAGCAACACACACATCCTAACCGCACACGGCTCCTACAGGTAACACTCCTGCCAAACGGCTCCTATGGACGTTTCCTCTTCGAACTACGTGGACTTTAATCTCTTAACTAGGGTACGTAAGCACCTAGGTCATCACCTAAGGACAAGTCCCCCAAGGTTACGACCCCTTGCGGTCCTTATTTTCAATTATGAATTGTCTGAACCAAAAATGACAGTTACATTGGCGCTCACCGCGGTCCTTTTCAGACCACAATGCCTTGCGCATTCTGCCGCTAAACGGAAATTCATTTTCGAGGAGTAGGAGTATACACCTAACACTTAGAAACCCATTTTTTGTTTAAATCTCCTCACAGGTAGCTTTCATGAATGGCAGACTCAACTGCACCCGCTGTCCGATCGACGCAAGTGTTCCGAGACGCCGCACGCGAAACAGATAAGGAACAACCGACACCACTACAATGGAGGCAGGAACGTCGATCAGAAGTCAGCCATGAAACGTCACAAAATCCCATGTGACTATTGCGGAAAACGTTACCCAAACACCAGCGACCAGCAACCAGAGAGGAAATATGCTCCCAACATTCTTACGACATGCCACACGTCCCATGCCCACCTGGCAGCAACCAAGGACCGGTGTACCCAACGAGAACCACACATGAAAATGAAATAGCACGACTAGAAGCCGATATAGCATTGATGCACCAACATGAACGGGAAATGTATGGAGGCCCCCCTCAAGCAGAGCAAGCTCAAGCAAGCACAGGCGCCCAGATGCCAACAACATTGCTTAGCGCGCCAGCATCAGCCCTCGCAGGACCATCAAATATATTAGCACCAGAGATAGCCAATCTATCACCGGTACCCTCCATACAATTCAGAACTCTCCCAATGGAGTTCGCCTGACTATCGCTCACTGCGCCGGCTCCACCACCAATCATCTAACCTAGACCAACAATAGTCGCCGGACAAGCAGTGCGCCCGCCTACTGACTATCCGCGACCCCTTATCCCAAACTATCCACTAGGTTCTTACTTACACATACCATGGGCAAGCACTTACAATTCATACGCTCCTTACGGTGCACCCGCAGTCTACTCAGGCCAATACCATTGGCTCGGTTTCGATTTCCATGGAAGATGGCGACACCCGTTCATGCATCCAACAAGTCATGAACGAACACGTGCCCATGGGATTCAAGATGCCTTTTCACATAGAACCCCATGGAGGAGAGACCGACCCACGGGATCATCTCAACACCTTCAACTCAGCTATGTTGATACTCGGCGTGACTGACATACAACAATGTCGAGTCTTCTCATCCATCCTAAAAGAAGTGGCCCTCAGATGGTTCTCACTGCTACCTACGAATTCGATTCACAGTTTTAAGAAATTGGCTCAAAAATTCCTCATCCAGTTTGCCAGCAGCAAAGAATACCAGAAATACGAAGATTCCTTCATAGGTTTTCACCAAGAAGAAGGAGAAACGCTGCAAGCTTTCTTGGTGTGATTCACTAAGCTTTCACTCCAAGTTCGGGGCCTCCAAGATGCAGTCGCCATCTTTGTTATTAAACAAGGCATCAGGTGTTCGCAGTTTTACGGTGAGCTCAACAGATGCCCAGTATCCACTTTGCAAGAACTGATGGATAGAGCATAGTGGTTCATTCAAGAGGAGAACGCCCAGATAGCAAAGGACAAAATGCGAAAGTTCCTAGTAAGCAGAACTGACTTGAAGTGGTCAGAAAAGAACAAAGAGAAAGGAACAACTGACAAAAAAATTCAAAAGGAGAAATGTAGCAGAAAGCACTCACGACCGCAACCTCGTTCACCCTCTAGAGGACGATTCACCAGCTACACGCCCCTTTACAAGTCCCACGTTGGAGTCTTAGAAGAAATCTACCATTCCAATATGCTCAATTTCCCTCATCAGATCAAGAGGCGGAAAACTGGAAAGCCCGTAGATAAGTCCAAATACTGCCAGTTCCACAAGGACTATAGTCATGAGACCAATGATTGCATGCACGCCAAGGATCAAGTCGATGACTTAATACGAAAGGGACAGCTGGGCAGGTACATTAAGGACACAGACAAATCCAACATGGAACGGTCGAAGGACAATAGAGAACAACAACCCCATCGCAGGGTCATTAATATCATCGCAGGAGGACTACTAAAGGGGACTATCTCACAACCCCAAAACAAGAAAAGGCTAGACCGTTCCATACTTGCCCTTGACTACTTTCCCAAGCAAAGGAAGAAGGACGAAGAGCCCAAGGAAGATTCTATTACGTTCGACCTCTCGAACCTATAGGTCCCAATCCATGATAACCCTATGGTCATAACGACAGTCATAGCAAACTACGAGGTGAAGCGAGTCCTGATAGACCAAGGATCCTCGGCGGACGTCCTATACTTTGATACCTTTAAGAAACTTGGCTTAAGCTAGACAAGCATGCGGCCGTTTCCTGGCACACTCATCGGGGTCTCCGGAGCCCAAGTCTCAGCAGAAGGAGTCATAATATCCTGCACATCAGTAGGCACTCTACCTAGGGTAGCAAGCCTTGACATAGACTTCATCGTCATCTCGACACTATTAGCATACAATGTTAATTTAGGGCGACCGTCCCTGAACAAGCTCAGAGCTATTGTGTCCACAGCACAACTTACTATGAAGTTCTCGATGCCGCACGGAATCGGAGAAATCACGGCAGACCAGAAACTAGGGCAAGCATGCTACGCCGCTAGCCTAACAAAGATCATCAAGGTCGCTCTCCTTGGCCCCAAAGAATCACGCGAGAATCCCACAGAAGGCAAAGAATCTGAAGCAGCACCTGAGAAGTCTGCTTGCCCGGATAAAGTCCTTGCTTCAACTCTTTGATGAACTTTGTATTTCTCTCATTAGGCATTTGGCTAATATTATCCTTGTCTTTTCGAATTATCATTCTTAGAACAGACCTTCTAAGGTCTATAGGTTTTCGAATGTAAGCACTCTATTTACAGTTAATCGAAACTTCCTTTTTGATAAAGACATGAGTCATAGCCAAGTTTGCAAAGTCAAAACTCGCGATAAAGCCCTTTTAAGGCAAAAAGTGGTCATTCGCCCCCGTTAGATACTTGGAAAACTACCAAGATCATTCAAAGATTCCCCACGAGACGGTGCCACTTGTCCAAGTAACCTCTCGGGAGTCTATAGACCCCACATAGAGCCCTAAAACGAACGTTCATACACAAACTATACTAGCAAAATTACATAATTCATGCAAAACCGTCTTGATCACACGATGCTTATATAACAATCTTTTTACCCAGAAGTAAAAGGAAAAAGCAATTAAATGCAAGTTAGAAAAACGTCATTTCACTCATATATATCAAGTAAGGCAATTGGCTATTACACTTGGCATAAAAAAAGAGAGAGACCCTGCTAAATACAATTTACTCTTGGGCATCCCCAAGATCAACATTAATCGGGGGCTCCCTATACTCGGGATCGCCAACATTTCCTAATGATTCCCTCACTACACTCTTAGCGACCGACTAAGAAGTAGCTCCAATCTCAAGGACACGTCCGGCCATCACGGAAAGGAGGTGATGGCTTAAAGGACGCTCAGACAACTCGAGGAATGGGTGGATCAGTCGTAAGCCGTCCCCTAAGCTCACCATCGAAGTGCTCTAAGGAAGGATGCAGAGAGATCACCCACTCAGAAGAGAACCTCTCCCCACGAATACGCGTGAGTTGTTCGACTGCCAAAAGTACCCCATACATTTTTTCAGCCAACCTCTCTGATTGATGATCGGCCACATCCCCAATCCGATCCTCAGCTTCCAGCCAACCCACCATGTTTTCATGCGCGCGGGCCTCAACATTCCTCAACGCCTTGTGAAGAGATTGGAGTTCTTGCAGACACTTCTCCGCATCCTCCCACCGAGCAGCTAATTCATCGCGGCACTGTTGCAAGTTCGACCGCAAGAATTTGACCTCCAGGAGTTGGCCACTTTCGGCCCGAAGGCAAGCGACCTCGTGAGTCAGTGACCTCAACTCGCAACTTATCCTCAACACCTTGTGAAGAGATTGGAGTTCTTGCAGACACTTCTCTGCATCCTCCCACCGAGCAGCTAATTCATCGCGACACTGTTGCAAGTTTGACCGCAATAATTTGACCTCCGGGAGTTGGCCACTTTCGGCCCGAAGGCAAGCGACCTCGTGAGTTAGCGACCTCAACTCGCGACCCATCCTCTTGCACCCCTTCTTCCTAATTGACAAGTCCTCGCGCGCTTCCTCCAGTTGCTTTTTCATGCGCTCAAGAACATTGTCTTTTGTTCACTAAAAGAGTGCAAAGATTGATACTTACCACTTGCGCCTGCCACATATCTCCAGCTTGGTGAAAGTCAGCTAGAGAATTCACAGTACCCTCAAAAACTGGTAGAGCAACGTCTACAGCATTCGTATTTATTGTCCTAGCAGCCCTCTCGGTTAGGTCTACAGGAAAACGCCTACTGAGGGCCATTAGAGCAAAGGGGGGCACCTCCTCCCCCGACGGCCCTTGCACAACTTGCAAAGGGTTCAAGACAAAATTTTTTGGCAAACAGATCACCATATCTACATCTCCAGATGTAGCGGTAGCCATTTGACTCACCACTACATTCTTAGCAACGGGCTCATTATGGTCGCCCGCCGTCGCTGAATCACTCTTCTCCACGACGGCTAACCTTTAAGTTAGAGCTTCAACCTCTCTTTCAATAGTAGCAGCATCAGTCTGCTTGACTGCTACCTCCACTCGAGCCCTCTTGCTCATCGACTCCTCAACACTCTCAGCAGAAGCTTGAGCCACAGGCACATAAGAACAAGAAGAAGGAGAGCTCGACAGGATCACCCTCAAGAAGGAGCGACGGGTTGACTCCGGAGGCAAGAAAGTACCCTCTACCGAAGCAGCAACTCTGGTCACCACCGGAGTAACCCTCTGCTGCCCCCTCGAAGATGGAGGAACGTAGGAAGGAGGATGGGAGTCTGCTCCAGCATGCTTTTGGGTCCTCTTCTCTCTCTTTCGGGTTCCCTCCCTCTTTCCTCCTTTCTTTCCCTTGGAGATCCTTTTTACGCTGAAAATGACCCCCGACGGTGTTACTCGGGCCTTTCCTCCCCTCCACACTCCTACCTCTTTGTGGTGCCCCAATGTGAACTCCAGTAACCCTCTCTCGGTTCGAAGAAGAACCCTATCTTGCTCTCTTTTCCCTACCAATGTTGCCATATCATCTTGAACATCAAAATTTAAAAGAAAAAGAAATAAAAAATAGTTAGACAAAAATGTCTTTTGAACAATGATGTTGCATTAAAATACAAATTATGGATTTAGGATTCTATAAATAAACAAAACCATGACATTGTGATAATGTGTCGCGTTTCTACCATAACATTCGTGTACCTTCACCGTCAACCGATCTCTATCTTTTAACAGGTAGACTTAACATGACAACGTCGGTGGTAAGAAAATGGCGATATGTCAGCATTTAACGGCCATGTCACTCAGTTAGGTAACGACTAATGTCTTAGGAACTAAATAGTTGACAAATGTGAAAATTCAGGGACCAAATAGTCTATTTTCATTATTTAGGGACTAAATAGTAGGTTGATAAACAATTCGAGGACTAAAAAGTATATTTCCTCATATTTTGATAATCTAAGGACTACATTGAAACAATTAGAATATTTTAGAATCAAAACAGTAATTTAATATATACAATTCTGTATGAGTATACAATCTCTCTCAGACACAGACTTCTCGAGAGTAAGACTTTTTGAGATTTAGGTACAGAGACGACATAGCTGGCAGTGACGCTCTTCGCTCTATTTCTGGAAACATAACAGGAAGAGGTTCGTCTATTATTCTTCAATTTGCATTTAGATCAAACGAGGCCTTCCAATTTTAATTTCTTTTTTACTTTTTCTAGACATTGAAGGATTTACTTGCAGATCTTCAAATTCCTATAATGTTCCGTTTATCTCCTTCGTTTTCTTCACTTTTAATGGAAAATCTGTACCATTTATGCTTTTTCCTTATCTTTTATCTGAAGCTCGACTTGCTAATTTTGTGGTTTTAATTGGGGAATTTCGTTTCATTGCGTTTGTGTAGGAAATTGATAATATTGGGGGCGATCTGGTAGGGGATAGAAATGTTGGGTCGGTCTGCATTATCTCGGACCGGAAGTTTCCGGCCGGAGAATTTAGGCCAAAATGTGATGGCCATGATTGGGAACGTTTGCTTCTCGTTGTTTGTTATTGGAGTGCTGGTTTTCACGATTATTGCTGCGACTTATGAACCTGAGGATCCTTTGTTTCATCCTTCCACTAAGATCACCACCTTCCTCACTTCCAAATCAAATGCTACTTTCAAATCTGATGACACTGTTGTTAAAACTGGAGAGGATTTCATGGCTGCCAATGAAACTGCATTTGGCAGTGCTATTAATATAACTGATGTTGATAACTCGGTTGAAATTAAAGAGGCTGTCTCTGAATGTGAGGGCAATGTCGGTGCCCCGATTGACTGTAAGGATCCTGAGGTTTTCCATTTGATGATGACGGCTACTATCGAAAAGTTTAAGGACATTCACTTTTACCGGTTCGGCAAACCGGTTCGAGGGTCGGATGATAATAATTGTGATATGGCGTGGCGATTCAGGCCCAAGGAAGGTAAAGCTGCTGCGTTTTATAAGGATTATAGGAGGTTTGTGATTTCTAGGTCTGAGAATTGTACACTCAGTATTGTTAGCATTGGGGAATACCATACTGGTGTTAATGCAAGGAAGAGGAAGAAGAATAAGAAACCTGGGTCAAAGAGTGAACCAATGCTCTCGATGCCGGTTGTCGGAGAGCTTGTCAATGATAGCCTTCCTGTGGTTGAGTCTGAAAGTTCATTTAGTCATCAGAAGTACTTGATCTACGTGGGTGGCGGAGATAGGTGCAAGAGTATGAATCATTATCTATGGAGTTTCTTGTGTGCACTGGGTGAAGCTCAATACCTTAACCGAACATTGGTTATGGATTTGAGTATATGTCTCTCTTCAATTTATACTTCATCAATGCAGGATGAGGAAGGCAAAGATTTCAGGTTTTACTTTGATTTTGAGCATTTGAAGGAGGCAGCATCTGTGTTGGACCAGGGTCAGTTTTGGTCAGATTGGAATAAGTGGCAGAAGAAAGATGGGCTGAATCTTCATCTTGTGGAGGATTTCAGGGTCACACCCATGAAACTTGCAGGAGTCAAGGATGCTTTGATCATGAGAAAGTTTGGATCTGTAGAGCCTGATAACTACTGGTATAGAGTCTGTGAGGGAGAGACAGAATCTGTTGTTCAAAGGCCATGGCATTTGATTTGGAAATCAAGTCGCTTGATGGATATAGTGTCTGCAATATCGTCGAGGTTGAATTGGGATTATGACTCTGTTCATATTGTGAGAGGCGAAAAGGCAAGGAACAAGGAGCTTTGGCCTAATCTTGATGCAGATACCTCACCTGATGCTCTTCTGACAACGTTGCGGGACAAGATCGACGACGGAAGGAACCTCTACATAGCAACAAACGAACCAGATTCATCGTTCTTCGACCCTTTGAAAGATAAGTATACCACTCATTTTCTCGACGAATATAAGGATCTCTGGGATGAAAGTAGTGAATGGTACTCTGAGACAACAAAGCTTAATAATGGGGTTTCTGTAGAATTCGATGGTTACATGAGAGTCTCGGTCGATACCGAAGTGTTCTTGAGAGGGAAGAAGCAGATCGAAACGTTCAATGATCTGACCAATGATTGCAAGGACGGTATCAATACCTGCAGTGCTGCAACCAACTGATTACTGTGACATTTGAGATTTCCATTGTTCCATGCAATGGAAAACAATCTGTACTTTTAGCTGTGACCTGTGTTGCATTTGAGAATTTGTAACGTGTTTCTATTTTTATTTTTGAAGTTGTTATAGTAAGGAGTAAAATCATTCAGTTTTGTGTTGTAAGAGTAGTGCTTACTTAGAAGTTTTGGACAATTAAAATTTGTTCTGTGCTAGAATTTTCATTTGTATAATCAGCTTTTAATGGCTGAAAAGATGCAGCTTTAGTTTCCATTATATGTTATCCTCATGTTTTTCCCTTACTAGTGGAAGGAGTTAGTCTTCTGCAAATTGTGGTGAATCAAAGTTCTAATTTTTGTTAAGAAACTGAGATTTAGTGATCAATAATGAAGAACTTATAGAAGAAAAGAAAACTGTAGTCTTCACTTGCAGTACCTTTACAAAGATCCAAGTTCCTATGTTCTTTCTTGAAGATGACCCAGGAAAAA
This sequence comes from Senna tora, assembly GCA_014851425.1. Taxonomy (NCBI): domain Eukaryota; kingdom Viridiplantae; phylum Streptophyta; class Magnoliopsida; order Fabales; family Fabaceae; genus Senna; species Senna tora. The sequence continues at coordinate 45,911,832 of CM026264.1, forward strand.
AAAAAAAACTCGATAGAATACTTAAATAACTTATTCTTTCCTCTCATTAGAATATTATTGCGAATTGAACTTTCCTTTTATCATCCTACATTTAATTCTGGTAAACATTCATTTTCACGTCATATATATAAATATAAAAATTTCCCCTCTTAAGGTGATTATTGACGTTAGATAATAATTATTGAAAGAATGGAGCAACTATCACACTGATTTTATACCGGTGAATCTCAAGTAACTTAGAGAATTCTCTCTTTAAAGGCTATTATTAAACCAATTTCATTAAGTACTCTATTGAGTATTTTATTTTATTAGATATGAACTTTGTATATCTTTAATATTCCCCTTCAAGTCTAACTGTTTTTCTTCAGCTGTGACTTGACTTTTTTTTTTTTTTTGCATTATTTGGATTTGTGTTCTTTTTGAGTCTCAGAGATATCTTTTTTTCTAAGCTTGTACTCTTTTTTTGAACTTTAGATGTCACATTTTTTTTTCAATGTATCTGTCAAGGCTTTTTTTTCTTTACATCTTGGATTTTAGATTGTCATGAGCAATGAGGCCATTACGCATTGATACAATGTTGAAACTCAAGTAATTTAGAGAGTCCTCCTCTCAAAAGCTAGCTGTGGGGAAAGAACCAAGCTCATTAAGTACTTAATTGAATATTTCATCTTATCAGATTTGAGACTTTGTATATCTTCAAAATTTGGTCAAAGGTTCATTTTGGTCCTCTATGTTCATCCAAGTTTCAAATTAGTCCTTTATGTTTCAAAAGTTTTAAATTGGTCTTTTATGTTGCACAGAAGTTCCAAATTGGTCCTTCCGTCCCCTTCCGTCAATTTCTTAAGTTAATTGCTGACGTAGCGTGCTTGCGTGTCCATTTAAACTGACGTGTCATGCCATGTCATTGCCACATCAGCTTAAATGGACACGTAGGAGAGATAATATGTCCACCTCAGCACGCCACATCAGCACTTAACGGAAGAAATGGACGGACTTGGACAGAATGATCAATTTGGAACTTCTGAGAAACATAAAGGACCAATTTAAAACTTTTGAAATATAAAGGACTAATTTAGAACTTGGATAAAACATAGAGGTCCAAAATGTAACCTCAAAAATTTTATGACGGTTTGTATAAGATTTTCTAAACATAATCCAAAAGAAGATTTATAAAATTTTCAAAACTGGATTATTAAAATTTGCGTCTACTAGCGTGATTAATCTTATTTGAAGTTATTATCTACCTACCAATTAGTTCATTTTTAGGAATATCTGTAGTTAATTAAATTGAATAGTTAGGTAATGCTGACTCTCCATAATTCTTCATTTTTATTTCTTTGTGGGTCTTTTGATTGAGACTTAACCGACAAATATTTGGGACGCCATAAATTAATTGTGTCAATTTGTGGGTCTAAATGGAACCAAACCAATCATTTACTACAAAGTTAGATTAGACCTATTATTCATTGTTGCCCAAAGAAAAAAAAATTAGATCTTTTCAATTATATAACTGTCGGTGAGTTCAAATTTCAATTTTAAAAGGGTCAAAGTCTCTCAATTATTATTATTTTCTTGAAAAACACAAACTAAACCAAATTTCAATAAATTTTGTACAACCTCTCAAATGCAATCCAAAAGGCTAGAATTGACTTTTTATCATTTAACTTTAAAAGAGATTTCAATTTTGTCCCTTATCAATTTTTGTTTTGTTTTAATTCTTTCTATTTTCTTTACTAATTAGTACAGTTTCTTCCTCTTTTCAAATATATTCAGTCATATTTTAAGCTTAAGTAAAAGGCCAAAACCTCATTTTGGTCCTTTATGTTTCACTCAAGTTTCATATCAGTCATTTATGTTTCAAAAATTCTAAATCGGTCCTCTATATTTACAAATTGTTTCAAATAAGCCATTTTGCCTGACACCGTTAACATTTTTTGTTAAATAATAACGTTGACAAAATTTCTCTCCTATGTGGTCTCTATTTTAGTTTATTTTGAGTTTTTGTGTATTTGGCTTTTGCTTTTGATAAATGTACGTACACAGTTTGCATATGTTTCAGTTTATTTTGAGTTCTACGTGACTCAATATTATCCACATCAGCTTAAAAAGGACACGTAGGGGAGAGATTTTGTCCACAACAACTGTCAATATCACCATTTAAGCAGAACACTAACAATGTTAGGCAACATGGAACAACTTATAAACATAGATGACTGATTTGAAACTTTTAAAATATAAAGGACTGATTTGGAATTTGGGTGAAACATAGAGGACCAAAATGGAGTTTTGGCCTAAGTAAAACTTTATTAGTTATAGGCTTATAGCATAATTGAAGTTATATATAAAGTCAAAACACTTCGAAATTATCTTGAAATTCTTGATTTGGATATTTAAAACCCAAAAATTAAGAACTTTGAAAAAAAATTAAAATTATATGGAAACTAATTTAGTAAGAATTTTTTGCTAGTTCAACTATACTTTAGTAAGAATAAATTTATGTCAATGATATATTAATGACATATAGACATGTTAATATGTGTTATATTACTTAATATTGTTAATAATAATTAGAAATATTACAGTAAAAGACGCTAATCTGTGTACATAGGTGTCAATGTTAGGAAAGTGATAAAAATGAGTATTTAATATATATTTTGTGATAAAGCTGTATTTATAATTATTTATAATATATAAGGTATTATTACGAATATTTTGAGTTGATTTCAAGTCAAACCAAGACCATTTAGTCACTTGGAATTGGAGCTAAGGACCAAATTGAAAGACAGGAAAGCAGTAGGGACCAAACTAAAGAGAATAAAAGATGGCAAAAAAGTCAACGAAATGTCAACACAAAATAAGCTTGCTCGCCACGGCAAGCAGCACTAAGCTTGTCGCAGCGAGCTCACAGAATGTAGCAGGAAACGTTTTCACATTTTAAATATCAAGCGGAGCAGCATGGAGAATTCAAATAGAGTTCGGATTTGAAGATTCAAATTCATATTTCGAAATAAATTAGAAAATAATATTATTTTATGGAAAATAATATTATTCTTAGATAAATAATGTTATATTCCTATTTGTAATTAGACTAGTATTCTCCATGTAAACAAACGCCTATAAATAGAAGGCATTAAATCTCACTCAAGTCATCCTAGGTTTTTTTCCTAGTTTCTAGACTTAGCCTTGTGTTCTTAAAACATGAGAGCTAAGCCTACTAGGTTTATCCTAAGGGTCCTCTACGTGATTAGCTTGAGCTACGAGCTCTAATTTTAGGAAAGTTGTTTAGATGTTATAGTTTATCAACATCCGGTCATGGTTCTAGATCCCATCGGTCAACGTATTTAAGATTCATGAGATTGGATTAAATACACATAGCGGTTGTAGGTTTGGGTTGATCAAATCAAACTAGATACCTCCTTTTTGTATTTATGTTCATAAATATAAATTGATTTTTGTTAATTAAATGTGTCCCTCTAGGTTGTATACACTATTTTAATGCGAGTGCAACATCCTTGATTGGATGTGTACGTAGCTATGAGGTTTTGTAACTCCATGATATACCCTCCTATGGACACGTGGCACTGGCCATCTAAAAGGTTAACTGGACCACGGATCAGTGACACGTGGCACCGCCCCATGGCCCCGTACGTGGCATCTCTCCATGCTCATCCGCGTATCCTCCCGCAATAGAGACGTGAGGGAACTCCCAAGATCGTGGGTTGAGCCCCATGTACAGGAACATGGGTCGATCACGTTCTCATCTACCTCGAGTATAAATATCCCTCACCTGGGAGACTTGGGACAAGTTAACAATAGACGCAAAATAGTAGCATACAACGAGATCATCACTACCTGAAGTCTACTCAACAGACATAAGATGATACTTATTCCTCACAGGATACACTCGTTCCCTTGCTCTGAGCATCACCTAGAGACTCTTGCTCTCTCATCCTCTACATATGAGGTACCTCCAACAGGTGGCTCGCCCGTCCGGAGCAACACACACGTCCCAGCCACACGTGACCACTACAGGTAACACTCCTGCCTAACGGCTCCTATAGGCGTTCCCTCTTCGAACTACGTGGACTTTGATCCTTCCCCAAGGGTATGTAGGCACGTAGTCATCACCTAAGGACAAGTCCTCCAAGGTTACAACCCCTTGTGGTCCTTATTTCACATTATGAATTGTTTGAACTAAAAACGACAGTTACAGGTGTTTTCTAAATGTGTACCTAACTTATCTTTCGAAAACTAAGAGGGATAGAAAATTACATAGACCCCGAAAGGATAATCTATTTTCTTAGTTGCTTTATTTTAATTATATTTTCTCAACTAAATATTTACTTTCTTTTTCTTCTGAAAATACTTCTTGATCTTTTTAACCCGATTTGATTATCTTAAAGGCATAGTTATCTAGGAACTATTGAAGGTTCCACGTGATATGACCCTATATTTGCACTATACTACATTCCTAGGTATTTATTTGATCCTGACTTGCGACGAGTCAGTGGACGTTATTGTTCGTCTAAAACCGCCCTCATCAAATTAGCGCCATTGTCGAGGAACCTTTATGGTTATGTGGTAATTGTGCTGGCCAAATCGAGTCGTGATTCGTGACAACATGAAATATTTTCATTCTTTGTTTTATTTTCTTTTTCTATTTTACCCTTTTTTGTGTCATATAATTGCAGAAGGACGCACGCAAGAGTTCGCCGCAGTGAGAGTGCTTTGATTGCAGGTTTTGTGTTTTTTTCTTTTTTGAAAAAAATTCAAGTTGTTTGGATTTTGTGAGAATTTTTTTTTGACCTTTAACGGATCCATATTATTCTCACAATAACTATGAGCCCTTTACCTATAAGCCTGAAAACTACCCATACAAATATTAAAAGAGACCCTTTGTTGGAACAAGTGGCTAAAAGTGTGGAAACCCTATCTAAAAAAATCCTTTCAACTCAACAACCCCGGGAACAACCGCTCACCAAGGCTGTTGCAAGTTGTAGATATTGTGAACCCCTTGGGCATCTATCCACAGAATGCCCGGCTCAGTATGGGAATTGCCACCCTCATATCTAAAGAATCAGCGGCTGAACTGAATAGTATATGTTCTATTGATGATTTTTGAGTATATATAAATTACAACAGAGAGAGAATCCTGAGTAATCAGGATTTTCAGTAACTAACGATAAGATCCTGAAAATCAGGATTTCAGTAACTTAAAATATTTACAAAACTAATAATTGAATTTCAAATAACTAGAGATAAGATAGGAATTTAAAATAGTAAATCAAAGCATATAAACATCAGAAACTGAGAGAAAATCTCCTAAGAATCAGGAGATATTCACGTTGCTGTTACTCCCCCGTAAGCTTGATGGTAGATCAGTGACACCGAGCTTGTTAAAATGCTGTCTGAATAATGATTTCTGCAGTGGTTTTGTTAGGATGTCAGCTACTTGATCAGCTGAATTTAGATGAAGTACATGTAGCTGTTTCTTTTCAACTTGGTCTCTTACAAAGTGGAAATCTATGGCAACATGCTTCATCCTATTGTGTAGAACAGGATTAGCACAAATATAAGTCATGATAATGTTGTCACAGTAGATGGTAGGGACATATTTTTGTGGGACATGCAGTTCTTGGAGTAGATGTGTGAGCCAATTTACTTCTGAAGCAGTTGTAGCAACCGCTCTGTATTCAGCTTCAGTGGAAGAGCGTGATACAGACCGTTGCTTTTTGGATGACCACGAAACAGGGGTGTCCCCAAGATATATGATGTACCTTGTTGTAGAGGTTTTGTCAATAGGATCTCCAGCCCAATCAGAGTCAAAATATGCGCGTAGAGTTAGGTCCTTCTTGCTTGAGATAGAAAGATCATAGGAAGAGGTGTCCTTTAAATACCTTAGCACTCTTTTCAATGCTATCCAGTGATGATGTAGAGGCTGATGCATTACCTGAGACAATTTGCTTACTGCATAGGCTATATCTGGCCGTGTAAAGGATAAGTAATGCAGTTTGCCAATTGTTTTCTTGTATAGAGTTGCATCTGTTGTTTCATTCTGCATAACTTAAGGTTGTGCAGTAGTCATAGGAGTTGCAACTCCTTTACAGTTGTCCATTTTTAAATCATGTAGGATATCAAGAACATATTTTTGTTGAGAAAGATGAAGCCCTTTGTCTGTTTTGAGTACCTCAACTCCAAGGAAATATTGAAGATTTCCTAAATCCTTCAGAGAAAATTTGTTGGACAATTGTGTGATGTAATGTCAGATAGCATTGTAACTATTCTCAGTGATGATTATATCATCCACATAAACAATTACATATATGAGCACACCATTGTTTTGAGAAATGATGAGAGAAGTGTCCGACCTGGATTTTCTGAAATTTTGTGATAGTAGGAAGTCACGAAGAGCATTGTACCAAGCTCTTGGTGCTTGTTTAAGGCCATATATGGCCTTCTTCAATTTGCAGACATGATTAGGATAATTATTACTGACAAATCTAGGTGGCTGCTTCATATACACTTCGTCTTCCAATTTTCCTTGTAAAAATGCATTGTTGATATCTAGTTGATTGATGGCCCAGCCTTGTTGAGTTGCAATAGTCAGCACTAGGCGAATGGTTGTTGGTTTGACTACTGGACAAAAAGTATGCCCATAGTTAAGGCCTGGGCATTGTGTAAATCCACGAGCAACTAGACGTGCTTTGTACCTGTCAATAGAGCCATTAACCTTGTATTTAACTCTAAACAAGCATTTACAGTCAACCACATTCTTATGCATAGGTGATGGGACCAATTCCCATGCACTGTTATGTATCAATGCATCAAATTCAGCTTTCATGGCAAGGTTCCAGTGGGGAATCTTTTGAGCTTGTTTATAGGTGTTTGGGGTATAATATAGATTTACTGTGGTTGTTTTGTTTTGTTGTGGAATGATGTTGGCTGATTTTGATCTTCTTGTCATAGGGTGCTAGGAGTTGGTTTTGTGGGCTTTGAAATCTGTTGTGATGTTGTTGTTGGTTCTTTGTGCCGTCTTTGGTATGTTATTATAGATTTGGAAGGGGTTGGTTGTCTAATTTCTGAAGGGGTTAGGACTGAGTCAGTTGATGGGACAAAAATAGGTTGTGGGAGGTATGTCATAGGTTCGGTTATGGTGGTGGGAGACTGTTCTTGGTGCTGTATGGTACTGCTGTCCCATTTGTAGTTGGTTTTTGTGGATAGATTGGCAAATACATTTTGAAATGGGTAGTTTTCTTCAAAGAATACTACATCTCGTGACAGGTATAGCTTGGAGGAGGTTGGTTCAAAGCATTGGTGGCTGTGATATTGATGATTAAAGTCGAAATAGACACATGGTTTTGACTTGGGTTGAAGTTTGTTTTTGGCATAGGGCTGTAACTAGGGATAACAAAGGCAACCAAATACTTTGATATTTTTGTGATTTGGAGGTTGGTTGAATAATACTTCATGTGGCGATCTGTTTTTCAGATTTTTGGTAGGCATTTTATTTATGAGGTATACAACATGTTGGCAAGCATAGGACCAGAATATGGGTGGGAGGGATGCTTGATGTAGAAGTGTCTTTGCTGTTTCGATTATATGCCTAGGTCTCCTCTCAGCCATGGCAACTCTTTGTGGTCTGTAAGGTGGGGATAGTAGGTGTTGTATGCCTTGTTGTTGTAGGTACGAGTTTAGTTTTGTGTACTCTCCTCCTCCATCAGTGTATAGGGATATAATTTTGGTTTTGAATTGGTTTTCAAGGAGTTTGTGATGGATCTTGAATATGTTTGGTGTTTCTATTTTTGTTTGCAAAGTATACAGACATGAATATTTAGAACATTTATCAACAAATAGTGTATAGTACCTTTTTTTGTCAATTGAAATGATTGGGGAAGGCCCCCATATATCACTATATAGAATTTCAAGAGAAGAGGTACTATGTAAAGTATTTAAAGAGAAAGGTTGTCTATGACTTTTATTAAATTGACAAGAATTACAAAGAAATTGAGCAACATTGGAAATAGGAATTGATAATTGACTCGAGGCCTTATTTTGAACTTTAGGACTAGGATGGCTTAATCTTCTATGCCATAGGTCGAATGTGGTGGCTGTGTAGCATTTAGGTGTGATGCTTTTTGTTGGCCATTGATAAAGAGCTTCTTTAGTCTGTCCTTGGAGAAGAAGCGCCCCTGTATTCAAATCCTTTATATGAAAAAAAGAAGGGAAAAACTCAATAGATGTTTTATTATCATGGCAGAAACGAGAAACAAATATTAATTTATTTGATATTTGAGGTGAGTGTAGTGTATTGGTGTTGAAAGCTATTATTTGATGTGTTTAGAGATACATTACCAGTAGTGGTAATTGGTATTGTTGTACCATTACCCATCACTATACCAGCAGAACCATGATAAGGTTGTAAGTTGTTGAAGTCCTCAGTGTTTGAGGATATGTGGTGTGTTGCTCCAGTATCCACTATCCATGGGGCTTGATTGTTTTGGAACCTCTCTGCAAAGTTTGCTCGGACTTGCATATGATTGTGAGAGGCAGACCTGCACACTCATGCTATGTGACCTGGTTTGCCACATAGTTGACAGTAGACTGAGTTATTGGGATTTGGTCTGCGATTATGCTGCCACTGTTGGTTACGGTTATTGGGATTGGTAGATGGTCTATTTTGTGGTATATTGGCTTGGCTCGGTTTGTTGTAGTTGGGATGGGTGTGAGCAATATTTGTGGTGATTGGAGTGGATATGGGTTTCTTGGATTCCTCATGTTTGAGGAAGAGTTCATGGTCAAGAAGTTTATCATAAAGGTCTTCATAGGTTATAGCTGAGTCTTTGGTCCTAATGGTAGCTGAAATTTCTTTGTATTTAGGACCTAAACCTCTCAAAGTAGTTACTATAAGTTCAACATTGCTTACTGGGGCTCCAGCAATGGATAGCTCATTTGAGATTGAGCGAATTTGGTGTAGGTATTCAAAGATAGAGAGGGTGTCTTTGGTGGAAGATGCTAACCTATCTCGAAGGCTTAAAATTCTGGTTTGGGACTTGTTGGCAAAGGCTATATGGAGGGCTGTCCAGGCTTCATGGGCGGTTTAAGAGAGTGCAACAGCGGATGCAATTGTTTGTTCAACAGAGGTGAGTAGGGCGTTTTGAATAAGCTGGTCTTGCCTAAACCAGATTTGATAATTGGAGGCTTGTGGGTCTGGTTTTGGTGTACTGCCACCAAGATGGCCAAAGAGGTTGTGTCCTCTCATTAACATGGACACTTGGGCTTTCCAAAGAGCAAAATTATGGGGTCCTGACAATTTGATTGGCAATTGAGTGGCGGGATTGAACTGAATGATTGTTGGGGAGTTGGCAGCAGAATTATCTCTGTTAACGATGGGTATGTTGGTACTGGCCATTGATTCAGGAAGAATAGAGAAGTAGCGAGAGAGAGAGGGAAAAAAAGGCAGGATGCAGAGAGAAAAAAAAGGGACGACTAGGTCAGAGCTGGCTCGGATACCATAAAGAATCAGCGGCTGAACTGAATAGTGTATGTTCTATTGATGATTTTTGAGTATATATAAATTACAACAGAGAGAGAGAATCCTGAGTAATCAGGATTTTCAGTAACTAACGATAATATCCTGAAAATCAGGATTTCAGTAACTTAAAATATTTACAAAACTAATAATTGAATTTTAAATAACTAGAGATAAGATAGGAATTTAAAATAGTAAATTAAAGCATATAAACATCAGAAACTGAGAGAAAATCTCCTAAGAATTAGGAGATATTCACGTTGCTATTAATATCAGGAATGGGAAAAACATTATCGGATGGGTAGTCCATATTCTAACACTTTTAATTATGAGGAAACCTATCAAACCAATCTCAGTTCGGGAGAAACCAACACTCGACCTTTATATGGATTCCAGGAGGGTGACTTTGGATTGCAGAAATACCAGATCACTCACCAGATGGGTTCCCAGGTTGAGCAAGGCACTTCTTACCTATATAAAAATTAGTTTGATAATCCCCAGCAATTAAAAATATTAGAAAGGGCCAAGGCTAAAAGAACATCCAGGGAAAATCAAGCGGTTCCACCTATTCCCTTACAGAAACAGGTAGTGAACCCCGATACACTAACTCAGGCACCCTCTTAGCTAAGCCTAGAGAAAGAAAGACTACTACAAGTCTTACATGATAGGCTCGCATTAATGTGAAGTTTGATAAACTGGCTAGCTTAAGTGCCATGAGTAGTATAAACGAGCTTGGAGTTCCTACAAAAGACAAGGAGATAGAAATTAAAGAGCCCCAAAAAGACCTTTGTCCTAAAGAACATACCGAATTTAATAAAAGGGAATTAATTTATACCTTTTCTGACCTATCTATTTCCTCTGACACCTTTATTTGCCCTATAGATTCCATGATTAGTTGTGATGCAGATAGATAAAGGTGAACAAGAGAAAGAGAACTCAGCCGTAGAAGAGGTCATAGTAGCAACCAACGGTGAAAACGTGTGACCTTTGAAAAAGCCACAGAGGAACCTTGCACCGACGAGCCTTCAACAATCCGTGATAAATTTGAAATAAGCTGTTCATGTACAATAGGATGTTTATGTGCTGATTGTAAGGACATTGACGAGTTTCTTAACTCTGACGTGCCCAACTTTAAATGCCTTTGTACAACAGACATTATTTGCCCTATTTGCAAGGAATTTGGCAATTTTGTTATTTCAAGTATGGAGACTGATAAACGGCACTCGGCCCCGCAAGGTCCGCTGTCCTCCCTAGTGACTAAAAACACTAGGGATAATGCTTTCGGTACTGATGCCCTCATTGATGAAGTCCCGGTAACTCATCACCTGAAGGTCGCCTCAGAGCTTCCCACGCAGAAGGAACAACTTGAAAAAGTACAAGGGAATACTGAATGTTCCCTAAGAAGCAAGTTTCTCCTTCTCTTCAGAATCTTTAAGGAGAACCTGCGCAGAGGTAGGTCACAAGGAGTACTGAATGGTCATAGAACGCATGGATCTCCTTCCGCAAAGAAAATTCAAGGAGAACATGCAAATAGGTAAGTGTAATTAAAGGGAATACTGAATGTTCCCTGGAGCGCAGATATCTTCTGCTGCACTGAATATTTAAGGAGATTTTGAAGCCGGAATAACAATTTGGCCGTTTCTTTCCTCACCTTATCCTAATTTTGCATTCTTTTCAGGATAAGTGTAGGGGAAGAAACCTCTCCGATATGGCGAAAGCCATTCTTTATCGTTAAATTTCTTTTTGTTCGATTTTTTATGTCCTTCGAAAAATAATATAAAATATACATAAATAGATTTCAACTTAAAATCGGGAATTAGAAGTAAGAATAAAACATACACTTATATTTTTAGATTTTTTCAAACTTTTGTTTGGGTCACTATGGGAGTGCATGCACTTCGCTACGGCAAACATACCCCCCATGAAAAAAATTCTTTGATTTCAAAATTTTGTTTTTATTTTTTTTTGGTATTTATCTAATGTCTAACTTTTCTTTGAATGAAAGATATCTTTACACTATTTTATTCTTGAATTTTCTTGCAGCGCTACACTGATTTATTTATTTAGCTTAATTATGTATTAGAAAATTTTGTCTAATTACCTGAATTAAATTAAAGAAATACTTTGTGAAGTTGTTAGAACAATTCACTAGCAGAATTTAACTTTGTAATTATTTGAATTTTTTAGAATTAATTAAGAACACGAACATTAGGAATTTTTAATTAATTCTTAACTATGTCAACTATGCTTAGGATTCAATTAAACCATAAATTAGTTCGTTATTTCTTGTTATTTTCTAAATTATTTATCACCCCGACATATTGTGTTCATGCAGTTGCAGATGCAGAGGAGTCAACCAGGAAAAGTAGACTTGGATAACACATTTTTCTTTTCTCTTCTTTTCTTTTAATAAGTATGATAATATGACTGCTACTAACCTCAGTGGTTATTTTGAGATTTATTTTGGATAATTTTGACTAATTATAATAAGTCAACCTTGTTTCCTCGGGTTGCCATAGTTTTGTTTATTACATTAACTGTGATTTTTTCTACTCTGATTTTTTTATTTGAAATTATATTTTTGTTGATCACCCCTAGACTAGAAGTATTTTCTGAAGCATTGAGGAAAATGCAATGATTAAGTGTGGGGGAGGATCCTGCACAACAGGAATAATTATTTTTGCTTGTTTTTGTTGATTTTTCATGCTTTTATTTGGTCTTTAAAAATTTGTAATTCAGGTTTATTTAATTAATTGACTTCAGTTAAAAATTCACCCTAAACTTCCTATATAATTTATCCATTCCCTCTTATTCAAACATGTTAAAAATCAGAATTCTCACTTGAATTTTAGTTTAACTAGGTTAGAAATTTAGGAAAAGAACACCAGTCGGAAATATTTAGGGAGGTTAAAATTTTCGAAAATACTTTTTGTGATAATAAGCATCTTTTTAATTATTTTATTTTCTTTAACCTAGCAACTTAGCTATGTATTGTAGGCAGTCAGTAGGCAGTTGATCATTGAGAGAGCCTGATTAGTTGGAAGGATTTGAGCCAAAACACCGGAGTTCATTTCATAATTATAGAGTGTGACCTGCTCGTATTTATTTTCTTCTAGAACTTGTCTTGAGTCTTAATCGAAGCTTAACATGCATAGGAATAAGAGATGAGATAGAGGAATTCAGTTCTTGTACCTTGTGCCCAAACACAAGCCTATATATATATATATATATATATATATATATATATATATGCAAAACCCCTTGCACCCTGTTTTGAGCCTTTATTAAGCATACTATCCCTGCCTGTTTTATTTATGAGTGACTGTTTGATTGTCTAGATCTCTTACTTTTCATTCTCCCAGTCATACAAAAGCCCAACGGACTCAATAAACAAAAAAGGTTTATTAAAAAAAAAGAATAAATAAATAAAAATCCGAGGGCATAAATAAAGTTGAAGGATGAAAAAAAATCTTAGTTTTCAAATAGTCAAGACTTAGATATATATGCTGGAGACTTCTGCTACTTTTCTTTCTTAAACAGTGAAATATATAAGCCTCCATCAGTAATGTTACAAGCCAAAAAGTCCTCTGGATCTTTTAGGCCTATGCATTCGTAGTGGAGATAGAGACCCATTACAAGCCTATGATAAGAAGGTACTATGAGTAAGGTAAGAGTGAAAATTAGCCAACTCAGAGAGGAGAGTTTAAACACTTATGCTTTGATCAAATTGTCAAAACACTGATTGAAAACTTTACATGCCTATTTATGCTAGGATTGTTAGTTGAAGAATCTTTGTAATTAATTAGCTGTTGACTTATCCTGATCAGGTTGGAGGGAATTTACCCTTCCTTTATAAACTTAGACTATGTGCTCAACTAGTTTCTTTGCCAAGGAGTGCAAAGGTTCAAGTGTGGGGGTTCTGGTGACACCTAAAATATACATGCTAACAGGTGTCAGTGTCACTTTGCTTAATATTGCTAATAATAATTAGGAATATTATCTAAAATATGCCAATCTGTGTACATAGGTGTCAATTTTAAGAAAGTGATAAAAATGGATATTTAATACATATTTTGTGATAAATCAAGTATTATTACGAATATCTTGGGTTGATTTTAAGTCAAACTAGGACCATTTAGTCACATAGAATTAGAGTTACGGATCAAACTGAAAGACAGGAAAGTAGCAGGGACCAAATTGAAGAGAACAAAAGATAGCAAAAAAGTCAACGAAAAGTCAACACAAAATAAGCTTGCTCGCCGCAACAAGCTCACAGAAAGTAGAAGGCAACATTTTGAAACTTTTAAATTTCAAGTGGAGGAACGTGGAGAATTCAAACAGGGTATGGATTTGAAGATTCAAATTCATATTTTAAAATAAATTAAAGAAATAATATTATTTTATGGAAAATAATATTATTCTTAGATAAATAATGTTATATTTCTATTTGTAATAAGACTAACATTCTCCATGTAAACGTCTATAAATAGAAGGCATTAAATCACAATCAAATCATCCTAGGTTTTCTTCCTAGTTTATAGACTTAGCCTTGTGTTCTTAGAATATGAGTAGCTAAGCCTACTAGATTATCCTAAGGGTCCTCTATGTATATAGCTTGAGCTATATGTTGTGAAAAGATCCCCCAGAATACATAAGACTTAATTTATCCACATGCAGTTTCATCATGTCAGATCATCAAGAGAACAAATCTAAAAGCGGAAGTGTTCCTGAATCCATGTTACTTGAGATGTTCTTCGGTCTTGCGGCTATTGGTCTTCCAAATTAGTAAGCATGATTTTAAGAGATTAGAGTTTCTCTCTTTTCCGACGATGGGATTACAAAAAAGAATCATACTTATAATTTGGGGACCATAACCCTAATATAATTGGAATCCTAATTGGACTAGGAGTCCCAATTTCTAATTTAGCCCATCATAAAATTAGAAATCATATGAGAGTATTTACACATATAAGCCCATACTTTACCACATAATTTAAACCCAATAATATTTGGGTTATGCACCTTTCTAATGATAGCATTTGATATAGAATATTTTATTTAATATATATAAGTCCATAAATACCTCACAATTTTAGGTCTGAATAATATTGTGTTATTCATATTAGAAAGAGTGTGGAGTATTTATACACAAGGAAGAGCCTCTTCTAGGAAATATGAAGGAAAATAGAAAAGGAAAGTAATCACAATCAATCCTAATTACAATCATAAACTAATCCCTAGATGATATACACAATATCCTACTTAATTACAAGATATTCTAACATATTCTAACACTCCCCCTCAAGCTGATGAATGGATATCTTCCATGAGTTTAAAGTTGATAGTACCCAGGCCTTTGGTCAACACATCTGCAAGTTGGTCACTAGAGGAGACGTATATATGGAGTGCATATAAGGCCGCTATCTAACTTTTATTTGATGAAGTGACGATCAATCTCAACATGTTTAGTGCGATCATGTTGAACCGGGTTATGAGCAATATTAATTGCTGACTTGTTATCACAATAAAGCTTCATTGGTCCTTCCCAGGCAATCTCCAAGTCTTCAAGGACAATCTTGAGCCACAGTAGTTCACATATACCAAGTGCCATTGCTCTGAACTCTGCTTCTGCACTTGATCTTGCAACCACATTATGTTTTTTACTTCTCCAAGTTACAAGGTTTCCACCCAAGAAGGTACAATACCCTGTAGTTGACCGTCTATCATTAAGTGATCCGATATAATCTGCATCCGTATAAGCTTTCAGAGTCAAGCTCTCCCCTTTCTTAAATAGAATGCCCTTCTCTGGTGTACTCTTTAAGTATTGCAGAATTCTATGAACTGCCTTTAAGTGAGATTCTTTTGGATTATGCATAAATTGACTGACAAAACTCAGTGCAGAAGCAATATCCGGTCTAGTATGAGATAGATAGATTAGCTTACCCACAAGCCTTTGATATGATCCTTTATCTGCCAACGCTTCTTTAGGTGCATCGTACAGACGATGATTAGGTTCCATAGGAGTTAGAGCTGGTTTACAACCCAATTTTCCTATTTCTGTTAACAAGTCAACAATATATTTCTGTTGGGAAATAAAAATCCCACTCTGTGAATGAGCCACCTCAATACCAAGAAAGTATTTGAGTCTCCCCAGGTCCTTAATTTCAAACTCCTGAACCAATTGAGTTTTTAACAGGACAATACTTTCAATATCATCTCTAGTGATTATAATATCATCAATATTACTAAGAGAACAGACACTACCCCTGAAGAGGATTGTCTAACAAATAAAGTGTGATCACCCTGACTTTGCTTATAGCCCATACTTACCAAAGCCTTGGTAAATCTCCAGAACCATGCTCTTGGTGATTGCTTGAGCCCATACAAGGCCTTTTTCAAATGACAACCCATGCTTGGCTTAGAATAGGAAGTAAATCCCGGAGAAATCTCCATGTAAATCTCCTCTTCCAACTCTCCATGCAAGAATGCATTCTTGACATCAGACTGTTGCAATCGCCATCCAAAATCAGCTGCAAGAGATAATAGTACTCTGATGGTATTCATCTTGGCAACTGGCGCAAATGTCTCCATATAGTCTACACCATATGTCTGAGTGTACCCTTTGGCTATAAGACGGGATTTATATCTTTTCAGAGTGCCATCAGAGTTATACTTCGTGGTAAAGACTCATCGACAACCAACTAGTTTTTTTTTACCTTTTGGTAAAAGAGCCATGTCCCACATTTGGTTTTTCTCAAGAGCATCCATCTCAGCCTTCATAGCTTGCACCCAATTTTCATTATGCAATGCTTCGGATAAAGTATTTGGAATAGGAATGGTATGAAATTAGTCAAGAAAGCTTTATGGTTAGTGGACAAATTTTCAAAGTTAAGAAAAGAAGATATGAGATGGTTAGTGCAAGTTCTTTTACCCTTTCTTAAAGCAATAGGAACATCATAATCATGTGATTGTGAAATAGATTGACCAATTACCTCAACATCGTGGGGCTCCAAAGACGATGATTGGACAGGCTCACTCATAGGAGGTGGCACTTTTCTCCGAGAATAAACCTGTAATGGACGAGCAGAGTCTAAAGTTTGGTTGTTCTGCAAATTAAGATCAGGGTCAGGAAGATCAGGAAGTTGTTGAGGCTGCGAAGGAGAGTCTATTACTGGAGGACATAGGATATGTAATTCAGGGAATGAGGTATATTCAAAGATGTATTGGTCTATTTGGGAAGAAGTCTGAGTGAATTAAGGGGTAAGTTTAGCAAAGGTGACATCAGCAGATACATAATACTTCCCAGTTAGATGATGATAACATTTATAACCTTTTTGAGTGGATGAGTAACCAAGAAAGACACACTTGAGAGCTTGAGGATCAAGTTTACTTCTTTGGGGAAGGTGAATATGAACAAAAACAACACAACCAAAGACTTTAGCTATAAGGCTACTTAAGGCATCGAAGTTTGAAAAAAATTCTGTGAGAACTTGCATAGGACTTTTGAAATCAAGTACTTGGGTTGGAAGTCTATTAATTAAGTGAGTCGCTATTAAAACAGCTTCCCCCCCCCCCCAATACTTTTGTGGAACATGATTTTGGAGCAAAAGAGCTTGTGTGCTTGAAGAAGATGACTATTTTTTTCGTTCAGCAACCCCATTTTGTAGCGGTGTATGGACGCAAGATGATTCATGGATAATACCCTGGTTTTGAAAACAAGACGAAAGAGATTGATTGAAAAAATCTTTCGCATTATCATAACGAAATCTCTGTATCCTTACCCCGAACTGGGTTTGAACCATATTATAAAAGATAGGAAATATAGAACTAACATCAAATTTTTGTTTGAGCAAATAAATCTAAGTCACACGAGTATAATCATTAATAAAAGACACAAACCAACGAGCTTCAGAAATATTAGAAACAGTAGATGGTCCCCATATATAACTATGAATCAAAGTAAAAGGAACATATGTTCTACTATTACTAATAGGAAAAGATACACGTTTATGTTTAGCAAGTTCACAAACTTCATAATGAAAATCCTCAATAGCTAATCTTCCAAACAAATCAAGAAACATAACTTTTAAAGTATGAAAAGATAGATGTCCAAGACGTAAATGATAAAGCCAAATTTTTTCTTTATTGGTTTTAAGGGAAAGGCTATGAAACGAATTGGATGACAAACTTTGAACACTACATCCCTTATTACAAGTTTCAAGATAATATAGACCAACTCGCTCCTTAGCATGTCCAATCATCCTCTTCGTGCCCTGTTCCTGAAAAACACAATGGGTAGGGTGAAAAATTGCTTTACACTGAGAGTCAGCGGAAAGCTTATGAACATAAATAAGGTTAGTGCAAAGTTTAGGAATATGAAGGACATCTTTAAGAGTGATGTAATCATTTAAACAAACATTTCCTAGGCCAGCTACTGTAGTAACTGATCCGTCGGCTATTGTAATTTTGCGATTGCTAGGACATGGTGTATAGGAGATGAATTTGTGAAAAGAATTGGTCATATCATCAGAAGCCCCTGAATCAATAATCCAGGTATCACAAAGAGCGTTATCTGAAACATTAAAAACAGAAGAAAAATGAGGTGAAGGTTGAGAAGATTGAGAAGATATACCTGAGAACACCAAGGAGCAAATACCTGAAGTAGAATGTGTTGCTTGAGTGGCATTAGAGGATGCTGCTAGACTGCCCAGCAAATTCTTCAGCTTCTCAATTTCCTCAGGGTTCAAGTTGAGAGCATTGGTGGTTGGTGCAACTGTAGAATCCGAAATAGCAACATGAGCATGCTCTTGTCCCCTCCTTGTGTTCTGAGGTTTTCCATGTAGTTTCCAACATTTTTCCTTTGTGTGGCGAGGCTTCTTGCAATAAGTACACCACAAAGAACTTTTGGTCGGATCATTTACCTCAGACTATGGCACATTATTTTTTGTCACAAGAGCATAGCTTTCTACCGGCTGAGCTTCTATCATTACACCCCCACCGTCCTTCTTCAGCTAAGACAATTGAAATTGCCTCATTTAATGGTGGTATTTCACCCTTGCCAAGGATCTGAACTCTCACAGCATCAAATTCAATGTTCAGACCTGCAAGAAAATCATAAACTCTTTCCTTCTCTAAGAAGGCCTTAAAGGTAGCTGCATCTTCACTTCCCTTGATTGGGACACATTGATAGTGATCCAACTCCTGCCATAAGCCCTTCAAATAATTAGAGTACTCAGTAATGGACATATTACCTTGCTTGGCACGGTGAGTTTTGGTCTTAATTTCATAAATTCGAGCTCCATCACGAACTTTGGAGTAGGTTTGCCGAATAGAATCCCATATAGCTTTAGCAGATGTGAGAAAAATGCATGTATCACCTATCTCTGGAGTCCTGGAATGCACCAACCAAGACATAATTAAAGATTCAGTATTATCCTTAGCTTCAAATGTGGGATCTTCTTTCGCCGGACCTGTACCGAGTAAGTGGCTCAATTTGCCCCGTCCTTTGAGGTACATCCGAACTAGTTGGGACCACTTCAAGTAATTCTTCCCATCTAGCCGGTAGGCATTGTTAATGGGAGGCAAGTCATACGAACCGGGAAAAAAAGTCGAAATAGGAGCCGAAACCGTGGCTAGAACAGTAATTCCCATACTGTCGCCGATGGTAGATGATGTCGACATGACAGGGGATGGCTGGAAATATGCCGACGGGAAGAACAAAAGTGACGGCAAAGAAAGGCGATGGCTCATGCGCCAGCGCTTAGGAAACGAGTCTGGCTGCTGTGGTGGCGCGTGACGGCGCGTGACGGAGCTTCTCAGGCACCGGTGAACAGGGTTAGGCCGACAAGAAGCTTCTAAGAATAACCCAAGGGTCTGTGAGTCCAAAAAAGGTCAAGAAAAGGGTGGGCTTACTGATGTGTAATCATTGCCTTCAACGAATCTTACCTTAGCAGGAAGAAAACAGTAGAGGAAGCAAAAAAATAGGTCTAGGCTCTAATACCATGACAATTTTAGGTCTGAATAATACTGTGTTATTCATATTAGAAAGAGTGTGGAGTATTTATACACCAGGAAGAGCCTATTCTAGGAAATAGGAAGGAAAATAGAAAAGGAAAGTAATCACAATCAATCTTAATTACAATCATAATCTAATCCCTAGATGATATACACAATATTCTAACATATTCTAACAATATACCTAACACTATGAGCTCTAATTTTAGGGAAGTTGTTTAGATGTTACAGTTTATCAACCTCTGGTGGTTCTAAATCCCATTGGTCAGCAAATTTAAGATTCATGATTAGATTAAATAGACCTAGCGATCGCATGTCTAGGTTAATCGACTCAAACTAGATATCTCCTTTTTGTATTTATGTTAGTAAATATAATTTGATTTTTATTAATTGTGTTCTTCTACCTTGTATATACCATATTAATACGGGTGTGACATCCTCAATTTGTTATGTATCTAGGCCCTATGAGGCGGTCGTCAAGGTCTCCTTCGGATGAAAAGGTCCGATAAGGTGTTTTCTAAATATTTTACGTAACTTATCTTTTAAAAACTAACAGGGATATCAAATTACATAGACTCCAAAAAGATAATTTATTTTCTTAGTTGCTTTATTTTAATTATATTTTCTCAACTAAATATTTACTTGCTTTTACGTCTGAGAATACTTTTTTATCTTTTTAATCCGATTTGATTATCTTAAAGACATAGTTATCTAAGAACTATTAAAGGTTCCACGTAATTCAACCCTAGGTTTGCACTATACTACATTTCTAAATATTTATTTGGTCCTGATTTGAACGAGTTAGGGGCGTTATTGTTCGTCCAAAAATGCCCTCATCGTATATATATTGTTTGTAACTACTTCATATTTGATTATATCCATAAATTTTCTTCCATATGAGTTCTAGTCTCAATAAGAATGCTAGTTCTTACTTTTCATACTTTTCATATGTTATGATATGAATATACCACACCAATTCGTTATGTATGGATGATGATATATATATATAACAATCGGTGAGGAGAAAAACTGCATCAGTTAATAAATATAAGACAAAATTGAAAAGAAAAAAAATATACCGTGGACGAAATTAAAACCTCAAACAAAATTAAAAAGGGACAAAAAATTAGGTTTTGCCATCGAAAAGAACCTGTAGGGCCTTATCTATGACAGTTTGAACCTAACCTCGCTCATCTAATAGGCCATAATTCCTCTCTCTACCCTATGTATACCATCCAAAAACTGATGGAAACAAAAGCGAAATACAGCTTTCTATCAAAAAAAAAAAAAAAGAGGGGTGATACAGCTATTTGAAGAAAGAACTATTGTACACATCAGTAGGGCATGCCTATTTCCTCCTAGCCTTCAATTTTTTGACAGTAACAAGAGTCACATTCTGCCCAGGTTTTTTGGTACTGGCCTCTGAAGATCTTAACATTGAAATGGCCACTTGATGCTGATTCTTTTCTACTTTCTCATCTATAAATGGTTTAACTTCAAATGTTCCTCTGGTGAAACCTCTTGCAACCTGAGGGATTTTGTAACAGCAAAAAGTGCTAAGCAATCTGTGATATGAAATATTCTACAAAAATAACAAACAAAGCTTTTTTCCACTAAATGGGTTCGGCTATATGAATCAAGCGACGATAGCTTATTCTGTCTTTGCTTATGACATGAAATATATCGACTATTTTTAAAGTAACTATTAATTCATCCAAAACACATTCATTATAGGTCTTTCTACCTCGATCTAATAATTGAAGAACATCTTCAAGGCACATAAATCTCATCCTAGTTTTGGTGGATACAGTGGCAGTGGCACAATACTTGTGTGGTCATTCTTTATGCAAAATATGGTAAAATGCAATCAATCTATATATTAAACAAAAGTTACTCTTCCAAATCTCCAATTATACACTAAACACTTCAAATCTTTTTGTGTTGTGGTATTTGTTCATGTCAATTCTCATGTTCATATCAGTGTTCATGCTTCTCAGATATAGAATATGTTATTATTGCAACTTTATAAGTAATAGTTTAGCTGAAGTAGAATAATTTAAAGTTGGTTCAAGTAGTGTATACTGTTGAACCCTGAAGTAGATTAATTTAGCACAACAATCATTGAAAAGAAATCAGTCATACCTTTAAAAGAATCCAGACTTTGAGAGAGCTGCTCAATATTGCAAGTCTTGTCTTTTTCCCGGATGTCAGATATTCACACATATGATGGTCAACTCTCAAAATAAATTTTGGCCAAGACTTTGGGTTTTCAGGGTCTGCCTTCCCATCCATTGTTGCCTGTAAAAATTGGTGCGGAGAAAACAAGAAAACCCACATCGGTACAATAAACAAAGTAACAATAATGTAGAAAAGCCATTGATCAGGAAAAAAATGAATGGGCAACAGCTAGAAAAAGAAATTAATAACAGCAAGTAATAAGCACTAAGGCAAACCAATGATGGGAGACTATAAAGTCCATTATACTGAATAAGAAATATAAAGAATTAACAAAGTTTTACCAATATGATGAGTTATCATTCCAAAGGTCTTTGACTATTGAATTACTAATTTTCTTTTCAATGGTGTTATGGCTGGAACAGAAATTCAAAAGATGAGAATTTTCACTTACAAGAAGCCGGCAGATTTGTTGTTCAATTTTTGAGAAGGATGTCTCTAAAGCCTCAACCCTGCCAGTGCCATGGCAGCAAGAACATGGTTCACTAACCATGAAAGTTACACTTGGACGAACCTGTTCAGCATTAATGGTAACCATCCTTGGGATCGTTTAATGAATCTTGATTGAATTTTATTGGATTCTGTGCAACAATCTATAACAGAATATATACTACAGTTAAGTAACATACCCTCTTCCGCGTTATTTCCATGAGTCCATGCCTAGACAATTCAGAGACTTTAACCATGGATCTGTCTCTCTCAACAGCCTTCTTGACTTCTTCATAAACCAATCTTTTATTTGCTGATCAAGAAGAATCAAAACTCAATAAATAAATACAACATAAACTTTGAGACTGATCACTGCAAGAGATATGCCATTTCAAAGTGACATAAAAGATGACCAACAAGTTTATCCTTAAGCTAGTTATGATTGCATCAATAGAAAATATTACTATATCCAGTTGATTGTTCACTTTGAGACTAGACGATTTAAGCAGTTATGTCTGCCGATCCATAATCATGGTAAATATCCATCTTGAGGGATGTTAAGAGGTATTGATTTGGGGAAAGACTTCTAGGTTTAGGAAATAGTTACTTATATTGTGCCCAAAGTAAAGAGTACAAGTGTCTTCGTGTGGTTTTATTATTAGTATAAATAGTTTAAGGGAATAAAGTAAATAGCAATTGAGTCTTTCAATAATATATTTTTTTGGTGTATCTCACTAAACATTTGCTATGGAGAAATAGAGGAGGACGTAAACCATAGGATTCAAGCCAGATGGATGAAATGGAGGAAGGCTTCAGGTGTTATTTGTGATAGAAAAGTACCACTTAAACTCAAAGGGAAATTTTATTGCACAGCTATAAGACCTATTTTATTGTATGATACTGAATATTGGGCGATAAAAAGCCAACATGAGCATAAATTCAACATTGCAGAAATGAGAATATTGCGTTGGATGAGTGGTCACACTAGAAAAGATAGAATTAGGAATGATTACATTAGAGAGAAAGTTGGGGTAGCACCTATCATAGAAAAGCTAGTTGAAACACGCCTTAGGTGGTTTGGTCATGTACAAAGACGTAGAGTTGACCAGATGGAAGATAGCTTAATAATTAGAGGTAGGAGAAGACTAAAGAAAAGAATAGGAAAAACTATTAGAATGGATTTAACTATTAATAACCTAACCATAGAAATGTGTAAAGACAGAACATGTTGCTGTCGCTTGATCCATATAGTCTACCCAACCTAGTGGAAAAGGCTTTGATTGTTGTTGTATCTCACTAACATTTGCCTGCCTATTTTCTCAACATGGTACCGAAACTACAATATCACTCACATCGAGTCTCAACCCTACTTTAACCCTTTCTCAAAAAAACTCCAGATGAAATTGGGGGCTAGAAGCCACAAATCCAACAGTATTTTAGTAAAATTGTTAAGTTTGTTTTGGATGGGTTCCAGTTGTTCTGAGTTGGTTACAACTTATTAGCTATATAGGATAGTAATAAGAGATTTTGTAGGTAGCTTCAATCATTTTAGTTGTTAGTTGTTATAGTCAATAGACATCCTCTCTTGCATCCCCTCTATTTTCTCTTAATTTCTAATTTGGTATCTATCTCATCCAGATTAGGGAGTTCCAGGAGAAGCAGTGTGAGGTAGCAATGCTGGACTGACATGGAGGTGATCCAAAGAGGTGCGTGCTATGGTTAGTGTTGGAAGGGTTGATCTTGAGTGAGTCCATGCTGAGAAGAAATTCTCAGAGGTTATAGGCTGGCTTGTTTGAGTTTTGAGAGAAAAGGAGGCAGTATTCTTATATCAAATGCCCATTGTTTGATCTGTACAAGTGAATATAGATTGATCATCTTATTGTTGTTGGAGGCTGGATGATGCAGTCACATCAGCCACTTTGATATCATGCACCCTGCTCCAACCTATTATCAACAGGTTTTCACTTGAAGGACCAAGTTAAAAGTTATAAGAAACAATCTTAGGCCTTGCTTAGTAACTAAATCATTCATGGTCAAGTGGTTCATAAAAACAGGATAAGATCACTACATGTTTACATCCACTACAATGAGGTGTTCTGCTTCAGATTAAGAAGAGAAACTTCTTCAATTTTAGATAAGTTCATGCGGAGAAAGAAAAACGGAGCAGCTATATCAAGGAGATTTAAATTCACTTAATGCTGCAAGCATAGGCATAATAACATGCATAATCTACAAGTTAGGTTAACTGAAATTGCCTAGTGGTACATAATACAGATAATAAATGAACTTAAAGGGGAAGAAAACATGTTATGGACTCTATTATAATCAGGAAATATCATTAATAACATTATTTCCATGAAACTCTCATAGGAATGTATAAAGTTTTTTGGAAAGTGATAAAAAGTAACATGAAAGAAGCTACCTTCAATACAACTCAATATTTGAAATATACATTAATTGCAGAAACAAGCAAAACTGCAAAAGTTTTACCTTCATCTGTCATATCAATGAAATCTACCACGATGATACCGCCAATATCCCGTAACCGCAACTCCCTAGCAATCTGTAACACATGGTTGTCTATTAAATATATAACTTATAACAGACAAACAACTTTTTTTTATTAAAAAAAAGGGAAATTACACTTCCCATAAAATCAAAAGATGTATTACGCTAACCTCCCTTGCAACAAAATATAAGTTATAATTACGCCTATTTGGGCTAAAACATCCTTATATTTATTACTTATATAATATCAATATGTATTTTAACAATATAAAATAGTCAATTTTTTCAAAATTTAAAATAGATTGCATTTATGATTTTAAATACAAATTAAAAAGTAAATCAGATTGAAATAAAAGTTTAAATTTTCTAATAAGTTAGAATTTTAATAAAAGAAAAAAAATTATCTAGGAGGGTATTTTGGCCATTTTATAACTTCAAAAGTGTTTGTGGAAATTTTCAAAAGAGGGAGGAATGTGTAATTTGAGATCTCTTCGGGAGGAGAAAGTAATCCCAAAACAAAAAAGAGGGAAAGAAAATTGGGAATTAATGACTGAAGATCAAATATAACTACATAATTATCCAACAAAAAAATTATCAAGGTCTAAATTGTGTTCACCATAATCAAAGTATTAATGAAGTCTCTCCTTTGACTTTTTATTTTTATAATTTAAAATATTTTATTTGCACTCTCCTAATTTCTGTAAAAGGTGGATTGAAGTATTCAATAATAAGGTTCAAGGGAATACTTGGATACGGCTTGCATGCTGAATGGTTAATTAGTCTTTCTCCCACTAATTGCTGACTAGTGTAAGATAATCAACTTAAGATTTACCAAGGCATGGTTGAAATTCAAGAATAAAGTTTTACCTTTGATTCTTTGAAAACAACATCGTTAATTTTTCTGGAATATCACTCTGAAAACTTAAAAGTTTAGCTGATGTTGATAGACCTATCACTTACTGTATTGTAGGATAAGTGTTACAAGTTACAACACAAGGAGTGTAGAAAGATTAGGAGTTTACTTTATATAGGAGCCTGAAGTTTTTTTGTTTTTGGTCTTGGATTCTTATAGTTATCTTTATCTTGAGGAATTCAGAATATTATAATTTAAGGAAATATATAGGGCTGAAGGTGTGAGAGTGTTTCTCTTTGGCCTCTATGTTCTGTCAACAAAATTTTTGCTTTAACTTAAATTTCAACATGGTATCACCCAACTTGAATCCTACCCATCAACAAAAAAGGTGGATTTTTCTTCAAGAAAAAACCCCCAACAAAATTTGGGGCTGAAAGCTACAGAAACCAGCAAAGTTAACAACCAAGGGAGCCAAGCAGGTTAGGGCGTTTTTGGTATGCTGGGGGTCATTGTGTAGAGTGGGAGTGCTGGAAGATTAGACCTATAACTAAATTGACAAATGTATAGCTAATTAATTGCAATTGATAGTCATTTATCACTTCAAAATAACAGAGAAAACATGTTCAAAATCAATCCACTGTCAGCATAAAACGTTATCATATACCAAAAACAAGCATGCTACCACATATTTGAAGTTATTAAAGAGTTTCAATGAAAGTAAAATATCTAATTTTGACGATGTGATGATTTCCTGTACATTGACAGTACATGGAGTTTCACACTGACAGTGAATAGAACTTAAACATGAATAATAAATATTAAAATACTGGAAATATCCTGAAATGCTTATGAAAGAAATTAAAAAAAAAAAAGGGATTTAAGGTGAAACACTCCACTCCACGTAAATGGATGGATGATCGGCATATATATATCCTTTTTTTTTTTCATAAACAGAATATATATATATATATATATATATATATATATATATATATATATATATTCTTGAGATAAAAGAAAATGTACAAGGAACAACAGGTGTATGTATGTGATAGGGTAGTATTATGGCTTCTCTCTGGTGTTCTTCCCATGCTCATTTTAACAGAGCTTCCCCATCAGGCATGTAGAGGGATTGTGCTTGTTGAGGTCTTTCCTAAGCAAGAGTTTGGTTGTTTTTTGGTTCTCTAATTTGTAGCCTTTCTTGACGTATCCTCCAGTTCATATGTTTTTTTTTTTCTCTCTAATAAAATATGGGTTTTGCTAACCAGAGCTCTTAGGGAACTGGTTAAGTATTCTTTTCAACCAATGAGAGAGTTCATAAAATTATTCTTGTTGACTTTTCACCAACTTCAAGACAACAAATTCTCTTTCAACCAATTGGAGAAAACCTTAAAATGTTCCCTAAGGCACTTGTTCGATAAATCCATAAAATATTTTAAATAGAACACAAACACACAACATATTAATGTGAAAAGTAACCATAGTTGTCTTCACAGATGAGAACAATGGCAATAATTTATTTTAACAAGGCCTATGCCATCTGCAAGTAGACAAATAATAGATTTCAGAATCTAACATACTTGTTTCGCGGCTGCAAGATTAACATCTAGTATGGCTTTCTGCTGTGATATTCCATGACCAAACATCCCATGTCCACCATTTACATCAATAGAAACTAATGCTTCAGTTTGTTCAATGACTAGAGAACCTCCATTAGCAAGTGGAACCCTATAAAGTGATCAACATAAGAGAATAAGCAAGTTAAGATTCTAATTATCAAGTTTTCCAGGAAGGCCAGAACAATGTCCATTTTTTGAAATTGCATTGGCAAAGAAATTCTCAGTTATAGTTTGGGTTTTATATCCTGATTGTTGAAGCAGACTTTGACCGACTCGAAAACAAGTCAAAGATCAATAATTTGACAACAGGAAAGTATATTTAAGTGCCCCTCGCCGAGGAATTGTGTCTTCTTAACTATATCCTGATTACCATAGGGATAAAGTGAATTTATTTTATTTTATGCTTCACATATGGCTCTACTTATGGTGTTTTACAAGATTTTCTGAGAGAAATTAGTGTAGTTGGAAGGAATTCATCCATTGATTTTTAGCTTATGTCCTTTATTGATTCATGGGACTCCTTGTCCTCTTGATTTAACTAAACCAATGTTGTAAATGTAAATTATTTACAACCATAGGGCACATTTAGTTTGGAAAGTTTTAGAAATTTTTTGGAAAGTTTGGAAAGTTTTAGGGCACATTCAGGAATAAAAGTATTCAGAAAAGCACACGGACTAAGGAGTTCCTCATAGTGCACCCACTGCAAAATTTATTAGAGTCATTATGTGGTCATAGTTTTAGTATAAATGAAATGTAGAGTCTACTTACCACTCTTGAATCTTTTAAAGATCTTTTTATCTGCTCTCCTCACATTTAGCCCTAGGGTTTGTTCAGGAATGAAGAGGGGAAGGGAAAGAGAACTAGAGGGAAGGGAAAGGAATGCTAAGTGCTAGTTTCACTTTCCCTTCTTTGGACGTTTTTGAAAACATAAGGGAAAGCGAATGAAAGGTCAAATAAATAATTGTAATGCAATTTTACTATTTTACCTTTTGTATTATAAGAAATTCAAAGTAACTTTTTTTTTTCTAAAAAAAGTACCTTAGCTCAATCTCATGATTTATATAAATAGTTCAACCAAAATAAATTTTATATGCTTAACCTTACCTTTTGCTGAGGATATTGTCAATCTCCCCTTCAATGTTAAATTCATCAAAAAGAGGAACTCTTTTATCATATAGCTCAACTCGATCACAAAGATCAGGGGCAATTTCCTGAAGGTAATTGGTCACCTGAAGAGTAAGTAAAAAGGTTAAAAATACAAACATCAGTTGAGTTGTGCAAGTTCGTATGTAGAATCTTTGATAAGCCAGCTACAAAAGAAATACTCAATTGACATGCAGCATTAGACTATGAAATACAGGATCAGCATACTTATGTAGGACCATCAGTAAAAATTGTATGATAGTTATTGTGATCATGTAAATACAGGTCTTAACTTTGCTTTTTGCAATCTCTGTCAGGAATTTACCAAGAGACTAGGGCAAAAATATATTGGGATCTCAATCTACAGCCGGTGGAGCAAGCACAAAGTGAAAGAAAATTTCCTCCCTTAGTCCCTCCTAATTAAAACTCCATAGAGGGAAAAAAGGCTGAAGTTGTTACACACAAAAAGATACGCTCTAGTCCTAATCTGGAGACATCCTTTTGAAGTAAAACTGTATTGATACCTCATGATATGTCCTTGGGGAGTCAACCACCATTCTCTTAACCTGAAGGTATATCATGATAAAAAGTAATCAGGAGACATAGTGTAACCTGCATTTTCTTATAAATATTATAGAGATGAAAGGAGCAAAGGTCTTCAAATCAGTAACAGAATTAACCATTTCACTGAAATAATCCTGGACCACTGAGAGTGTTTGACCCATTGCCATGTGCAATATAATAGGAACAGCCCCTTCTACACCTTCATCTGCAGCAAGTGCCGCAGATTTTGCATGTTCCACTATACTTTTCCAAGTTGAAAGCAAACCTTCCAAGTCTTTCTGCAGTTCCTCTAATGAATGACCAGCAGCAACAGTTCTTACAGTGAGGCCAAAACCTGGAGGCTGCAATGTCTTTGCTATAACTTTCAGTCTTGTGCGCTCAACACCAGAAATTTTTTTGGAGACTCCAATTCTATCACAACGAGTAATCAAGACCTGCAGTCAGAAAGTTTAATTTAGGAAAG
The DNA here is from genome assembly GCA_014851425.1 of Senna tora. Classification (NCBI taxonomy): domain Eukaryota; kingdom Viridiplantae; phylum Streptophyta; class Magnoliopsida; order Fabales; family Fabaceae; genus Senna; species Senna tora. The sequence goes on from CM026264.1 coordinate 45,941,189, forward strand.
AAGAGTAGATGAAAATTATTATAGGGTAAAGATGAAGAATGATAGAATTGCTATCTTGAAGGAAGGTCATGCACAAATGCGTACCCAGAATCTACTTCTTAATTTTGGATAAGGAGTCAGGGTGGGTCCTTTAGTACCAAGGCCCTCTTTGACAACTTGTACAATAATTTTGGTGCCCTTACGAACTTGAGTCCATTTGCTTTCTTCAGGGGGTACAATAATTTTAGTACCAAGTCCGTTTGTATCTTTCTCTTGCAAAATTTGATAGCTGACAGTGCCATTTATGCCAGTAAGAAGGGAATTGCTGTTAGTTTCTTCTTCAATGTGGACTTCACTTCCATCAATGTCGTCCTCAAAGTCAGCTTCTACTTCACCATCATCAACCAAGCTACCATTTACATCTTCCTTAAGGACTTCTGAAATATCGTAATCATCCTCTCCTTCCTGCTCATCATAGCCATTGTGCACTGATTGTAAAGAGCCATCCTCAGAGTGTTCTGTGACTTGAACATCAAAAGACATCAAATCATTTTTGCTGGGAATTGGTGAATCCTTGGGATCAATTTCTTGTTTCTTTGTTCTTTGACGAAATGGAGGGAATATAAATGGTTCCCTGTTATGCTTTATGTCCATAAGAGAAGGTCTAGAACTTCCAATATTCACAAAAGCCCCACCCATATGAGGAACAAGCTTCGTAACTGCCCCTATATATACACTATCACATTGTACATTGCTCTTGACTGGTTCCAGTAATAATTCAACCAATTTTCCATCTTCAAGCACAGCAATCCTTTGCATAGTACATATTGAAGAGTTAATCAGTATAGTGGTAGAAACAGGGTCCTTTGGAATTATATCACTACTTTCTTCAGGCAACAACCTGTCTGCATCTAATACCTTCGCTCGATTTTCTACAGTGGCATCATTCTCTGCTTCATCAGATTCTAATATATCCTTAGAGACATTGAAAGGAGCTGAAGGGTACCAGGGTTCCTCAATCAGCTGGTATTTATCAGAAGAGAAGCTACTAAAATTTGAATCTATATCAATTCCATTCACCATATCCTCATTGTCATAATAGAATTCATCTTCCACCCCAAGTGCCTTCATCTTTATCATGTCAGTTTCAAGCTTCACAATATTATCTTCATCTGTCAAACCACTGTAAGCATTTGAGTGTTCAGAAACATATTAGGCAAAGAAGTTAATTATAAAAGGTGGCAATAAGGAGAAACACCTTTGACTGGAAAAGATAAAGGGGTTTGCTCTAGAAGATACGTTTCCTCCATGTAGTGACCCCATCCATGAGCTGAAGATATCTGGGAATCAGATCTAATCCATAAATCCCTCACCACAATTTTAGTTTCTTCATGGACTGTAAGAGGTACTGACAGAAAAAATTCTGGTCCAGGCTTCCAATGGATGTCACTTGAGGAGCATGATTTTTCCTTAATGAAGTAATTATATTTGAAGTTCAAGCCAGAAGCAATCTGCAAGAAAAATTGTTTGAGTTATAATGCATATATCCATGTGTAAATTGATGTTCATATCATAGTCCAAGGAAAAATTAGCTTTATTTATAGGGCTGTAAATGCTTATTTACTTCTAAAAAAACGCTGTTCAAACATTTTTATATGTGGACGCTTTTAGGCAACAAGGAAAAAGAACAAAAATGATCATTCTTTTATCACTTTTTTTATTGGCCAAGCAATGCATGGACATGTTTGACATGCCAAAATGCAAATATATATATATATATATATAAAACATGATGTGACACGACAAATATCTTTTAAACTTTCCATCAGTTATGTTTTAGGATGGGATATAATCCCTTATTATTAGAATTAAGTTATTATTAAGAATTAGATCGTTATTAGGATTTAATTTTCTAGTTTGATTAGGATAAGGTATTTTTCTATATGTATATATACTTGAGTTATTCAAGAAATAAATATATGGAAATATAATTTTAACATTATCTTATAAGAGAAAACTAGTAAATAATGAAATGTTAAAATAATGCACGAGAAAAGAACTTTAATTATCTTATCAAGGTAATATTTCTAGTCTCTCAATCTACTTTTTTGGGTAATTTTCTCCAATTCCGAGGCCATCTATGTCCACCGCAAGTTCGATGCATGTCTAAGGAACATAACTTTTTATTCTGACATCATACGCATTTCCGAAATATGTTGTGGCTATGTTGTTATCTGATAGGTCTAAAAATAGGTTTATGCTAACCAGAAAATGAACAAGGGGCCATATTGGATTAGACAATGAATTATCCCATTCTTGGTGACTTTGAAAGGGATTTCTTTTGATAATATTAAAGGCCCATGATATAACCAAGGTCTTTTTTGTCCCTTGACATATATTCTGCCAGCACATCTTTTGGATTCTTAATAAGTTTGAGAAAGTTCAGTTGTTTGAAATGACTTCCTAGGTCTTCAGATGTCGTGTCACATCCTATGATTTTAAGAATTTTGTGTGTTGCCATGTCCATGACTCCATGTCAGCATCTGTGCTTCATAGCTAGTCATATTAATTTGCACTTATTAATTAATTGAAAAAATTAATCAGAATATTCATTTTTCCTATTCCAATCAAGAATCAAAAAGGTTATGAAATCTTATTTTTAATCTTTTTTGGGGGGAAAAAGGTATTTATTGAAGAAAATAGTTGGGTGGATATCATTTCAATAAACATAGACCAATGAAAAGCGACTCCCAACCTTGAGTAGAATATTGGAGCTGCAATTTGTTTCAATTTTATTTCAAACTAAATTACAAATTGTAAGTAACCTGGCCTTTAAGTTGTTCACGAAGTTTCTATTCCAAATGAGACCACATTTGGAGTGGTTTTATTAATTTGGGTCATGTCTGTATTCATTTTAACAAAGAAAATTACATAAACAATCAAATAATTTGTACACATGATTTGTTTGTTAACTGTTAAATATCCAAGTATTAAATATCATCTGAAGGGTATGTATTCTATAGTGAGAAATATAATAACATATTTTATATGCATTGGAAGATAATAAAATTCTAACCACAACCAAAAGCACAAAACAAAATGAACCTGAAAATAGTTTCTCTCTCTCTTTCTTTAAACCGGACTGAACTGACTTTCTGAAGTTTGATCAGTCTAGCTCTTTAAGTTCAACTAAAGAACACCCCTTATGTGGACAGGAAGAGTCTAAGACAAAGTAAACAATAGTTTTTCAAATATTCAGTGACCTGAAATATGTTGTGTAGATTGTTCACTCTAACTAAGGACTAAGGTGGTAAGGAATTGACTGTTGGCTAGAATGAAGATCTTTGTGGCAATGTGTCTCCTATTATTTTTGATAGAAAAAAAAATATTATTGAGTAAGAAAAAAAGAATACAAAAGAGGAGGACAAGAAGTCCTCAAAGAGGAAAAACTAAACCAACGAAAGTAAACACCAAGGAAAAAACCAAAACGTTAGTTCAAAAGGGCCCTCCAGTCCCGTTGGAGATCCATAATGGAGACCCCTCTAAACATTCCATATTTCCATGTGCCGAAACCCACAGAGAAGCCAAAAAGGTTACTCTATCCCACAAAAGATGAGGTGGGAGGAATCTGTTAATGTGTCTCCTATTATTGGCACAGTGAAATTGAGAGAAATCCTAGATTCTAAACGGTCAGAATTTGGTTTATTTATTTCTATAAACCAGACTAAACTGAAGTGTTAACTCTATATTACCAAATATATTCTAATGTTTTAGTTAAGTTTGATCATTCATCATTCTATCTCAGCTTAAGTTCAACTTAAGAAACACTCCTAATAATGAACAAGAGGAGTCTATGACAAACAGTAGCTTAAAGACCAAAAAAGACACTAGTTTTACAGTTTTTAGTGGCTATGTAGCGTAGCTTTTTAGCCCGTAGTAAGGAGGTGTAGGATTACTTTACAGCAATGTGTTACCGACTATTTAGTGCAGTTGGGTTGAGAGGAATCTCAGATTCTACAAGAAATAGGGAAGCTTTATATATTAAATTTTTCTATGCTGTGGGAGGCTTCTTTGTACTATTATCAATATCTCTGGGTTTTTTGTTTCTTTTTTTGGTAACCGACCCCACCTGTGGGAAAAGGTTTTGTTAGTTGTATGTTGTTGTTATGTGTGTGCGTGTGTGCATTTTGCATATAAGCAATTTCAAAGTTAATTCAGTTGAACATAGCTCCACAGAAAGCTGAATACAAGAGGCAAAGGCAACCTAGAAATAGAAGAATACCCACATTAACTTATCTTTTCATACAAATAAATGGTATAAGTAAGCTTAAAAGAAAAGCCTAGTCGAATTACCTTAAACTCAGCCTTCCATAAGTTAGCATGCTCTGTAGGAGACATTGGTATAGCCATAGTTGGCTTCCAGCATCCTAATACAGCAGGATCACCAGTTATGTAAAGAAGCTGACCATCTTCCAAATCAGCTTCTACAGTCCAGGAGATCTTGCACAATTCATCGACACAAGTGCTTTGCTTGCCTGAAAATCAGATTGTCAAGATTCATCATCAAGTATAAATACAGGAAAATACATTTGGAAAGTATGTTTGCGCATAAAAAACCTGAATTGCATAAACAGACAGATGCCTGGGATAAGAATAAGATAAAATGGTGAAAGAGAAAACCTGGACAATGTCAATCATTAGTTAATTAGAATTAATGTGGCTTACTCCAAGAATAAGTCTCTTCATGTTTGTATACTTTAGGTTTGAAATACAATAGATCAGATAAGTCTACATCTCACTTTATTTAATAAAGGAAGAGTTTTGCTTATGAACTTAGTTTACAAAATCCTACTAATTATGATTTATTGACAAAATGGCAATGTCATCACTACAAAAATTAGATATTTAAAATCAAGAATGTAACCTAACTCTTGACCTTATGATTTTGTTTTATGTATCAAGGTCAAACTTGTGAATTTAGCAAAATTTGTGTCAGGCTAGTAAGCTTGACTCTTTGATGGAGAACCACCTTGGAAAGCATAATTTAGGAAGAAGAGAAAAGAATTAATAGTACCTAGGGAATAATTGGTAGTCATTAATGTATTTTGGAAAGTTGAAATCTTGCTATATTATTTTGTTGAAAGTTGTTTTGCTTTTATTACTACTTCTGACTTAGCTCCTATACAAGGCGATCTTACTTCTTGTAAGTGGAAATTAAGAAAATATTATCAGATTGGCTCTCTCCTCACTCTCCTTTCTCCCTCTTCTCCCTTTCATCTTTCTTCTCTCCCTCTTTTCTCTTCTCCCCCCTCTCTCTTATCTCCCCCTTAGGACATTTTTGGTAGGAGCCTAAGAGGTGAGTGAGGTGGAGGAAATAGGTTTCCTATCTAGACATGTTTGGTAGGATGTGAGTGGGGTGGGGAGGGAACATATGTTCCCTCTCATAAGGGGAGTTAATTTCCCCATTGGTAGGGAGGGGAGTGGATCTTAGTTACTAGGATGCAAATTTGTAAGAAGCAATTTTCGCTTAAAAAAAATATGGTAATTACTGATGGAGACACGTGGAACAATGTTAGTAGGGACAAATTTGACATTTCACAATTTCATCTTCCATTTCCCTATCTACATCACACCCTACCAAACAATATTATTCTTACAATCTAATTTCATTTCCCTGCACACCAAACATAATTTTTCTATATCCTATTCCATTTCCCTATCACTTACTTCCTTTTCCACTTCTACTTCCATTTCCTACCAAACCATCTCCCACCCTACTAAATGCCACCTTAATCTTCTCCCAATTTCAGTCTTCTTCCTCTTTCTTTCTTTCTCCCCCATCATTTCTTTTTATCTTAATTGGTCCTACATAACTTATGAATTTGATCCCTAAACTCATAGGAGTTTACATCATTGAGCTATCAAAACGGCTAGCCCGCTTTGACCCTGTTTTATCCTAGCTCGGCAGCCCCATTTTTTTCTTTTTTTTACAAAAACAACATTTTAAATTATCAAATAATATTTGTAAAATTTAAATTCGTCATACTAACTAGATTTTTAAATTTTCTTACCATAAACAAGAACAAACAAATAATTAGAGTACATTTTATAAAGTCTAAAGATAATCATTAAAATACATAATGCATGAATTCACTACATATCAATACTATAAGATAAAAATTATATATTTGTTTTCATTCTTTATTCTTCACAACCATTCATCTTCTACCATCATTGCACTATCTTTTGTTAGCATAATTAATATTTATCTTCATTAACAATTCAAAATAATAAGATATATTAATAAAATATAAAGTAAAGTAATTAGATAAATTAAATAAAAAGTAATACCATTTGAATTAAAGTTAAAATAGTGCAACTAATTTACTGTATAAATATTTAAAATAAGAGAAAAATATTGAAAGGCCCATAAGGCTTAAGCCCATTTTTACATTCTTCAATAAATAGCTAACAAGATACATACCCCATAGAATACACTTAAAATGAGACAAAATAAGAGAATAAGTGTTTTCAACTTTTTTTACATGAAAAAAAATTTATTGAAGGAAGAGAGAAGTTACAAGAGATTACATTAAACAAGGTCAAGAGGTACTATATGGATCAAGCGTGGTCAACGTGTTCTATCTTTGCTCATTTCTATAGTTAGATTATTAGTACATAAATAAAAGCTAAAAAACAAAAAGAAAAAAACAAGACTGTACCTCAACAAAGCCTTCAAAGCCTTGGGGATCCATAAGGGATACTCCTCCAAACCAACCATTTGAAGAAACCCACAAGGAAGACAAAAAGGTGATTCTTTACCAAGGCAGATGAGGTGGAAGGAGTTTATTGTTAAAATGCCTAGCATTACACTCTAGCCAAAGACACCACAAAGTTGCAAGTATTGCACAATGTCAAAGTGACAACATATCCAATTATACATACGTCAATATCTAAAAGTCAAGTAACAACTAACAAGAGTCTTAAAGAATACCTCAACATGACCTATTAGTTCAAAGCAATCAGTAGCACATAGATGGGTTTGAGATCAAGACTTGAGATAAAGGAGCTTGTGGAGAGATAAGGGAAAAGGAGAGATGCTTGTTACGAATTGAAAAGAGCTTGTTTCAAATGGGAGATGGGGAACTTTCTGAAAGGTAGAATAAGATGCTAATTACAGAAGGCTTCATAATATTGTGCAAAATGTTATAAGTCCCGACCATAGACCCACAAAACCACTCCTAACCTACTCTAGAAGAGACCCATGTATAACCCAAAAAGACCCAGTCCAACTCATACAACTACTTGGTCTGTTCAATTCTTATCCATTCTGAAGCGTGTGACAACTGACAACAGAGCTGTCATGGATGGAGCCAATTCCCATGCATCACTCCTGCACTTTCTGCACTACTACTATTTTCTGTTTACTGCAACCATGTCTCTTGCGCTTTCCCTAATTCTAGTTCAGCATTTAGGAGAGTATGGCCCTATAAATACCCATCGCATTTGCATTTACATTGAAGTCAGATTTAATTCATCTCTTGTACTGGGTTTAGTCCTACCTAAGGGCTACCTATTGGAGAAATCATTGTGTTTAAGATTCTTGCACTTGGTTCCTCCAATTTCATCTTTCCTATTCTATTTATTTATCAACCATCTTCTAACACAGAACTATTGCACAGAGGTTCCAGGTAATCAAACTTCAACAAAAGTGTAAGGCACTTTGAGGTTTTGTAGCATAAATGCTCCACTTCTGAGCTCGGACACAAAAACCATGGTTACTGGCCAAGTTCAAGTTGAAGCCAAAGATGGGCTCAAAGCCAGGTTTGGGTATCCTAAGCCTTGAGTAGTCCATACACTTAAACACCTCCGTCCCCCAAAAAACGATTACATAAAGCTGACTAAACTCTAAAGAAACAAGAATGTAAACAAAACTACAAGCACCTAATTCCTAAACTGTTGACACTTGACAATTAATAAAATCCACTAAAGTAAATCTTAACATTGACATAAAATTACAACAACCACATTCAAAGCCTTTTTCCCACTAGATGAAGTTGGCTATATAGATCAGCAACGCCAACATGTTTTGTCTTTGTTCATTTCTATAGTTAGGTTATTAATCGTTAATTTCATCCTAATAGTTTTTCTCCTGTTTTCTTTGGTCTTCCCTACCTCTAGTTATTGGGCTATCTTCCATCTGGTCAACTCTACGTATAGAAGCCTCTAATGGCCTTCTTTGCACATGACTCATTGACATAGAATTAGAAACTAAAAAATTGATAAGATTTGCATCCTCCAGGCAAAATAAACAAATGAACAGAATAGTTGGGATAAAGATCCAACAGCTACGAACAATATTAAAGCAAGAAATTTCACACCTAAGGAAAGGAATTATTTCTTATGCTTTAAAGAAAAAAGAAAACAGAGGCACATGTGAACTAATAGGATCTTGTTAAGCTAACAAATATAAAATGTTTACCTTTTGACAGTGTAGCAAATCTTCCGACTGATCTATGATTCTTCACAAAACATGTAAATTTGAAAACATCTCCAGGTGGTACATGATGATATATGTGCCTGTCCCAATATTATAATGCATAAGTACTACCAAGAGTCTAAAATAATGAACACGGCAAGGAGTGTGTACACCTTCCACATCACTATATATCACCAATACCATTCCTAGTTGTGTACTTGTATTAAGCTGCATGCTAGATCAATCAGTAAATATCCTATCTTTCACTCATGGAACCATCAATAACACAACATTTATCTTCCATTATCCCAAAATTTCAAGGTGCTTACTGCAAAATTTGTAAACCGTGTCAAGTAACTTTTGTTAAATAACTATCAAGACAACAAGAAGTTATTCTTCACTATATTCAGTCGGTAATCAGTTGTGAAGTATAGAAGATAAAATTTTCAGTGAGCTGTGATACATTGTTTTGTTTCAAGTCATTGACATATTTTAAAATTTTACAGAATACAGGGAAGACTGGTTACCAAGAATATAGGGTAAAATCACAGATTCAGTCAAATGTACACCATAAATCTATCCATACAATTTTTTGGCATATCCAAATACTGACATGAAATAAACGAAGTAAGCATAATAAAAGTACAAAAAGAATTACCCCCATACGAAATGCGTAAGCACTAAATTATTCTGAAATATTCAACCAATTATAAAATTAAAGACAATTCAGCTTGAAACGCAACAAAACTCATCACTTACAGCGAGAGAGACCTCTTCGAAGGGAGCACCAAAGGGCAAGAGAAGAGACTATCCCGACGACGAAGAAGCAAGTGGTGGTTCATAAGACAGCCTTCAGCAATGACCTCCATGAAGAACCCCGCCATTGGAATTGCTAGAGCGGACACGACGAAGGCTGGTTCAAATTCCTCATTGGGGAATTGGAATCGAAGCTTGAAGTTGGAGAAGGTGGTATACCAAAGTAAAAAAAGAAAATTAGAGAGGAAGAGAGAGGGAAATGATGGAGTGGATAGAGTATAGAGATAGGTGGTGTTTGTGTTTTGGTGCTAAGACTGTGGGGCGAGAAGATAAGTAGCGAAATTACTTGCAATACATAATAAATATGGGTTGCTTGGCGCCTTGTGTGGGTAAGCGTTTTTTAGACTTGAGAGACCCTTCTCTAGTTTTTCTTTTATCTTTTTATTTCAAGAAGCAAATTACTTTTTAATTATGAATTTTAAAAAAATATTATTTAATCATCGAATTTACAATTATGTCAACTATTTAGTTCCATAGACGTTAACCCGTAAAATAACTAAGTGACGCGGTCGTTAACGGTTGGCATGACGTCGTAACGACAACGTCGACGTAAGAGAGAATTTTGTCATAAAGATGCATGAGGCATGATGTGGCCCTCATAGCTCCACATCAAGCAAAATTTGGCTTTGAGAACAGGGGGAAAGGGGTAATTGACCCTGTTTTCGACAACGCAGGAGGAGCGAAGAGACGAGTTCGGCCACGTCAACAGTTAACAGCCATGTCACTCGGTTCTCTAACAAGTAACGTTCAGGGGACTAAAAAGTTGACAGAGTTGCAAAATGAGAACCAAATAGTTTTTTTTTTTTCAAAATTCGGAGACTAAATAGTAATTTGAGCAATCGGAGACAAATACTTTGCCTCTTATTTCAATTTATTAATGAATTAGGCCTTGGAGCTCAACAGATTGGATTAGATTAGTTGGGACACTTTTTCCAACCAATCCAATCAATCCAGTAAAAATGATTCATCCGATCTAATCCAAACTAATTGAATTGGTTGATCGATTTTCTATGTAAAAAACTTAAAAATCATATTTATTCTTCAATCTTCATTAATATAAAATATATTTATGGTCTCACATTCAAACACAATCCAAACAAACTAAATAGTACAAAGTTTGTACTACAAACTAAAATTAACAATTCAAACACAACAATACTAATATTTATTACAACCATAGTCAAGTTTAGTAATCTATTGCTTTCCAATCTTAAAAATTTGTAAGAGTGATGCTTCCAATTCGATCCTTATTAACTGCAAATATACAACAAACGTTTTAATATATATTGCAAATATATATTAATCAATCAACTAGAAAAAAAAATAACTTAATTACCTCCATCTTGCAACTTCCAAATTATCATATCTCCAAATCTTCCAAACTTGCATTAACTTTTGCAAGTTCTAAAATATGGCAAGTATAAAAGAAATATGAAGTCATAATAAATTTAAAAGTGTATATATATATATATATATATATATATGAAGTCATAATAAATTTAAAAGTGTCTGTATATATATATTATTAAATTAAAATATTAATAAATGGATTGGATAGATTGGATTAGATCGGATTGGTTGACATCTATGGTCATCCATCAACCAATCCAATCCAATCGATTTTACTTCTCACCCATCTAATTGATTCAATCAAATGTCGATTTTCGTTGGATTTTATTGGATCGGTTAGAATTGGATGGAATTAAATTTTAACACCACAGGAGAGAATATAATAATGAGGTGAAATTTAATGGGATGGAATGAAAAATTACAGAAAAAGGAAATTTAAAACTATTGTAGTTTTCAGCAAAAGTTATGATAAAATTAGGGTGACTTTAAATGTTATTTTGTTATTTTTAAGAACTGTTTTATAAAATTATTTATGGAAACTATAGTAGTATTTACTTTTATCATTTCATGTATTTGTGTAGTTTTTTATATTTTCAAAAAGTAGTTTAGAATATCTTTTGATTATTTTATGATTTGTGTACTAGTTATGAGACTATAAGATTTCCAAAGAAAAGGCCAACAGTTAATGTCTCTCAAGAATAAATATTAGCCTCCTAGTAATGCTTCAAGTTGGAGCATTAGGTCTACTTTAGTACTAATATTACTATTATATTTCGATACATCATTTCAATCGTGTAGTGTCATTTATTAATATTAATTGAAACTCTCATCGATAAGGATCCACCTTGAATAGATTAGGACTAACTGATTGGAGAGATTTACTGAAGTTCAGTACTACCGTACTACTCAACGTCTCCTCCCATGTAATAAGTTCAATCATGTTTGAGAACAATTAATGTTTGGTATAAATGCAAATGAAATGAAGGGAAGGGATGCAATATTTCATATCCAAAAAAATTATATTTTTGGTTTACTTTACATGTAAAACACTGTTCACCCTACTGCAGGATTGTTGGATTGTCTCTCACAGTTTTGATTCCATCAATAAGAGGTCAAAATACTATTCTGGTCCTCTATGTTTCAAAAGTTTAAAATCAGTCCTCTATGTTTTCAAATTGGTCTAAAATGATCCTTTTGCCTCACACCGATAACCTCTTCTGTTAAATGTTGACCTAAAATGCTGATGTGGACCTGGAATGCTGACGAGAGTTTTGGTCCATATCAGCATTTCAAGTAACATTTAACGGAAAAAGCTAACGGAGTAAGGCAAAAGAATCGATTTGGATCAGTTTGGAAACATATGAGAGTTACTTTGAACTTTTAAAACATAAAAGACCAAAACAAAATTCGGTGAAAAAGAGGACCAAAATGGTGTATTGACGTGAATAAAATTTTTTTTCAAACGGGTATGAAATCCTGCTGTATGGCTTAGGTAGGAGATTTTCAAACGTGTAAAGTGTATAGGGAATTAGGGATGCTAATAAGGTTGCACATTATGTTGCTAAAAGTCTGTCCGATGTTAGGCCATATGTTTACTTTTAAAAAAAATATTAATATTAATATTTTATTAAATTAATAAACTAATTAATATTTTATATTTATTTGTGTGATAAGACTTAACAATAATAAATATTTATACAATTTATCTATTTAATAATAATATTAATAATACCTTTTATATATATAAGTATTTTTTAATATTACTCTTTTCGAATCTTAATATGACTCTTCGGGTGTGTGATCTTATCACTAATGACAAGCAATGGGATAGGGGGTTAATTTCGAATCTGTTCACAAACCAGATTTCAACAAGCATTCTCAGCATCCAGTTCAGTAGAGCTTACATGCAGGACTCTTGGTTCTGGAAATATAATCCTACGGGTTCCTATTCTGTGAGATCGGGATACAAAGAGTACAGGAAAAGTAAGAATGTGACCCCTACCAGTACTGATCCCTTCATGCTCCATTCAGAAATCTGGCGTGCTTTGTGGAAATCTTTTCTCCCAGGTAAAATAAAAAATTTCTTTTGGAGAGCTTTGAGAGAAGTCTTACCTGTTTGTGATCGTTTGGCATCCAGAGGTGTTGATGTGGTGCCTCTCTGCCCTAGGTGTGGGGTGGAAGTTGAAACCGTAGTGCATGCTCTTATTGGGTGTTCTCACCTTACTGATCTGTGGAAAAATTGCAAAATCCCTTTTGTGGAAGAGATGGCAAATGATATTTCTTTCTTTGATTGGTTCATTTGTGCCTTTGAACAATGGGATCTGGAGCAGTTCGGGTTCTTTGCAGTGTTGTGCTATAGGATTTGGAATCACAGAATGCTCTATGGCACAATGTAACAGCAGTGCCTCTCCCTTGTGTGCTTACTGATGCTTCTAATTTCTGGATGGAGATTAAGGATCTAATGGCCAAATCCCATGCTCCTTCTTCCTCTGCTTCTCGGGTTCCTAGGTGGAGCAAGCCTCCTTTCAATGTGTGGAAAGTAAATATTGATGCCAGTCCGCGTGTGGGGTTTGGGGCTGGTGCGGGTTGCGTTGTGCGCAACCACGATGGCCGTGTTCTTGCTGCAGCGGCCAAGAGACTGCCGGAGCTGCTGTCGGTTGCAGAGTTGGAGGCGGAAGCTGTGCTTATGGGTCTTGAGTTTGCCAAAGACTTAGGTGTGATGAAGCTCATGGTGGAAGGCGATAGTGAGTGGGTGATGTCCTTAATCAACCAAGAGGTATATTTGATGGCTCCAATCGATATTATTCTGCACAACATCAAGCTTCTGTCAGCTCACTTTTCTAGTCTTACTTTTACTTGGGTGCCGAGGGTTGTGAATCATGTGGCTAACAAGTTGGCACATGTGGGTAGCACTTTATCTGACTATAAGGTTTGGTTAGATGACTCTCCAAGTATTATTGTAAGTGAACTTGCCTTAGATGACTTTTGTGTTTAATGAATGCTATTTAAAAAATCATTTGAAAATAAATCAATTTCAAAAATAATTCCAAACGGGCGCTTGATTATAAGGTCTCTTATATTAAAAGTAGGGGTGGTAAAATGGGTGGGTTTGAGTTGGATTAAATTTGGGTTGGGTCATAAATGGATCAAATTTTAAATGGGTTATATGGGTCATGACCCATTAATTATGGGTCAAACCCACATAACCTACCAACCCATTAATTTTCCTTTTGTTGTTTTATTTGATTTATTTTAATTAATTTGGTCTACCAATCATTCTACTTTATATTTATATCAATAAAGATAATAAAAATTAAAACCACTAGACAAAGAGTATAAAGTTCAACACTGATACTATTCTCCACCAGACATAGGAAACAATAAAAATCAAATCCTACAACTACTTGTAAAAAATTACTGATTTCTCTTGGAAATCTAACTCCAACAGAGTTAGTATGAAAACATGCTTTCAACAAATTAGCCAATACTTTTGTTATGTAATTAAAATTGGGTTTTGCTAACCAAGAACAATAGTTAATGAGGCATTTGTAATAAATGTGTTTTTTTGTTTTTTCTTAAAAACATAAATGTCCTTCACTTTTTAATAAACAATTATATAAATTACATCTCCATCTCTTAAATTTTAATTATTATAGTAATTATTTTTATATTTTTATTCATATTTATCACTCTAATTTATTATTTATTTATATTTTTTATTTTTAATTTATTATTACTATGATTATCCTATTTTTTTAAAGTTTTTATATGTAACTTAAATGCCTAAATAATATTATTATGTGATTTCAAAATTTATACGAAAAAAATTGAAATGTCACAGATGAAAAAAATTTATTATGTGATTTAAAAATTGAATAGATTTAGGATAAGTGCAGTAATATAAATTAAAAATAAAATAATATAGTTCTTCAAACAGAAAAAAATGGACCGAAATGCAATGATTATAAAAATTGGGGTCAAAATGTAATTTCCACAAATTTGAAATTGAAGTCAGAATATAATTTTAAAAAGTTTCTATGACTTAAATTGAAATGGAATAACTAAAATGCAATTTGGGCCAAAAATGTGATTATGACAAAAATTAGGTCAAACAATAATTTTGGAAATTTTAGAATAAGGAAAAAAATATGAATATGAAAATTTTCTGAGTCAAAAATCAAAGAAAGAATGAAAATCAGGACTAAAATGCAACTTGGGGCAAAATTATAATTTTAAAAAGTTGAAAGCAGGAGAAAAATGAAAATACAAAATACATTAAATGGGTTATTGGATAACCATGGGTTTTACCCAACCCAACCCATATATGCATGGATCAATACTGACCCGACCCACATGACCCATTTATTAATTGGGTTGGGTTGGGTCAAAATACAATTAGGTTGGGTTGAGTTAATGGGTTTGGATCACAATTGCCGCCCCTAATTAAAAATATATTAATTTTAAGAACAAAAATTTTAAATCACACTTTAGATAGGAATAAATTACTCATTCAAATATAGATTTAGGGACTAAAAAAATGTTTTCCTCTCAATCCAAAAACTACCATAATACTCCATGCATACTTTATTCACGATCACCCTAAATAAAAATTGTTTTGAGGAACTTATTTTAAGGTATGTTCAATAGCTTCATGATTCATACAAAAGATGTCTTCTTGACAACATTGATAAAATCAAATAGGGTAAAGTACTATTTTGGTCCTCAATGTTTGCATGAAGTTTAATGTTGGTCCTTAATGTTTCAAAAGTTTAATGTTAGTCCTCAAAGTTTAATCGGTGTTACGCTCGAGAACCAAAATCGACAAGAAAAAACTTTGCGGACCAACATTAAACTTTTGAAACATTGAGGACCAAAATAGTACTTTAGCCAATCAAAACCTTTTTTTCACTAGATAAGGTCAATTATATGGATTAAACGACGACAACATATTCTATCTTTACACATTTTTATGATTAAATTACTTACGACTAAGTCTCTCCAATAATTTTTGTTATTATTTTCTTTGGTCTCCTACCTGGTTATTACACTATCTATTGATAAAATCAAATGATTTAAACTTTTTGGTACAAATATAACCATTTGATCAGTTCAATCTTGTTGCAATAAGTAGAAGTCATAACTCAAATGAAAAAAGAAAAAAAAAATCCGCGAGATACAGATTTAACAAGTTATCAACCACACAAATCTAGTCGTCTTCTCCATCAAAGTCAGAATCCTCAGTAACTTCAACATCATCATCATCATCATCATCATCTTCATCTTCATCTTCATCATCACTTTCACTCACCACATATGTTGTTTGCCTGCGATTAGCCCTCTGAGGTCTAGCTCTAGCTGCTGGTACAATTTCAACCACTTCATCTACATCAGGCAAAGTAGAAGTAGAACCTGACAATTCTTCACTTTCAGTTTCATCTTTGTTGGCTACCTTGGCCAGCAAGGAACCACTTTTCTTATTAAATGGGGATGCTCTCATCTTCCTCACTTTCTTCTCAGGTGAAACCCCTGAGTTTTCACCTGCTGGCTTCAACATATCTGTAATGAATTTCTGACTCAGAGTCTTAGATTGCTGCTTGTTGGCTGCTACGCCTCTCTTTCTGGTAGCTGCAGGTGGCTTCTTGGTGGCAGCATTCTGAGCAGCAGGTTTCCTTCCTCGCTTCTTCTTCTCTGTTTCTGGGGCAGCCTGTTGTTGTAAGCTTAAATCATCGTCGCCGTCATCTTCATCATCAGCAACAAAATTTTCATTATCACTATCATCAGAAGTGTCAAGAACTGTAACAGTTGAAGACTTCTTTTGTGCAGCAGCCCTTTTGCCATTTTGTTTCTTCCCAGTAGGCACATGGGGTTCTTCAGTTTCCATGACTGTAGCAAGTAGATAATACATTAGTATATACACTAGGAACAACATTTTATGGATTTCCTGGTACTTAGATGCAGTTTCCATATCTTTGTTTTAAGGTTCTCCAGTCAAAAATCAATACATGTATGGTCTATACAATTCTCTCTCATGATTGAGTATTATTTTAAAAAGTTTACACATTTTATTTTAAATGGAGAAACTCATAGCAAAGATATACAGAATTTGTATACAAATCTTGTCCTACAAAGAAACCTTTCAATTGTGAATATTTTACCTGCAGGTTTATCACCAGATGGTCCAAGGTTATATGCTGCAAGTCGTTCTTGAAGGGATAGCATTTCTTCTTCTTCTTCTTCATCACCCTTCTTCTTGGTCTTAGTAGCAGCACCTTTCCTGGGACCTCCTCTGCCTTTTGGTTTAGGAATCTCAGCAGGTTTCTCTGATGATGCAAATAGAGAAAAAACCAAATAGATATCAAAATTCTGAAGCTTATCCCATGACATTTTCAGTTTTATCAAAATAATACGAACATTCCTGACTTACCAACTTCCATTGAAGAATTAGATATGGTTTCAGTCTCTGGCTCAACAGCCTTAGTGTTCTTTCTCGGTTGTTTCTTAGTAGGTGCTTTTGTGGGTACAGCCCTACTAGTTCTTTTATTTGCTGCTTGAGTTGATCTCTTTTGCATCTCCTCTGCCTCCTTGATATCTAGTTCCTGAAATTTATGCACAACAATGACAATTGAACACCCAACACATTGAAATATTGATAAAACAAAAACGAAGAGTCTGTTTGTGTGTCTCATACATCAAGTTTCTTCTCAAGCTCATCCAGATCAGTCATCCACATTGACGTTGGAGGTGTTGCTTTCAATATCTCGTACTCCCTAATCTTTTCATCCTTTTCATTTAGTAGCTTCTGAACACTTTCAATGGTCAAAGTTCCAATGGACATAGACAACAGATATTCATAGTCACCACTTTTTGCTCCTTCGACATTGACAGACTCAGAACCAATTTCCTGCTCTTCTGAATTTTCATCATTTGCTTCAGCAACTTGTGGTTCTGCTGATTTACCTTTCCTAGGCATGGGAGTGAAACCTTTCTGCTTCAGCTCTATCAACAAATCAGCTTTCTTCCTGTTGCTAACAACAATCTCTCCACTCACAACCCCTAATATAAACCTGACTTTATTGTCCAACACCAAGAGAAGTCGTTCAAGATTTTCTATTTTATGTTTCTGCATGCACAATCAAATTTCTTAGAGGTAGTTCACTGATAATAATAAAGACATTTTCTATGACTATTATAATAACTCACCTTTCTTCTCTCGTAATACTCCAACCTTATTGGAAAGAATTCCTCGAGGACTGCATAAATAAAACAGATGAACAATTAGTCTTAAGAACCAAAAAGGATATTAGATTATCCCAAATAACTCAATGTTCTGAAGGCTATACTTACTTTGTTCTGCATTGTCATATTTCTTAATCTTCCCTTCCGCATCAAAGAGGTGCATGTTGCTCGTGCTAATAGTACCAGTCAGTTTAAACTTCTTTAGCAGACCCTCTTGCATGATAGCAATTATTTTATCCTGCTTCAACCTGATTTCTATATCTACAGTTGCATCATCACCGTTTTGCCTGAAATCCTGCATACAGGAACATTATCATGTACTTTTTATTCAAGGTATGAAACACAGGCATTTCATCAAAGTAGCTCTGTCCATGTCTTTATTTTTTTGGACAGTATCAAGATAAGAGTATCTAGTCAATTTACCTCAATGAGAGTATCCTTGGCATTAGGTGACCCTTCAGTAACAGATTCAAGGAACTGCTTATAATCTTGGGTCCACCTACGGATTGGAAGCTCGGTAATCCTGAAACATTGCTCATCTACTTCCTCTATCGTGCCATTGACAACATACCCACCTTCTTTGGCACTTTTCTCAATGGTTCCTTTAAATCCTTTGTACCATGGATCCATTGGCACCATTTCCTCACTATTTAACAAGCGCCTAACATTGGCAATAATTTCTCTTGGATTATAATTAGGAATGGAGGAACTCCACCCAGTGCCAATTCCTTCACTACCATTGACAAGAACCATAGGTATAACTGGCATGTACCTGCATGACCAGCCAAAGGGAGAATATGACCAAGTTATAAGCATTTGGGAGTTCTTTACAAAGATTAAATCACTAATTCAATATGGGGAGAGCATCATACCAAGTTGGTTCAATAGACTTCCCATCTTCGTTCAGATAATCAAGAAGCTTATCATCATCCTCACAGAAGAGACATCTAGTTATAGGACTTAGTTCAGTATATATGTATCTAGCACTTGCATGATCTTTTCCACCCTGTAAGACGAAAATGGACATCAGAATACATCGTACGAAAATGGACATCAGAATACATCGTATGAAACTAAAAGAGGTCAAAAAAAAGTTGGAACAAGGGTGATATCTGATAGACAGGTCGCAGGTGTCTCACCAAGTTACGAGTACCAAATTGACCGTTTGGTTTAAGAAGGTTTATGTTGTTACTGCCAACAAAATCCTGTGCCATTCCAATAATAGTGCTAGCAAGACTCTGCTCACCATGGTGGTAGGCTGAGTGTTCAGATACATAACCAATAAACTGGCCAACTTTTATTTCTTTGAACAACTTTTTCTTGAATGAGCAAAAGAGGATCTTTCTCTGACCAGGTTTCAGGCCATCAACCATTGAAGGAATGGACCTTTGAAGATCCGCCCTAGAGAACAGTATAAGCTCTTTGTTCACAAAGTCTCTGTAGTTTATATATTTTGCCATATGATCACGGCATGTGCCAGGCTGCAATAACAAAAAGATGGTAGAAATTATTAGAGAATACTTCCCATTATGGAAGGGGTGTCATCATAAAATGCACATTGTTAATCATTTATAGAAACATTCAAACCCATTATGGAAGGGGTGTCATCATAAAATGCACATTGTTAATCATTTATAGAAACATTCAAACCTCAAAGTTACGGATCCAGGTCTTCCTATCTTCTGCTTTTTTCTTACTAAAAGCCATTTCAATCGCACTCCCATCGTGGTCATCTTCCCAGACAAAGTCTTTCCTGTGCTTATCAAGATCTCTGAAGTACTCTCTTCCTTCCTGGGGAGAACTTGTTCCCAACCCCTAGAAGGGCCAAAAGCAAATCAATGCCCACACTACAAAGCTGAGACCATATGCAATTCTAGACTAGAATGGGGTTTCATTTCATGCTTACGAATCATCAGACAACAAACCTTATAGTACTTAATCTTCCAACCATTTGCATTATTCCCCAAGCTTTCTTTCCAACGTTCGAACTCTGGCATGGAGTAAAACGGTATTTTTGTCCCATTTGAGTGAAATGCCTGTGGAGATATCATAAAAGAAAAAGAAATTAATAATCAAGCGAACAGAATGCTCCCATTAATAATAGGGGCTGCTGATTTACCTAGAATACCAACTAACCTTTATAATTGGGGTGGTAAATTCAACCATGAAAGATGGAACTTTAAGCAAGGATGGCCAGAAAGAATGAATGAAGTTGATCAGGAGCCCTTTGATGTGGGAACCATCATGATCCTGAACCCATAAAAGTTAACCACTTAAAATCTCAATCTCAGTAATCAGCAATACCATTTAAAATTAAGTGCTCGTGAGCAAAGGAACTCTCTGGGTTCTGTAAAGGGAAAACAAAAACAATAGACATAACTATAAAACCCAAAGCAGCTGACCTGATCAGCCATTATCATCAAATGGCCATATCTCAAAGACTTGACGCTTGTATACTCCTTGTTCTGCTGGAGTCCGAGAATCTTCTTGATATTTTGAATTTCTTCGTTCTCACTTATTTGTTTACTACTAGCTTCCCGTACATTGAGCAATTTGCCCCTCAATGGAAATACACCATAGTGGTCACGACCCACAACAGAGAGCCCAGCCATCTGTATAGAAGCAAAATTATATCAGAATTATAGAACTCAACAGTTTAGTTTGAGACCACTGCAATTATGAAACATATCAACTTACTGCAAGAGCCTTAGCAGAATCTCCTTCTGTCAATATCAAGGTACATTTTTCAGAATTCCTTCCTCCGGCATCATTGGCATCCTCTAGCTTTACAATCCCCCGAACTCTCTGAGTCTTAGTTCCATCAGATTTCTTCAGATCTTTGCTTTGCTTAAAATCAGCCCATGATAGAAGAGTGTCCACTATTCCAGAATTCGAAACTGCAAAAAATTTTGACGTACGAGTAAAACAACAATTCTTATTAACTGAATATATTACTAATAACAACTGATATAGCACAACGAACCTTCCTTCAGCATTGATTCTGGAACATCACATTTGGAACCAAAACTGTTTTGGCGAGTGGTAAGAGTTTCTTTAGTTTGAGAATCAAAAGCAGGGTTGTCAATCAGAGCATTGACAAAAACCCACAAATGATTCTTCACGTTGTGAGCTTTGACGTTGGCATCCTTTTTCTTCTTGTTTACTTTGTTCATCACATAAGCTGTGATCTGATTGGTAATATAATCAACATGTCTTCCACCCTTGATTGTAGCAATGGAGTTCACAAAGCTGACCTGGTAAAAACCAATTCAAAGTATAAGACAAAGAGTATGAAGCACAAGGAATTAACTAGTTATTTCACTTCAGAAGTTCTCCAATTACCTGTTGAAACTGTCCATCACTTAGACTCACACAGATCTCCCACCTATCACCTACTTTTGCATGAATCCTAATAACATCACACAGCCAAGTGAGCATGATAGGAAAGTAAAAGGTTTAAGTAATTCTCTAACCAAACTTTACAAGGAAAACCTTGGAAGTGGAACTGGTTTAGATTTCTCAGCAGACTTCAGATAGAGATCAGCATAATCACGGAAGGATTTTAGTCGAATCAAACGCCCATTGAGTTCAACCTTCACAGTCTTTCCAAGACATCCAGCTAAATCCACAACCCGCTTCTTCATTAAAGCAACAACATCTTCTTCCAGATAGCTCATCTTAAACTTTTCTAAGTCAGGCTTAAAAGGAAACCTTGGTCCAGTTCTCACGCTCTTTGCATTTCGTTATAACGGGCTCAGATTTCTTCCCCATATTGTTGCAAAATACCTTTCAATAGAGAAAGCCAATTAATTCAATCAGCAATACCTATATTTATGATCACAATTTGCTTCAATAAGGACTTCAAAGCTTCTATATACAACATCATACCAGATTCAACCACTGGAAATTTGTAAAGTATAATGCAAAGACATGAAAAACAACATCAATTTTCTAACTGAAGATTTTTGTTTGAAAACTTTCTACCAACTGAAGGTCCCATTCTATTGAAGATATAATTGCAAGTGAATATTAAGCATTTCAACCACAGGATTCTTGACTTTTTAAAACGGACAAACAAGAACGAGAAAAGAAAAACCAGCACAAATTCACAAGTGTTCTGATCATTGATTAATTAGAAAAAAAAAAAAAAAGTCTTAGGCCTCCTTTGGTACAAAAAATTTAGTACGAAGGATATTGGAGGAAATGTTGATTACAAGCAAGATTACGACCTAAATTCCTGAAAACAAACAGGGCCTTAATACCTGTTTATACTTCCTCTGACGCTTCCCATCAGCTGTCTCGATCACGAACTCCGTCGAGAATATATTGGTAAGCTTCGCACCGTACCCATTACGCCCACCGGTGGTCTTCTTCACGTTATCGTCATAGTTACTACTGGTTAACAAATGCCCAAATATCAACTCAGGCACATACACCTTCTCCTCCTGATGGATCTCCACGGGTACACCATCTCCATTATTGTACACGCTTACCAAGTTCTGCTCCACATCGATGGAAACTTTGAGGGAATCCATCGACGGATCGCGCTGCTTGTTGTCGGCGGCGTTAACCAAGATCTCGTCAAATATCTTATACAGACCGGGGACGTAGGTCACTGGGCGATTCACCATCTCGTCGTTCTCGTAGACCCATAGGGTTTGTGTGTGCTTCTCGATGGATCCAACGTAGGTGTCAGGTCGGAGCAGGATGTGCTCGAGCTGAGTCTTCTTCTGGTACATCTCCTCGATTGTTTTCCCCTTTGCCAGAGGATCGATGTTGGCATTGTTGCTTGATTGCAGAGGGCGCTTCGTTTGCCCTTCCATGGCGATTGATGAAGGTAAAGAAGAAGAAGAAGAAGAAGAAGAAAAGGGTGATTCGAGAGGCAGAAATGGAAGAAGAGCGTGAACAGACACAGAGGAAGTGTCTAAAGAATTGAAGAGAGAGTGAGAGTGATTGGAAACGCAGAAATGGAGAAGAGGGCTCCAACGGTCGACTGCTCGATGTTTGAATTTGATATTTGAGCGGGATTTTTAACTTTGAATGGTTAGGATTTGGTTGTGGGCATCCAACGGTTATGATTAGTTTGAGGAATTTGACATTATTTTGGCATGGTTATGGACTTATGGGACTCATCTAGTACTGTTAAAACGAGTTTTGACCCGCGAGCCAGCTCAGACTGTCAATGGGCGGATTTGGGGAGGAGAAATAGGTCCGTTTAAAAATAGGTCTAAACGAACTGGGCGCAGGTCGTCTGCAAAAATAAATAAAATATTAAAAAAAAGAAAAATCAAACATTAATATAAGTTAATTTGACGTAAGTATAAATAAATAATTTTAGGATGAATTTATGTATTATTTAACTATTTCTATTTTAGATTTTAAATTAAAAAATTAATTGATGATACAATTAAATAAAACCCACAAGCATCTGCTTGCTTCTGTGTTTCATTCTTTGAACTTAATTTTATTATACATTAATTGTCTTCACTTGGGAACAAATTAATTAAATAAAATAATTAAGCTCAGATTAATCATTTCTTTTAAAAATATATATTATATACTCTGTGTCTAGTGTTTACGTGCGCACAAAATTACAAGTTTCACCCATAATAGATGTTAAAAATTTTGATCCCAGCAAAAATTAGTTAGATAAATTTATATAGAGTTTAAGAAGCTATGCTAACACAGGTATTCAAATTGTTTTATATATCTCACTTGTTCAAAATTGAATGTTTTATATAAAAGTTTAATTTGTTAAATAAAATAAGAAAATAACATCACTTTTATTTTATTAAAATTTAACTTTAAAATATTAAAAAATAATATTAATTTTTTTTTATAAAAAAAAAAGTGACCCGCGGGCTAACCCGTTTAGCCCGCGGGCCACCATGGGCGGGCTTGGGTAGCATACTTAAAGACCATTTAATAAACGGGTCGGCCCACCCCGATCCGTTTAATGACTGGCCTGTGACGAGCCAGGCCGGCCCGTTTAACAGTGCTAGACTCATCCAAACAAAAAATACCAGGAAATGATGATTTTGGTTGATAGCGGCTTTGTCACGAGACCAACACCAATTAACTGGATATGAATGCATTATAGTGGTGCGATCCGAGTCAATACTCTCGCGGAGCCTTTAAGTGAGACAACTCCGGTGAGTTGTGCACACTTAATTCTAAACCGGGTTTGGTTGGGGAATTTATACGAACTCCTAATGTGCAATAAAAATAAATGCAAGGAAATAAAAGAT
Source organism: Senna tora (assembly GCA_014851425.1). Lineage (NCBI taxonomy): Eukaryota > Viridiplantae > Streptophyta > Magnoliopsida > Fabales > Fabaceae > Senna > Senna tora. The sequence goes on from CM026264.1 coordinate 45,965,297, forward strand.
ATTTTTTGTATTTTGTTATAGGATGAAAGCAAGATAAATCTAATTAAAAATTAAAAAGATAGAATAGCCCATTAGAAGATTTAATGTCGACCCTTGTTAAACGAAAGATAATAAGAATTCTCTTATGCCATTTTCTAAGTTAGTTTGAACAACCATCCAAACTTAGATTAGTTAATGGGAGTGGATCCTATGATGTACAGCATGGAAAAGTAAGGAGAGAGAGTGACACATAAATGAGTCTCATAAATAAGTGGGACCCACATGTGGGACCTACTATGTGTCACTCTCTCTCCTTATTTTTTTATGTTGTTCAGCATAGGATCCATTCTCTTAGTTAATTAATGAAATCTAACCAACGGACAAATTACATTAACCAATGATTACCTTCATTAAGTTAATGGGAATCAACATGGGTCCAACTCAATAGTTAACCAACTATCATTTGAGCATTCATGAAATAACCATAATCAAAGTAGATGATACCACAATCTAAACCAATCACAATACAAATCACAAAATCTAATCAATTCCTAATCAATCCATAAACGTGGGGTTCACAACCATGAAATCCAAATCCAATATATATCCAACAAGAAAATCATGAATACATAGAGGAAATATGAAAAGAAATAGAAAAATTCCCTAGATAAAGCTCTAGCTCAAACCTCCAATCAAATCTCCTCAAGGCCCAAGATGTTTAGCTCTTCATGTTGGTGAAGGAAGCTCTATCAAGCTCTAGCCCTCCAATGGTAGCCATGGGTGAAAGTGAAAACCAGCAAAAAATGGAGAAGAAAGAAGATGGAGATGGAGGAAGATGAGAGAAAAGAGATATGGAAGAACACTACTACAGAACAGGTTTTTAGCTGTGATCAAAACAGGCCTCTAACAGCGGTTTTGACCGTGGCTAGGATTCTAACGGCAGTTGCGTAACCTTCACCAAACGTTGCGTCGAGACCAACTCTAACGACGGTTAACACAAACGTTGAAATAACCATCATTAGGCATATTTTTTATCTAACGGCGGTTGCAACCGTCGCTAGAATACCATTTTTATCTCCCATTTTACACCTAGATGAACTTTATCTAACGGCGGTTGCAACCGTCGTTAAAGAGCCTACTCTAAAAGCGGTTGTGAACGTTGCCATATTTCTATTATTTTTTTTCTTCCTTGGCGATGGTTGCAGCCGTCGTTAGAGTTAGTAATCTAACAACAGTTCCAACCGTCGCCATTTACTTACATTTTTCAATTCTTTTGGCAACGGTCATAATTGTCGTTAGAATCCCTTTTTTTAATTTTTTTTTAGCTTTTTGTTTTCTTTGTAACATTCATACTCAATCTACTCAAGAGTTTACACACCAATAAATAAACTCCAACAACAATGACAATAAATAAATCAAATCTAATAGAATTTGAGATAACTTCAACACTACTAATAAAGTTTCAACTGCATATAAACTCAAAATAAAGTCTTGACAACATAATTCTCAATCTCAAGGCATAAAGGATACATTAATAGCAATTAAAAAGTTTAAAACTAACATCAAAATACAACTAAAATAGGACTAACATCAAAATAGAACTACATCAGTTGACTGTGGATGACTACATCAATATATGGGATCATGGATCATGACTAGCTCTAGATGATCGTCGACGTGATACTTCTGCGCTGCCTACATCAGGTGGTTGTAATTAGAAAAATAAAGACAGTTAGATTTTATAATAATGTGTACTGTCTATTTTAACATTATTGTAAAGAAATTAAAAGAAACATTTATGTTACCTGTGTTGGAGGACATGGTACCTCGCCAACAATCACATATGGTATTGTTACTCTCATGTGATCAGCTAAATACTTGACCATGTGATATTGCTGAGCTTTCTCCATTTCACGTTCATTTTCTAGGGCTCTGAACTTTTCTTTCATGCGAGCTTTCTCCATTTAATGCTCCTTTTTAGAGCTTCTAACTCTTCTTTCACTAAACTTAGCTCAGATTGCAAGGATCCTTCATTTGAATGTCCACTACTTGTAACTAAAATTTAAGTCGCTGAACCGATATTTGGGTAGCCCAAAAACTTGAGAAGGGCATGGACCTAATCCTAACCCTCGAACTCGTCCAAAATGCTCCTTGCCTAGCACTTGCCCCAATGCATCATTTGATAAAACCACACTAGTGTATGACTCTAAAGATTCTTGCTCACGAAGCTTTTCTGAAACTTTTTCCTAAAAAGTCAAACAAGATAAATACTTTCCAAGAATTTCTCGCAACCCCAAATGCTTTTCTAGCAACTACAAGAGAGTAAGTTTAGGGCAAAGTGTCAATTTTAGCAGAGAAAACGGACAAAGAAAAGAAGCAAAACAATAGTGCCGCTCGCCGCCGCCACCGTTGTTCCTCTCTGAATGAATCGTTGCTCTGTGTCGAATGGTTTAGGGCGTGTGTCTGTGTTCAAATGAGAATGGGTGCATCGTGCATGTGTGCGTGGAAAGAATGAAAAGGAAGACTAATTGTTTTTGGAAAAAACAAGGCGCATAATAAAAGGAAGACTACCACCAGATTTGTTTTTCCTTTAGCCACAATTAACATCATTATGTGAAGAACCGTGGCTAAAAAAAGCCCCAATTGTATCTAACCACAGTTGGACACAAACCGTGGTTAGATGACCGTAGTTAAAACCCTATTTTTTGTAGTGGAATATGGAAATGAAGGAATGGATGAATATGAGGCAGCCTCCACTCAACCCTAATGTATTTGGGGTCACTTAGGTCTGATTAGGGTGAGTAGGGCCCACAAATTTGGCCCAAATCGAGTTTTCTTATGTAAAAATGTGTCTACATCTGTGTATGTTTGCTGTAGCGAACAAGCTTGCTCGCTGCAACAAACAAATGCTAAAAAACAAGGATTTTCTAGCCTTCTGTTCGTTGCAACGAATGGATTTGTTTGTTGCAGTGAACAAAACAAAAAATGGCTCCTTTTGCTTGCTGCAGCGAACAACCTTGCTGAAGGCTATTTTTTCGCATCTTATCTCTTGATTTTTGCCAGGTTCTTCTTCCATGCTTGCATTATGGTCCCCAAATGATGATCCTCTTGCCAAACCTCCTCTTGATGTCCTACAAAACATCCAAAAACACTTATGAAACTCCCAATCATGAACTCAAACTTGCACAAATGCTAAAATTAAGGAATTAACACAATTTATACAATAAGATCATGAAATTAGCGAGAATTAAATCCAACACTCATATGACTCAAAATACTATTAAAGCACGCATTTGGACACAATTAAACACAATAAAACCTTGCCAAATGACACGAATATTATGATTAATATGAGTGTCATCATTGGTATTAAAAAATGCAGGTTAAAATGTACAAATTAGTTTTAGACTATGTTTGGTAGAAATATGAGAAGGGAAGGGATGCAAAGTACTGTAGAGTAAATGAAAGTACTGTAGAGAAAAGTGTGTTGAAAATTAAAAAATATGATGAGAAATGTGTCTGGCATGTAAAAAATATGATGTAAAATTTATTGGGATGCACAATTTTACAATGTAAAAGCTACCAAACGTAGCCTTAGATTAGGCTCAATAACACTCTTAAATTTTAAGATCTTGTATTCAACTCTCTTTATTTTTTAATTTTAATTCTAATTAAGTAATTAATCACTTTCCGTCAAGTTTCTATTTATTTTTTAATACTTCTCAATCAACTAACTATTTTTATTTAGATTAGTGAAGGGTATTTTGATTATTTCACTTAAAACTCTAAATAAAAATGGTGACGTGGCTGAAAAAGTGTATACAAATTACCAAAATACCCTTCACTAATTTGAATAACAAAGCCGATGGAGTTTAGAAGTGTTAAAAAATAGATAGAAACCTGATGGGAAGAATTGAGTACCCAAAATTGAAAGGTTAGTGGAGTAGAATGTAAGATTTTAAAACTCAAAAATGTGTTCGGTATCTTTGCATCTTAAGGGAAGGGATGTAATCTCACTGTTCCCAATAAAATTTACATCATATTTTTTTACATATCAAACACACTTCTCATCATATCTTTTACATTCTCAACACACATTTCTCTATAGTATTTTCCTTTACTACTTTACATCCGTACATTTTTACCAAACATAGCCAAAGTGTTTTGTGCCAATGGCTTTAAACTCGAGCTTTCTATCCATTTTAGAAAAAAAATATAATATGTTTCAGAGCCTCTTTGGCTTTGCTTATTTTGGTCCAAAAAGTAATTATTTTCTTCAAAAACACTTATTTTCTTAAAATGAAGCATTTGACAAATTATCCAAAAGTACTTTTTGAATTGTAACAGAAGCAATTTTTTAACTTTAAGCAAAAGCTAGAAATTGGAGCTTCTGCTACTAGCCAAAAGCATAAAGTAAAAATTAATTATTTTAGAACAAAAATACCCCTACTAACATTTTAAAATTCCCATTTTACCCCATCCGAAAACCTAACCCATAACTAACATTTTAAAATTCTCATTTAATTAATAAAGACAATAATAATTTATCATAATAATAATTATCTATAATTAATTTTTTATTTGAATGAAATCAATAGATATTTAATTAAAATAATAACCATAAATAAACAAATTATATTAATTGTAACTGTGGTTGTTGGTTCAGACAATTGTAATTTTCAATTAAGGACCGCAAGGGGTCTTAACCTTGGGGGACTTGTCCTTAGGTGATGCACCTAGGTGCCTACATAACCTTTTGTAGGGATCAATGTCAACGTAGTTCGTCATGGTGACGTCTATAGGAGCCGTTAGGCAAGGTGGTTACCTGTATCAGACTATGTGCGGCTAAGACGTGCTTAAGGTACTCCGGGCGGGCGAGCCGCTCTTAGGAGGTTGCCATAGTGTGTGAGAGAGCTTAAGTCTCTGAGGGCTGCTGGAAGCCCTATCAGTGAGATACTCCAGGACGGAGATGTGTCTGCCAGTGACCGAACCTGGCGGTGCGTCAGACTGAGCTCGGGATGTGCGATGGATGATGGGCAAGAGGATGTTTGAGAGTGCTCAGAATGCTTGCTGAATGGTTATGGGTAATGTTCTCCAGAGGTACTTTGGATGTCTTAGATCTTGTGTTTAAGGCCCTTGAGTGAGGGTCTATTTATACTAAGTGTGGGGAGGACGTGCTCGACCCACGTTCTCGTGGGACGTGGGTCGTCCTACGATGCCCAGGGAGTCTCCACGTCTCATTGAGTGGGAGTCCTCGCGGAGAGATGTGGGCAAGGGCCACGTAAGTGGCAGGTGAGTGGTGCCACGTGTCGTTAGCGTGTGCCGCTGTAGGGCTTCTGGAAGCTTAGTGTCACGTGTCCCTAGGTAGAATATTCCGTAGTTACATTAATTAAAATTAATATTTTTTTCATTAACATTTTATATTTATTTGTATAATAAAACTTAACAATAATAAATATTTATATAATTTATCTATTTAATAATATTAATAACACTTAAATATATATATATATATATATCCTTCTTGATAATTTTACATTCAAAAGTATTTTTTAATATAAATTTATCAAACACAAATTATTTTTGAAAAGTACTTTTAAACTCAGTAAGCCAAAACACATAGAGCTTCTCTCTCACAACACTTTTTCTCAAACTCTATTGAAAAAGAATTCATTTGAAAATAAGCAATTTTCAAAGACAATCCTCAAGTTAGTTCATAAAATATTGAAATATCAAATTTATTCTCTAAAAAATAAAAATGTCAAATTTGATCATTAAAATATATAATTTATCTTAATTTAGTCAAAGGTTAAGATTTGGTTTTTTTGGTCAATCAAGGTTAAGCTATGGTTGTGGGCATCCAATGGTTGTGATTAGTTTGGGGAATTTTTTAGTCTTTTTTACATGGTTATAACTTCTATGACTCATCCAAATTGGTTTTTTTTTTAAAAAAAAAGATATATATGAAGGGGGATGGGTATATTAATAAATTCCTCCGTAATATAATTCTTTTAAATTAATGTGTTTGGTATTACTGCGAGTTTTTAGATTTTTGTTTTTTGAAAATTGAAATCTTGTCTGTTTTTTGTGTTCTATTTTATATCTTCAGTTTTCTATATTAATAAAATAACAGAAAATAAATATTTATGAAAGTTCAAAATATACTTACGTAGATGTTTTGGGAGCAAGAAGATTCATGCACATTCATGGTAGGTGATGGGTGTTGGTGGGGGTGGTGGTTGGTCAGCGGTTAGTGGTGGGTGGTGGGTGATGGTGTGTGGTGAATGGTGAGTGGTGGTGGTGGTACATGGTGATGGTTGGCGGATGGTGGTGGTTGGTGGTAGTGGTATGTGGTGGTGGGTGTGATGGTGGTGGCGAGTAGTGGTGAGTGGTGGTGGTGGTGGTGGGTGATGGTGCATGGTGGTTGTTAGTGGATGGTGGTGGTGGGCGTGGTTGGTGGCGGGTGGTGGTGGACGTGGTTGATGGTGGTGGCAGGTGGTGCATGGTGTTGGTGATGGGTGTGCGTGGTGGTGGTTGTGGTGGGTGTGATGGTGGTGGTGAGTCGGTGAACGATGGTGCTTGGTGGTGGTGGCAGGTGGTGGCAGGTGGTGCATGGTGTTGGTGGTGTGTGTGTGAGTGGTGGTATGTGGGTGTGATGGTGGTGGCCGGTAGTGGTGAGTGGTGGTGGTGGACGATGGTGCGTGGTGGTGGTTGGTGGTGGTGGCAGGTGGTGCATGGTGTTGGTGGTGGGTGGTCGTGGTGGTGGGTGGTGGTGGCAGGTGGTCGTGGTGGGTGGTCGTGGTGATGGGTCACTTAAAAAAAAATTAAAATGAAATTTGTGGAAACCACAATTTTGTGGTTTCTTATATGGCGTTTATTTTATGTTTTAATATTAAGTCTAAAATTGAAATAAAACTCATTCACCCAAAAGTTTTCAGTTTTTTCTTCCAAATAAAACAGGAAACAGAAAACCAAAACAATACCAAACACTTCCTATAATCTCAATTTAATCCTTGAATGACGAAAATGTTAAAATAGTCCCTAAAAGATACTTTTTATCGCAATTTTGTCCTCGCCTAAAAAAGCAAAAATACGAAATATATAGACAAAATTGTGACACAATATATCTTTCAGTGATTTAATTGAAACAAGTAAAATTTTTTATGAACTATTTAATATTTTCATGATTCAAGATTTAAATCAAGACAAATAAATTTTTTTAAGAACCAAAATAGTAATTCACTATAACTTTTTTTTTTAATTTAAATGCATTCTTTTCAAAAATTAAATTATTTAATTTTTCTCTCTTGTCAGATCAAATACACTGTTGTTTAAAAAGTAGATCATATGCACACAAGTATAGACATATAATGCAATTTTTAAAATTTATTTAGTTTCTTAAAAATAGAAAGAAGAAAGAAAAAAGAGTAAAAATATAATCTGTCCTGGAAATAAAAAACAATAAAAAAAATTAGAACATAATATATGTGTAACTCCATAATATTTCCTCTTATGGACACGTGGCACTAGTTTTCTAGAAGGTTAACCGGACTACAGATCAGTGACACGTGACACCGCTAGATGGCCCCGAACGTGGCCTCCCTCCATGTTCACCCACGAGTCCCCTCACAGTAGAGACGTGGGGGAACCCCAGGATCGTGGGTCGAGTATCATGCACAGAAATATGGGTCGACCACGTCCATCTCTACCTCAAGTATAAATATTCCTTACCTGGGGGACTTGGGTAAGCGAACAATAGACACAACACAGTAACATACAACGAAACCATCATTACATGAAGTCTACCCAATAGACATCAGAGCATACTTATTCCCTCACAGGATACACTCGTTCCCGGGCTCTAAGCACCACCTAGAGATTCTTGCTTTCTCATCCTCTACATACTAGGTACCTTCAACAGGTGATGACTAGCCCGCTCGGAGCATCAAACACGCCCTAGCCGCATACGGTCACTATAGGTAACACTCCTGCCTAACGGTTCCTATAGACATCCCCTTCGAACAACGTGGACTTTGATCCCTTAACAAGGGTACGTAGGCACCTAGGTCATTACTTAAGGGCAAGTCCTCCAAGGTTACAACCTCTTGCAATCATTATTTCACATTATGAATTGTATGAACCAAAAATGACAATTATAATATGAAAATAATACTAATATAAATTCTCATAATTAATTTTATAAAATAATTTTTAGAAACAAATAAAAAGTTAAATGATATTCGAACAGGAAATATTTATACTGTGAGAATTAAAAAAGTGGGCTCCTTTATTGGTATTTGGTTCTAAAATCTATAGCCTCCTGAGGGTCGGGTTGTCTCAAAGTTCTCCAAAATAGTAATTGCAAATATGTTAACATGGGCTCTTTTTTTTCTTTCTACTTTTTAGTAAAAAAAAGGGGTTATTTTAGAAAAATTTATTCTTCAAAGATGATAGTAAATAAAAATGATCTCCTTTTCAAGATATTCAAATCTCTTTGTTGAGGTCAAGACTATTTTTCTTTATTTTAATGTATGGATTTTTAAAATTGTGAAGCTCTCTGTATAAGAAATATGACCTTCTATTTTTCTAGGTGTGTTATTTAAACTTCTAGTTCATTTTTTGTTCTATTTAGATGTGTTACTCATTATTTGTTTAATTAGTATTGGTGAATTCTCGATCTGTTTACCTGCTGCTTGCTAACCAATGAAAAACCTACAACGAAGAATTCAAGATGGAAAAAATACCCTCCCTCGAGAATTTCTTATAATTAAGCCAACCAATGTATTACTAGAGTAACAACAAGTGACAAGAATTCAATGAATTTATACTTGGTTATTTTGGATATTTATAGGGCAATAGTTGGCAGTATATCACTCATATCAAAGGTTTGTAATTGATGGTAAAAATGATGTTTGCACGGGTGGATAATTTTGTACGAAAGTAGTTAATAGTAGACGTGAGATAATGATAGAGTCACAACAACATTTGGCAGACGGAGTAAGGTGAATTGCTTCACTTGACTATATCTCGATCAATCAGTAAGGTTTATATTACTTATCAAATATCACACATGTGTGTTCATTTAAATTATGATTTTTTAACCAAGCTTGGTTGGTTTAGTGGTGAGCTCACTAGGTCGCTTAAGTAAGTGTTGGGGGTTCGAATCCCACCTTGTGTATGCAGCAACCAATTGGCCAGCGGCAAACCCTTAAATGGAGCTCAGATCCGCGGAGGATTAATCCTTGACCTGTCGGGCTGGGGGATACCTTGGGAAACCAAAAAAAATTATGATTTTCTCTTGCACCTTACCATTTCTTCTAATATTTGTACTACTATTCATGCCTTTTCTCCTTAATAATATTATATATAGACCAAAAGAAAGAAAAAGGTTGAAAATGGTTGAAGGTAAGCCATATTGATTGAGGAAAGAAAAGGTTTGAATATAGATAATGTTATATTTGATAGATAATGTTTAATTAGGAAAAGGCAACTCAAATTGGCAAGCGTAAGCTAATTAAGAGGCAACTAGTGGTTTAGAACTTAGAAATGTAACTTTGTTGCACTGAAATTTAGAGTCAGCCAATGAGATATTGCTTTGGAGTTTACTCTATCTAAAGTCTTATAAAAAATTTAAAAAGAATTTGATAGATTGTTGGTTGTAAAATCAAAAAATTTGAATTTAGCCCTTTTTGGGTTGGTAAATGTATTTTTGAGGGAATGAGAATGAGAATGAGAATAATATGGTTATGTTTGGTATACGATAAAATTGAGGGTGACAAAGGTATGGGATTGGAGTTCAATGACAATTTTACCCTTCATTAAAAAATAAAATTTTAAAAAAGAGGGTAAATGGAATATTTGAATGAGGATTTGAGAAGGAATGTTACAAAACCTTGCAAAATGGAAGGTTTGATTGTAACCCTCATATGAGGGTGTTGAGCAGTGTAAACTCGAAGTTTAACACCCCTAACTCATCGTAAGTTAGGATTAAATAAATACCTAAGTAATACAGTATATTGCATTACTCAATGTCAATCTTTCGCATAACCTTTAGTAGTTCTGGAGTAACCTTTAAAGTAATAAAATTGAGCATAAAGATCAAAGAGTATCTTCAGAAAGGCAAGTAAATATTTAAGTGAGAAAATATGATTTATATTGAATAACTAAGAAAAATAGTTTATTTAATTTTCTATCCTTGCTAATTCTAAATATAAAATTGGTAAGTTATTTTGGAAAACACCTTATCGGACCTTTTCATCCGAAAGTTATCCCGACCACCGCCTAAGGACCTAGGTACACATTAAAACGAGGATCTCGCACCACACTAAAATGATATTAAAAATTAAAGGAACACACTTATTTAATGAAAACCAAATTATATTTTAAAACCAAATATAAAAAGGAGTGTATTTAATTTTAGTCGATTAACCCAAACCTGCAACCGCTAGGTCTATTTAATCCAATCGTGAATCCTGAATTAGGCAACTGATATGAGTCAAGACCACGACCAGAGGTTGATGAACTGTATAACTTTCCAAAAATAACTTCCCTAAATCTAAGAACACATAGCTCAAAGAAATTACATAAAGAACCCAAGGGATAACTTAAAGAGCTTAGCTACTCATGTTCTAAGAACAAGGAAGCTAAGACTAGAAAGAAAGCTGGATACTAAACTACGATTTCACGCATCCAAGTTATAGGCGTTTCTAGAGAATTATGATCTAATTAGAAACATGAAAGATAATATAAATTTCCTACTTTAAACTATATTACAAATTCAAACTCTGAACTTGACTCTATCCAAATTCTCCAGGATAATGTTGACTCTGACTTGAATTTTGAATTCTTTTGCCCACGTCACTATTTGCTCACTATGGCGAGCTGCTTTATTCAAGGTTGACTAAGACATGGCTTCATCCTCAATTCCAAGCTGAGATAGAAATATGCTTGGCAAAGCAAGCTGAAGAGAATCAAGCTGTAACTAATGTTTTGAAACAAAAAGTTGAGGAGCAATCTCAAATGATAACGTCTTATAAGGATAAATTTGCGGAGCATGAGCGGTTGATTGGTGAATTATTTTATCAACTACAAATTAACCGTGTTGGAGGAACCAAATCAAAACAAGATTAGGAATAGTTATTTTATGAGATTAATGAACTTTCTAAGAATTTTTGAAGTAGTCAAAGTAGCTTCTTGACTACCATATATATTTGCAAACTTGTGATATTCTTCGAAACTTTTTATGAGTATTTTGTATGATTTATATGAATCTTGTGAATTTTTTTATATTGAAATTGTGTTTTCTAATGTATTACAAACCATAATATATATAAATTGTAATTATATCTAAGAATTGGACCATTTGGTATAGGAAAGAATAAACCCATTATGCATAATTTAGAGACGGATGACCTAAAAAACCGTCTCCAATGCGTCTCTAAAATATACTAAAAATGCCTTTTAGAGACGGATGAACAAAAAATCGTCGCCAATATGTCTCAAAAATGTTCTTGAAAAAACCATTAGGGACTCCAATTAGAGACGGAATATTCTGTCTCCAATTAGAGATGGAATATTTTGTCTCTAATTGGAGACGGATTAGAGACAGCCGAAAACCAATCTGTCCCTAACAATGTCACTATGGATAGGGATGGCAATAGGTAGCGTACGGGGAGGATACTGCAATCTCCGGTCCCGGCCCCGATACTCAATTTTTTCCCCGTCCCCAGACCCGTCCCGGCCGGGTATAAAATGTGAGACCCATCCTCGGACCCAGCCCCGGACCCAGAAAATTTATTACTTTTTTCTACAAATCATAAATTTAATTATTTTCAAATTTTAAAAAAAAAAACTTCAAACCCACAAGTATTGAATATACAATCATAAATTTAAATATTTCCAATTTTTTTTAAAAAAAAACTTCAAACACACAATATATATATATATATATATATATATATATATATATATATATATATAAATAATATATAAAAAGTATTTATATATAAAATATTTTTATATATATTATAACACCGGGTCCGGGGTGAATACTCCCTTACCCCTCCCCGGACCCGAAAATGTACCCGTTAAAATCTCCGAACCCGGAACCAGACCCGGACCCATTTTTCAATACCCAGACCCAGACCCAACGGGTAATTTTACCGGGTACCCGTTGGGTCCGAGTAAGATTGCCATCCCTAACTATAGATTAGGCTTGGCGATGCAATTATTCAAAATGGAGGCAGAATGTTTCGTGGCTAATCTGAAACTCATCCATCTCTAATGATTAGCCACGGAAACTCATCCGTCACTAATTCCGAGTGTGACAAAATTAGAGACGAAATTTGCTTGTATCTAATTAATGTTTTTCTTGTAGTGTCTATGCGTTTTAACTTCTATGTTTGGCTCCTGCTGCACTTCCTATCCCTTCATATCAGTCCTTTCTCGTATTCCAAGTGACTAAACATTTCTGGTTTGACCTGAAATCAACCCAAAGTATCTATGACAACACCTGATTTAATCATAATAATATCAATTATCTAGAATTCACTATTTTATCACAAAATAAGCATTAAATACACTATTTACCACTTATTGCATACTAACCAACATGTACACAAAATGATGCCTAATACTGTAATATTACTAAATTTACGAATAATATTATGTAAAATGACACCAATAAAGATAAGAGGCGACAAGGGAAAAAGAGATTTTACCTTAGCGAGTCCGATTTTTATATTACGGTTAAGTTAATTTGGTATGTTCAAATATTTCTTCATCACTAAAGAAAGTAAGGAAGTCCAAAAAATTTTATTATAAATTATCATCTTTAACATGTTTGATTAATAATTTTATTATATTCTACAATTTCATATGTTTCTACTCGCGCTAGCTTGCATACAAGTATAATGCATGCAATGTCTTGTTTAAGCTTCAAGTTTCTAAATGCGTGCTTAAAATATGCACAATAGACTCAATACATTAAATTACCCTCAAAATTTATCCTTTAGAATGTGACTAAATTAGACATTTCTTCATTTTGGCTTCTCCTTCTCCGTCATCACAATGTCTTCAAGTATTTATGAACTTCTTGGTTTTTTGTTAGGATTTTAATATGGTACATTATTTAGTAAAATTAGATGATGGTCCATGCGCGTGGATTGAGGGTTATGATATTTCAGAGTCTTCTGATGAGTTCTGACCAAGATGCCGATGTAATCTTTGCCGGTGGGTAACTTTAGAAGATGAGCGTTCTTCGTCTTTGAATGTTGATCAAGATGCGACAATTCCTCCTTTTAACCCTCGGGAGGATGGTTTAGGTTGCAGTCCTTCTGATGAGGGAGAGGTCCATTTTGATCTTCCCATCTCTATCAACATATAAGGTATTTCTTTTGAGTTTGAAGATCAAAGTAGGGCTAGGATGGCGGTTTGTTCTTTGGTTGATTTGTCACGGGTCTGTCAGACTTTGCCTTTGTACGTACTAATGCGGATGATCTTCTTCTTATGGATGGGGTCAGAGAGTTGTTTCCCATTCTCAAAAGTCCTCTAAAGTGCCTTTCTTATGCGGCCTCGGTATCGCGGGAAGTAAATTGAGTGGTCCTGCGGCTCTTCAGTAGTTTTGGGATAGAGTCTTAGCTGGTATACCCTATGGGGTTATGGGATAGCTGGTTATATAGAACCTTTGAGATTGCTTTAAATTGACGATGTCAGTTTTATGATGTGCACTTATATCATGGAGATGAATATGATAGAGGTGAAGCTTCCTCCTACCTCCTTTCAAATGGTGGTTCTAAATTGCTTGAACCTTTATCCAACCCAGTTGATGGCGAATGTGTGGGCTGTGTTGTGTGGATTTCAGCTACAATGTTACTGATTCGAGATTCTTCTTTAAAGTTGTTTTTCCCACTTTTAAAATTGCTAGAGAAGCGGAAAGGGCTTCCTTGTCATTTCCAAAAATTGCAAGGCGTGTCTTCTATTTCTAACGAATTATCAACCAAGGTGTGAGCCTGGTGGGATTTTTTTTGTGAGAATTGTATCTTTGAATGGGATTCATCCCTTTTGGTTGGATTAAGGGAATTGACCCTTATTTCCCTTGGTGTAGAGAGAGCCTAAAGGTTTTCCTTGTGTACTTAAGGATTTGTTATTGATGACGAGCGGTTGGCCATGAAGAGAAAGGTCAGACGGCTAAAAGATGTGAAACATCTATATCGTGGGTTGTTGTGGTCTTATTTTTGTTTTGTGCCTTAAGATTGAAGCTTTTCATTGCTTATTTCTTGGCTGATTTTCTTTGATTTATCCTTTGTAGATAATCTTCAAAAGGTAGAGCTTGCACATAGTGCTGTCTTTAGACAGGCTGATCCCGTGGAGGATGTATCTGCAGTTGATCAGTTGATTGAGGCTCCCTAGACTAAGAGTAAAGTCAATAAGCTTACTCATGTTGGCCCCCCATCTCTTTCTGACTCCGCTCTTCTGATTATCCCCCTTACTCAGTCAGTTCTACAGGCTACCATTGTTCCTTCCTCTTCTGTTATTCCAGAGGGTGGTGGGGACGATTCTCCCTCAAAGGGGGTCGAGTGTTTGAAGAGGAAACACGTTTCCAAAAAATCCAAGAAGGTCGACGACCTATGTATTTTGAAATGGGTATAATCACTCTCTTTATCGTGGCAAAGAAGGTCTTGACTATAAGGGACCAGAGGGTTTTGAAAGAAAAGATTGATGGTCATGGCGTGACCAGCTTCGACGATCATAACGTTGTTTTGTTGCTGCAACTTTCTATAGCCATGAAAGAGTTCACAAATAGATATGCCAAACAAGATGTAATTCATTTTCCTTTCGTCGTTCGATTTTTTAGTTTCTTTTTCCTTTTCTTATGTTGGTTGTTATGATTTATTCTAGGTGGTGGCGCAATCTCTTCGAGAAGAGGTTGATCGTCTAAAGAGTGAGGCCCAAATAGTGCAGATCATCTATGAGTCTTTAGAGCTAGACTATCAGAAGGTACTAGATAGGGAGCGATCTTTGAAACAAAAGCTGTGTGTCGCTGAGGGGGCTTCCAAGAAGCTGGGGACTTGAGTTGCTGAGCTACAAGGGGAACTCAAGATTGCGAGATCAAACCTCGAGATTCATTGTTGGCTTAAGGCGGGTATGGATGTTTTTTGTTTATGATGCTTGTCTTATGGTTAAGTATGCTTTTTATAATGCCGTTTAGCAACTTCAAAGCCGGAACCCCAATCTTCATCTTGGGGATATTGACTATGAGAAGGTGTTTTTGGCAATGAAATTTGAGCTAGAGATGTTTAGGTGGATGGCCCTTTGAATTGCACACCTATGATTTTGTTAATAGGGTGTGTAGTTTGACGGTTGAGGAAGACTAGCGTCGTGCTATGGCAGGGGTGGTTTCATCATCTGAAGATTGGCAGCTTCCTTCTTTGTCAATCGATGAGGCTGCTATTGGTACCACTCCCACTCTTTGTGCCAATGTTGCTAGTGTAGGATTTGAGAAGATCTTAGAGTAGGGACTTAATTGAAATAATTTTTATATTACACAAGACACAATTACAATTTTCACTAATACTCTCAATCTTTAAACTCACTAGCTTTCTCACGTCACTCTTACTTTCACTCACAGTAGCACACCTCTTCACTCTCACACTCACACTCACGCTCACGCACACACCTTATACTATCTCACTCGCACTTTCTTCACACACTTGTGTTTCTCACACTTTCTCTGCACGCACAATGCTACACACACACACATATATATAGGTGCAGGAGTCGATTAATTCACTCACTGCCTCTCAATAAAATATTGTTACAATTTACTAGCTTTTTCTAGACACTTCTCACCACCACTTGCACACACAATTTCTAGAATTTTCTTTACCGTCAATGCTTGTAGATTCTTCTAGATAAGTTGCTGATATATTTTAACACTCCCCCTCAGCAACTTATCTCTCTAAATTTTGTTCTAGAGATCATGCCAAGCTTCCCCCTAAATTCTTCAAACTTTACTCCACTAGGTCATTTGGTAAATATATCAACAACTTGATTATCTGTGCTGATATATTTTGTCTCAATATCTCCACGCAGTACCTTCTCCCAAATATAATGGTAGTGTACCTCCACATGTTTTGTCCATGCGTGGAACACCGGATTCTCTGCTAACCGTATTGCCGATTGGTTGTCGCAAAACAACTCCACTGGGTAGTCCACCGATTGATTTATGTCCTTTAGTAGTTGCATTAGCCACGTGCATTCTTGTGTTGTCATTGCTGCAGCTCTGTACTCTGCTTCTGTACTAGACAAGGACACTGTTGGTTGTCTCTTGCTACACCACGAAACTGCTCCTGAACCAATACTCAGCACATACCCAGTTGTCGATCGTCTTGTGTCACAATCTCCCGCATAATCGGCGTCACTATATCCTTTTAACTTGCACGAAGGTCCCTTTCTATAAAACATCCCGTAATCTAACGTTCCTTTGACGTACCTTAAAATTCGCCGAACTGCTTCTAGATGAGGCTTCTTCGGACTCTGCATAAATCGGCTTACCACTCCAACATATGTGATGTCTGGTCGAGTCAATGTCAGATAAATCAAGCTTCCCACGAGTTGTCTGTACATTGTGACATCCTCTAAATTCTTTCCCTCGGCCGAACATAATTTTGCATTCACCTCCATCGGAGTTGCGATAGGTTTGCAATCTAGCATCCCGAATTTATGTAGAAGATCTCTAGCATACTTCTGCTGGCATAAGAACAATCCTTCCTTGCTTCGATCCACTTCTAATCCCAGAAAATGTTTTAACTCTCCAAGCTCCTTCATTTGGAAGCGTACTGATAAATTGGCTCGTACCTGTTGGATTTCTGCTTTATCATCTCCAGTAATGATTAGATAATCCACGTACACCAACACTATTGCTATTTTGCCACCTCGAACTTTCATGAACAAATTTGAGTCTGCCGATGCCACTTCGTACCCACTCTGTATTAGGAACTCTGCAATCTTTTCGTACCATGCTCTTGGTGCTTGCTTAAGCCCATACAAAGCCTTCTTCAGCTTGCAGACATACTCAGGATGATCTTGATTCTCGAACCCTCTTGGTTGATTCATATGTATCTCATGATCAAGCTCACCATGCAGAAACACATTTTTCACGTCCATCTGCCACAACGGCCAAGACTTGCTTGCTGCGAGTGCTAACAACACTCGTACGGTGGTAATCTTAGCTACTGGACTAAACGTCTCTTCATAATCAAACCCATATCTTTGTGAGAAACCACGCGCCACAAGTCGTGCCTTGTACCTCTCAATAGAACCATACATCCGACTCTTAACTTTGTAAACCCATTTGCATGAAATGGGTTGCACACCTTCAGGCTTCGACACCAATTCCCATGTCTGGTTTTGTTTGAGAGCTGTAATCTCTTCCTCCATTGCTTTTCTCCATTCCTCGTTACTCGATGCTTCTTCGTACTGAATTGTCCATCTTCTGTTAACGCTGCATTAGCACACTTTGTATTCGGTCTTCGTCTTGCTAATCTTTGTAACTCTTGTGATGAAGGAGTTTCTTCACTAACTCTTTCTGGTTCCTCTACTTGACTAGGTCTAATTTCTACTGCTGTCACATGAACCTCAGTCTCCCACGGACAACTCATCTTATCACGGTCATCATCAAGACTTGCCTCCAGGCCTTGATCACTTACCTTTTCTTGCAACATCTCATCAATCTCCTCAATGCAAGAAGTTGTCATCTCTTCTACCTCTTCAGTCATCGCAAAGGAAGCCTAAAAATCCCATTATTCTTCTTCACTGCTTTGTTGTGCAGACATCACCGCATTCCCTTCCATACGCTTTGGCCTCCAGCACTCTCGGGCGAAATGGCCCTTTCTCCCGCAATTGTAACATCGACTTTCCTGTCGATACTTCTGTCTCTCGTTACGGCTCTCTTCATTTTGGCTTTGCTGAGCTCCCCCTGGCTTCGAGCTCTATCTCTGTTGGCTGCCTCGCCAACCACCTCGTCCCCTGGATGTTTCTTCGGTCACACTACTCTTTGTGACCCTCCCTTTAGCCCCCTTACTGAATAGGGCTTTATCTTCCTCTTGAACAGTTGCTTTAGACATTTGTTTGTCTAAAGCCTCCTGATTTGCCAAGATATTTTCTAACTCAATCAAGGTTGGTTCCTTTGCCCAACCCCGAGTAGCCGTAACCAAGCCAAGAAATTCAGGGCGTAGCCCGTGCACAATGATCCTCCTCATCCTTGTTTCCGTTATAGGATTATGAGGATCTAATTTATAAATTTCTTGGCATATTGTTTTAACCTTGGTAAAGTACTCACCAATTGTCATATTCTGTTGCGATATTGATAGCAACTCATTTTCCAAGTGCTGGAGCTTAGCGTCATTTGTGCGTGCGTACAAACCTGTGAAAGTGTCCCATGCTTCTTTGGGTGTCTTCGCCTCCTTAATGTGCTGCAGTATGTCGTCCTCCACCGTCACCGACAGCACATACATCACCTTGCCCGCTCTAACCTTCCACTTCTTAAGATCTTCTCCTTCAATTGGAGGTTGGGTTTCTTCCCCTCCGACAAGACTTCATAAATCTTGACTAAGCAGGTAAAATCTCATACGTGTACTCTAAGTATTATAATTATTACTATTTAATTTTTCCATACTGTTAACGCTGCTTCCCATGTCTGCCATCCTCTTGACCGTGCCCTGCACTTCTGTCAAGACTTCTTGATACCTGATTAAGTATCTTTACAGTCCTTGACTGTATTCCGACAGAATCTCCTCGTACAGCGATCCCCGATCATATACACAAACACGTACCTGCTTACTCCAACACCGAGTGGTGATCACACGAACCAGGCTCTGATACCACTTGTAGGATTTGAGAAGAGCTTAGAGTAAGGACTTAACTGAAATAATTTTTATATTACACAAGACACAATTACAATTTTCACTAATACTCTCAATCTTTAAACTCAATTGCTTTCTCACGTCACTCTTACTTTCACTCACAGTAGCACACCTCTTCACTCTCATACTCACACTCACGCTCACGCACACACCTTACACTATCTCACTCACTTGCACTTTCTTCACACACTTGTGTTTCTCACACTTTCTCTACACACACAATGCTACACACACACACACACACACACACACACACACACACACATATATATATAGGTGCAGGAGTCGGTTAATTCACTCATCGCCTCTCAATAAAATATTGTTACAATTTACTAGCTTTTTCTAGACACTTCTCACCGCCACTTGCACACACAATTTCTAGAATTTTCTTTACCGTCAATGCTTGTAGATTCTTCTAGATAAGTTGCTGATATATTTTAACAGCTAGTTCTTCAGGGGATAAAGGAAAGGAAAAAGAGGCGGAAGGGGTTGAGGAACTTCCTCGATTTTTTTTTTGTATTTATTGATAATTTTTTGTTCTTTTGTTGGCCGAGTATCAGACTTTAGATGCTTATTGCTCCATGCTACGGGGTTTTTGGGATTCTTGTATAAATTTAAATATGGGTTTCAAGTAATAGTTGTATTAATTTTGTGCCTTTCTTTTGCTCATTATTGCGTATATTTGTTATTTTTTCGTAAAGTGTAGCTATCAGCCATTGTTCGTTTAAGAGATACGAGATTTTTCATTGTTTTTTCATTTTGCGTTACTCCTGGATGGGGTTCGTTGTTGGTTTGCACACCATAATTTACTGGGCGAGTAATTGCTTCATGATTAGTTTCAGCCATGAGGTGTTGTTTTGTTTTTGTTGCTCATCCTTATGCTTTATGAGTTTGCCTAGCAGGATCTTAGTCATGCCTTTGTTTTGATGTCGATCCTTGGTGGGGTTTTGCCGATTCTCTTGAAGGAGTGCCCCTTTTGATAAGGGTCTCTTCTGTCTTGTTGTTTGTTGGAAAGATGCCCACTTTGGCGAGAGGACTTTAGGTCTTAGAGACTTTTAAGTGGGTGGCAAGCGGCCTGTGGTTGGGGGTGACCCAACCCCAACTCGTGCAAGTCAATTACTAATTTAAATTATCATAATTTGATCGAGGTGTTGCGCGATTTCCTTTCGATCAGTCAACATGAGGAGAAGGGGCCCATGCTTGAGGAATGTTTCTTTCACCCTTTTTCTTCGTGCTAGTGCATCATCATTTCTTGGTTTTGCTACGGAGCTTAAAAGGAACTCTCCTATTATGAGGTTTATTTACATCAATTTTCTGAGAAAAGAAGGGCCCTCGCCAAGCTAGATTTCTTTCACCCTTTTGTCTTTGTCTCGTGCAGTTGTTGCTTTTATAGAGCAGAAAAGGAACACTCTTAGCATGATGTTTCTTTATATCCTTTTTGCTAGAAAAGGGACCCTAATGATGCAAGGTTTCTTTCACCCTTTTTCGATTGATAAAGAAGGTACCCACATCTAGGAGGTTTCTTTCACCCTTTTTTGCCTTGATTTGTAAGGACCCTTTTGACAAGTTTAGTTATGTTCTCCGTAGTCAGCTCTCCCATCCTTATGTTCTGTATTGTTTTGACTGTTTCTCATGTGCTCTTATCCTTCTGTAAGAGGGGCATTTAGAGTGGTTTGTTTTCCTTTTTCTTTTTCTAGGAATGAGGTTCTGAACCTCCTTTTAGGTTTTTGTTTGTGACGTATAGACATTAAGAAATAGAGGGAAAGAGAGAAGAAAAGAATTTGGAGGAGAGAAAAGTGCTAAAAGATCATTTATTTCTCATTCATTGTAATTTGATTTACAATATATCAGATGAAAAGTCATTATTTATAAAGAAGACAAGAATTAGTTCCCCTTATGTTGTTTGTGGGGCTGGCTCCTTCTTCTTGCGAGATTTGTCTTTCGGTGCCTGAGCACTTTTGTTAAGCTGGCTGCGTAGCAAGCACGTGCTGTCTTTTGGTCCGCTCGAACCTGACCGACCCCTTTGGGTGTAGGAAACTTCATGAAGAGGTGAGCAATGGATACTACCACTTCTAGCTTGTTCAGAGTGGGTCTTCCAAGAATCGCGTTATGTGTTGAGGGTGTCGTGACCACTATAAATTCTGTGTTGTGTGTTGCAATCTTTGGAGCTGTTCCTACAGACACTCCGATCCGTATCGTACCCTCCGTCTATACTTGGGTACTTGAAAGTTCCACGAGATTTTTGTTGAAGGGATGAAGGACTTTCTCTTTAAGGCCTAACTTTTTGAAGGCTTTGAAGTATAAGATATTTGTTGAGGATCCTTGATCTTGAAGGATCCTTTTCACTTTGAAGTTTCCGATTGTTGCTGTGATGACCATTGGGTCATTGTGTTTAGGGTCGATTTCTGCGAAATCAAAGAATTTGAAGGTGATGGGATTGACTGTGTTTTTTCCTATTTCTTCCTCGGTCCTGCCTTTTTTTGTTGGGTAATCGAGGGTCATAATTGTCCTGTCAATTTTCTTTCTAGATTGGATTGTGAACTGGTCCCCTTCTGAATACCTCACATGATTACATCGATTATTTCGCGGGGTGGAGGTTCTCGTTCTTCCTCTCGTTGATGTTCCCACCGATTGGCATGATCTCTTCTTTCTTTATATTCTTGGTGCTCTAGATCACGCAGCTCAGTTGACTCCACCCTTCTTAGAGATTGGTAATTTCTTCGCTCTTCTAGCCTAACAAACTTCCTGAGTTTTTCCCTTTTTATGAGTTCCTCGATCTCATCTCTGAGTGATATATATTCATTTGTGTTGTGTCTATAATCTTTATGAAAATGATAATACTTGTTTTTGTTAACTCTCGCACTTGGTTTTCTAGGCCTTGTAGGAAAGGTAAAGCGAATGAGGTTTGTTCTGTATACTTCTTCTAGAATATACTTCGTGTACGAGGGGAACCTACTGCTAGGGGTCCCTTACGCTCTCACTTTTTATCTCCCTCCTTTTGGGATTCATCTTTCCTCTTTCTAGGTCCTTCTTTCTCTTCCTCGGTGGGGGGGGGGGGGGGAGGGGGAGCCTATGGACACCCAATTTTGTTCGACCCCAAAAATGTAAAGAAAAAGAATCTTAAAAATACCAAAGAAGAACCTGAGGTCGTGACCCCTGCTATGTCAGGTCACGACCCCCTTACTAGGTGATGTCACCATGACCTCATTCTGGTCGCGACCCATGTAAGTGCAAGTCATGACCCCTAGCATATCACATTGGATCGTATTTGTATCCAATCGGATCTAGGGAAACACTCAAGTCGCAACCCCCACCGCCGAGGTCGTGATCTCCCGTATCAAATCACCGGAGATTTTTTCCTGTCTTTTGGTCGGTCTGGTCACTATAATTAGGAGGACTCCCCATACGCCTTAGACACCCGAAATCATTGAGAGAAATTCTGAGCCAACACTGAGAGAATAGTCTAAATGGTCCTAAAGAATGAGTGAGTGAGTAGTATCTTATTTCTTCTGGGAAAGCCTAAACCCTTATTTTCCTCAAAATAAGGTATGCGGCTTTTCCTACAACAGTTAATTTCGCACTTCTTATTTCTTTTACTCTACTTTTCATTCTACACGTATTCTTTGTCGTTGTTGCTGCTTTTTCTACCTCTCCGACCTCCAGGGTGCGACCTCTGCACCCATAGGTAGCGACCTTGGCCCTTATTTTCTCGCGTGATTTTTTGCTTTTTTTTTTAACTTTGGACTTCCAGGTCACGACCCCATGCACTACAAAGTTGCGACCCAGGTTAATTTTCTTGTATATATTGTTGTGTTTCTTTTCTAGATTCTTAACACTCGGTCACGACCCTTGTAGTTCACGGTAATGATCGGGACTTATTTTCTTGCTTTTCTTTTTGGTTTCTGGAATTTTATAATGTACGGCCGCGACCCCTGTAGGAGTCACAATTGAGACTGTTTGTCCCTCTAGATCAGAGAAGGATAGCTTCATGGGTCGTGACCCCTAGCTGGATATTCATTGTTTTATTTTTTGCAATTTATTCACATTCAGTACAGGCCGGGGAACTACTTGTTCCTTATGTATGAGCACCGGTGCCGCCTGGGTTAATAGCCTGGTGAGCGTCGTCACACAGTTTGTATGTTGCATGGTAGATAGAGGTCAAGGAACCTTCGTTCCTACAAACGCACCCCAGTTAGGAGGCCATCTAAGTCTTGGACTTAGTGAACCTCAATGCACACACACACTATGCATGCCTTGTGAACTACGTCTGACACTGATCCCTTCCTAAGGCTACGTAGGCATAAGGGTTTCATCCTAATTCGAGCCATGTTGTGTTTATTTGCTAGAATCTTATTCATGCCAAATTCATTTCAATCTTAATTTTTTGGGGCAACCATCGTATGATGGGTGACGAGGGGTGCCTAACACCTTCTCCTTGTTTTATGCAGTCTCCCAAACTCGTTTATCATTTTTAACCACTTGTTTTAATTATGTTTTCAATCAAACCCATTTTCGAAAACCTTTTCCAAGTTAAGGACAAAAACTTGGTGGCGACTCCAGGCTCCCGTGAGGCGGTCATTACGGGGCATCTTTCTTGATGAAGTATGCTTTTTCACTCTAAACAATTTTTTTTTTGCTCTGTCTAGGAGTTATGTGATGGTTTTTGATTTGTTAGCTGCAAGAGAATAGTAGAAAGGGCTTCCTCTAAGCGTTGTCTTCACGAAATGTATTGCCACGAAATCTTTCAAATCTGGGATTTGTAAACATAGGTCGTTGAATCGCTGTAGGAAACTCTACAGCATCTCATTCTTTTCCTGCTTTTGTGTTTGTAGGTCTTCCTTCATTTTTTTCCACTTTTTGCTAGTGGCGAATTGCTTCAAGAAACGATCGACGAGGTTATCAAAACAGCCAATCGAATTGTCGGGGAGGACAGATTATCAATGAAGTGTTGGGCCAGTAAGGGTAGAAGAAAACAACCAACATTGTTGGGGATTTGATGCGTTGAGGATGGACATTGCTGAGTAGAAAGTATTCAGGTGGTCTCGAGGATCGGCCTCCCCACTGTACAGTGTGATCTTGATGGGCATTTTGTAGCCCATGGGGAATTGTGCTTCCATGACTTGGGCAAGAAGGGGTGGCGCCCTTTCTTGATGAGCCCCCAGGTGTGGTTGTTGTATCAGTCAGCTGTGGTTGTTTGATTGTCATTTGGGGTCTCGGGCCGTTCATGTAGTCGTTTGGTGGGTAGCCGTATGCTTGTGCATATTGGTGAGGGTAATAAGGATTATAGTATTGACTATAATAGGTTACCTTTGGTTGTGCATAAGGAGCTAGCAATCTGGGTTGGAAGGAATAGGTGTCGTATGGTTAGCCGAACAGGATGTTGGCATTCCGCGCTTGTTGTCCAGTGACTTGTGGATTGTTGGGCGGTGAAAAATCAAAGACATTTCATCGGACTGTGGTTACTATAGGTCCTGTTGTCATGTGTTCCATCTTTGGATGCTGGTTGGAGAGATTTGGTAGAAGTTCTCCCTGTTAAGGCTAATTTTTCTCTAAGAATTGCATTTTTGGATCTTCTTGGAGGTTTCTTTGATCATTCATCTCTTTGGCATGGTGCCTGACTTCTCGTGTTAGGTGATTCAGAGCGACTCCTCTGTCAACTTGTGCCAAGTCGTCCAGGACATCCTTCTTGGTCTTTTGTGCTAGTTGCTCATTGAAGAGCTTGATTTGCTTCTGGAGTCTTTGGATTTCTTCTTTCTCCGTGTATCGTCATTGTAACTGTGGACAGCTAGAAGAGTCACTTCTTTCACGACAAGAAGGGGTTGTAGATGGGGAAGCAGTTCTTCAATACCTTTCGTCGTTCTCAACTTCTGTTGGGATGGCTATTTGACCTTGTTGTTCTTGAATTAAATCGTTTTGGGTGTCTTGATTCCTCTGCCGGCAAGACCTATTGGGACTGGGGCCTTTTCTGGGGTTATAAGAGCGTTCTGGGATTGATTGTAGGCCACTTTGAGTCTGCATAATGATTTGTCCTAATCTAGAGCCGTTGGGGTCGGGGTTGAATCTTCTAAAAAGATGTTGTCAGGAAAAGACCGTGGTGGACACCATTGATAATCCAAGGACCTATAAGAGGTTAAGACCATAAGAGAATGGAAGCTTGGAAAATGTGGACTCGACCCAGGTTTGGGACTTGAAAGCCTACGTACTCAAGATGAGAGATCAGAGTTCTCGTAGTTCATGAGAGGATGGTGTTTCCAAGTTGTAGAGAACCTGAAAGTGTGAAAGCTAGACACAGCGTGCGAGCGAATGTACTACAGGCTAGAGATAATGTGTGTATTGGGAGGCTTAAGATCCTCCTAATATAGGTGAAGTCATCGTGATGGGTTATATGCACATGGCAAGAAAACTGGTTAAGCAGGGTGGTCTCCAAGAGAACATG
The DNA here is from genome assembly GCA_014851425.1 of Senna tora. Lineage (NCBI taxonomy): Eukaryota > Viridiplantae > Streptophyta > Magnoliopsida > Fabales > Fabaceae > Senna > Senna tora. The sequence goes on from CM026264.1 coordinate 45,990,635, forward strand.
AAGATCGCGTAATGCCGACCGTGTTATGTGGGTGACGGGCGCAGAGCATGCTGAGCCCTGATATCCTTTTTTTTATTATTGAATAGAATCTAATTTATCATTTAACAATCAATTATTATCAATTAATAATACTATCAGTTAACTTTATATTTATCATATTAATCAAAGTACCAAACTGATTAAGAATTGATTTTTCAATATTTAAATTGAAACAATAATTTTCTAAGATGATTACTTCTTGAAAGAATCAAATTATTAATTTAATCTATTATGAGTGAAATAGACATTCAATAATAAAATAATTTATCATTTTAATATTCATAACATCTAGGTATTAAGAATAAATTAATTTGAGCAAAATCACATGAATGGGGGAAGTGTTTATACATAATAAGATTTTCTAATTTCAAGTCAAGAGTCAAGCACTCTTTCAAGCTATGTTCAACAAACATTAGTGTAATAAAGTAATAAACATGGTAATTATGGTGCCAAACTGCCTCACATGAAGACAACAAGTGCAAATAGAAAAATGCTACTTCTTTTAGTGTCAGCATCAAAGAGATGGATGAGTTAAGTTGTGTTGATTTGTGTTGTGTTGTGTATGCCTACCACCACACATGCTGGATCTTTCCATTAATGAGAAGGAATCAAGGTCCACCTAACATATAATTCTTTATTTTTCTTTGTTTCCTTCGCCCCCAATCTGTTGGGATACTTCTTGACATGTAATTAGTTAATTAATTAATTAAACTAATTATATATATATAAATTACATTCATCTAGTTATTTACTCGCTCACCAGTTTTGACTCAGCTGATAATTTTAATAATCTTAATTTATTAAAATACATATGACATGTGTACATGTTTACTCATAATTAATTTGATTTGATCTTGAAAAATACTAGTACATTAACTTAAATAAAAAACTTAAGTGTTTTATCTTTGCCATAGATTCTTTAGTCAAAAACCTACATGTGTATGATTGATACGATACATCTCTTTTATGATTGATTCTTTTTATAAAAACATTTCCCGTGATTTATTTTGATGGGCGAATTCGATAACAAAAATATATAGAAGTCTTTAACTTAATCTCATTAAGAGCATTCTCTTGGAGATCTGATCCTTCACCGTGACGTTGTTGTACAGTTCCGTGGCAAACATTTTAGCCATGGTTTCGTGTTCGGTTAACCACCATAGCTAACCGAACCGCACAACAACAACACAGTAGAAAATCCACATTGATTTTCTTGAGGGAGACAATGTCGGTATCATATCACATGCTGGACACCTGATCCAATTGAAGATATTATAGATTTTTAAGGCCATGAAAGATAAGGGCAATATGAACAAACACAATTTGAAGGAGCAAAGAGTATGTTCCCTTAATTGTAGTAAGACTGATTATATAAACATAGGTAAACAAAAGGCCTTCACAACTTCAAAGTTTATAGAAGGCAAAAGGGTTAAAAGATTGAAAAGGTCAGATACATCATAGAACATCAAAATCCTCACAATATGTACACACTATACTGTACATGTGGAAACTTCCTCTTATATTATATTATATATATATATATATATGCATGCTCACTACTCAGTGCTCTTACCAAACACAAGATGTATCTTCTTCAGGCAGTAATGGAGTCCTGCAAAGTGGGCATGTGATGTTCCAGTAGCCCAACCACTTCTCCAAGCAATCTTTGTGAAAGACATGGCCGCACGCGAGGCTGTTTATCTCCGAATCCGGCTCGAACTGAGTCAGACAAACAGTGCATTCATGGTCAGTTTGTATGCAGCCACACACACTATCGAACCGAATTGTCGGTGTCCGGCTTCTGAACTCTTCAATGCAATAGTCCGAGGTGCAGAGATCGAATTCGAATGAGTCGGGCAGGTTTGGAGGGATCTCGGGTGGAGGGGATGATGGAGTGGGAGGTGATGATGATGATGAAAGACTGATTCCAACAATGTGCAGGATTGTTCTAACAATGCCTTTAACTAAGGATATGGAAAAGGCAGTGTTTACCAGAAGTATACACAACATTCCTTCAGATGGTGCAGGGAGACTTGAGAGGCCCATTCTGATCAATACTTGCTGATATGAATTAAGAGATGTGAGATTCAACAGTAGAACCCTAAACCTTAGATCTACTGTACAAAGGATTGTATCTGAATCAAGCAGAAAACAACAAGCATGGAAATGTATTGAGAGTCTATTTAATATCAGACCTGAAAATCCAATACAGGAAAAATTAGTTAGAAGTTAGAACACTAAATAATCATGCCAAATCTAAAATAGAAAAACAAAAGAAAAAGAACAAGATGCTGAATAATCATTAATCAACCATGCATTGAAAGAACACACAAAATAGGCTTAAATCTTAAATTAAACCCTAATCAAATAGCAATTTTTGTTTGTTTCCTTAGTAACTAACTACAGATAATATCTGACTCTATAAATTATCAGCAAAAAATCAGGATGAAGAACAGGACATGAAGAAAATCTGAGCAAACAGGATCAAAATTTGATTGAAAATTTATCAATAAACCTGAATGAATCAAAGGACCAAGTATTAGAATCAAGCAGGATGTTCATCACAGAAAACAAACCCAGAAGAAACAAATCAAGTTAAGATCCCAAAATCCCCAATTAAAACCTAATTTCATCCCAAAGACTTCCCAGACGGCAAATTGCGGAACACAAAAATCGAATTTCAACAATTGAGCTTAGGTTCTCAATCTGCGAGATCTACCACGCCACAAAGCACACCAACCAAGGACAGGAAAACCTATCGCAAATAAAACCAAATCACAAAACTGACACACTCCACAGAAACGAACACGATCCTACTCGAAGAGATCTAGCATTCATTTCCAAATAACGAGATTCAGAAGAGAGAAATCAAACACGAACAAGAAAATATAGAATACATTTCAAGACTTACACAAAGCGGAATTTGAAGATTACGGCTGGGGATTTCGAGGAAGAGAGAATTTAGGGATTAGGGATTATAGGTTTGAGCATGAAGTAATTCATAAATGTGTGGGGTTGAGAGTTTGATAATGGTATATCTCTTGGTTTCTTTCTACCAGCTTTATAGAGAACCCCACACACACACACTCGCAAAGGGATTGATGAAACCATAATTGGGACACAAACCCAAGTAGTCTAACCATAGTTAGTGCCTCCTGCTTTTCCGTGCATAGTACACTCTAACCATGGTTAAAGTTTGAAACTTTTTTCAGGAATCTATGGAGAATTGTGACATCATCCATTTGTTTCCTTTGCTTCTTACTTCTGCTTCTAACTTCAAGTTCTAAACTCTCCATTTTTAGCCAAAATGGAATGGATTCTTTTAGACTGCGTTAAGTAGAAATGTAAGGCAAAAGTACGTTCGTTCTTCGTTTTACCTTCTAACGTTTTGGATCGTATCTTGTCGTTAATATTTTTTCGCTGTGAATTGTATTTCTTTTAATATTAGACTTTTGGCTAACCTCATAAATTTTTGGATGGTTTTTGATGATGTGGCATCCTATATGATCAACAGTTCTAACTGAACTTCATTTTTTTCACATCAGGAATATATTTTAGGAGTACAATGGACCCAAAAAACTCAGTAAATTAGTAAATCCTGTACACCAAAATATTCATTACATCAGTAAAATGGACCCCAAAAACTCAATACTATTAACTACTGATGTGGAAAAAATTAAGTCTAGTTAGAATTGTTGGCCACATAGGATGTCATGTTATAAAAAACTGTTCAAAAATTGACGGTGTTAACCAAAAGCCTGACATTGAAAGAAACACAAAACGTTAGGGGTACAATTGACAGCAAAAATACGTTAGGGGCGAAATTGGCAGGACTCCCAAACGTTGGGAGTAGAAAATGTACTTTTACCATAAAAAAAAAGTACCGTAAAAAATAATAAAGAGAAAAATAAAGAGAGAAATTAAAAGAAAAAAAAATTAAAATTGAAAATATGTATGATACGTAAAAAATATAATATAAAAGATTAAAAAAAACGTGAAAATACATGGATTTAACTGTTTAAAATCCATAACAAAAGCATTAGTAAATTGATAATTTATTTTTTTTAAAATTTTAATTGATATAAAGTTTTTCAATTTATTAATTTAATAATTTTTATCCATAAAAAAAATTTAATAATTTTTAATAAAAAATTATTTTCTCTTACAAACTCTTATTTCTTAATAAATGAGTTATATTTTTCTTTCATAAGAAATCCTTAAAGCCCGTTTGGTAATGTTTATTTTTAGAAGCAAATTAAAATATATATTTTTTCAAAAGCACTTAATTTAAAATTTTGTGTTCTTTAGAAATTTTTTTGAAATGTTGAAAAATATTTTTGAATTATAAAAAAAGCAAATTTTCAATTTTGAAGTAGAAATTAAAAGGCATTCCAGTTTATTGAACAAAAGGCATTGAAAAAAATAATGTAATTATTTAGTTCATCTTCAAACTTTTTTCTTTTTACTTCACCCAATGTTGTAAAAAACAGATCGGACAATGATTCAGATAGACTTTCGGTTCCCGGTTCGATCGGTTCAACCTCCAGTTGAACCGGATGTATCATAAATAATTAAAAATAATTTATATAAAATATATTCTAAACTTTTTTATATGTAAATTATATAATTATATATATATATATATATATATATATATATATATATATATCAATTATCAATATTTTATAAGTATAAAGTGTACAAAAGAAGATTATTTTATAATTTTTTAATTCTTATTTTGGGTTTTATATATTAAATAACATATTTTTATAAGATGTAACTGTTATTTTTGGTTCAGACAATTCTAATTTGTAAATAAGGACCGCAAGGGGTCATAACCTTGGGGGACTTGTCCTTAGGTGGGAACCTAGGTGCCTACGTACCCTTGTGAAGGGATTAAAGTCCACGTAGTTCGTCATGATGACGTCTATAGGAGCTGTTAGGCATGGTGATTACTTGTATGGTGCCGTGTGCGGCTAAGACGTGTATAATGTACTCCGGGCGGGCAAGCCACTCGTAGGAGGTTGCCTTAGATTCTGAGAGAGCAAGAGTCTCTTAGAGCTGTCGGGAGCTCTGTTGGTGGGAATCTCTGGGGTGGAGATATGCTCGTTGATGGTCGGAGGTTAAGCTCTTGAGTTGATGGGGAGATGTATTATATAAGGGAAGCTAAGTCTAGCTTCAGAGTTTGTGTTACTTGCCTCTTGTTTTGATGTCCCTGAATCCCCCGGGTGAGAGCCTTTTATACGAAGTGTGGGGGAGAACACGGTCGACCACATTCCCACTAGACGTAGGTCATCCCACGATGCTTGGAGGCTTTCCACGTCCCTTGGACGGGAGCCCAGGAGGAGAGACGTGGGTACCGGCCATGTATGGGATAGATGACTTGTGTCACGTGTCACTAGTGCAAGCTACCGTGGAGCTTCTGGAAGCCCAATGCCACATGTCCCTAGGAAAAATATTCCGTAGTTACATAATATATTATCTTTTAAATATTAAAACACCTTTAGTATTGGTTATATATAAATGTTTGTCATTATAATACCCAAGTAGCAAAATTGTGGAGTAGCTAAGGCTTATTGCAATTTGAAGGATTTAGTGTTTGAATCCCTATGCATTCGTTTCCAAAGAAATATTTTGCAAAAAGTGACCCGCTATGAATCGTTCCGATTCAAGCAGTTCACAATAACCAGACGGTTCAATCGGGTTGGAAGCGGTCCAAAGCGAGCCAACCATCACAACAGGTTTCAGAAGCTATTCGGATTAGACCTCAGACCGATTCTTAGTCCAATCAATTGAACCAACCAGTTCGATTTTAACAACACTAACTTCACCATAATCTATCTATTGCTATTTCTCTAGGGTTTATAAGCCTATTTGAATTAAATATTTAGCCCAACTTAAAATTTTTTTTCATTCTCATTATCTTTCTCTTGCTATATATATATATTTTCTCTATATTAAGTAACTTTTGCTAAAATTTCACCAAGTGCAAAAGATAAACACAAATTTTTTTTATCATTGTGTAGATAATTTAGGGTATTTTTTTTTTATAAAGTACAAGAACAAAAGGAAAAACGATACAACAACAAAAAAACCCTAAAATCTATAACCTAGACCTTGATTATTAGATCTAAGTAGATTCTTGTAAACTATCGAGTCCCATAGAGGAGGGACACCCACACTGACCTTAAAACCATGAAAGTTGTTAATGAGGTTGGAAATATCCAGTCCTAAGATTTGGCAATTATAATAGTTTCTATAATCACCAAGGATAAGGTTCTTAAGGACTAAATTGGGGACAAAAAGATTACAAAACTTAGGATTAGAACCAATTTGGTCTATTACTTGAAAGCCTTTGCGAATCACCGAGAGGAAAGACGGGAGACATTGGTGCCAATCAGTAACTCGAGTATCAAAGCGGGCATATTTTTGCTGATGCTAATAAACCAGAATTGAAATTTGGTACCAAGAATTAGAAAGGAATTTCGGTTTGACAGACTTGTAGACGCAAACCACCATCCAATCCCAAGATCGTGACAAAAGGTGGAGAGCAATATCCATAGGGACGGACTGCTGGGTATGGTGAATAGATGCAGAAGACCCATTGTGAGCAGCAGTAATCAGTAGAGAATGACCCTCTACTAATCTTTTCCAAACTCGATACACCTGGGCAATACAATCAGAGGGGCTAAAGTGCTTACCTTCCATAACTCGTTGGTTGCGGCAATACCAAAGCGAGTGGAGAGTGATACATATAAAACAAAGAACATCGCGGTCAGAAGTCCTGGCATTAGAGATAACAAGTTCATGGGATAACCAACCAGTGACATCACAAGTTGAAAGCAAATTAGAACTCAAGGACAAATGAGTGCCAAACCAAACCGCTCGCGAAAATTGACAACCTAAGAACACATGATTCAAGTCTTCCTCTTCTTGACAAAGATCACAACGAGTGTCCACAGGGAGATGATGAGCTTTTAAATTAACCAAAGTAGGTAAATTATTGCATAAAAGTGGCCAGAGGAAAACAATAACACGCAAAGGAAGCTTTAAGCGCCACAAAACCTTCCACACCTTGGAGTTAGCGGAATGGGAACCAGAGACTACTAGAGCTGAGTTATGACTCTAAAGAAGAAGGTGTGTATAAGAATCTTTCACAGTATAGTAACCATCCCGAGATAACTTCCAAGCAAGTCTATCTTGTACCGAAGTGATGGAAAGAGGAATCTTTGAAATGATCTGAGCCACTTGAGGATCATACAAGGAGGAGAGTATTTCTTGGTTCCAAGAAATAGAATCATGCTTTATGAGGTCACTAACCACAATAATGCCGTCAGGATCTCGAAGCATAGGCCACCACAAAGGGTGGTTAATTTGAATGTTGGTACCTGTACCAACTTGCCAGCTAATATGATCCAAGACAATAGACCCAGATTTGACTATACCTTTCCACAGCGGGGACGCAGTAGAACGAGGGCAAATCACACCAGGATGAGTAGCATGCGAATACTTTTGAGACAGACAATGACTAGATAAAGAATGATGCCGGGTAATAACCCTCCACAAATGCTTAGCCAACAAGGATTTATTAAGCAGGTCCAGTTTTCTAAAGGATAAGCCCCCAAGGGTTTTGGCATACACAAAGATGACCAATTTTGAAGATGCATCTTAACTTTGTCTCCAGAAAAACCCCAAATTTTTTTTTGCCATAACCTGCTCCAATATCCTACATTGTTGTAATGTGAAACAATGATGGGATAAGGGATAAATGATCTAAGAACTGATAACAGAGTTAATAAGAGTTGTAACTGTCATTTTTGGCTCAGATAATTGTAATGTGAATTTAGGATCGCAAGGGGTCTTAACCTTGGGAGACTTGTCCTTAGGTGATGCAACTAGGTGCCTACGTACCCTTCGGGAGGGATCAAAGTCCATGTAGTTCGTCATGGTGACGTCTATCGGAGCTATTTGGCAAGGTTGTTACCTGTATTGGGCCGTGTGCGGCTAAGACGTGCCTAAGGTACTCCGGGCGGGCGAGCCGCTCTTAGGGAGGTTGCCTTAGTGGGAGAGAGCTATGTTCTCTGAGGGCTGCTAGAAGCCCTGTAAGCGGTGTGCTCCAAGGAGGAGGTGAGCCGGTCGGAGGTTGGCCGGAACGGGGGGCCAATGACGGGGCTCAAGATGCTGGATGTACTCGTGAAAGGTATCTGAGGGTGCTCAGGTACCGAAAGAGTGTGGAATATCAGAGATGACGTATGATAACCCTTTGGATCGTATGTGATTCTGTTGGGACTGGATTGCTTGCTTAGTCCCCCAGGTGAGGGGCTATTTATACTGGCGTGTGGGGAGATCGTGCTCGACCCACAACTTCGTGGGACGTGGGTCGTCCCATGAGGCTTGTGGAGATCCCACGTCTGGTTGTGGGGAGACTTCGTGTGGTGACATGGGCGAGGGCCACGTAATGGACGGATGAGTGGTGCCATGTGTCTCCAGCGGGTGCTGGGCCGTGCTTCTAGAACGTCAGTGCCACGTGTCCCAAGGTGGAATATTCCAATTACATAAGTCCCCCAAGTCTACGGGTGTCGGGCGCCCGTGGACTTAAGTTTCTTTGCTTGTAAGACACTTGGGAATTTTCGCTGCCTCTATTCGTGGAATAGCTCGTCTGCTTGGAGTCGCGGGTATGGGAGCTGGCCGTCTGACTCACGAAGTTGGCTCTCTCGCATCGCCTCGTAGAAAAGGAGGTGTCTTGGAGAGGACACGCGTTTCGTTTTGGGTGGCTGGCCGCTTGGCTTCTTCAGCAAGTTTCTGAGCCGTCTTTGCAGGAAGTATGCGACTTACCGAGGTGGAGTCATCATTGCTCAGAGGGACATTTCCCAAAATACCGTTCAAGGGCTAGTAAGGGAAATCCAAAAGTCAGGGGCTGCTTTGGTCATTTTTTGAAGAGCTCTCCTCTGGCCATGCTCGTCCGTGGTTAGTGGCTGACGATGGTTTCCTTGCTGAGGGCTATTTGCTGAGGGAGCGGGTTTTGTTGCAGGTGCCACGCGTCAGAGCTTGAACGGGTGCTTCTGTCATTAAAGCGTTTTGCCGCCGTTTCTCCCTCATTGAATGCAGGTTCGTTTCTGAGGGTAGCCATCATTAGCTTGGGTGGAGAGTTTTGCGAAAAGGCCCTCAAGTGTCTCGAGGCGACTCTTGGGTTCTTGGGGGCTTTTTGGTCTTTGCGTCTCCTTTGCCCTGGCTGTGCATCCCGTCCGTTGCTTGTTTCCACGTGTGCGGTTGAAGTAAGCGGTTGCAGCTGGGTTTGATTGCAGAGGATAAGGGGTTTTATCCGTTGCGGGATTCGAGGGGTCGAAGTTTTTGAATCGTCGCGCCTCTGGGTGCCTTATAAATGTCCAACGTTTGAAAGTTGGTGACTTTACATTTGCATTCGCCTTTCTCTATTGCCTCTGTTTCATCTGCTGTTGCCTTTTTGATCCCTGCTTCTTGTCGAATTGAATCTTCGCAATGGCCGGCGGAGGTGACGATTAAGCTCTACCCCTTTGATTTCACTGATTTGGAAGATCTTCCTTCCTCTTCCCATCCTCCTCCTCCTCTGGTCCGGACTCGCGATACTGGCCGGAGCGGGGGGAGGAAGAATGGTCAATAGGGCCTGTCACCGGGGGTAGCCGCCGATGTCCCAGTTGTGGTACCTGCTATGGTACCTACTGGTGGCGAGAGGGAAAGGCGGCTTCCTGTGCCTCCGTCTTCCAAGGGGGAGCGTCATCAAGAGGTTCTTCCGAAGGAGAGGAGGAAGAAAGACGGGAAGGTTGGTGCAACTGGAACCCGAGAAGGGGAAAGGAGGGAAACTTCTGCGACGGAGTTAGTCGAAAGCAGGGAAGGTGGTCCCAAGAAGCGTCCTGCTGGGGTTGACTTGCGACTGTCTCCGCAGGTCGTACGACGGAGTACTAACCGGGAGGATGCACAGGCGGAGGCTCCAGCGGGGGATGCTGTTTTTGTTTCTGCCCTTGTTCCTACCTCGGTTACCACTTCCGCTGCAGTTCGTCAATCACCTATGAGGGGAGGGGGCTCAGGTACCGAGAGAGTGTGGAATATCGGAGATGACGTATGATAACCCTTTGGGTCGTATGTGATTCTGTTGGGACTTGATTGCTTGCTTAGTCCCCCGGGTGAGGGGCTATTTATACTGGCGTGTGGGGAGATCGTGCTCGATCTACGACTTCGTGGGACGTGGGTCATCCCATGAGGTTTGTGGAGATCTCACGTCTAGTTGAGGGGAGACTTCGTGTGGTGACGTGGGCGAAGGCCACGTAATGGACGGATGAGTGGTGCCACGTGTCTCCAGCGGGTGCTGGGGCCGTGCTTCTAGAACGTCAATGCCACGTGTCTTAAGGTGGAATATTCTGAAGTTACAAGAGTCATACGCCTTGCCTGAGATAAACATTTAGATTTCCAAAGTTATAGCTTACTTAATAATTGAAGATATTCAAGTTAAATAAATTCACAAAAAAACTAACTCACATATTAACCGTAAATAAAGTGCAAACAAATGCACTTATAATGAGTAAAAGTGCACAAGATAAATTTGAAGATGATGACAAAAACTTGAAGACAGAAGTTAAAATTACTACACCTTCAATAATAGATTGTGAAGTAATCTGTGAAAGATAATAAATAAAAGAGATAAATTATTCAAATGTATCAAATGCGAGTTAAATAGTCCTTTTGTTTTATTTTGAATGGAATATAATATAGAAAGAAAGACAAAAATGGTATTTAACTAACAAAAATTGAAAAGATGGTGAGGAAGGGTTATAGAGGATTGCTAATATAGAATGGAAAAAATTTAGGGCAAATTTTTTAGATCTTTGTTATTAAGTTTTACTAATTATATGTTATATTTACATTATCTTTTGTCTTAGATCGGTCATATAAAATGTGGTCTTCTATATTATCTTTTTTTTATTGTGATTGGTCATTTAAATACTTTTTGCCACGTGTCATATTTATAGTAGAGAACTTGATGGCAAGAATATAAATAACTAAAGCTACGTTTGGTTCAACTTAGAATTAGAATTGGAATTAGAATTGCACAAAAATCGATAAATTCTAATGTTTAGTTCAACTCTTTAGAATTGGAATTACAAAAAAATCGACGCAATGTTTTGTTGCCTTTAAAATTGGAATTGGATTTGGGTTCTAATGTTTGGTTGGATTTGGAATTGGATTTCGATGGTTGGTTAGCTTTAGAATTAGATTTGGAATTAGAATTGCACGCTTTTCTTTGAATTCTAATGTTTAGTTCAATTATTGTAGCTTAGAAATGAGTTCTTGTAATTGGCTTTACAATTGGATTTAGTGAAATGTCTTTAGGATTGAATTCCATGTATTTTTTATGGAATTGGAATGAAAAGATCATTTTCACTCGGTTGTTCTGCACCTCTCTCTTGTCTGTCTCATTACAATTTTTTTAATATTTAATGCCCTTCATTAAATATTAATTTTTTTTTAAAAAAATCATTTTTCCAACCAAGGGCATTTTAAAAAAATTAATTACAAACTTTCAATTATATTTTTACCTACTAAACATATTTTTCAATTCCAAAAAATCAATTCAATTATCAATCCTCACCAATTCCAATTCCAAAAAATCAATTACAATTCCAATTCCAATTCTCCAATTCTCACCAATTCCAATTCCAAAAAACAATTGAACCAAACATAGCCTAAACCTAAGGACACTTTCTTTACGCAGAAAGGGAATGGGAATGGGAATGGGAATGGGTTTACTGTGTTTGGTAGTAAAAATTTATGAATAAAAATGGAATGAAAATGTATTAAAATTATCACTTTACCCCTTATATTAAAATATTTAAAAAAAAGAAAGTTATAATTCCGTGAAATCAAATGATATAATGGATATTTTATATTTTAATTTTTTTTTTTAAATTAATCTCGATTTTTTAGATGTTTTTCAGACCCACTATTTCCATAATTCATTCCTTCCCTTTTTAGACTAAACGAACGGTCCTAAAAATTTTTTCATTTAGAATTTTGAGTGCATGAATTTCAAAAAATACAAACGTACTTAATTAATTTGTTTAAATTAATAATATATACTTAATTGAATGATTAAAATTTGAATTTTGCTAAAGATGAAAAATTGAAATAGAAAAAGTAAGTACTCCTTATTTTATATTGATATATAGATAGACAAATAGATAGACATATGATGTAATTTATCTCGAATTTTAATAGAAAAAATTTAATATAAAATAAAATATTTTAAGTAATTTAAATAGAAAATGTAAAATATTAAATTTATTAACAATTTTTTTTTAGAAAAAAACAAACGTTTATGTAATCGTTTATTTTATATTTTTTAATCCATAATTAGATTTTCTTGGATTATGTGATTCGTGCAAAGTCCTAAAAATTGTCGTTTTTAAAAACTTTTTATTGATGATACTAACTGGTCAGAGGGTGAAAGAGATGTAACTATGATTGAGATGATATTTATATTTAAAATGTGTATTTGTAAAAAGAAAACATTATGAATTTAATGTCCATGAGAATCAGTTTTTATCTTATATATAATGTTTTGTTTATTTAATCAATTTCTAATGCTTTGTTTATGAAGTTCAAGTTTCTTATCTAAACTTATTGAACAAATTCCTCGGAGGTATGAAAGCTTTATCATATAATTAACTAATATTGAATTATAGAAAATTTAGGCATCATATTTAATTAAATTAAATGAGATAACAAAAACAAAAGGTATATATAAGTTTACAGACATAGAAATGTAAAGAATTTATCTATAAACGAGTATTTATCTAAGCTCACAAATATATTTTATTGAAAATTTTATCAATTAAATAAACCTTTTATTAAAATAAAAATTATTTTTCTCTAATCGGAAAAACTACACTATTTTTAAAAATAAATAAATAAACCTTCATTTTCACATATTAGAGAATCTATTAAAAAATATATTTGTTTTTAAATTTTAAGTAAATGAATGGAAGTATGAATTTTCTTTCTATATTGAATAAGAAAGATTTATCCATAAAACTATTGTTGATTAGTATTGTGAAAGGCCAATGTTAAAATATTCTTCTCTTGTGAAAGAGGATCAAATGAAGTGCAAAATGTGTAAAATGTATGAAGTGCATTATCTAGACCGTTAAATAAAAATCGAGGTTTGTGTCCTTACTATAACATTTTCATCCAATGATTTATGTTGTACACTTTATGCACTTTATCAGATCTGCACTTTAACAAATTCGGATCCCATCTCTTACTGGTATATGGCACAACTGATGCTCGACACTCTCATAACGCACATAGCATTACACTTCCTAATCACGTCTCTCCTGAAAGAGCGCTTAACTTAACTGTTTTTCCCGCCTTATGCACATAACCTACCCTAACGAATTCACCTATAAGAAGGGGCAATCTTAAGCCTCCCAACATATTTTTTGTTCATCTCTAGCCTCTTGCACAAAGTGTCTAGCTTGCACACTATCAAGTTCTCTGCATGTCACACCCCCAAAAATAAAGGAGGAGCTACCGGCACTGAACTCATAGAAAGACACAATGTCAGGTAAGTCATCTTAAAGAAGTCAAAATGCATATAATATTTAATATTACTCATGAACTATATAAGAGAATTTTACCAAAAATTCGTTAGAGTTTCCCCTGAAAATCGAACATTCTCAAAATTTCAAAGCAGTCCAATGGCATATATAGATAACCTGTTAGAGAGCTATGCAAGTTCTAGGGAGAGTGAAGCTTATGTTTGGATGATTGGTGGTTGGTATGAGACGGCTATTGGTTGTCCCACAGATAAGACCTAATTAAATTATTTTTGAAAAACCCGTGTTGGTTGCGAATCCTAAGTTAGTGAACTCTCATGGCCATTTAGATGGTCACGTACTTAGAATTAGGCATAATCATAGCTCATGCTTCATTACCTTAGTGATTGTATTAGTGATTACCGTACTAGGAAAATGACTTGACTTTCCCTATTTCTCTTAATAACTTTGGCAAGTGTAGCACATGAGGTTTAGTCATTTCTTAAAAAAGCATGACACAAGGTAAAGAAAGTTTTTAGTGTTACATCCAATAGTTAATGATTTTTCATGTTTTATAAAGAATAAGAATGCAATGGTTTTTCGTATAGAGTACGGTGGTACATGCCAGTAGTTTTCAAACTTAGATTGCTATACCTACTGAGATTTATTTTCATACAGTTGCTGGCATGTATCAGATGAATAGGTGGCTGACTGGGGTTGGAGCTTGATGTAGTTGGAGACGAACTCCATTAATATAACTATTTTATCATGCATCATAGGAACTTTTGATAGATAGACTTTATGAGACTTTGTGACTAATCTGACTATAATCATTTGATATGATTCTTTTTGGAGGGAACTTGAGTGGCAAGTTTATTGCCTTCGGTACCCAAGAATGACTAACTATAATTATTTTATTATCATAATGATCTTGTATATGTATATATGATTAAGGGAAAAAAGTGCTTGGACATGTAGTTCCCTAACTTGTTGAATCCTGATGTAAAACATATTAGTAGAAATATTGCTATGTTTGATGTGTGGAAAAAGGACATGTTGAAAAAACGTATGGCTAAAAGTCGTGGTAGAATATGTCTAACTTCTTATTGTTGGACTTCATATACTACGGAGAGCTACATTTGTTTAACTGCTCATTTCATTGATGACTCTGGGAAATTAAATAGTAGGATTCTTTCTTTTTGTAAAATGGAGCCTCCACACTCTGAGGTTGAGTTGGCTAGAAAGATTTTTAGTTTCTTGAAAGAATGGAGAATTGATCGAAAGATATTTTCTCTTACCTTGGACAATGCTTCAGCAAATGATAGCATGCAATGCATACTGAAAGAACACTTATCCTTGCAAAATAGCTTGTTGTGTGGTGGTGAATTTTTCCATATAAGGTGTTGTACTCACATCTTAAATCTTATTGTTCAAGAAGGTTTAAAAGTGGCTAGTGGGGCATTGAATAAAATAAGAGAAAGTATTAAGTATGTCAAAGCTTCTGAAGCTAGAATGATTAGCTTCAACGAATGTGTTACTCAAGTTGGTGGTATTGACACTGGTATGGGTTTGCAGCTAGATGTTTCTACTCGTTGGAATTCAACATACGTCATGCTTGAAAGTGCAATAAAATACCGAAGAGCTTTTGGTAGCCTATCTTTGTTTGATAAGAATTTCAAGAGTTGTCCATTAAATGAAGAGTGGATGAGAGCAGAGAAGATGAAAGACTTTTTGTTGCCTTTTAACATCATCACTAACTTGTTTTCTGGATCATCTTATCCCACTTCCAACATGTATTTTATGCAAATATGGAAAATTGAATGCTTGTTGATAGACAACTTGAGTGTTGATGACTCAGTAATTCAAGACATAGCAACAAGGATGAAAGAAAATTTTGACAAGTATTGGAGTGACTATAGTGTCATTCTTGCAATTACAGCTGTACTTGATCCAAGGATGAAACTTGATACATTGAAATTTTGTTATTCAAAGCTTCATCCTATCAATTGGGAGCAAAAGTTAGAGAATGTAAAGACAAAATTATATACTCTGTTTGCTCAATATGAAACAAGAGATTTTGGAGCAAGTAGTTCAAGTGTAGTAGTACCATCACTTGAAACAAAAGGTGATGGAGTACCAAGCAAGGATGTCAATTGGGTATGTTTTTCTTCCTTTCTAAATTAAATTTGAATTATTTGTTTAGTTATATGTTAGTCATATTTTCTATTGATATTAAATTTGAATTAATATTGTGCAGGAATGGATTAATTATGTGTGTGAAACTGAATCTCCGACGGGAAAGTCTGAATTAGACAAATACTTGGAAGAGCCAAAACTGAAACCTAAATATCATGAAAATTTAGATGTTTTGGGACATTGGAGGGGTCATCAAAATGAATTTCCAAGTCTTTCAAAGATGGCATGTGACATTTTAAGCATCCTAATCACTACAGTTGCTAGTGAATCAAATGCATTCCCTCTCCCTCTCCCTCTCCCTTTCCCTTTCCATTTCTGCGTAAAGAACATGCCCTTAGTATTGGTTCACGAGTTTTGAGTAAGTATAGATGCTCCCTTCTTCCAGATAATGTCCAAGCACTTATTTGTACTCGAAATTGACTACATGGTTTTAATTTTGAAGGTAATATACTAATCCTTGATGATGCCTACTTTCATTTACATTATTATATTAACTATAATGAATAATTTTTATTTTTTGTTATTGTTTGTTATTGTTTGTTATAGATAATGGAGATGACAATGACAATTCAACTTTAAATGAGTTGAAAAACTCTAAACAAGATTCAAATGATTGTATTACTATTGAGGATGAAGATGTAGAGGAAGATGAAGATTGAAGTTGCATTACTTAATTGTCCTTTATTCTTGCAATGACTATTGTCTACTGAAACTATTTTGATTTTTGATGCACTATTTTGATGTATTATTGTGTTTCGATGTATTGGCTTTGCTTTAGTATTGACTCGTTTGGCCCCATTTACCCTTTTGGAAATTAGAAAATAAAAAAAAACTTTAAAAAATTGATATTTTAAAAAAGTAATAAAATTAGCCCGTTTGGCCCGTTTAACCCGCAACCCACACATATACGAGCCGGATTGGAATTTTCCCAACCCATGAAAATTTTGACCCGTGCGGGTTGGCCCGTGACCCGTGATGGACCAACCAGTACGGACCGGGTTGGCCCGTTTGATAATAAGTAGTTCCCTAATCCTTCAATACTCAACAAAAGAATATGGAAGATCATGTTCAATAATAACCATAGACATAGCCTCACGCACACGTTTAGGATCAACTTGTCTAGATCTTAACTTTCCAGCATGGTCCAACTGTTAGAATAATAAAGATTATTCATCAGGATCAAAGGCTAAATCTAAAAACCCATACAATTAATTTAATCAATATCATACGTACCTCTTAATGCCATAGCTTGATTGGACGTGATCAATTGTTCACGTGGAGGCCGGGGTCTTCCTCTCCTTATCTTTTTCATGTGACTGACTGCCCTAATGGGGAGGCTAGGTCAAAAATTAGATTGGAGAGGGGACTCAGCCCTTGTATTTATTGACGGTTGACAATTACCCACCCATCATAGGTAGTCAGCCCAATAGCCCTACACTTATCACATTACATCATTATTGGGCTTAAAGCCCAATCTACAAGGTGAGACCAAAACCAAATTAATCACATTAATTGACAGGTATCATGGTCATAATTAGGCTATACATCCAACCAGTATTTTAAATAAAACAAAATACCAATTAATTAAGCCCAATATAAAATAATTTTCCAACATTAACATCATCACACCAATGTCCTTAAATTTAGGGAGACCTACACACTCAAAAGTGTTGAGGTTCCAATATTAGAACTACCAATTACATATTTTCTTTCACAACCTTTACATTGTGCCTTCTCTTTACCATCAACAATGCCAATTCTAGTATAATACTTCCATACTTCTGAAGTACTTGTTTTAGGCTTCTTAGATAATGGTGATTTTCCAGACAAAAGTTCATCCTCATTTTGAGAAGATTCACTAACTTTTGCAACATTTTCTTTAAACATATTCTCAATACTACTATCAACATTATCAGAATTCATACTGCAAAAAATACATAAATAAATATATATTAATGCATAGCACTCACAAATCACAACTACCACTCACACTGTCAACATTATCACATGCATGCTAGCTAGTATATATTTTCACTCACTTCAATATAATTTCCTATCCAAAACATGTGGGTTAAATTAGTTTAACAATCCATAATATGTGTGTATATATATATATATAATATTAAGAGAGCAATTATTATATATTTAGTCTTCCACTCTTCCGTCTCTCTTTCCATATTTATTAATTATTTAAAAAAAACGGGTAAACCGGTTAAACTCGTATTTTAAACGGGTCAAACGGACCGGATCCATTTACCTGCGGGTCAATTTTCCATCAGTCCAACCCGCCCGTATTTGCGGGTAAACGGGACTAACCCGCGGGTTGGACCCGTTTTGACACATCTACTTCGGTACCCAAGAATGACTAACTATAATTAGTTTATTATCATAATGATCTTGTATATGTATATGATTAAGGGAAAAACTTATTATGTATGTGTATGACTTATGTCTTTGTGATTTAAGTTTAATATCTGTTGTGATCATCAGGTTATAAAACCCCAAAGTAGTGACCCGAACCAAAAGCGCTATAATTAATAAATTGATAAAAGTTAAAATTTACTTGAGTAGAAGAAAGTAGTAACACACCTATCTTAAGATATTATAATTGTCTACATTATTAATCAACTAAAATGGACTATAGAATAAGAGTTGCCAAAATAGGCTATGCTCTACGCGCCAAGCTAGTAAATTTTCGGCCCTAATTAAAAATGAACCATACCAACCTTAAAAAGAATAGGGCCAAACCGGATAGGGCTAGCCCATTTTTATTTTTATTGTATTTTTAATATTTATATATTGAATTAATTAATAATTTTCACTTTAATTCAAATTATATTAAACATTTTGAGATTTTATTTAATTGATTTCATTACTATAATTAATATTTGATCAATATATCTTATTATTATGAATTTTAAATGAAAATAAATATTATATTATAAATTTGTTTGTAATTATTTAATAATTAAATTTTTTTAAAAAAATTGAAAACGGGCCTGCCCAGCCCTAAATCCTATTAGAGTCGGGCTAGGTTGGGGAAATCCCAACCCTAATTAAAAATGGTCTAGCCCATCCCAGCCTTAACTTTGTTTTTTTAAAACATACCCAGCCCTAATAAAATAGGGTCAAAACAGGCTAAGGTCTCGGGCTAGCTCGTTTTGACACCTCTAAATTAAGGGTCTTCGCCCCCATGCTATATGGTTTAAACTACCCACTGACTTTTTACTCTGAGCATCTGCCACCACATTAGTCTTGCCTAGGTGATACATGATAGTACAATCATAATCTTTTAGCATTTTCATCCACCCTCTTTGCCTTAAGTTAAGATCCCGTTGCTGAAAATTATACTTAAGGCTTTTGTGATCGATATAAACCTCACAAGTCTATCTATAGAGGTAATGTCTCTAAATCTTACAAGAAAATACAATTGCAACCATTTCCAAATCATGAGTCAGGTAATTCTGCTCATGCTTATTCAATTGCCTAAAGGCATAAGCTATAACTCAACCATTCTACATCAATACACATCCCAAACCTACCTTGGAAATATCATAGTAAACAACATAACCTCCTACTCCCGAAGGTAAGGATAATACCGGAGCCAATGTCAAACACTCCTTCAACTTTTAAAAACTTTTCTCACACTCCTATGACCACTGGAACTTTACATTCTTTCTGGTTAAATAGGCCAATGGAGTTGCTATCTTGGAGAAGTTTTTCACAAACCATCGGTAATAACCTTCTAGTCCCAAAAAGCTGCGAATTTCAGGGACTGTATTGGGTCGTGGCCACTTTTGCACTGCTTCTACCTTGCTAGGGTCCACTTGAATACCATCTTTTGATACAACATAACCAAGAAAGACTCCACTGCTAAGCCAGAATTCACATTTAGAATATTTTGCATACAATTGCTTCTCCCTCAATTTCTGCAACACCATTCTTAATTGTTGTTCATGCTCTTCGTGGCTTTCGAAATGGATTAGAATATCATCAATGAAAACAATGACAAACCTGTCCAAGAATGGCTCAAACACCCTGTTCATTAAGTCCATGAATGCAGCTGGGGCATTAGTCAACCCGAAATACATCACTAGGAATTCATAATGACCATACCGAGTTCTAAATGTTGTCTTTGGAATATCTTCACTTCTTATTCTCAGCTGATGGTATCCCATTTGTAGGTCAATTTTTTAAAAACATTGTGGTCCTTGTAGTTGATCAAATAGGTCATTAATGCGGGGTATAGGGTATTTTTTCGTCACAGTTACTTTATTTAACTACCTATAATCTTCACATAAGTGGAGGGAACCATCTTTTTCCTTCACAAAAAGCACTGGAGCACCCCAAGTAATGAGCTCGGACGAATAAAACCCTTATCTAATAAATCTTGAAGTTGATTTTTCAATTCTCTAAGTTCCCTAGGAGCCATTTAATAAGGGGGAATATATATTAGTTGGGTACTAGGGATTACATCAATGCCAAAATTCAATATCCCTCTCCGATGGTAATCTTGGCAATTCTTTAGGAAACACATCAGGAAATTCATTCACTACCGGCACTTGTTCTAGTTTTCGCAGTTGGATTGTTACGTCTTTTACTAAAGATAAATGCCCTTGGCAACCCTTTGTTAGCATTCTTTGAGCCTTTACTGTAGATATCAAATTATTAGGTGCTTCACTACTATCACCCTGAATAAGGAATGGTGATTCATTTGGAATATCAAACTTTACCACTTTGAGGTGGAAATCTAAGGTGGCATAGCATGAGGCTAACCAGTCCATGCCCAACAAAACATTGAAATCCATCATCTCCAACACCATCAAGTCTGCCAAGGTCTCCCTACCCTCTACAACAATTTAACAATTCTTATACACAGAATCAACAAGCACAAAATTGCTTAAAGGAGTTGCCATTGGAAGTGGATTGTATAACTTATCAAGATTTTTGTCAATGTAAGAGGCAAAGTACAAGTACACATAAGAATGGGTAGAGCCAGTAAGAGTACCTGTCACCACATCATTAGTAGCTTGAGCATCTTGTCAGTTCAAGGCAAAAACACGAGCTTGACTACGTACTAAAGACATTCGATCCCTTCCTCTAGAATTTTTTGCTTGCATCATTTCTATAGCTCTGATTGGAGCTAGGCTCCCCAGATTGTCCCATGGAAGAAGCGGCTTGACCAATTGGTCGAACGGATCCCTGACAAGAATCAGGATGTTGTTGTGGACAATCTCTATTAAGTAACCAACCTTCCTACCTTGATAACAAGCCCTTGATTCCTGATAAGATTAACCACTACGAAGTTTCCCATAAGTACGTTTTTGTTGCAAAGATCCTTGTTGAGTGCTCGATCTAGTGCTCTGCGAATCCGTTTTCTGTTAAGTTGGGCCACAGAGTCGAGAGTCTAGAGGGTGATTGTGAAAACCTCTAACGAGTATGGGCCTTAGTACCCCTTGAGAATCCACTTGTACTTGAACTACCATATCTATCTTCACCTCCATGCTTTTGTTTCTTCTCGACATCATCCTCTTCTATTTCACGTATCTCAATCCTTGTGACACAATCTAAAGCGGCAGCATAAGATTCAAATTGATTGATTTGTGATGCCATTGCTTGGAACAAAGGTGGAAGCAACCCTTGCACAAATCTTTTAATTAATTCTCTCTCGGTAAAGACCAAGTGAGGAGCATATTTGGCTAATCGGATAAGTTGAGTTCTATATTCAGCAACTTTCATCCCCGAAGTTTGTTTGAATAACAAAAGGTATTTAGCTCTAGCTTCGAGAACACTCTTAGGTAAGAACCGCTCCAGGAAATCCTTCTTGTATTCCTCCTAATCAAGAGGGAGCGCACCAACCTATCTTCCTCTAATATATGAAGTACCCCATGAATGAGCCACATCTCGTAATTGATAAGAAACTAATTCCAGATCTTTGACCTGAATATCCAAGAGCCTCGCATACCCTCTCTACATCATCAATAAATTCCTCGGGATCTTGATTAGCATATGAGCTTGAAAAGGTTGGTGGCTTAAGCTTCAAAAATTTTGGCAAGATCACTATAGTTGTTCTTTCTTGTTGATGAGTTTGGGGAGTAGAAGGAATTTGTGGCCCTGGTTTCCCCGCTTGGACTTGTCAATTTGCTTCCCTAGTCGGAGAAATAGTTCTTGCCACATAATCAACTATTATGGATGTCAAAGCCTCTACTGCATGACTAACTCTCTATAATCCTATCAACACCATAACTTGAGTACTTGTTGGATTTTGTTGAGGTGTCGGATTTTGTTGAGGCATTGGTTCTCCCACCTGTTCATCATTTAAGGGGGGCTCATTTGCTCTGCTAGCCCTCGAAGTTTGACCTCTACCTTGAGACCAGCCCTGTCCCTAATTAGAACCGCTAGATTGACCCCTTCCACGACCCTCTGAAGGAGGTGTGGTCTCATGTTGGGCGGAGGACTAATTGTTCACGTCCTCAACCATACCCTCTCATTTAGCACTAACTCTTTGGGACATCTTCGTATTGAATAAAACAAGGATATACTTAGATTAAATGACAGATATTGAAAGTTCAAGACATTGACAACGAACAGAGGAAAGAAAAATGTCAGGACAATCCTAAAGCATCTCTAATGACTTCCCAATTAAGGTTACGTCCGAGTGGATGTGAAGAAGATGAAGAAGAAGAAGAAGAAGAAGAAGAAGAAGAAGAAGAAGAAGAAGGGAGCTACGAGAAAGAGGAAGAAATGAGAAAAAGAAAGAGAAAAATAAAAAGAAAAAGCAAAGAAAGAGGAAAAGAAAAAGAAAAAAAAAAGAGATATTTTGAAATATGCTTACCCTAGTACTTTTGGGCACATAGAGTTAATCTTTTATCTCCCAAATATTTTCTATAAACTAAGAATAGAGTTACTTTTTTTTATATTTAATTAATTTTCTAAAGGACATTTAATACTAGGTTATTATAGTATAGCCTGGTAGCATATACTCCTTGTGAACTCCTTGATCTTACTCTTTGAATACGTAGGCTCTCTGGTCCTTAACCTTGGTCAAGTGTACTTCCTTCTAGCCTCCATCCTATTTCGGCCTTAACCTCTTCTGAGTTCCCAGAATATCAGTGTAGCCCACCGCGGGGCTTTCCTAACACCACTTTTAAAAGATTCAAGCCTGAGGGCTCCGGTTCAAGACATATCACAATACAAATTCAAAGCGGCCAGCAATTAGCTCTAGAATGTTCCCAAGAATGCAATTCTTGGACAAAAACTAGCCACAACAGGGAGAACCTCTACCCAATCTTGAATCTCCCCAATCAGCATCAAAGAATGGAGCACATGAAAATAGGATCTGCAGTATCCATGGTTCAAGGAAACTTTCTTGACCTGCCACCACCTTACAACCCACAAGTTATGGGGTAGCTTGCGTTAAACGCCAATATACCATTTAGCTAGTCATAAAAAAATTTCGCCTACCAATCCAGATTACCAGCTCCTTATGCACAGCCACATGTAACCAATTTTAGTCAATACTATAATCCTTATTTTTCTTACCAATATCTAGGAGCATACAACTACCCATTAAACAATGGTTACATGAACGATCGAAGACCCTAGATGACAATTGAACAACCACAACCAACCGACACAATAGTGATAGTTGGGGGACTCATCAAGAAACGATGCTCACCCTTTCTTACCCCACGTCATTGAAGCACAATTTCCCTTGGGCTACAAAATGCCATGAAGATTACATCATACAATGGGGAGGCCGATCCCTGGGACGACTTGAATAACTTAAACCTAGAAATGTCAATCTTGAACGCATAATATTCCCAACAATGCTGGTTGTTTTCTTCCACCCTCACAAGTCTAGAACTTCATTGGCATTTCGTCCTTCTTTACAATTTAATCGGGTGTTTTGACAAGCTCGCCGACTGCTTTCTAAAGGAATTTTCCACTAGTAAAAAATGGAAGAAGATGGAGGAGTTAGACGCTACAAAACTTTCAGAAGCGATTTAGCAACATGTGTCTACTACTGTCTCACAGTCAACAAACCTAAAACCATCACTGAGCTCCTCGACAGAGCAGACGGTTTATTTTGTTAAGAAAAGGCTTATTTTGTCAAGAAAGGGGTGAACCCATTGGAATAAGGAAAATAAGAACCCAAAAAGAGGAAAGACGAATCCCATAAAGAGGGAGACAGGAAAAGAGAGCGCAAAGAGCCCCTAGTAGTAGGTTTCCCCCTATATGACATTCTCAAAATTGCCCTCGTACTTCCTCAAAGAAGTGTATTTGACATATCTCCTACGCTTTCCATGGCCCGCAAGGCCTAGAAAGCCAAGGATAAGGATAAACAAAAACAAGTATTGTCATTTTCATAAAGACTACATACACAACACCGATGAAAATTGCCCTTTTACATCCTCGAAGAAGTGTTTGTAACGAATCTCCTATGCTTTCTACTGCCTGCAAGGCCTAGAAAGCCAGGGACAAGGATCAACAAAAACAAGTATTGCCAGTTTCATAAAGACTACGGACACAACACCAATGAATGCATAACACTGAGAGACGAAATTGAAGAACTCATTCAGAGGGGGAAACTTGGGAAGTTTATTTCAAGAGGAGATCAAAAAAACCATCGATCCCTAAGAAGAGTAAATTCGACCGAGCGGCACGACCTGAAGCACTGAGAATACAGAGAAAGAAGAGATAACACTGACTGGCGGCAACATCGGAGAGAAGAAGAACGAGAACTTCTTATCGTTGACTTTTTCGCGAATCCGAATTGCTTCGAACTGAGGTTTCAATCGGCCGTTATGGTTATCAAATAAAAACCTCGAGCAGCACATGGTGCAACCCATAGGTCGAATCTCTTGCAGAATCTTCGTATGAACAACAATTAGTTAGTATCTCAAAGCAAGTAGGTATTTGCAGAATGAGTAGAGAGTCGAGAAATGTTAAATATTATAAAATAGGATCCCAAGAAGAACAGAACTTAGCAATCATAGCCAATCTGAAGATATTTAGGTATGATTAATTCATTCAAAATTTATCCTATTCTTGAAAGTCATGCATTATGAAAGCCTATCTAAATATTCATGTTATCCCCGACCGGGAACATCCATAACATGCATCAAGAGATTCTATGATATTATGAAACAAACTAATGCCCAATTGGGTCAATCAATTTAATCTAATATTATCGCAATAAGAGATACAATCAATCAAGAACTCGAAGAATAGAATATTATTGAATTCCGAAAGCCAAAAACCTAAGTACCCTTTTGTATAAATCAAACATGTACTAATTCGTTATGAGGAATCTAGCATATGGATACACGTTCATTCATGGTTGAATGTAGCAAGATTAATGACATACAAAATGTAGCAAATACAAACATAAACTCGGAGAGGATAAATACAAAAGAAGAATGAAATTAACAAACCCTAATGAAGAGCCATCGGCTCATGCCTAAGCTAGTTCTTCTTGGAAACCCAAGAAGAAATTAGCCACTCATATTCTCTCTACCTAATCTATAATATATGGGAATCACTTAATGGATTCTGAATGGTCTTCAATGCCTTTACGAGACATTTATTTACATTGCTCTTGGGACCTCCAATCTGAGTAAGAATAGGATAGAGATGAGTATTAATTGGTATATGATTAAATATTTAAATTCAAACCAATTTAAACCATCTCCAACTCCTTATTTATATAGGAATCCATTAAAATTCGTCACTGGCCACTTATCCACGTCAGCATGCCTTGACACGCTGCATACTCGCTGTGGTGAGTTTTATGCTTGTTGCAGCGAGCTATGCATCTCTGCTAGCTACTATGGCGAGTGCTCTACTTCTTACTTGCTTTGTTGTTCTTTTGGGCCTTGCTACTAGTTATTGCTTTGGTTCCGTTCCATGTACTTGGAGTATGTCTTTCCATTGATCCCTGTTAAGCTTGCAGCACTCAACAAACATCACACGCACCTATCCAATATTCCACGGATTTTGCGAATAATCAAGAATATCAATAAATAGTACATTTTATGGGCATTTTATCACCTTTTTGGCTTTACTCCTTATGTAAAATTATTCAACCTTTTTGGTGCAAAATCAAATGCTTTTATCTATAATTTATGCTATTTAGCACACTAAAGTTAGGTTGATTTTGGGTGTGATCAACTTCTTTCTCACAGAATTACTAGAGTGATTGTGGGCGACATCCAAAAGGGGACCAGCTCACAGTCCCAATCCCAAAACAAAATCAAGAGGACAATTATGACCCTCGATTACCCGACAAAGAAAGGTAGGACAAAGGAAGAAGTAGGAAAAAAGCACAACCGATCCCACCACCTTTAATTTCTTTGATTTCGCGAAAATTGACCTCGAACATGATGACCCAATGTTCATCATAGTAATAATCCGCTACTTCGAAGTAAAAAGGATCCTCGTGAATCAATGATCCTCAATAGACATTTTATACTTCGAAGCCTTCAAGAAGTTGGGCCTCAAAGAGAAAGACCTTTAGCGACAGTCTCGTAGGATTCTCAAGCACTTAAATACATACGAAGGGTACAAAGTGTCCACAAGAATAGCTCCAAAGATTGCGACACACAACACAAAGTTCCTAGTAGTCTCTGCACCCTTAGCATATAATGCGATCCTCGGAAGACCCACTCTGAACAAGCTACAAGCAGTGGTATCCACCACTCATCTTCTTACTAAGTTCCCCAATCCAACAGGGTTGGCCAGATTCGAGCAGACCAAAAGGTAGCACAAGGCTGCTACGTGGCTAGCTTAACAAAATCAAGGAAGGCTCTCAATCCCCTTCACCTCTTTCTCACCTACCTTCTCCCCCAAATAATTAGCAACGTCGATACGGGGAGTCGGAGTAGCACCATCAGCAGCCTCATCACGCAGTAAAAGAGGAAGCCGTCGATCTTCGGTCGATGAAACCACTTCTGCCACAGCACGTCGCTAATCTTCCTCTGCCATCGAACGACGCATCTCCTTGAAAAATTCATAGGTGCAATCTAAGGGGCCATTCACCCTAATGTCATGAGCTTGAATTTCAGTGCTGAAAAGCTCGTTTTCACCGTCGACATTCCTGAGATGAAGGTTAGGATTCCGTTTCTGAAGCTGTTGAACAACATTGCGAAATGCGTATTCGACTATAAGACAGGCTTTAAAGTATTTAAACAAATAAAATAAATTCATTTCATCTCTCATATATAAGATCAATGCTCTCATTTGATATGCTCTCAATGTATTAACAATTTGATTTGCTTTTTTACGCACTCAACTAAACCATACAAAAGTACTTAGATTTAAAAGTTACATGCATTATTATTTTATCATAAACAAATACACAAATACAAAGTTACGTGCATCTTACCAAAATTTTTTCTAATAACATTGTAATATTTTAATTTTTTAGCAATTAATTTATATAACCAATATTTTTTAAGTATAAAATTATTAGCGAGTAATTGAGTATATTTTTATAGAGCTGTTTAAATGGGTTTAACTTGGTGGGTTGACCCATTTCTTTTGTCTATTATTGGAGTATTCACTAAAGCGAGCCTGATGACTAATCTCTCGAGTACTACGGGGCCCATTACTGGGGCAACCCTCCAAACATAAATGAGATTTTCTGAGAATTAAATTGTTAGCTAATTAACTGTGTCATCCTAATTTATTATTCAAGTGCAAGATTGTTTTTAATATTTGGAAAGCAATAAGGTAAACGCGACAAAGACAATTAAATGTTTACAAAGATACAAACTGAACTAAGGATCCTCTCTCCATTAGTTTCATTGAAATTTAATTCATGGGAAATCTTAGTCCAAGAATATCCCGCTCAATTCTCCAACACCAGCATTGGTTCCAAAGCCCACACCAACAAGTGTAGGACCTTCGTCACGGAATAGGGGTTTATGGCTTCTTTTTCCCGAAGGTGGGCTCTAGCATCGGGGTTGATAGCATCTTTCTTATGGAAGACTGCACCCAATGCTATTTGTGGTTCACATCTTGTGTTGTAAATTTGAGTGCACATGTGGTGTGCAAATATGTATGTCAAATAAAGTCATACAATGTTTTAGAACAAAGGAAACCCAAATATAAAATGTGTATGTTTAATTTATAATAATAAGTAATTATTATTGTTATAAATTAAATTAAATGTTTATATATATATATATATATATATATATAAAATTAGATAGAAGTTTATTTTATATATATATTATATAATTGTTGGAAACGTGCATGTTGAATCCGTCAAGGCAGTAAATCACAACTAATGTGATTTACTTTGCCTAAAAACATGGCTTTATCAATGCACACGTTTTCTTCAACAGACATAGCACCTTTTCATTATATATATATATATATATAATATGAGGCAGCAAAATGTGTGTGCATCAGAGTTGAGAGTGTGTACTCTCTAATATTTGGGTTCTTCCATTTGTGTGGGTTCTAGTTTGAGTCTCTAAAATTCTTTTGCTGTTTTTGTTTCCTCTGGTGTGCGACATCGGGGACGAGTTTGTTTAATCCTGTGAGAGTGCCGCTATCTAATTCTTGAGGGATAGCAGAATATCTCTTAAGGACAGTGTCCTAATCGACGCGACTTGAACTTAATTTTGTGAGAATCCCCAACAATCTTAAGAGATATTCAAATCATCAATGGCAACCCTCCAAACATAAATGAGATTTTCTGAGAATTAAATTGTTAGCTAATTAACTGTGTCATCCTAATTTATTATTCAAGTGCAAGATTGTTTTTAATATTTGGAAAGCAATAAGGTAAACGCGACAAAGACAATTAAATGTTTACAAAGATACAAACTGAACTAAGGATCCTCTCTCCATTAGTTTCATTGAAATTTAATTCATGGGAAATCTTAGTCCAAGAATATCCCGCTCAATTCTCCAACACCAGCATTGGTTCCAAAGCCCACACCAACAAGTGTAGGACCTTCGTCACGGAATAGGGGTTTATGGCTTCTTTTTCCCGAAGGTGGGCTCTAGCATCGGGGTTGATAGCATCTTTCTTATGGAATACTGCACCCAATGCTATTTGTGGTTCACATCTTGTGTTGTAAATTTGAGTGCACATGTGGTGTGCAAATATGTATGTCAAATAAAGTCATACAATGTTTTAGAACAAAGGAAACCCAAATATAAAATGTGTATGTTTAATTTATAATAATAAGTAATTATTATTGTTATAAATTAAATTAAATGTTTATATATATATATATATATAAAATTAGATAGAAGTTTATTTTATATATATATTATATAATTGTTGGAAACGTGCATGTTGAATCCGTCAAGGCAGTAAATCACAACTAATGTGATTTACTTTGCCTAAAAACATGGCTTTATCAATGCACACGTTTTCTTCAACAGACATAGCACCTTTTCATTATATATATATATATATATATATATATAATATGAGGCAGCAAAATGTGTGTGCATCAGAGTTGAGAGTGTGTACTCTCTAATATTTGGGTTCTTCCATTTGTGTGGGTTCTAGTTTGAGTCTCTAAAATTCTTTTGCTGTTTTTGTTTCCTCTGGTGTGCGACATCGGGGACGAGTTTGTTTAATCCTGTGAGAGTGCCGCTATCTAATTCTTGAGGGATAGCAGAATATCTCTTAAGGACAGTGTCCTAATCGACGCGACTTGAACTTAATTTTGTGAGAATCCCCAACAATCTTAAGAGATATTCAAATCATCAATGGCTTCTGGTGATGCTATCAACTCTTCTTCTTCTAATGTTCCAGCAACGGTGCCTCTTCACAGGCCATTGCCTGATACGTCCAAAATATAGGCGTTTGACGGGAAAAATTTTAGACGTTTGCAAGAGCGTGTTTTATTCAGTGTTGGATATGCACGGAGTTGTTGATGCTCTTGAAAAATCTAAACCTGCTGATGATGCTGCACAAACCCAGAAAGATTTTTGGCAACAGGCCAACAAGGTTTGTAGGCATACTTTGCTTAGCACATTATCTAATGATCTATTTGACATTTACAGTGTTTACAAAGAGGCAAACAAAATGTGGGAATCCTTGATTCGCAAATATACTACTGAGGACGCTGGAAAACAGAAGTTTGTGGTCGGCAATTTTTATAAGTGGGAGATGTTTGATGATAAAGACATCAAACAACAAATCAATGAGTATCATAGACTTTTGGAGGAACTTCGTGTAGAGAAGATTACTCTGCCAGACGAGTTCGTGGCTGGAGTCATGGAGTGCTTACAAACAACAATTGAAGCACAAATAAAAGCAACTATCACTATCTGATTTGATCACTCATATCATCATAGAGGACATTAACCGAAAGGCGATCCAAATTGCAAAAGGAAAGGAGATGACTGTTAAGGCCAATCTGGTTGAGTCACATAAAAGGTACTACTCCTCTAAGAATAAAAGGAAAGCTGATTACAAACCCAGTAAGACTAATCCCAAGAAAAAAGGAAATTGCTTTGTATGTGGAAAGCGTGGACATCATGCTGCACAATGTAGAAAATGGGTGATGATGAATTTGGTTCAAGGAGATGATAACAGTGATGATGAAGTCATTGTAAATTTGGTTCAAGGAGATGATAACAGTGATGATGAAGTCATTGTAAATTTGGTTCAAGGAGATGATAACAGTGATGATGAAGTCATTGTTGCAATGCTTTCTCAAGCCCTCCTTATTTCTAACGAGAGAAAATGGGTGGTAGACTTTGGGGCTACTCGCCACATTTGTGCAAACAAAGAGATGTACACCTCCTTTGAAGAAGAGGAAGATATGATTTATCTTGCTGATTCTAGAACTGCAAAAGTTCAAGGGAAAGGAAAAATAAATCTCAAACTCACGTCTAGAAAAACTGCAGTTGAGTGATGTTCTGTATGTGCCTGAGATTAGAGCAAATTTAATTTCTGTGGCTCTATTAGGAAAGGCTGGGATTAAGGTGTCATTTGAATCTGATCAGATTATAATGACTAAGAACAAATGCTCTTGTGGGAAAGGGTTATTGTAATCAAGGATTGTTTGTACTAAGTATTGATATGAATGAAAATGTATCTTCTTCTGCTTACTTGATTGATTCCTATTATGTGTGGCATGCTAGACTAGGACATGTTAATAGAAAATATATTAAAAGGTTGCAACACCTAGGTTTAATTGCTGAAATTAAAAATAATAATGAAATTGATAAATGTGAAATTTGTGTGGAAACTAAATTAACTAAGAGATCTCATTTTTCTACACAAAGAGAAACTGAGTTGCTGTCTTTAATACATACTGATTTAGGAGACTTAAAAAAAATAGAAACTAGAGGTGGAAAAAGGTATTATGCTACTTTTATAGATGATTTCTCTAGGTATTCTAAAGTATATTTATTGAGAAATAAAGATGAAGTTTCTGAAAATTTTTCTATATATAAAACTGAAGTAGAAAATAAGTGAAATAGAAAAATTAAAAGAGTTAGGTTTGATAGAGGAGGAGAATATTTATTAATAAATGACTTTTGTAAAAGAGAAGGAATTATCCATGAAGTAACTCCTCCTTATTCTCCTGAATCAAATGGTGTAGCTGAAAGGAAGAATAGAACCTTAAAAGAAATGATGAATGCATTACTTGTAGGCTCTATTGCTCCTAATAACTTATGGGGTGAAGCTATTTTATCTGCATGTTTTCTGCAAAATAGAATACCTCATAAGAAAACAAGTAAGACACCTTATGAGTTATGGAAAGGTTTTGTGTCTAATCTTAAATATTTAAAAGTGTGGGGGTGTCTTGCAAAAGTTTTAATACCTGATATTAAAAAGAGAAAATTAGGTTCTAAAACTGCTAATTGTATGTTCATTGGATATGCTCAACAAAGTGATGCATATAGATTTTTAGTTTTAAAGAGTGAGGTTTTGACTCAAAACATAATAATAGAAACTAAAGATGAAGAATTTTTTGAAAATGTCTTTCCTTTGAAAGTTGAGCATATTCCTAAAAATGTTGAAATACCTTATACTTCTTCTCTGACTGTTTTAGAAAACTCAAATGAAAATTTGAATGAAAATCTAAGAAGAAGTAAAAGAGAAAGAAAAGAAAAATATTTTGGAGATGATTTTTATAAATTCTTAGTGCAAGATGACCCTAAGAATTTTTATAAAGCTATTTCTTCTAGTGATACAGTTTTTTGGAAAGAAGCAATTGAAGCTTAAATTGATTCTTTAAATAGTAACAAAACTTGGATTTTAGTATACTTGCCTCAAGGAGCAAAATCTATAGGTTGTAAGTGGGTATTTAGGAGAAAATATTTTCCTAATGGAACCATAGATAAATATAAAGCTAGGCTAGTGGCCAAAGGCTTTACACAAAAGGAAAATATTGATTATTTTGATACTTTCTCCCCTGTGACTAGAATTTCTTCTGTGAGAATCCTAATTGCATTAGAATCCATTTATAATTTAGTTATTCATCAAATAGATGTTAAGACTGCATTTTTAAATGGTGATTTAGATGAAGAAATTTATATGGAACAACCAGAAGGGTGTATTGTTCCTGGGCAAAAAAATAAAGTATGCAAATTAATTAAATCCTTATATGGTTTGAAACAAGCACCTAAGCAGTGGCATGAAAAACTAGACCAAGTTTTAGTTAATGGGGTTTTTTTTCTACTGTTGAAGTAGAAAGATGTGTTTATACTAAAGTAGTAAATAATGATTGTGTGATTATTTGCTTGTATGTTGATGACATGCTTAATTTTTGTACTAGTTTAAATTTTGTGCTTGAGACAATTAGTTTCCTTGCTTCCAATTTTGATACGAAAGATTTGGGTGAACCAAAAGTGATTTTAGGTGTTAAAATCACAAGGAATGAGTCTAGTATTCTACTTTCTCAAGAACATTATATTGAGAAAATTTTGAGAAAGTTTGAACAATATTAGAAAGTTCCTTTAAGTACACCTTATGATGCAAGTATACATTTAAGGAAGCATAGAGGTGATTCAATTGCACACACTATGTATGCTCAAGTAATTGAGAGTTTGTTGCACTTGATAAACTATACCAGACATGATATAGCTTATGTTGTATGTAGGTTGAGTAGATATACTCATTGTCTAGGCAATGAACATTGATGAACATTGGGATGCTCTGATAAGAGTATTGAGATATTTGAGAGGTACCATGAATCATGGTATACTATATAGTGGATTTCCCGCTATATTAGAAGGATACAGTGATGGTAACTGGATCTTTGATTCAGATGAGACAAAATCCACTAGTGGCTATGTTTTCATGTTTGGTGGTGGTGCGGTCACGTGGAAGTCAGCCAAGCAAAGCATTATAACTAAATCCTCAATGGATTCTGAGTTTGTTGCTTTGGAGTTGGCTGGAACTGAGGCTAAGTGGTTGAAAAACTTCTTAGCAAATATTCCATTAGGTGACAAACCAACTTCATCTATTTCATTACACTGTGATAGCCAATTAACGATAGCTACTACTAAGAATAAGACATTTAATGGCAAAAGCAGACACATTCGATTGAGACACAATATTGTGAGACAGCTGCTTAGAGATGGGGTGATCTCAATTGATTTTGTGAGATCAGAGGCAAACCTTGCAGATCCGTTTCCTAAATCTCTGGAGAGAAAACATGTTATTGAAACATCGAGGGGAGTAGGACTTAAGCTAATTAGAAAATTAACAATGATGGCAACCCAACCTTTGTGATTGGTGATCCCATGAATAAGGTTCAATGGGAAGAACAAGTCGTCTGTTAATTCTGGGAGCACTAAATAGTATGTCCCTTCCTATGGTGTGAGATAGTGCTATATTGCATTTTGGTGAGGCTGTGCAAAGACACTTAAATGAAATCACCTCTACGAATGTGGAGTGGGGCCGCTCCTATGAGATTCTGGAAAAATCTCTAGAGCATTTGTTATGAAACAAGCACAAGCAAGGCCGTTGTAATGCGCAAAAACGTCGTTAACAGCAAAAATGTGAGAGTATAATATAACTTTTAATGCCTCTAGTATACAACAAGAGTTGTTAGTTCATAGAAGCCGGCTTCACTAACATCTCTGTGTACTATGTGTTATTGGTCTAGGTCTAGTTCATAGTCGGAAAGACACTAGATACAATAATTATATCCATGAGTGAGACTCATGATAAATGTGGTTCTTTATTTGACACATGTGGGGATTGTTTTAAATTTGAATGCACATTTGGTGTGCAAGTATGTGTGTCAAATAAAGTCATATAACTTTTTAGAACAGAGGAAACCCAAATATAAAATGTGTATATTTAATTTATAATAATAAGTAATTATTATTGTTATAAATTAAATTAAATGTTTATATATATATATATATATATAATTAGATAGAAGTTTATTTTATATATATATATTATATAATTGTTGGAAACGTGCACGTCAAGGTAGTAAATAACAACTAATGTGATTTACTTTGCCTAAAAACATGGCTTTATCAATGCACACATTTTCTTCAATGGACATAGCACCGTTTCATTATATATATATATAATACGAGGCAGCAAAAGGTGTGTGCATCAGAGTTGAGAGTGTGTACTCTCTAATATTTGGGTTCTAGTTTGAGTCTTTAAAATTCTTTTGATGTTCTTGTTTCTTCCGGTGTGCGACATCGGGGACGAGTTCGTTTAATCCTGTGAGAGTGCCGCTATCTAATTCTTGAGGGATAACGGAATATCTCTTAAGGATAGTGTCCTAATCGACGTGACTCAAACTTAATTTTGTGAGAATCCCCAATAGCTTGCATGACATCATCAGTAGTAAGGATCTTGTCCGTATGTGGTTGACTGTTACGATTTGCACGTGGGCACCTAGCTTGTACAAACTGGGATGAAGATGGAGTTGATCGAGGTTTGTAGAGCAAAGCAAATGCTGCTTTACGAACCGCGATTAGCTTTATCTTCATCCCAATCTGTACAGATCGGGTGCCCACGTGCAATTAGATGCATCCACGCACCGCTATGCTCTACAAATGTCAAACAATTCATGTGTCAGTTGATCGTTATATTAGAAGCCACATAGACATTATAACAGGTAACAAAACAGAGAACATACCTGAATCAGTGGTGCCCGTGCAGATGGCCGCTAGTCCCACATCGCAGAAAGTGATATATATATATATATATATATATATATATATATATGAGAGGGAGAGAGTAAGAATGAAGATAGTGAGACTTTACCTTCAAATTGCACGACGAAGAAGGAGAAGATGGATAAAGGAGTGAAATGGGAGTGAGAGATGAGAGAGTGGGTGAGAGAAGAGGAAGAGTGAAATGGGAGTGAGAGACGAGAGAGTGGGTGAGAGAAGTGAGTGAAAGAAGAGGGAGAGTGGGGAGGAAGACAAGGCGCACAAGTGAAACGTGCACTTTTACTGCCCCCAACTTGCCACTAGTATCGGAAAGTTGGGAGAAGACAGATTTGAAAGTGCAGATTTGCCATTATGGTGTATTTACTGCCCCTAAAAGCCAATAATATTGGCGAGTTGAGGGAAGAAGGCCTGTGACGGGTCAGCAATAGGTCAGAGTATCTACGTCTCCTACATCACGTGCCCAATTCACCACCAGTAAAAACGAATTGACCATGTCATCACGCCACGTAAAAAAGACTTTTCTCGCTATCTCGCCATCTCTAATGACGAATTGGAGGCAGATTTCGTTGACCACGAACTCGCCATTAGGGTTGGCGAATTGGGTCAAAATTTTTTCCTTACTCGCCTCTGTTAATGGCGAATTGGAAGTCGCACAATGAAAATGGTATAGATTGATTATTAAGAATAAAAGGCGCCAAAATGTTGAATAAGAAATAAAATCATGATATAACGTTACAAAAACCTGGGTTGGCGAATCAGCTCGTGACCCGTTATTGGTGAGCCGGGTTGAGAATTTCTTGGTCCGTTAAAACTTTAACTCATATAACTCAACTCATATAACTCGTGGTCCGTGACGGACTAACTCGTGTGAGCTGGGTTGACTCGTATTGACGGCTCCAGTGGGAGGAGCCATGAAGATTGAACAGAGAATGCAAATATGAATAAAATAGTGAAATACAAAGGAAGGAATTAATCAAGGAAGGAAATTAAAGAAAGGGATGGGAAGTGGGGACCTCACACACAACACAATTGTAAGATAAATGAAGAAAGAATCATGCGTGATATGACACAGTTTTAATGAAATCATAATTATTTGTTCAATTCGTGTCTTGAGTATAGATCAAATTTATGTTGAGAGTGAAGCAAGATTGCGCCAAGTGTCCCAAAAATGCCACATTGCTACCATTGTGGGGTTAATGAAATGAATGAACCAACACATTCATTCGTTCATGTCACTTTCTCTATCTCTTTGATTTGCTTCCTTAGCATATTCATTTAACTTGGATTTGGATTGCCTCAACAACAACACGTGTCTCATCTATATTAAGTAAATTATATATTTAGGATAAAGTATTTTTTTTATACTTTTAATATTTGAGTCTTCATCATGTTCTTATTGTTTATTACTATTAATTATATTTTTAACGTTTTTTTCTTTAATTTTAAAATATTTATTTTATATTTTATTAACGAATATATGAGTTTTTGTGTAAAGTAAGAATGTGATGTTAATTTTAATATAACAATCAATATAATTAAATTATTTTATTGTGTAAATATTAAATTTATTGATAAGAATAACATAAAAATGAGGTCTATATATATATATATATATATAACATTGTATAAAAATCTAAGGGTATTAATTGTAATATTTTAAATTAAAACGATGGTAATATTATAATTTACTCACAATATAACCATGTCCAAATTTTTCTATAAAAAAAATTTCTATAAAAGCTTAAGAGTATTAATTCACATTAATAAAAAAATAGTTTAACATTTTTTTTTTTCAAAATTAGAAAATATAAGATTAAGAATAATTTTTATTGAAAAAAAAATTGAGATAGTACTTATCATAAAAAAGTTAGTTAAAATACGTCTTAAGTGATTTGTTTATGTACTAAGAAGGTCATCAGTGGCTCTTGTATGTAGAGTTGATCGACCAAATGGAAGATAGCCTCACTACAAAAAATGTATTTTTAGCGACGGTTTTTTCCTGATCTAGCGACGGTTAAAACCGTCGTTAAATCTTACGACGGTCAAAACCGTCGCTAAAAGCTTCTAAAGTAGACCATGTTTTTTTATATTTAACGATGGTTTCAACCGCCGTAAAAACAACGACAGTTTATTGTGCAAAATTTGGCAACGGTTTAAACCGTCGCTAGATCACTTTTTTTTTTGTGAAAGTATTATTTTGGTTCTCAATGTTTGCATGAAGTTTAATATTGGTCCTTAATGTTTCAAAAGTTTAATGTTGATCCTCAAAGTTTTTTTTTTGTCGATTTTGGTCCTCGAGCGTAACACCGTTAACTTTTTGCCATTAAATGATGACTTGTCATGCTTATGTGGCACACCATCTCTCCTATGTGTCATATTTTAATGACGTGGCATGACACATCATTGCCACGTCA
This sequence comes from Senna tora, assembly GCA_014851425.1. NCBI lineage: Eukaryota > Viridiplantae > Streptophyta > Magnoliopsida > Fabales > Fabaceae > Senna > Senna tora. Next base: position 46,027,986 of record CM026264.1, read on the forward strand.
CCCCAGATGATGATGATGAAGGAGAGAAAATCATGATGTGGCAATCTGGGGTGACGTGGCAGTGATGTGTCATGCCACATCATTAAAATATGACACGTAGGAGAGAGGGTGTGCCACATAAGCATGCCACATCATCATTTAACGGCAAAAAGTTAATAGTGTTACGCTCGAGGACCAAAATCGACAAAAAAAACATTGAGGACCAACATTAAACTTTTAAAACATTGAGGACCAACATTAAACTTCATGCAAACATTGAGGACCAAAATAGTACTTTAGCCTTTTTTCTTAACATTTACTTCAATTTATATTGATACTTTTAATTTCTTGAAAAAAAAATACTTAATCAAACAAAATAGTTTTATTTAAACTCAAGATGTACTAATTGGCCAAAAAATAACTCAAAGATGTACTTAAAGTTTTACAAACAAAACGTATCCATAATCATCAATTCAACACTCAAGTATTAATAATCAGAAGTGTAACTACGGAATATTCCACCTAGGGACATGTGGCACTGGCGTTCTAGAAGCACGGCCCCAGCACCCGTTAGAGACACGTGACACCACTCATCCACCAGTTACGTGGGTCGCCCACGTCACCACACGGAGCCTCCCCTCAACCAAACGTGGGATCTCCACAAGCCTCGTGGGACAACCCACGTCCCACAAGGTCATGGGTCGAGCACGATCTCCCCACACGCAAGTATAAATAGACCCTCACTCGGGGGAGTAAGCAAGCAATCTAGTCTGAACAGTACTACACATAACCTTAAGGATTATCGTGAACCATCCTTGATATTCCATACTCTCCCGGTACCTGAGCACCCTCAGAAACCTCACGTGAGTCCTTTCCGCACCTGGAGCTCCGTCACCGGCCCCCGTTCCGGCCAGCCTCCGGCAAGCTCACCTCCTCCTTGGAGCACACCGCTAACAGGGCTTCCAGTAGCCCTCAGAGACCATAGCTCTCTCCCACTAAGGCAACCTCCTAAGAGCGGCTCACCCACCCGAAGTACCTTAGGCACGTCTTAGCTGCACACAGCTCAATACAGGTAACAACCTTGCCTAAAGGCTCCAATAGACGTCACCATGACGAACTACGTGGACTTTGATCCCTCCCGAAGGGTACGTAGGCACCTAGGTGCATCACCTAAGGACAAGCCTTGCGGTCCTAATTTAAAATTACAATTGTCTGAGCCAAAAATGATAGTTACAGTGGTGCCCACCGCGGTGTTATTCAGACCACAATACCTTGCGCACTCTGCCGCTAAACGACATTTCTTTTTCGGGGAGTAGGAGTACACACCTAACGCTCAGAAACCCGCATTTGTTTTTTGTTTTGATCTCCAATACAGATACAGGACATAATACATCATGACTGACTCGAACGTCCCCGCAGCCACTACTGACGCTAGCGCCCTGAGACACAGCACGAGGAATCGACAGGAAACGGCCGAACCGGTCACAACTGAGGCAGGTGGATCAAACGCGACTCAGCCTCAGAGCTCCTCAGCAACGCAGGTATCCATCACAGAAACCATGGTCCAGAACCCGACATCTAGAGAGGAAACCTGCCCTCAACACCTGTATGGCATGCCCCACGTCCCTAGCCCCACAACTAATGGTCAAGAGATGACAGAGCCAGCAAGGAACTCGCGGGACGCTGAGATCGCCCGCCTCGAAGCAGAAGTAGCAGCTTTACGCCAACAGCGATGGGAAGAGGATAGGAGCCTCGCCCCAGCAAATACAAGCACTCAGTTACCATTATTGCCACACGGCGCGGCACCAGGGCCCTCCAGTGACCCTACCAGCTTGCCTGCAATACAATTTGGGACCATACCAATGGAGTTCGCACGATTGTCACTGACAGCGGAACCACCCCCAACGGTGATTCCACCTGGACCAACCATGGTCGCCGGACAGGCAGCACGACCCGTCATGAACTATCCGCGACCACCAGTCCCAAACTACCCTCCAGGGTCCTACCTCTATATGCCATGGGCCGCGGCCTACAACCCATACGCAGCCGACGGTGCAAATGCCTACCAGTGGCCCGCGATCGACTTCCAGGGAAAGGGGAGACACCCCTTCACCCAGCAAGTCATGAACGAGCACGTGCCCATGGGTTTCAAAATGCCCTTCCACATAGAACCTTATGGTGGAGAAACCGATCCGCGGGATCACCTAAACACCTTCAACTCGGCCATGTCGATACTGGGTATGACGGACGACCAACAGTGCTGGGTCTTCTCATCAACCCTAAAGGAAGCCGCCTTGAGATGGTTCTCCTTACTGCCCACCAATTCGATCCACAGCTTCGAACAACTGGCTCAGAACTTCCTTACACAGTTCGCCAGCAGCAAAGAGTACCAGAAAAATGAAGACTCCTTCATCGGTTTCCACCAGGAGGAAGGAGAAACCCTGCAAGCCTTCTTGGCCCGCTTCACCAAGCTCTCGCTCCAAGTCCGAGGCCTCCAGGACGCCGTCGCCATCTTTATCATAAAGCAGGGTCTTCGATGCTCACAATTCTACGGGGAACTAAACAGGTGCCCCGTCTCCACCTTACAGGAACTTATGGACCGTGCGGAATGATTCATTCAATAGGAGAACGCTCAGATCACTAAGAACAAGATGAGGAAGTTCCTGATAAGCAGGGCCAATATGGAACGAGCGGAGAAGAAAAAAGAGAAGACAAGGACCGAGAACCATGCCCCCAAGGACAAGAGCGGTAGGAAGAGGTCACCACCTTGACCACGGATGCCTCCCCGAGGACAGTTCTCAAGCTACACTCCCCTCAATAGATCTCACGTCGGGGTGTTGGAAGAAATCTATCATTCCGACTTGCTCAATTTCCCCCCACAGGTCAAAAGACGTAAGACGTGAAGACCGGTGGACAAGTCCAAATGCTGCCAAATCCACAAGGATTACGGACATGAAACCAACGACTGCATCCACCTGAAGGATCAAATCGAGGACCTAATCCGGAAGGGATAACTCGGCAGGTTCATCAAGGAAGAAAGCAGGGCCAATGCCGAGCACCCCAGGAAACCGACGCCCAGGCGCCTACCCGCGGGGTCATCAACGTCATAGCGGGTGGACTACAGCGAGGGACCTCCTCCCTACTGCAAAACAAAAAGAGGATGGAACGCTCCATACTCGCCCTCGATTACGCTCCAAAGCACAAGAAGAGGAGCGAGGCCAAGGGAGACCCATCACCTTCGACCTCACTAACCTAGAGGTACCAGTCCACGACGACCCCATGGTAGTGACCGCGATTATCGCCAACTACGAAGTTAAGAGAGTGTTGATCGACCAAGGATCCTCAGGAGACGTTCTCTACTTCGACACCTTCAGAAAGCTCGGGTTGAATGAGGCCAGCCTAAGGCCCTTCCTTGGCACGCTTATAGGGTTCTCAGGAGCCCAGGTTCCAGCGGAAGGAATCATCACTGTCCGAACAACCATGGGCACCTTGCCCAAGGTCGCAAGCCTTGATGTAGACTTCATCATCGTCTCAGCACCATCAGCATACAATGCAATCCTAGGGCGACCATCCCTAAACAAACTCAGAGCTGTTGTGTCTACCGCACAGCTCACGATGAAGTTCCCAACACCCCACGGGGTTGGAGAAATCATGGCGGGCCAGAAACTGGTGCGAGCATGCTACGCGCTAGCCTAACCAAGACCTTCAAGGTCACCCGCCTTGGTCCCAAAGAATCACGCTAGGAACCCCCCGAGGCTAAAGAGTCAGGAGGAAAGAAGCCAGAGTCCACCCGCCCCGGACCTAACCTCCGCTTAAGACTCCAAACGCACTTTGCATTTTACCTTTAAGTCAAGTCGTATATGTCTCTACTTTGAATTTAGGATTTTCAGCCTGGCCAAGGTTCGCCTGACTTAGGCAATCCGAATGTAAACACTTTGCTTACCTTCAGCCTACCTAAGGCTAGCTCGACTGAGGCTGCACGAATGTATTCATTTTGTTTATTATTGAAAGCACTTGTTTTCAGTTAGAGACAAGACTTCAACTCTGCAAAGTAGTAAGTCCTATCATAGGACGTTGGGCTCAATCGCCCTAAGAAAAGCTAAGCGCCCCCAGGGCCAAGCTAAAATTTCCCCAAAAGCGCGGTAAAAAACCCCTTTGGTGCGAAAACCACAAAACAAACGTTCGACGAACCACGCTAGCCAACACGCATACAAACCGTCCTGATCACACGGTGCTCATGCAAAAATCTTTTTACCCAGACGTAACACCGAAAAACTGATCACGATCACGGTGACATCGGCAACTTTGCCCTCAGCCACCAGCCGACCAGAAAGGTTGTCAGCAACACGAATCTCCGTGTCCCACAGGGCCTCACGGAGCGAATGCAGCTCCTGCTGACGCTTCTCAGTGTCATCCCGATGGATGGCCAGCTCCTTGCGAGTCCTCTCCAACTATGAGTGAAGGAACGCAACCTCTGCAGGGTGACCAGCTTCGGCCCTAAGACAGGCGAACTCTTCAGTCAAGGACTTAACCTCGCGTCCTTGACCCTCACACTCCAGCTTCTTGGCAAACAGTTGCTCCCGCAACGTCCGCCAATCGCTTCTGGGAGACCTCCAGAGCTCGACTCCTAGAGGCCGCAACACCGGAAAACTGATCACGGTCACGACGAATCTTCTCCTGCAAGAAGCGTGCACATACACAGCGGAGTCACAAAACAAGGAAAAAACCAAGAAGAGGGAACTTACCACACGCTTCTCCCACTCAAGACCAGCTTGGTGGAAGTCGGCCAACGCCTTAGCAACCCGGCTGAAGCCTCGAACGGCAATATTTAGGGGCAAAGTGTCCAGCCCCCTAGCTTCCCTCTCCCGCATCTCCACGGGGAAGCGCGTGCCCAATGCCACCAGCTCAAAAGCCAATCCCCCTCCGGTGGCCCAAGGGGTTCAAAAGGGCCGGCAGTCGACCTAGGAACAAGATCTCTCATGGCAGCCACTTGACTCGCCACTACATTCCCTCCGTCTGCGAGGGCTCTGGTCTCCACGGCCGCATCACCAGACTCCACAACCCCCACAGCCGCAGGACCACCCGCCGAAATCTGAGGTGCGGAAGGGTCTCGGGCAGACTCCTCAACGACCACCCTGGCCCTCTTAGCGGAAGGCTGATTCACCCCTTCAACGGGGCTGAGGACGGGAGGACGGGCAGAAAGAATCACCCTCATAGGTGATTGATGAACGGGAGTGGAAGTGGTAACAGAGGTAGGAACAGGGGCAGAAACAGGAACAACATCTCCCGCCGGTGCATCCTCCCTGTTAGTACTCCGCCGTACGACCTGCGAAGACAGTCGCAAGTCAGCCCCAACAGGACGCTTCTTGGGACCGCCTTCCCTGGTTTCGGCTAACTCCGCTGCAGAAGTTTCCCTCCTTTCCCCTTCCCAGGGTCTGCTCGCACCAACCTTCTCGTCTTTCTTCCTGCTCTCCTTCGGAAGAACCTCTTGACGACGTCCCCCTTGGAAGACGGAGGCACAAGAAGCTGCCTTTCCCTCTCGCCACCAATAGGCACCATAGCAGGTACTACAACTGGGACATCGGCGGCTCCCCCCGGTGACAGGCCTTGTTGACCATTCTTCCTCCCCTCGCTCCGGCCAGTATCGCGAGTTCGGACCAGAGGAGGAGGAGGAGGGGAAGAGGAAGGAAGATCTTCCAAATCAGTGAAATCAAAAGGGTAGTAGCTATAGTCATCACCTCCACCAACCATTGCGAAGATTCAATTCGATAAGAAGCAAGAATCAGAAAATGTAAGAGCAGGTCAAACAGAGGCAACGGAGAAAGGTGAATGCAAATGTAAAGTCACAAACTTTCAAACGTAGGACATTTATAGGGCACCCAGAGGCGCGACGATTCAAAAACTTCGACCCCTCGAATCTTGCAACGGATAAAACCCCTTATCTTCTACAATCAAGCCTAGCGGCAACCGCTCACTCCAACCGCACACGTGGAAGGAAGCAACAGACGGAATGCACAGCCAGGGCAAAGGAGACGCAAAGATCGAAAAGCCCCCAAGAGTCGCTTTGAGACACTTGAGGGCCTTTTTGTGAAGCTCTCCACCTGGGCTAATGATGGCTACCCTCGGAAACAAACCCGCATTTAATGAAGGAGAAACCACGGCAAAACGCTTAAACGACAGAGGCACCCGTTCAAGCTCTGACGCGTGGCACCTGCAGCAAAGCCCGCTCCTTCAACAAATAACCCTCAGCAAAAAAACCATCGTCAGCCACTGACCACGGACGAACATAGCCAGAGAGGAGCTTTTCGAGAAATGATCAAAGCAGCCCTTGACCTTTGGATCTCCCTTACTAACCCTCGAAGGGTATTTTGGGAAAGGCCCCTCTAAGCAATGATGACTCCACCTCGGTAAGTCGCGTACTTCCTGCAGAGACGGCTCGAAAACTTGCTGAGGAAGCCAAGCGGTCAGCCACCCAAAATGAGACGCGTGTCCTCTCCAAGACATCTCCTTTTCTACGGAGCAATGTGAGAGAGCCAACTTCGTAAGTCAGAAGGCCAGCTCCCATACCCGCGACTCCAAGCGGACGAGCTATCCCGCAAGTAAAGGCAGCGAAAATTCCTAAGTGTCTTACAGGCAAGGGAACTTAAGTCCACGGGCGCTCGACACCCGTAGACTTGGGGGACTTATGTAACTACGGAATATTCCACCTAGGGACACGTGGCACTGACATTCTAGAAGCACGGCCCCAGCACCCGTTAGAGACACGTGGCACCACTCATCCACCAGTTACGTGGCCCTCACCCACGTCACCACACGGAGCTTCCCCTCAACCAGACGTGGGATCTCCACAAGCCTCGTGGGACGATCCACGTCCCACAAGGTCGTGGGTTGAGCACGATCTCCCCACACGCAAGTATAAATAGACCTTCAGTCGGGGGACTAAGCAAGCAATCTAGTCTGAACAGTACTACTCACAACCTTAAGGATTATCGTGAACCATCCTTGATATTCCATACTCTCCCGGTACCTGAGCACCCTCAGATACCTCACGTGAGTCCTTTCCGTACCTGGAGCTCCGTCACCGGCCCCCGTTCCGGCCAGCCTCTGGCAAGCTCACCTCCTCCTTGGAGCACACCGCTAACAGGGCTTCCAGCAGCCCTCAGAGACCATAGCTCTCTCCCACTAAGGCAACCTCCTAAGAGCGGCTCGCCCGCCCGGAGTACCTTAGGCACGTCTTAGCCACACACGGCCCAATACAGGTAACAAACTTGCATAACGGCTCCAATAGACGTCACCATGACGAACTACGTGGACTTTGATCCCTCCCGAAGGGTACGTAGGCACCTAGGTACATCACCTAAGGACAAGTCCTCCAAGGTTAAGACCCCTTACGGTCCTAATTTTAAATTACAATTGTCTGAGCCAAAAATGACAGTTACAAGAAGTTTTACAATATAGCAACAATAAAAACAAAATTTTTCAAGACCATAGAATGCTGCAAGCTAAGTTAGCCTCATTAGTTGATGCCAAGGCTAGTTGAAATGTGTACTTTCCCATTAATCTGTCATCTTCAAGTTGAAATCTATATCCAGTAAGAGCAAGAAGAAATCTTGAAGATTAGACAGCAATATTGCGTATATATATATATATATATATATATATATATATATATATATAGTAAAAGAAAATGCAGATTTTTCTTTTTTAAATGTTGAAAGGAATAGAAAACTTAACCCTAAAATAAAAATTTTTAAAAGTTGTCAAAATTACAAATACTCAACATTAGTTCTAATGATAAATTTCCTTTTATCATATTATTTCATTTTAAAGTACTTTTTCTTAAAATGTCATTATGAAAAAGATTTATGTAAAAAAAATTTAACAAGAATATCAAGAGTCCTTACCTTTGCAAGAAAGACCATTTTCTTAATTTCCTTAAGATTTAGTGCCTTCTGATCTTGCTGTCTAGTCTTCAAGATTTCTTCTTGATCTTGCTGGATATAGTTACATGCATGCATAAACTGGGCAAGATCATGAAAATCCAAGATTTTAGAGAGAAATTGCGTCCACTTCTCTAATGGAATGAGAACCTTCTGATTTTACACAACACAAGTAATAAATATCAAAGCAAGGATATTAGAATGCCAAAATACCTTTCATCAAATATCTATACTTATAAACATGACAGAAACAAATAAAAAATTAAGGTGAAAGAAAATAAGACAAAAAAAGTGAAAAATAACATTAGCAACAACCCCCAGAAAATATCTATAATCCAAAAAGATCTATTAGGAACTCTTTCATTGTTTTGGCTTATCTCAATTGTTGTTACATCTCGAACTACGATGCCACCAATCCATATAAGGTCCAAGCCACTCAACATGCTCAGTAGTACCATATCCACCACACTAGAATGCTCTGTTTTCACACCCAAAAAGAAAAACGTATGGCAACCATTTCAACTAAAAGAAATGAGTAATGGAAATTATGCAAGCACCATATTAAAAGTGTCTGATATGCATCCATTGGTAGGAATACAAGGAAAAATGCATAGTAAAATACACCCCTATTCTCAGCAAAGTAATTCATGCCAAGATATCATACAACAGTATATATCATACATTGGAACTAGAATAACCCCAAGAAAAAGCTTGCAACATTTTTAAAGAAAACCAAAGGCAGTAGCATTAACCAATTAGCCATGTGATATAGAATAAAGCATATATTTATTTATTTATTTGTACCATCCCATTTTAGAAAAACTGGAACTCCTATAGCACCATGATGCTTCCTGCCAATCTGCATAACTGTTCTCAATATAACCCAATGAAAAAGAAAAACTAATTAATAAACAAAAAAATAGTACTAAATGAAAATTCACATACAAAACTAATTGAATTGTTTTAAAGGACTACAAACACATGAAAGGAAACCACATTGGCTAATTATATAATGTACCTCACTAGAATAGAGTATATAATTGAATGATAAAATAAATAAATCAAGACTTTCAGTGTCAAATAAATAAAAAATCATACAAGGGCAGCCACCTATTTACAAAAGAACTAACAAAATGGTTTGTGCAATTATATATATTTGACCTTATTAATTGTTCGTTGGATTTTTGCACCAACTGATCATTCTAAGATCTATAAAAGAATATTCAGGCAAAAAAAAGAGATGTATAAAAGAATACAATAGAATATCATGGGTGAATGCATATACGGAAGAAGTTGAATTGGAGGAAAAGAGAGACACAAAGTATAGACATGTTATGAGGTAAGAAACATAACAAAAGTTGCCTAGATATGTACTTGCACGGTTGGTATTCATAATCAAATTTTGGAAGGTCTAAAACTAATTGAATCTCATCTACAAAGGGTGCATGAATCTCATCTACAAGCAACAACTTAGCATTAATTAATAAGCAATGTCTCAAACCCATTAGAGAAGCACAAGACAAGCATAGACATCAAACATAAAGTGTTAGAGGCCAAACAACTATATCATTCACCAAAATAACCCCAATACTAAAATTATAAAGTGAGAATACATAAAAAATGAGGACGACATCTTCTAACCCCAAGAGCATAGAGTGGATCAGTGAAGAAACCAAAAAGAATGAATCTAATACGAAAAAGTCAACAGCATAAGTCATCCTTGCAATAAGTGAAATTAGAAAAATTAGTATAAGTCATACAAGAAAATAAAATGATTAAATGAAAAAAAAGAAAAACAATAATATTAGAGTGTAAAAAGTATTATCCATTTCTTTATTTTGTTAAAGAATGTCTAAGTCTATAGGCTTCAGCATATTCCCCCAATTTAAGCTTACAGGCAGCATTGTTCAGAAAACAAGATAACCGTGAGGCCACTAGCATTAGATTATTTGCCTTAGAGGTAGCATATCAATCAGTTTATGCAAAACTTAGTATTAGATGATTTGCCTTCTCATATTTGTATGATGCACGCCTAACTTTTCAGCCTTGAAAGTAAATTTCCATCATGCTTCTTCCTCCCACAAGCTTTTATTTTAGGGTAAACTACAGTTTGTCCCCTTGTGGTTTGGTCTAAATCCAATTTGCCCCCCCTGTGGTTTAAAATGCGACACTTAACTACCCTGTGGTTTGGCTTAAAACTAATGTGCCCCCCTGTGGTTTAGAGTGTGACACTTGACCCCCCCTGTGATTTGTTATATTATCACTTAACTACCCTATATTATTTTTTCCTCAAAATTTAATATTTAATATAACTTATAAAAGAAATTACTTAAAAATAATTGAATTAATTAATTATTTTATTAAATATTTATTTTATCTCTAAAATAATAATAAACTCTAATCTTTTACTTTTAACTCTTTTTAGCGTTTCCTTCAAACTCTTTATTTCCTTTAATCTCTCCACTATATCCAAGAGTACTGTTATACTCCTAGTCTAAGGATACTTTTCTAAGGAAATTATTGTTTAATGTTAGAGTTTCTAAGCTCAATAATGTTAACATTCAATCCATGTATGTATGTTTTGAACTTGAACAATAAACAAACTTAAATTTAGTTATATATTTGTATTATATTATTCTTTTACAATTTTATTTTGATTGATTTAATAATTCTAAAACATTAAAGATAAAAAATAACAATAAAATGAATAAATAACTAAATATAAATAATCAATGGAGTAAACAATAAATATTAAATTATTTTATTGATTTTTTTAAAACTATAATTTTATTTTTATTAATTATAATTTTTTTTGAATCATTTTATAATTCTAGAGTGTTGAATGACAAAGTTTAAACATTAAAAGTATTAAATGATGATTAATTTGACTAAAATTTTGATAGAAGATAGATGAAGGTAGTTAAGTGATAACATAACAAACCACAGGGGAGTCAAGTGTCACACTCTAAACCACAGGGGGGCACATTAGTTTTAAGCCAAACCACATGGTAGTTAAGTATCGCATTTTAAACCACAGGGGGGCAAACTGGATTTAGGCCAAACCACAGGGAGCAAACTATAGTTTACCCTTTATTTTATCATGAGTCTCCATTTTCCAAAATGGTTTTTCCTGTACACATGAAAGCAATAATATATTTGAGACAACTTTGATTAATCACACAACAAATCCTATCCCAAAAAATGATTCCCAACAGTATAGCCACTTGACTTGCCTACAAAAAAAAGACTGAGAATATTTTTTATTTTCATACAACAAATTAAATCTTGTACCCAAATCCCCTAGGGTTGGACAAAAGCAAAAAAAACTGGAATAATACCATACAAATAACAAGTCATAAAACACATTTAGAAAGGAGCAGTCATAAAACACAAATAGTGCCCAACTCAATCGTGCCAGTCACTGCAGATCTTAATTACCTTAATTTGACCATTTAAGTTTTAATATGCAGTAAATAAATAGAGAAGCAACAAACAACTATCAAAGCTAAGGCTGACAACTAGAATGGCAAATGGAAAAAGCATCTTACCCATACACTCAAGAAAGAAACACACATTCCATCCAAATATTTTTAATATTTTTACTTTTTTAGTCCCTCAAAAGCTCAATGGTTATGAAAGTCAATGTAGGTACTATTCCAACTTGAAGAAGAAGAGGAGGACTTACTAGCATTCCACCTCCGATTCCAAAAACACCACCCAAATTAAAATCCCTGTTAGTAGTGCCATAAACAAAAAGAAACAAGCATTTTACCCACAAAAATTAAAGCAAATGCAACACTACTTTGAGACTTACTAAAAACTTATTTAAATGACCAAAATAAGACTACCATTAAGGTAAACCCTGTAGATCCGGTCCCTTAATACTATTATAAACCACAATATGCAAAAGCTACCATGAGATTGGAGTAAGAAAACTCACCAAAAGCAGAGACGTAACTCATTGCCGAGAGTGAGAAGAAAGCTGAATACACAGGACACACAAGTAATAAAAATCATCAATCGAAACTAAATCTCGTCCCTCGATTTGGTCTCACTGTCGCTTAAACAAGAAACTGAATCTAAAAAAATGAAAAAGAAAATGGAAGAAAGAGATAAAAAAGAAAAACCTAGGAAATACCTAGGCGGAATGAGAAGAAGTGGGGAATGACAAAAAAATAATAATAAGATAAACTATTAAGATAAACTTATCTATTAATAACCTAACCACATAAATAAATAAAAATTAGAGACTTCACATACATGTACGTGCATGTCAAAATTTTTTAATTTATAAAATATAATATAAATTTTTTTATTAATTTTAAAACAATAAATTAAAAATTGAGAAGTTATTTTCTTATAACTACTGTAATTGTCATTTTTGGTTCAGACAACTCTAATTTGAAAATAAGGATTGCAAAGGGTCATAACCTTGGGGGACTTGTCCTTAGGTGGGAACCTAGGTGCCCACGTACCCTTGTGAAGGAATCAAAGTCCACGTAGTTCGCTATGATGACGTCTATAGGGGCCGTTAGGCTTGGTGATTACCTATTTGGGGCCGTGTGCGGCTAAGACGTGTATAAGGCACTCCGGACGGGCGAGCCACTTGTAGGAGGTTACCTTAGGTTATGAGAGAGAAAAGGTCTCTAGGAGCTGTCTGGAGTTCTGCTGGTGGAGATCTCTGTGGCAGAGATCTGCTCGTGGATGGTCGGAGCTTGGCGGTGCCGTGGGTTAAGCTCTTGAGTTGATAGGGAGATGTATTGTGTAGGGGAAGCAAAGTCTATCTTTCGTGTAATCAGAGTGTGGGTTCCTGGCCTCTTATTCTGATGTCCTTGAGTCCCTCGGGTGAGGTCCTTTTATACCAAGTTTGGGGGAGAACGTGGTCGACCAGGTTCCCACTAGTCGTGGATCGATGCTTAGAGGCTTTCCACGTCCCTTGGACGGGAAGCCAGGAGGAGAGACGTGGGTACCGGCCATGTACGGGATAGATGAGTGGCGCCACGTGTCACTGGTGTAAACTACCGTGGAGCTTCTGGAAGCCCCATATATGCCACGTGTCCCTAGGGGAAATATTCCGTAGTTACAACTACCACTACTATTATCTTTTTTTTAAAAAAAAAAATTACCACTATTCCCATTATCTTCTCACATCATATTTTTAATTTGTTAAATGGTCATTTTAAGTTTAATTTGTATCTTCGAAATGTAAAATAAGATTATTTTGATAAATCATTGACGAAAAGGGTCTACAGGCATATTAACATAAATATATCAAAATATGTTAACGTCACTTGATTTGTATCTCAATTACATCTAATCAAAAATGAAATTGATTGTTGTTATGTCACGACCCCCGTTTAGAGGACAGTGACCGGCACAGACACATGGAATATCCCTATGCCTGTAAGCCTTATCACCTAATTGACAGAATATCTATTATTGAAAAATACATTCACATGCATTATAATACCATGGCTACACCGAAATGGTGGCCTATCCTAGGCAAGCAAATCCACGGCCAGTGCCGCTTCAGGATATAGATATAGGAAAACACACATAATATATATAACATGTGTACTGGCTACACATCCGAAGATGCTGCCTATCCTATTCACATGCAACAGGTATATGTATATACATATTTTGAAAACAAATTTTCCCTGTATCGCAGTAAAATAAATCCTGATCTTTAAGGTGTGTGAAGCTAACAGTTCAAGATTTAATAATACACTCTAATTGGGTACGTCTACCCTTTACTTTATGATACAATAATAAAGTAAATTAAATTACAATTTCACTTTTATTCACCCACATGAACAAGTTGTGGGTCTTGGAAAGTGTTGCTCAACCCTCGTTCCACTGAGGCTCCTTTCACCTGTACTCAACCTATCTCTGTGTAGTAAAAATGAGGTGTGAGTCTTAACCACGCGACTTGTGAGGACTCCCCCATCCCTGGCGTAAGGCGGGTACCTTACCCTGGGACTGAGAGTCATACACAATCACATGCACAAACAACTAGTTACTGTGAGTTAGCATGCATTTTTGGTGATCACACAATAATAGAAATTTCACCAAAACACCCACATGCATTTAATAACTGTAAACATGCAGAAGTTTATTCCACGTCATCAATCAGCAAGTAAACATGTAACATATAGTGACGGCTTTTACTTACCGGTCTTCTCACGTTCAGCATGTTTGAATCAACAAAACGCGTGGTGACGTAGTCCTGTACGTTACCACTATGCTGCACAATCAACAATTATATACAATCACAGACAATTTATACATACACACAGATGCTAAACATACATCTACTTAATCTCCCCAACTCTGGGGTATCTACTAGCCACTACGTGGCTTTTCTTCTTCAAACCCGTGCACTCGGGCTACTGGCCACCACGTGGCAAAACATAGTTAACCCACTCACTTGGGTACTGGTCACCTCGTGACAATTCTGTTAATTAAACACAATTAACTTCTATCTATCAAGCAACTGACGCATAGCCACCACGTGGCACGTCCTGACCCCTTGCTGCGGGGCAATAGCTTGAGCCACTCGTCCATTACCCAACCAGGCCACATGGCGGGCACGGCACGACGTCTCTAAGCATGGCCGTTGTCACACCCTGGACCAACTCCACAGGATGATTTCTCTTTTACTAGGTTGGGCTCACGATTCACCCGTAGGTTCCTCCCGTGTCTCCTTACCTTAGTCTCACATATTAATAGGATTCTTTGTATCTTTCTCGAAGGATCAACAATTCTTCTCCTTATTAATATGGACGAGTATCCTTAGCAGGATCTAACTCATATACCCGTCCAGATGCACTCTCTGAGCCTCAAGCTATCGTCATAGCAATATAAAACCTTTCTGACCCTATTGCCAGGATAGGGCAATGACCATCGTCATGGTGATTATAAAACTGAGGTCTCAAGTGCCATCTGACATTGTTCTAGTCGATGTCTCACATCGCTAGCATATCCAAATCCGAAACCCACCAATAACTCCCTTTGCATGATTATAGTTTAAGTCACCGTCGTGACGAGTTTTCAAAATAAAAGTTTAGTCCTTCCGTACAAGGACTCTTGCCACCGTCATGGAAAAGATTTAATAAAATACTCATCATGCCTCCGGAGTGTATGAGTTGGATTGTAACACACCAATCATAGCAAACAATTATGCTCTACTCCTATGTCTTCCTATCCAAGCTACTTTCCACAACCTATTCTCTAGTTCTTTTATTCTTTTAGTATTCTATACCTCTAGCTAACACATACCAGACAAACAGAGAATGTACAAACTCATGTAATCCACATAAGCATACAACCCTAGGAGCAGAGATGGAAGAACCCTCACCTTGGCCAACCTTCCATGCAATCCTCTCATGTAACTTTAGTCTCCTCGGAGTTCCTGTTGCACTCTTTTGCGTGTCGTTGTTCCTATAAGAACAACATTTATTTCATTAAGATTATTACTTAGCTTAACTTGTTATTTATCTCTCCATTACTCTCACGTGTAGTCCATGGTTGCCACAGAGTCAAGCTCTTGAACTTATTGGACTTCTCTATCCCGACTTATGTGTATCCTTCCTCGAACACTTGACTTACTCGCATATAACACTCTACTTGATTGTTTAACATACTTGGATTTGAGTATTAGACCTCTATCTAACTTGTATTCGCACCTAAGGAAGCTTATCTAGCTTGGTTGGAAGTAATCCTAATTTTAGGAAGGTCTAAGCATTAAAATTCAACTTGTGTTCCTACTTGGGTTCTAAGAAATCTAGTTTCTAAACCTCAATATACATCCAATTTATCCCACTTAAGGTTGTGACAGTTTAAGGTTGAAATTCAAGAAGTTTGACTTAGTTTACTCCGTAAGATTCTATTCTTGAGGGACAAGAAGACATTTGGAATGATTTTGATCCTTAAAAACATGGTTGGGGTTGTCCTAACAAGTTTAGGATTGAAAATAGAAGGCTCGGACGCCCCGAATTTGCAAAAACAATGAATTTTGGGCATGCTGGGCAGAGGCCGGGCGCTATAGCGCCGAGCTGCTGCCCAGCAGCTCTTGGTACACCAGAGAGCTAGCGCTATAGCGCCGGTTTTGGCGCTATAGCGTCGGTTCGCAGCACAGCAATTCGGTTTGGGCCCGTTCCGGCCCCCTTCCGCCCCCGGCTTCGACTCTGCACCCCATGGGTTTTGTTCACCTACATATATACTACATTTAGGAAGTCCTACAACTCAAATCCAACTCCGATTCGTCGCCGAATCGTTGATTGTTCGAGATGGCGAAAAATGGGTTTTATAAACCCCAAACTCTTCCAACTTCGAATCCGGCCAAATCCAAGGATCTAGCCTCGAATCCTAATCCCGATGAGTGTTCAAGAATGCTTTAGAAACATTATTCTACCCTCGAATCCACCCAAACTCGGATTCTCAACTCAATTCCAAAAAAATGAAGAAAAATGAAGGAAATGAGAACTTGGAGAGAATCGGGCGTTATACCAACCTTAACTCGAGAGATTGAGACGAGGAAGATGACGAGGATGATCTCCGACTCCTCCTCCAACTCCGGCTCGCTGGATTCCGGCGAGATTCCCGCCGGATTTGCTCCCACCTCCAAGCCCTAGCTCTCTCTCTCTCTCTCTTCTCCCTCTCTCTCCTTTCCTTTCCTTTCCTTTCTTTCTTCTTCTCTTCTCCTTTCTTCCCGTGGCTGCACTCTCTCTTTTTCTTTTATTTATTTTCTTTTCCTTTCTTTTCTTTAATAATTAATATATATTAATAATAATAAAATATGAAAATAGTATAAAATTAATTAATTAATTAATAACTATATAAACAATAACTAATAGTACTTTAATTTAGTTCCCACTCCTATTTATTTTAGGTTTCTAATTTCTTAGGTCCTAAATTAATCCCAAAAAAATTATTTTCTACTTCTTTCTTTCATCTTTTTATTTTAGTTGAAATTTCGAAAAATTTTCTCGGTTCCTTTCCGGTTTCCCTTAACTTTCAAAATTTTCCTATATTCTTTTTAAAGTTTTAATTCCTAGCCCCAGAATAAATCCTTCTTTAATCCTCAAAATTTTTAAATAAATCATTCTTTAATCCTCGAAATTTTCCGGGGTATTACATGTTATTACAAAGTGACATAATTTAGTAATTTAATCTGCTTTCAATGTAAAATATCAATAAATTTTTTTTGAGAATTTTTAATTTTAAACTCTCTCGATTTCTTAAAATAGTAACAATATTAATTTTAAAGAGAGAGATAAAAAATTATATAAAAACCTTAAACTATATATCTGAGTTCTAGGGTGCCTTTTTTTGGTAAAACAAAAGCAACTACAAATGTACAAAACGTGGCATCGAAGTGCCAGCAACATCCGCAATCATAAGATTGCTCAACTCAGTAGGAGGCCCAACTAGAACATTACAAGACCCATTACAACGCACACCGAGATCAGCCAGAAAATCAGCACAAAGATTAGCTTGTCGCCATCGGTGCTGAACATGAAAATCGATGAACTCTTGAAGAATGCAGCAAATTTCAGAGAACAAGCCACTGAATTCAGCTCCAAAATTCTCAACTTGTAAGATACCATCGACCAAAGCTTTGGAATCACTCTCCAACAAGATGTACCTTCAACTCAGCTCCTTAGAAAGCCAAAGCCCCTCCAGCGCATCCCAACACTCAGCTTTCAAAACCGAGTACCTCTCAAGGGGCCTGATGACCCCACCAATCCAACCTCCAATCTCATCTCTAATAATAACACCACAACCAGCAAACCTAATGGAATGCTTGACGGCCCCATCCGAGTTGACCTTAACCCACCCGGCATTGGCCTTCTCCCAACTAACAAGAATTTCCTCAGATCTTTGCATTTTATCTTGCATATTGTAATATCATAAATAATATGGTATGTGACATTATAGAATAAGATGCTATGACATGTATAATACTAATATTTCGTATGATAATGAATGATATATCTAATATATTAGACAAGTAAGATATATATGTTTGGTATTTTACTGAATAGAACAACTTGTTTTTTTTTTTTAAAAAAACCTTCTTTATTTTTCTTATAAATTTTAATGAACATCTTATATATATATATATATATATATATATATATATATTAAAATAATCCAATAATTTTAAAAAAAACACACATTCTTCCATACTTTTATACTAAAAAGGTTATAATTTTATAATATTTAATTAATAATAATATATATAGACATTTTTATTAAAATGGGAAAGTAATCAACAGCACTAAAAATTGACACCAAATAAAAAAATTGACAAAAAAAGATAAAATTGGTATTTAAAAAAATTATCTTTTTTAACCATGTGATATGAGACAACATATTTTTTGGATTGTCACTAGACTATTTTTTTTAATTGTAATGACTATTTTTTCCCTTTCGGTTTTTCACATGTATTTTCCAATTGGAGGCATTCTTGTTCTAGCTAGCTGAGGTCTCATGACAAGGGTAGAGCTCTCCCAACAAAAGTTTTTTCAGACACAAGACTCGAACCTGAGACATTGTTTAAGGAGAATAGAGTACCTACCACTCCAACCAACCACTTGTAGATATAATGATTAATTATTTAGATGAGTTATAGATACCTCAAAAATTAAGACAATTGTAACTATCACTTTTTGGTTTAGACAATTCATAATTGAAAAGAAGGACCACAAGGGGTCGTAACCTTGGGGGATTTGTCCTTAGGTGATGACCTAGGTGCCTACGTACCCTTGTTAAGGGATCAAAGTCCATGTAGTTTGAAGAGGAAATGTCCATAGGAGCCGTTAGGCAGGAATGTTACCTGTGGTCGCCATGTGCAGCTAGAACGTGTATGCTGCTCTGGGCAGGCGAGCCACCTGTTGGAGGAAGGTTGTACATGATAGATAAGAGAGCTAGGATCACTAAATAGTAATCTGAATGAGGAGATAAGTGAACTCTAAGTTTTGTCAATTAGACTTGGTTGAGTCCCCCAAATGAGGGGTATTTAAACTTGGTGTAGGGAGGAATATGGTCGTCCCACGTTCCTATGTATCAGGCTCAACCTGTTGCTCGCCCAAACGAAGCGATGCAAGTGTACACCGCCAACAAGTAATATAATGATAAGTAGAGTATCGTCCACAGGGAACTAAGCTAAAACAAATTAAGTACTAATGCATTTATATGTAACCTAAGCCAAGCAACCGAAATTGAGTGTTTTAATTAAAAACAAGTGAACAACGCAATTAGCAAATTAATGCAAAAATAACTCAAGAGTGTAAATGAGATTAAAAACTCTTAGGATTGTAGTTACACCTAGCACTTCACTTATGGAATTTTACCCTTTTTCACTACTTAAATCAATGATTTGGTGTTAGTCTTAGCCCTACTTTCATTATATGAATCTTCCAATCCTATATTAATTCTACCTCTCAAATCTAACTCCTCATATGCCTATGGAAGTATAAATTTAAGAGATGCATTAAATTCAAGCCAATTTTGACTCCTCAAGGCCCTTGGGTATATGCCTATCCTTTGGGCTAATCAAGTTATTCAAGCACAATCAACATAGAACAAGAGGTATTCAACCCAAGGACTAAATTTAGGAGTCCTCTTCCAAGGAAACCTCAAATCCTCTAATTTCCCTAAGTGGTGGCCAAACAACTAGGGTTCATCAAGCACAAAGTTGAATAAACACCAAAATGCATTAAATCAAGTAATCAAAGTAGCAAATCCATAAGTTTACATGCTAGGGTACCACAACCCTAAGATAAGAAAAGCTTAGCCTAACATATTCAAGGAAATTACAAGCTTAAAACCAGCAAAATCAGTAAACATCAAAGCAAAGAGAAGAAGAGAAGAAAACTCTTGTGTCCAAGACTCCAATCCACTTCCTCTTCACTTGAATCCACTTGAGACAACTTGAAGCTTGAGTTTCCCTTCCTATTTTCGCACCTCTCCATCTCCTCAACTCTCCAAATGGCTCAATATCCCGAACACTAAGTGAAAAAACCTTTAAAACAACAAGAAAATCGGGTTCCAAAAATGCCCCTGCGACGTTGTGCTGCAGCGCATGCTCTCTGATCTGGTTGTGCTACAGCACACGCGCATGTGCTGCAGCACACCGCTTCTGTCTCTTTGTGCAGCCCCTGTGCTGCAACACACGGGTTTGTGCTGTAGCACACTTCCTTTGCTTGCTTCCCTTAATGCTTTACCTTCAAATGTGCCCCAACTTGAATTATTCTTCTCCAAAATGGCCCTAAGCACAAAAGTAAAACACAAATAAGTCCCCAAACTTCATTAACTTCAACAAAACACTCACAAATAAAAACAACACAATCTAAAATCAGATTAATTAACATTTACAAGCCTAAGAACATAAAAACACTCTAAAATGCAATTAATTGTGGCTCAACAATAATGAAAACCTCCTAAAATCCATGAAACACTAGTCTAAGTAACTCTATTTCATAGAGTTATCACACCCCCAAACTTAAGCTTTTGCTCGCCCTCGGGCAAAATAGATTAAAATAAAGAGAAAATAAGCAAGTGAATAGACTCATTTTGGCAAACATGAATGGCCAAACTTAACCCTCAGCGATTACACCTTTTTACCAGACTTAACCATAAAAGACATATCCAAGCCAAACAATTCAAAGCTCTAGGAATATAAGCTAAATTTTTAACTTGCTTTTGGAGTGCGTGTGTGCAGGTAGCCAAACAATCATTTCATGCATATTTTATTGGTTCATGTTCACATATCCCAACATGTATAGAAAATTTCAACAACTAGATACTTCATATGCTTACTTGTCTACCCTCTCTCCACTAATGTAGGCTTCACATAAACTAGAGATCATCAGGTTTTTTAAGCTTATAGCGTGGCCTAGGGTTTTGGGCTACCAACAAAAGGATAGGATAAAATCAAATATCAAGGGTTAGCTTAAGATAGCACAAAACACATTAATAAAGACTTAATTTTTTTTTTTCACATCAAGCCTTTATTTTCTTTTTCCTTTTTTTTTTAGTTTCTTTTCTTCTTTCCCCTTTTTTTCCTTCTTTTTTTAACACAATCTTTGATTGTGTTTGAATTACTTCCTTTATCACCCAAAGTTTCCAACATGTGTTTAGCTAACCACTTGAAAGGGTAATTCATTGGTTTTTCGGGCTAGGTGAGGTAAGCTCATGTGGGTAAATTTTAAAATTTCATTCTTGGTTTTTCTAATAAGGCTCAAAATGGGTGCTAAGGATATAATCAATTATGGGAGAAGGCTTGAAAGGCTCAAACGCAAAAAAAAAAATATGCCTAAATCATGTCTCTAATTTATGCAAAACCTAGGATTTCGCCTCAAGGGGGTATAGAGTAAGTTCTAGAGCCCTAGTGTTGCAATAGACACACATATGGAGTCATGCTAGCATTTCTCCTCTAAAACACACATTTAAATCATGCAAAGCTACCTTGTGCTTAAAAGTTTTCCAAAAGCATAAAAGAATTTAACCATATTCAAAGACCTAATCATTGAAAGACTTGGGCATGCATTTTCTAATTAACTCTGATTTTAAGTGCAAACGAAATCCTCATTGGGGTTTGACCAACATAAACACCACAAACAAGCACAAACACTGGCCACAATTATCACAAAAAATCATGTCATCCAAGGCTCAAGCAAAAGCAAAAATTTGAAATTTTTGCAAAATTTTGCATCCCCACCCCCAAACTTAAATTGAACATTGTCCTCAATGTTCCAAACATTTTCATCCAAAAGGGAATGGGGAAAAGGGGAAGGGCTAACAGCATTACGTCCAAAATGTAATTTAGCCACAAAAACAAAAATAAACAAAAATTAAATAAGCCAATATTTATGGGGTCCAAATAGGAAACAACAAAAGAATAACTAGAAGAGACAAGGAATATGGGAAGTCTCCCTTTGATTGCCATCCTAATTCTCCTTTTCATGATTCATTGTGTTTCCTTGAATCCTGGTAGTTTCACCCTGCAAACACACATAAACTAACACAACTATAAAAAAAACATGAAATTCAGACAAATAAATAAAGAAAAAAAAATGAACTAAAATAGCTTGGATTGCCTCCCAAAAAGCGCTTGGTTTAAAGTCCTCAGCCTGACTACCATATTTTGTTTCTTATCCTGGATCAATTGGAGTAAAGGGAGTTGGCGTGGCATTGCAGAAATTCCATGTGATAGCACTTTCATGGACTATATTGTCTTGCAACCCTTGCATGAAAATCGAATCTTGTTCCATTGAATATGATGGTGAAGGTTTATGGCACCAAGGCGGTGCTCTGATTTTCCAAGGTGGGGCTTCTAGTATCTTTGCACACCCAACAAAGTCAACATCACAAGTCTCAGCATAAGGATACTTGAAAACTTCACTAGGATCAATTGGGTGGTATTTTAATTCATCATCCTGAACTGAACAATCTACCACATTATCCACCACATTAACATGAAAACATTCTTCAGTTTCTCCCGGCAACTTCATTGCTTTGAACACGTTAAATTTTACCTCTTGATCTTGGACTCGCATTGTCAGCTCACCTTTCTGCACATCAATAATAGTTCTTCCTGTAGATAGAAATGGTCTGCCCAAAATGATTGGTACATTTTTGTCTTCCTCGTAGTCAAGAACAATGAAATCAGTTGGGAGAATGAGCTTATCAACCTTCACTAACACATTCTCAATAATGCCTCGTGGATAAGCTATTGACCGATCAGCCATCTGCAACATAATAGTAGTGGGGCTAGCTTCCCCTAAACCCAGCTTCTTGAATATAGAAAGAGGCATTAGGTTAACACTTGCCCCTAAATCACATAAAGCTTTGCCACAAAACTGATTGCCTATAGTGCAGGGAATGTTAAAACTGCCTGGATCCTTAAGCTTTGGTGGAAGCTTATTTTGTAAAACGGCACTGCATTCTTCAGTGAGAGCTACGGTCTCAAAATCAACCAATCTCGTCTTCTTTGACAAAATATCCTTCATGAATTTCACATAAGAAGGCATATGCTCCAAGGCTTCAGCAAAAAGTATGTTGATATGTAGCTTTTTAAACACATCTAAGAATTTCTTGAACTGCTGATCTGAATTATACTTTTGGAGTCTTTGAGGGAACGGTGGTGGAGGTCTATAATTTGCAGGCACCTTCTTAGGCATGTCCCCATGTGCCTCTTCAACTGGTTTCTCAATCACCACTGGTTTTGCCTCCTTACTTGCTTCATATTTCGTTGTCTCAGGATTCCCTTCTATTTCTTTCCCATTTCTCAAAAATATTGCATTGCAATGCTCCTTGCCTTCTTTCCTAGGATTAGGCTCAGTGTCACTGGGAAGGGTACCTTGTTGTCTATTGTTCAGAATAGTTGCCAACTGACCCACTTGAGTTTCAAGACTTCTCAAAGATGATGCTTGGCTTTGGATTAGTGCAGTTTGATTTTGAATAACTGCATTTTGACTTTGCATGAGGGCGTCATTCTTAGACATGTAAGACATCATCATCTCCTCCAAGGATGGCTTCTTTTCAACTGGTGGAGGTGGTCCATGCGGGTAGTTAGGATGTGCGGCAGATGAAGACGGTCTCGTACCTTGATTTTGGCTCCATGAGAAATTTGGATGATTTCTCCACCCCGGATTATATGTGTTAGAGTAGGGAGTATTAGCATTCATGTTCGCCAAATACTGAACACTCTCCAAGACAAGAGGGCATTGCTCTGAAGTGTGACCTTCTCCACAATTCTCACAAGGTTGGAAAAAGGGCTCACAGCTTTAACTGCTCCCTGAATACCCAAAGATTTAACCTCTTTAGTCAAAGCAGCAATTTGAGAAGATAGGGATGCAAACATATCAGAGTCTTGTACTCCAACAACTCTTGCATACACATTTCTATCCGAGTGCCATTGATGATTGTTAGATGACATTGTCTCTAACAAAGTGTAAGCAGCATCTACTGGTTTGGACATTAGAGCCCCACCAGTAGCAGCATCAATAGACGTTCTGATCTCAGAAGATAACCCATTATAAAATGTTTGCACTTGAAGCCATTTTGGTAGCCCATGATGTGGACATTTTCTCAATAAGTCTTTGAATCTTTCCCAAGCTTCATAGAGACTTTCATTGTTCAAAAGCACAAAAGAAGTTATGTCATTTCTCATCTTGGCAGTTTTCCCAGGTGGAAAATACTTAGTAAGAAATTGTTGGGCCAACTCTTCCCATGTAGTGATCGACCCCTCTGGTAAAGATTGTAGCCAAACTTTTGCCTTATCCCTTAATGAGAAGGGAAAGAGCCTCATACGAATGGCATCATCAGAAACACCATTGTGCTTGAAAGTATCACAGATCTCTAGAAAATTAAGGATGTGGTTATTGGGGTCTTCAACAGGTGAACCCCCAAACTGTCCATTAGCTTGCAAAAGTTGGATGGTAGCCGGCTTGATTTCAAAATTATTTGCTTGAATAGACGGCCTCCGGATACTATGTTGCAACCCATCCAATTTCGGGGTTGCATAGTCAGACACATTGCGGTTGTTTTACTCAGCCATTTCAGCTTCTTCAGAATGAGTGCTCTCTGGTGAAGATGGAGAAGTAGGACTTCTAACCGGAGAATGAGAGATAGCACGCCCTTTCCTTTTCCTTCCATGCACAGGAGGTGGTGAAGTTTCAACAACTCTCTTCTTCTTCTTACCACGAGGCATACACTAGAAAGAGTACCTGAAAAGATACACAAACAATTGAATTTCAACTAACAATTACTAAAATCAGAGAAAAAATAAAATGCTTGATCTAAGGCGCGTATTTAGCACTAATATCAATTAAATTTCAACTAAGTTCCCCGGCAACGACGCCAAAAACTTGTTGCTCGCCCAAACGAAGCGATGCAAGTGTACACCGCCAACAAGTAATATAATGATAAGTAGAGTATCGTCCACAGGGAACTAAGCTAAAACAAATTAAGTACTAATGCATTCATATGTAACCTAAGCCAAGCAACCGAAATTGAGTGTTTTAATTAAAAACAAGTGAACAACACAATTAGCAAATTAATACAAAAATAACTCAAGAGTGTAAATGAGATTAAAAACTCTTAGGATTGTAGTTACACCTAGCACTTCACCTATGGAATTTTACCCTTTTTCACTACTTAAATCAATGATTTGGTGTTAGTCTTAGCCCTACTTTCATTATATGAATCTTCCAATCCTATATAAATTCTACCTCTCAAATCTAACTCCTCATATGCCTATGGAAGTATAAATTTAAGAGATGCATTAAATCCAAGCCAATTTTGACTCCTCAAGGCCCTTGGGTATATGCCTATCATTTGGGCTAATCAAGTTAATCAAGCACAATCAACATAGAACAAGAGGTATTCAACCCAAGGACTAAATTTAGGAGTCCTCTTCCAAGGAAACCTCAAATCCTCTAATTTCCCTAAGTGGTGGCCAAACAACTAGGGTTCATCAAGCACAAAGTTGAATAAACACCAAAGTGCATTAAATCAAGTAATCAAAGTAGCAAATCCATAAGTTTACATTCTAGGGTACCACAACCCTAAGATAAGAAAAGCTTAGCCTAACATATTCAAGGAAATTACAAGCTTAAAACCAGCAAAATCAGTAAACATCAAAGCAAAGAGAAGAAGAGAAGAAAACTCTTGTGTCCAAGACTTCAATCCACTCCCTCTTCACTTGAATTCACTTGAGACAACTTGAAGCTTGAGTTTCCCTTCCTATTTTCGCACCTCTCCATCTCCTCAACTCTCCAAATGGCTCAATATCCCGAACCCTAAGTGAAAAAACCTTTAAAACAGCAAGAAAATCGGGTTCCATAAATGCCCCTGCGACGTTGTGCTGCAGCACATCGATTATGTGCTGCAGCGCATGCTCTCTGATCTGGTTGTGCTACTGCACATGTGCATGTGCTGCAGCACACCGCTTCTATCTCTTTGTGCAGCCCCTGTGCTGCAACACACGGGTTTGTGTTGTAGCATACTTCCTTTGCTTGCTTCCCTTGATGCTTTACCTTCAAATGTGCCCCAACTTGAATTATTCTTCTCCAAAATGGCCCTAAGCACAAAAGTAAAACAAAAATAAGTCCCCAAACTTCATTAACTTCAACAAAACACTCACAAATAAAAACAACACAATCTAAAATCACATTAATTAACATTTACAAGCCTAAGAACATAAAAACACTCTAAAATGCAATTAATTGTAGCTCAACGATAATGAAAACCTCATAAAATCCATGAAACACTAGTCTAAATAACTTTATTTCATAGAGTTATCACAACCCATGTTCCACGATCCTCCTCCACGTCTCTATTACGGGAGAGTCTGAGGAGATTGTGGTATGAGGCATGTATGAGGCCATCAAGCAGTGCCACGTGTCACTGATCCAAGGTCTAACTAGTCTTCTAGAAGACTAGTGCCACGTGTCCATAGGAGGGAATATTATGGAATTACATAAGTCCCCAAGTCTATGGGGGCTATGCGCCCGTGGACTTAAGTTGTTTTTGACGGAGTATTGGGGGTAAGGTTGCCCGCCTTGAGTTGTTCATGGAGTTAGGTTGACCGCTAATTAGGGTGGCGAAGGCATTCGAACGTGAATCCAAAAGGACTTTGAGTTTCTCTAGGAGTTACTTGGAAGGAGTGGGTAGCTATGGATGCACGTGTCAGGATCTTGTCGGCTGCTATCGCTTCGGATGTCTCGTAATCTTCTGCGAAGCTGTTTTCCTTTTTATTTATTGTTCGGGATTTTCTAAGGGGCATCATCATTAGCCTCTGCTTCGGGTTTTCCTTAATGCCCTTTGGGTCTTTTGGAAGACCTTCGGACTTCTAGAGGTATCTGGGTCTTTTCTCGATGTGACTCAAGGACTTTGAATCTAGGTCATTCTTCTTTGATGTGTGTCTGCTTAGATTAGATAGTTGCGGCCTCGAGTGAGTGTAGGTGATAATTACTTCCTTTCCATTGTAGGATTCGAGGGTGGCTGAGATTTGAATCATCGCGCCTCCAGGTCTCTATAAATACCCCCAAGATTGAAATAAGAGCTCTATATACCTTCGAGTTCTCAGAATCTGATCCTCCATCTCCCGAGTGTCTTCTTTTTATTGATTTCAAAGCTTTTCACCATTCGTTGATTGCGTTTCGCCATAACCAATGAAGATGAAAGTGAGTGTTGTCTCCTTCTTCTTGCTTCTTATTTCCTGCACCTTTTTCTTTCCTTGATTTTAGGGCTATTAGTTTCGATTTTCAGGATTGTATCCGTCCATTTCACTGCTTTGGAAGACATCTCTCCTCCTCCTTTCAATCGCGCTAGGGATAATCAGAGCATGGGAAAAAGAGCGAGGCTGGGTTCTTTTGCCAATTGAGACAAGGTTGCCGAAGTTCGTATTGGGGTGCCTGAAGGAGGCAGGAGAGTGGAGAGAAAGCAAGGTTCTTCTCCTGCTCTCAGTAATACTGGCGGAGATTATCTTCATAGAAGAGAGGATCTCCAAGGGAAGGAAAGGGGGAAAGAAGGAGGAAATCCTAAAGTGGGTCCTAAGAGGCACATTGAAATAGATTCATGACTTCCTTCTTAGGTTCCTCCATCTTCGACGAGACAACAGAGGGCTACTCCGGTGGAGGCCAGAGTTGTCACTTCATTCGAAGGTACTTTTCTGTCTTCAGAGCCAACTCACCGTTCGCCCTTAAGGGTGATTCTGTTGAGCTCTCCTTCTTCTCATTCCACCGGGCCTGTGGTCCCGGGTTCTACTGGAGTGTCAAGGAGCCAGTGAGCAAGCGAGCTCGAGTAGAGGTGGCGGTTGACCAGACCGATGTTGCTATTGTTGAAAGAGGGCTGAGGCTCCTACTGAAAGGTTGGTCGCCGTGGAGAAGAGTGTTTCGACGAGGGCGGGGAACCAAAGTGAGCCCGTTACTAAGAACATAGTGGTGATTCAAGTGGCTACCGCCACTTCGATTTAGATATGGTGATTTGTTCGCCAGAAAATTTTGGCTTGGACCCTTCATAAGTTGCGCAAGGGCCGTGGGGGAGGAGGTGCCCCCTTTTGCTCTAGTGGCCTTTGGTAGGTGTTCTCCTATGTATCTAACTGAGAGGGCTGTTAGGGAAATAAATACAAATGCTGTAGACATTCCTCTACGAGATTTTGAGGGTGCTGCAACTCTCTGGATGACTTCCACCAAGCTGGAGAAATGTGGCGGGCGCAAGTGGTAAGTATTAATCTTTGAATTCTGTTCGAGTTATTTTTAGAGTAAGATTTTGAGTTCATGACCGTAAAGTGATTATCATTGTTTTATGTAGGCTAGGCTTCGCTTGGAGCGAGAAGAGTTGACTTTAGCTGTTAAAACAAAAGACAATGTTCTCAAGCGCACGAGAGAGAAACTGAAGGAAGCGCACTAGAACTTGGCAATTAGGGAGAAGGAGTGCAAGAGGATGGGTCGTGAGTTGGAGTCTCTGAATCACGAGGTCGCTCGAATTCGGGCTGAAAGTGGTCAACTTACAAAGGTCAAATTGTTACGGTCGAACTTGGAGAAGTCCCGCGACGAATTAGCTGCCCGTGGGGAAGATTCGAAGAAGCGTCTGCAAGAACTTCAATCTCTTTGCGAGGCGTTGAGGAATGCTGAGGCTCGCGCGCATGAGAACATGGTGGGTTGGCTTAAAGCTGAGGGTCGAATTGGGGATGTGGTTGATCGTCAAGTGGAGAGGTTGGCCGAAAGAATGTATGGGATGCTCTAGGCGGTTTAGCAACTCACGCGTCTTCTTGGGTAAATAGACTTTTTTATACAAGCACTGTGTGATCAAGACGGTTTTGCATGAATTATGGAGTTTTGCTAGCATAGTTTGTGTATGAACGTTCGTTTAGGGCTCCATGTGGAGTAATTGCCTTTATTGGTCCATTTTCATGTTCCCGAGAGGCTACTTGGACAAGTGGCACCATCTAATGGGGGAACCTTTTCATGATCTTGGTAGTTTTTCAAGTATCTTCTGGGGCAGTCGGGCCCCTTTGCCTTAGATTAGTTTTTTGCGAGTTGACTTTGCCTACTTAGTTTTTGCTTTGGTAGGCTCATGTCTTTATCCGAAAAAAGGAGTTTCAATTAATTGTAAATAAAAGGGCTACATCCAAAAACCTACCGACCTTAGAAGGTCTGTTCTAAGAATGATAATTCCTAATATAAAATTTTGAAAAGACATGGGCAATATATGCCTAGCCAAAATGAAAATGCAAAGTTAATCAAAGAGTTTAAGCAAGGGCTTTAGCCGGGCGGGCAGACTCCTTAGGTGTTGCTTCTAACTCTTTGCCTTACGGGGGATTCTTGCAAGGTTCTTTGGGGCTAGGGCGAGCGACCTTGATGGTCTTTGTCAGGCTAGCTATGCAGCATGCTCGTGCTAGTTTCTAGTCCGTCGTGATTTCTCTGATTTCGTGCGGTGTCAAAAATTTCATGGTAAGTTGTGCTGTCGACACAATAGCTGTGAGCTTGTTTAGGGACGGTCGCCCTAAAACTGCATTCTATGCTGAGGGTGTCGAGACGATGATGAAGTCTACGTCTAGGCTTGCTACCTTAGGTAGAGTTCCTACCGATGTGCGGGCTGGTATGACTCCTTCTGTAGGGACTTGGGCTCCGGAGAACCCAATGAGTGTGCCAGGAAATGACCTCATGTTTGCCTGGCTTAGGCCAAGTTTCTTGAATGTATCAAAGTAAAGGACATCCGCTGAGGATTCTTGGTCTACTAGGACTCGCTTTACCTCATAATTTTCTATGACTGCGGTTATGATCATGGGGTCGTCGTGGACCGGCCCTTGAAGGTTCGAGAGTTCGAATGTGATCGGATCTTCTTTGGGCTCTTCATCCTTCTTCCTTTGCTTAGGAACGTAGTCGAGGGTGAGTATGGAACATTTCTTGTTCTGGGGTTGTGAGGCAGTCCCCTTCAGTAGTCCTCCTGCGATTACTTTAATAACTCCACGAGGGGGTTGTTGCTCACTGTTGTCCTTCGATCGCTCCCCGTTAGTTTTGTCCACGTCCTTGATGTATCTACCTAGCTTCCCCTTTCGTATTACGTCCTCGATATGGCCTTTGAGATGTATGCAATCATTGGTCTCATGGCCGTAGTTTTTGTGGAATTGGCAGTATTTGGACTTATCCACAGGTTTCCCAATTTTCCGTCTCTTAATCCGAGGAGGGAAGCTGAGCATGTTAGAGTGATAGATTTCTTCTAGGACTCCCACATGGGATTTGTTGAGAGGCGTGCAACGGGTGAATCATGCTCTGAGGGCGAACGAGGTTGAGGTGTCGAGTGTTTTCTGCTATTCTTTTCTTTCTGACTTTGGTTGTCAACCGTTCCTGTTTCTTTCTTTCTTTTTTACTGCTCCAAGTCAGTTCTGCTTACTAGGAATTTTTGCATTTTGTACTTCGCTATTTGGGCATTCTCCTCTTGAATGAACCACTCTGCTCTGTCCATTAGTTCCTTCAAGGTGGATACTGGGCATCTGTTGAGCTCACCATAGAACTGCAAACATCTGAGGCCTTGTTTAATAACGAAGATGGCAATTGTGTCTTGGAGGCCTCTGACTTGGAGCGAAAGCTTCGTGAACAGTGTTAGGAAGGCTTGCAACGTTTCTCCTTCTTCTTGGTGGAAACCTATGAAGGAATCTTTGTTCTTCTGGTATTCTTTGGTGCTGGCGAATTGGGTAAGGAATTTTTGGGCCAACTGCTCAAAACTGTGAATCGAATTTGTAGGCAGAAGTGAAAACCATCTGAGCGCCACTTCTTTCAGGGTAGATGAGAATACTCGGTATTGTTGTCCTTCAGTTATGCCGAGTATCGAAATTGCTAAGTTGAAGGTGTTGAGGTGGTCCCGTGGGTCAGTTTCTCCTCCATAGGGTTCTATGTGGAAAGAAATCTTGAATCGCATGGGGATGAGCTCATTCATGACTTGCTGGATGAAGGGGTGTCGCCCTCTTCCTTGGAAATCGAATCCTGGCCAATGATATTGACCTGGGTAGGCCGCAGATGCCCCATAGGAGGCATATGGATTGTAAGGCCCTGCCATTGGCATGTGCAGGTCGGAGCCAAGCAGATAGTTTGGGACCGAGGGTCGCGGATAGTCAGTAGGTGGGCGTACAGCTTGTCCAGGGACCATTGTTGGTCCAGTTTGGATGATTGGAGGTGCAACTGGCGCGATGAGTGAAAATCGGGCGAACTCCATTGGTAGAGTTCCGAGTTGTATGGAGGGCGCCGATGGCAGATTAGTTGTTTTTGGTGTTAATATGTTTGGCGGACCTGCGAGGCCTGGTGCTAGTGCACTATTCAATGTTGTTGGTATTTGGGCGCTTGCGTTTGCTTGAGGGGGGCCTCCATACATTTCCCGTTCGCGTTGGCATGTCCATGCTATCTCGGCTTCCAGTCGTGCAATTTCATTTGGTGTGTGGTTCTTGTTGGGTCTACTGATTCTTGGCTGCTACCAAGTGGGCATGGGACGTGTGGCATGCTGTAAGGATGTTAGGAGCATGTCTCTTCCTCGACTACCGATGTTTGAGAAATGTTTTCTATGTTAGTTACTTGGGATGCTGCGGGTTTTTGTGGCTGATTTGTGGTCGAAGTTCCTGCCTCTAGAGTGGTAGTGTTGGCTTCAATTTTCCCTGTCTGTTTCGCATGTTGTGCCTCGGAACACTTACGTCGATCGTGGTAGCGGGTGCGTTTGAGTCATCCATTCGTGAAAGCTACATGTTTAAGAGAAAAACAAAAATTGGGTTTCTGAGTGTTGAGTATATACTCCTACTCTCTGAAAAAGAGATGCTGTTTAGTGGCAGAATGCACAAGGCATTATGGTTTGCGAAGGACCGCAGTGGGCGCCAATGTAACTGTCATTTTTTGTTCAAAAAATTCATAATGGACTTTTTCTTAGGTGATGACCTAGGTGCCTACGTACCCTTGTTAAGGGATCAAAGTCCACGTAGTTCGAAGAGGAAACGTCCATAGGAGCTGTTAGGTAGGAATGTTACCCGTGGTCACTGTGTGTGGCTAGGACGTGTATGCTAATCTAGGTGGGCGAGCCACCTATTGGAGGTAAGTTGTATGTGATAGATAAGAGAGATGGGATCACCGAATAGTAATCTAAATGAGAAGATAAGTGAACTCTGAGTTCTATTGATTAGACTTGGTTGAGTTCCCCAAATGGATCATGTTCGACCCATGTTCCACGATTCTCCTCCACGTCTCTGATATGGGAGAGTCTGAGGGGATCGTGGTATGAGGCATGGATGAGGCCATCGAGCGGTGTCACGTGTCACTGATCCGAGGTCTAACTAGTCTTCTAGAAGACTAGTGCCACGTGTCCATAGGAGCGAATATCATGATATCACAACAATTAACTCAGAAATTTAAAACTATTTAATACTTAAAAGTAATAATCAAACTAGCGACAATGTGACATTAGATTTGATTAAGGGTATATATTTTTAAACTCCAAGCATATGTGTTTTATATGCAAAGGACAAAACTAGAAGTCTAGGGCTTTTAATTATTGCTAATTTTGTGATTCTAACACATACAATCACATTTAGAATTGGGAGATAAGAGAATTAGAATTTTTTGTATTTCTTAGAATGCCTGAAGTCATAATGGAAGCAATGACCAAGCAACTTACAATGTAAAAGAAAAATACAAAAAGAGCAAGAAGATAGGACTTGCAGAAAGGGAGCACTCACTCAAACTGAGAAAATTATGTTATCTGCGGAATGAATTAACTTTGTTTTGCACCCTATATATCTAAAATAACTCCTCCCTCTCTTTTTAAAACTCAAATAACCAATAAGGCATTATTTATTTATAAAATAAATGGTTAGTAATTAAATATATATTAGCTAAACAATAAAAAAGCTTATTAATTATAAGTAAATATTTATATCATTTATTTAATTTATCAAATAAACTAACAAATTGTGTCCTTATTATTTGCTTTTTATATGAGTAATTTAATGAGATAATTACTCCTTCCCTCTTCTTGTAAGTTTGGGTATCTGCTTGATATGTATGTGTATAATCCAACCCATTACGAATTATCACATATTGCATATAAACCTCGAATCTAAAAATTCATATCAAGTATAAAGTTGTGCATGTTCAATTAATACAAACATTAGATTATTAATAAATTAATGTTAATCCACAAAATATTCTAACAATATCCCACTTGGATAGCATTAATCTATTAATAGTCTAATTGTCAAAATTGAGAACAAGCAATAAATTTATGTATATAGTTATACCAGAAATTAATACTATGCTTCAAACGGATCATTGAATTTAATAGGAAAATAATTGATATAGACAAATCATTGAATCTAATAGGGAAACCAATGATATTAATAAATTCACAAGTATATATTAACTGAATTCAACTGATTTGAATAAATAGAATACCAAACTAATGTACATGTCATAGTACATAATAAAATCAAAATTTATGAAGATTCAACTCAAACTCCCACTAGACTAAGGCTATATCAAAATTACTTACTACACCTATATGAGCCACATGATTCTTGAAAACACCTACAGGTAAGCCTTTAATCAAAGGGTCTGCTAGCATTTGTTCATCTGGAATGTGAACTAAATATAATTGAGCTTCGGCGATTTTTCTCTAACAAATAGGAACTTCACATCAAAATGCTTTGTGCAGCTAGAGTTCTTGTGATTATGATAAAAGCTAGCAACAAAAGAACTATCACAATATATGGTTAAAGGTCTTGATATAGATTTTATCAATTGCATTCCGGATATCAAGTTCCTTAACCATACTGCTTGACGAGTTGCTTCATAACAAGCGATGTATTCTGCCTCCAAGGTTGAAGTTGCTGTAATTGATTGTTTGCAATTCTTCCACGAAACAACCCCTCCAGACATTATCAAAATATAGCTAGACGTGGATTTATGATCATCCACACAAGATGCAAAATCGGAATTAGAATAACCCAAAATTTCAAAATTGTCAGTTTTCTTATAGGTAAGCATGTAATGCTTTGTACCTTGCAGATATCTCATAACTTTCTTAGCTACTCTCCAATGTTCAGGACTAGGATTACTCAAATATCTACCGAGCACACCAACAGCAAAAGCAATATCT
Organism: Senna tora; assembly: GCA_014851425.1. Classification (NCBI taxonomy): domain Eukaryota; kingdom Viridiplantae; phylum Streptophyta; class Magnoliopsida; order Fabales; family Fabaceae; genus Senna; species Senna tora. Next base: position 46,062,056 of record CM026264.1, read on the forward strand.
GGTCGGGTGCAAACTTGAGCATACATGAGACTGCCCACAGTGGAAGCATAAGGAACCTTTCCATTGCAGTCTTTGAAACATCATCTTTGGGAGAAGATGACATAGATAATTTTTCACCCTTTTGCACAGGCGCAACACAAGAAGCACAAGCGCAACACAAGAAGCACAAGCATTCATGTTGAACCTTTTCAATACTCGTTTTGATGGTTTTCAGGCATACCAGGTGTCGAATCCGAATCCGTATTCAAGTGCCACGCGGAGACCCGATCACGTATCACAAACTCAGATCTACGTCTACACAACAAATGCATCGAAGAAGGTCGAAGAAGATAGGTTGGGAGGAACTCACAGGTTCTCTCACACATGATGGAATCTTAATATTAATCACCAACTGACTCATTAGTTGGTTATATATATCCTCCTTAAAGTGGCTTAGTGGGTGAGATTGTGGATCCCACCATTATTTCCCACTAACCAACTTATTTAATTAAATAATTAAATATTATAATTAATAATAATTAAATATTATAATGAATAATAATTAAATTATAATAATAATATTATTATTTATTATTTAATTATGTTTTTTGGGTGGGTCCTATCTACCAAGGGTGGACCCACATTCCACCATCTCCCACTCACACATGGTGGCTTGAATGGTAGTTATACCAATCTCTTCTTCTTCTTCTTCTTCTTCTTCTTATTATTATTATTATTATTATTATTATTAATTTATACTAAGTGTTTTGCCATGACCGCGTGGGCATGACGTCTCTTTTAGGTCCTTATACTAGAAATCCCTTTCATAGGACCAGCACAAGTTACATTATCCTTCGTGTAGTTCAAATTTTAAAACACTACTAGAAAAACTGCAATTAATGACCGACATAAAATCAGTCACTAAATTCACCAAATAGTTTTTAAAACTCTTAAAATTAGTGACTGAAATGTTAGTTACAAATTATCAGTCACTTAATAGTTAATAATCAGTCAATTTGCAGTCACAAATACATTTAACTAAAAAAAATTTATTTATAAAAAAAATTAATTTTAGTGACTGAATTTAAAAAATTAAAAAAAAATATTTATAAAAAAAAAATTGGCGGGCCTTAAAAATTTTGGCTCGTTAAGCAAAAAAAACCCTTAATCCTCTCTTTTGCTCTCTCACACTCATATTCTCTGTATATTCTCTCACACTCACGCTCTCTTAGATTGAATCCACTCCATCGAAGCTTTGCTCTCTCAGACCACCATCGACGCTTTTCTCTCTCTCAGACCACCATCGATGTCGCACTCTCTCATTCCCTCGTTCCCAAACTGTCGCACTCTCTCGGCTTCCCTCATTCCCTAACTTTTCGACTCCATCATCTCGACCATCGGCACTCGTGTGAAGCACCACTGCAAGCCACCGCGCACCATCTATTGCCAACCACCGCAACCAAATCTCCACGTCTTCACTTTTCCACGTCTCAGATGTCCAAGATTTAACTATATATACTTTCACATGGCAAATCTAATCCCTCTCAAGTCTATGTTCTGACTCAGATTGCCTTCCTCGTATGTTCAGTATCCACACTTATGACTACTTAATGTCATAAGGGACTAGTCACAGATACTAACATAGATGTGTTATTGCAGTTAATCTTCCTTTCGCCCATATAACATTTAGAAATGTATCAGTCACTTTCCTAGCATAATACCTTATACCGTATAAGTCATGATCATAGGAAAAGATGCAAAAGTAGCAAACGCTGAAACATACCCTCGTGATATTGTCAAAGTCTTAAGGACACCAACAAGAAGTGGATTCTTCCTGGGGACTCGCACAACAATGAATCAGGGACCTTTCAATTGCTTTCCCATTTATGCGGTTCTCTCAGCACATGTGGCATGATTCACATGCTACGGTATTAATCTTTCTTTGAAGAGCATCGTCATTTTAAAATTATTATTATTAACATTGTACAGACTTAAGTACTAGATACACCCAGTATCTAAACTCAAATTTTTCAACTCTGCTCACATGACGTCAGCGTTGAATAATTTGTTATCTAGCAATAGGTACTTATGGAAGTGGGATTACATGTCCGATCCTAGTTTGTTTATGTGGATCTCATCTTGACTAGCTACATGTCAGTCAAGGTGATATATCATTTTGTGTTTCTTCTCTACTATATTAGCGCTCTTGGCTGCTTTACTGGTGAACACAAATGTCTCATCTTTGCACACTTCACCTAAGTGTCAAAGGCGGTTGCTTGTGTGAGAAAGCCAACCTTTTTACCTGTAAGATACACTAGACCTTGTATACAAACACATAAAGTGATGACAAAAGGTTATAAATCACATGTTATAATATCTGTACATTACACTTTATACATGTCAATGACTTACTTATGTTCTTTTTTAAAACCTTTTTGCTTATTGGCTTTATCAGGGGGTCAGCTATCGTACATTTTTTGTAGTGTATTGTACAATAACAACCTTTTGTGTTATATAATCTATAACAAATTTATATTTGGTGCCAATACGCTTGGTCTTATTGTGATACATAGGATCTTTGGTATAGGGTATAGCTACAATATTGTCATAGTATAATAACACCATATTGGTACTCCCATTTCCAATTCTAGGGTGTTCTATAAATCTCTCTAGCCATAAAACCTCTTGTACCACTACAGTGCATGCCACAAACTCAATTCCACTGCATGCAAGGTAATGCACATTTTCCTCTCCGCCTACGTCAGTATCAGAATACCTCACCAAGGCGCAGGTCACTTTCTTCATAGCACAATGCATAATTGGAAGTTCCTTTTAAGTATCTCAAGATCCTCTTCAGAGCTTTCTAATACTTTTCACTGAGTTAGATTGGAATATGCTTACCAGTCCCATTGCATAATAGATATCTGGTCTTCTACACATTAATGTGTACATCAGACTACCAATTACACTGGCATATGGAACTCTTTCCATTTTCTTTTGTCTGATTTGGTTTTATGACATATGTCTGGACTCAAGTAGCAACAAGAGGTACTCATGGGTCTGCAATCTTTCATGTGAAATCGCTTAAGAATCTTGTTGATGCAATTCTCTTGTGAAAGAGACAAGATTCCTTTTGAACGATTTCTTTGGATCTTAACTCTAATTTTATTCTCTGGTTCACCCATGTCTTTCATCTCAAGTTTGATGACAATCAGTCCTTAAGAACCATCACATAATCTAGACTATTTTTGTCCAACAGTATATCATCTACATATGAGGATAATGACAAAGTTATCCTTAAACCGCTTAATGTAGATGAAGTGGTCTTCCTCTTTCATTTGAAAGTCATATGAGGTTACTACTTTGTAAAACCTCAAATACCACTGTCTAGATGATTGTTTTAATCCATAAAAGGATTACAAACTTTTTCTTTCTTTCCATTATCAGTGAGACCTAATGGTTATACCATTTCTTCATCTAGATCCCCATTCAGGAATGTGGTTCTCACATCCATCTGATGTAATTATAGGTCTAAACTATTTACTATTGCCAGACTAAGTCTATTCCTTCTTGTTATATGTATCCCTATACCATTAATCTAGCCTTATATTTGTCAATTGGTCCATCTAGTTTTGTGTTAATCTTGAGAACCCACTTGTTCTCAATGGCTTCAAAGATCAATCAACACCCAAACTTGGTTATTTTTCAATGAGTCCATTTCTTCTTCCATTTTTTTCCAATTCCTCCTTGGCAAGGCTTGACAAGGATTTTCATACAGAACGGGGCTCATAATCCCTATCTGGAACAACTAAGAAAGGTTTGCCTTCTAATTGAAAGCGTCTTCCTGGAACACTTTCCCTATCACTCCTCCTGACTGGAGGAATTTGCTTATCTTTCTTTCTTTGTTTAGGTCTCGATGTTGACTTTTCCTTGCTCCCACTAAAATTGACATACCTAGACGATTCTAGTCTGTCAATTTGCTATGCTCTATCTTGTTCTTCTGTCTCATAAAATGAAACAGTGCGGTCAACATTTCCTCTACTAGGAAATTTAGTCTCAATGACGTTGCATCTTTTCTATGTCAGTCACCGTTCCATCTTTGTTTTCACCTATGAAAACCTGTCCATTTGTTGATCTGTGAACCTTAGAAAAATATATTTCATTCCTCTAGGACCCAGTTTCTCTTACTTATGAGAACTGTCATGGATATACGCAGCCGACCCCCAATAGGTTGTGGAAGTGATTGATTTTGAGGGTACATGGTTAAGTATGAAGGTTTCCGTTAATAAACCATCACCTTAATATGATATTGGCAGGCTTGCTTAAGCCATCATATTCCTAACCATGTCTTGAAGAGTTCTATTTCTTCATTCGGCAACCCCATTAATTGTGGAGTGCTAGGGATAGTCAGTTGCCTAATTATCCCTTTTACTTTACAGAGCAGTCTAAATCGCTTAGACAAATTTTTACGACCTCGATCAATGTTTAATATTTGTCCGTTTGATTTTCTACCTCGTTTTGGTATCATCTGAAGCACTCAAGAGCTTTAGACTTATGTAAAATCAAAAGGGCATGACTATATTGTGAATAATCAACTATAAAGGTAATAAAAACACTACTCTCTGCATCTCTCCCTCGCACTCATTAGATTGCATAAATCGGAATAGAACAATTGCAATGGATTTCTAACTCTAGTTCTCATACTGAAAGGCTTTCTCGTTGCCTTACCAGCTAGACAATTTTCTCATAGCGACATTTTCATATTTGGAATGACACTTAACAACCCTTTTTTGGCTAATTTAATCATTTTGTTTTGATTAATTTGTCCAAGTCTAGCATCCTAGGAGTTTATGTCAACATTTCTTGAAGAAATAGCAAAGCATTCACCAATAATTATAAAAAACAAAGAGCCTTTTTAAATAAGAAAGCAAAACCATAAAGGACTGAGTTGCTAAAAATGACTGCAACTTTACCATGAAGTGCATATCAAGCCTAAATTTTAAAACACATATGACAAAAAACAAGTTTCGTCAGATGTCATGAGCATAAAGCACATAATGGAGTATGAAGTTCTTTCCACCACGTGGAGTAAACTTACAGGTGCTTAAGACCTTTGACCTCGATTATCGTGTTGCTTCCAATGTAAAGCCACATGCTTTGATATAACAATCAACAGTACTTAATAAAGGATCCTCAATCTCGAGTTACGTGGTCTATGGATTTCGAGCCAATAATCAAAAGAAGAAACAAGGACTATCAGAAAAATAACACGAGAAACATGTGAATTCACATAATTCAGTAATACTGTTTTGTCCTCAATCTGTTTTGAACAGTCATATGTGAAATTGCCTATTTTCTGGCAAGCGAAGTATTTGAACTTCTTCAGTTTTAGCTTCTTTTCCCAACCTTTGTTTCCCTTTTTCTCTCGAATTGCTTATTACCCTTCTTGGGTTGAGGATCGCTCTTCTTCCCTTTCTTATATGAAACCTTTTGCCCTTCTTGAAATCAGGCATTGAATGGGAAGTGCTAGCATCCTCAGTGTAATGAGCTTTTCCGGAGACCTTATTAGCCTTTAAGCGTTCACCTCGTTAAAATAAAATAACTATGTTCTATTATGGGTTAGATTCAACTTCATATGCTCGCAGCTTCCAAGGAGCTATCTGGTGACAGCCTACACTTGTTGTTCATCAAACAAAAAACATGTCCAGCTTCCTTTAGTACCCTGATCATATTGGTCATCTCTCTCAGATGTTACTGCATAAGAGTATATGGCTTAAGCTTATCGGAGTCGAACTTAATCGTTAACCTCCTAAGTTTAGTTGATGAAATACCATCAAACTTATACTTTAAAGCTATCCACAGAGCGTGTGGAATTTATGCATCTCAAATTTGCACAATATTTGGGCGTTCATTACAGGTAAATTTATAGCGTTAACGGTCAGTAAGTCGTATTTTGGTTGGGTTTTAGAAGAATTTTGCAATTCTTAGTTGCTTAGTGATGCTTTTGCATGATTTCGTTGAGTTTTGTTTGAGTTTAAGTTATTTATATGATGTGTTGATAGTTATCAAAATAATCATTAATGCCTTACTCATGTTTTCAAGCACTAAAAATGCAAAGCAAAAGGTTTCAGAAGTTAGTGAAGCACTCGAAAGCAAAAAGGATAGAGTTCGGTATGCTTTGAAGCAATTTTGTGCACCATGGACTGAGGGATGGAGCTATCCAACAGTGCTATAGTGCCATAATAGAGGAGTTTCGCATAAATATAGTAGCACAGCGCTATAGCACCATAAAATAGCATTATAGCGCCGTGTCGGAGGCAATTTTGTGATTTCGTTATTTTTACTATATTTAAGCCATTCTTTGGTCCAAGGTCGAGAATTCTGAGTTATATTCACATTTTAGGTCGAGGAGAAGGCTAGGGTTTGAGAGAAAACACGAATTTGGTGGTCTTATGGTACATCAGAGCAAAGGAGGAGTGGATTTAAGCTTCAGATTTGATTTCTTCTTCTTCTTGTTCTCTTTTCTCTTATTTATCTCATATATTTTCTGAAATTTGTGGTTGTATCAATGATTATCCTAGGGTTATGATTCCTTAGTACAAATTCTATGTTTGTTGGATGATTTTTACAATTAAATTAATGCAATTGATGTTTATTTAGTTTTGTGCTTAAACCCTAATGCAATCGATGTTTATTTAGTCTGGTAACTAAATACCGTTAGATCTAGGTTAATTACTCGTATAGTTACTAGATTTTCTCGGATGATAGACATATACCCGAGAGCCTAACGGAGTTATATTAGTTTGTATGAATGAATGCTGCTCTTTATTAGGATTTTTTGCATAGACATATGGGAAGACGAATATTGAGTTAGAGATTGTATAAGATCGACAGACCATGCAACAAATATATAACTAAGACTAACATTGATGTATTGAATTTAATTGCTAAAAAGGAACCCAACAACATAGATGAAGTGCTAGGACAAACCATAACTGTAGGAGCCCTTTAATATTGAATACACTCTTAATCACTAGCTTTTATTTAATTTATTTGCAATTTTTATTTGAACAAATCATTCAAAACCTTTTTATGGTTTTCATCATGATTATCACATCATAATTATCATCATAATTATAAATTATATAAATATTTAATTTATTTGCAATTTTTAATCACTTACTTTAAATCAAGCACATGTTCTAATCTAAATACTAGAAAACAAAATCATCATAATTATCATCAAGATTATCACAGCGGAAGTTTTAAAAAACACAGGCTTTGATACCACTAATGGTTTTCGGGCATAACTGGTGTCGAATCCAAATCCGTATCCAAGTGCCACGCGAAAACCCAGTCACGTATCACGAATGCAGATCTACGTCTACACAGAAAATGCACCAAAGAAGGTCGAAGAAGATGATCGAGAGGAACTCACAGGTTCTCTCACACAGAATGGAATGTTAATGTCAATCACCAGGTTAAAAGGTTTTTGATTGTGCGACAAGTGCCATCACAATCCTGAATGCATCCTTAGTAGATACAAGTGAAAATGTTTCTTTGTAATAAATTCCTTCTCTCTGATTCTATCCCTTAGCTACAAGTCTAGCTTTATACCTTTTAATCTCACCATTTACTCCCCTTTTGGTTTTGAAAATTCATTTACATCTGACTAGTTTACAACCATTTAGTAAATGAGTTAGCTCCCAAATTCCATTATAATGCATGGAATTTATATCATCATTCATGGCTTCCAACCATTTGTTCGAATGAGATCCTAAAATTGCCTCAGAATAACTCACTGGATTTGTATCATCTATTGCATTTGATTTGAATTCTTGTAAATAAAATAATAATCATTTGGAATTGCAGACTTACGGTTTCTTTCAAATAGTCTTAGATTGAAAATTGGTTCGAGAACTTGTTCCTCCACTTCAGCAGTTGGAGGTTCATCAACATGTTTGTATAGTACATAATTAGCAAGATCTTTAATAACATGAGCTTCTGTGTTATCATGAACCATAGAAGGCACATAAGTAGTAGAAGAAGATGGTATAGATGGCATGAGTAGTAAGAGCTTCACTTCACTATCTAAGTCATTCTCAAAATAGAATGCTCTATCAGATTAAATTACCCTTGTAGAATGACTAGGGCAATAAAATCTACTCCCTCTAGATCCTGTACAATATCCAGTGACAATCTTCAAATAAAGTTTCTTTTGTTGAGGATTGGAAGGTCTTACTTCAGTTTTATAACCCCATAAACAAAAATGCTTTAAACTAGGCTTCTTCCTTATGAATAATTCATAGGGAGTCTTCACAACAGACTTACTTAGAACTTGATTCAGAATATACACTGTTGTTTTAAGGGCATCACCCCACAAAAATTCTGGTAAGGTGGAATAACTAATCATGCTTCTAACCATATCCATCAAAGTCCGGTTACACCTTTCAGAAACTCCATTATGCTATGGCGTACCCAAAATTGTGTATTACGCTTCAGTCCCATTGTCCTTTAAGGAAAAAGCAAAGGGTCCAAGATTACTACTTGATTCAATATATCTACCATAATACGCTCCACCTATGTCAAATCTAACAGCTTTGATTATTTGACCTGTTTTCAATTCAACAACTACTTTAAATGCCTTTAAGGTATCCAAAGGTTCTGATTTCTCACACAAGAGTTCCACCCATCCAAATGTGGAATAGTCATCAATAAAGATAATATAGTACCTAAAACCATTAAGGGTTGCTGGATTGATAGGTCCACTAATGTCAATGTGGATTAAATCAAGAATATTTTTACATCTATTTGTCCCTTTTGTTTTAGCTCTAGCGGAAAATTTTCCCTTGATACAGTCAACACAAGAATCAAATTCTGAGAAATCAAGATCATGTAAAATTTTCTGTTTGACCAATCTTTCTAATCTATCTCTTGAAATGTGTCTCAAACGTCTATGCCAGAACATAGAAGAATTCTCATCTATTATACTCCATTTGTGTCTAACAACATTATTAACAGATGCTATAGTAGAAGATTCTGAAATTAAGTTTATATTTAAACAACAAAAACCATTCAATAAGTTTGTTGTTCCATCTACCAAAGTATTATAATAAACATCAATCCTACTATTCCCTTGCCAGAAGGAATATCCAAGTTTGTCTAATACTGAAGTAGAAATTAAACTCCTTCTAGAAGAAGGTACATAAACAACATCATTTAATACAAGATTGTGTCCAGTAGGTAAATTCAATACTACAATTCCTATGCTATCCACTGTAGCTGAACTTCCTTACACTCCTAGCACAGTCTTCTCTCTCTCACTTGGTCTCCTCCGATTTCTTAGCCTGTAAGGAATTAGTTAAATGTACAGTTGCACCAGAAGCTAACCACCAAGTGTCTATGGAAGTCTCAAAACTATTAGATTCTAAACAAACTAGAGCTAGAGGGAAAAATAATATATGTATTTTACCTAATGACTAGCTTCCTTTTCATTCTTTCTCTTAAGCTTATAACAATAAGCAATTCTATGTCTAGACTTCTTATAATAAAAGCATTGACCTTGGAAACCTTCCTTCATTTTACTTTTACCCTTACCCTTCATATTATTCTTCTTAGGCCTAATGATATCTTATTTTTCTTATCAAATTTCTTTCCTTTCTCTTTCTCATACCACTCTTGCTGGATGAACCCAGTGAAAGATAGTTGACAGATTGAGCTAGCGATTTAGCCTTCTTTTGAGATTCTTCCTCCTGAGCCACAATAGACATCATCTGATATGCTCCATTCACATTCTTGGGAGTTGTAAGTAGCTTAAAACTCTATATTTAGCAGATAAAGATTCAAGAATCCTGTAAACCAAGTAGCTTTCTCCAAGATCAACCTTTAACCCCTTCAATTTGTCAAAATAATTCACTAGCTTAATCATATGCTCTTGCACCCCTGACACTCCATCATACCTAGTGTTGTCCAGTAGAGAGAGATAATAGGCTTTCTGTGACTTTTCAAACTTTTTGAATTTGTCACTGATAGCCTTCAGATACTCAGCAGCAGTCTCCTTCTCAGGGATACTCTGCCTAATAGTCTTCTCTATAATGTATTTAAAAATAGTTAGGCATTTCCTATTAGAGTAATGCCATTGATTGTAAAATGCCTTTTAAGCATCACTAGACTGGTCAGTCAAAGCTGCCGGTCTAGGTTCCCTCATTGCTAGATTATCCCTTGATATAGTGAGATTCATATTCAGGGAATCAAACCAGTCGTCATAATTGGTCCCGTTAAATGTTTTCACCACATAAAGTTGTTGAACCAGAGAAGCTTATGTACATGGCCAAAGAAAACAAATAGGAAACATTAATTATGTCTCGAAAACATTATTATAAACAAAGTTTTCATAACAGAATCAGTTAATGAAACTTGTAATTAAAAGTGAAAACATATATATAAATGAGATTTATTTCACAGAATATCTTCATTGTTTCCATATCGATAGGATACAACAAACAATAAAGACATTATACATACTTGTCAATGCTTACCAAATTGTATATCAGTTATACCATATCAATAGGATACAACCATACTCAATATACAAATTAATCTCTCTCTAACATATAATAATGTATGTATAAAACTTATAGTTTGCCTAAAAGTATGCTCGCCGTGGCGAGCCAAATTATGCTTTATGCGTCATTTGACGCAATTTGCTCGTTGCGGCGAATTACAAATTAAGCTCGCCGCACATTGCTTGATGCGGCAATAAATAACCTTCTACGTCACCCACTATGGCGAGTGACAGATAAAGGTGCTCTCTAACTTTTGTGCTGGCGAACAATCGCCTTCAACCTCTCGTAGGTTGTAGACAGTTAAAATTATGAATTTTCGATTTATGGTTCTTGCACCGTTTTGCAATATATTATATATCAAAATGTTTATCTTTCTACGATCTACAAAATCCATATAATATTTAAGCCTGAAACCTACACATATGAGAGATAATGGAGATTGAAAAATCTAGGGTTTAAGCTTCAAAATGCTTTCACGGATGATATCAATTTTACCAAATAAAAACATATTCAAAATATATATATATATATATATATATATATATATATATATATATATATATATATATATATATATATTTCATGATAGTAACACCCAAAGCATGCATATTCAAAATTAAAGAATTCAAGAGTTCATGCACCAACAAAATATAATATGCAAGAATACAAGAAGACATCATGATTCCAAATTATCAAAATTTAAAGAGGCTCTACCTGGCTCTGATATCAAATGCTAAATTTAGGGATTCTAAAGTATACAATCACTTTTAGAATTGGAAGATAAGAGAATTAGAAATTTGTGTGTGTGTGTGTATATATGTATAATTAGAATCATCATACTAACTTTTCTTTACAATTATTTCATGATAGTAACATCCAAAGCATGCATATTTAGAATTAAAGAATTCAAGAGTTCATGCACCAACAAAATATGATCTTCAAGAATACAAGAAGACATCATGATTCCAAATTCATCAAAATTCAAAAAGGCTCTACCTAGCTCTGATACCAAATGCTAAATTTTGGGATTCTAAAGCATACAATCACTTTTAGAATTGGGAGATAAGAGAATTAGAAATTTGTGTACTTGTATGGAATGCCTAAAGTCACGATGGAAGTAGTAACCAAGCAACTTATAATGCAAAAGAAAAATATAGAAAGAGCAAGACGATAAGACTTGAAGAAAGGGAGCCTCGGAAAATTATGTTATCTGCAAAATGAATTAACCAACTTTATTTTGCACCCTATATATCTAAAATAACTGCTCCCTCTCCTTTTAAAACTCAAATAACGAATAAAAAGACTTATTAATTATAAGTAAATATTTATATAATTTATTTAATTAATCAAATAAATGAATAAATAATGAACAAATTGTGTCTTGTTATGAAATATTATATGTGAATGTCCATATTACAACACTCAACCTTTGGCCTACTCCATCAATGTGTATATAACCTCTCAGCTTAATTCCACCATGAAATCTATTGATGAGCATTGATATATTGTGTGACCTCTGAAGGTCACCTAGCCTATAAATAAAAGCCTTTTGTGATGATATGTACACAAGTGATAACATGTATAAAATGTTATTATCTTCCTTCCCAATTCTCTATCTGATAGCATTTTGTCCAGCACATTAACGCCCACTCAACCCTCCATGAAGACGCGTAAGAGAAAGAGGAAAAGGAAAAGGAGTTGGAAGCGGCAGATTAGGGTTAATAAGCTCTATCTCTTATTTTATTAGTTTATTTAATTAAAATCAGTAGTTTATTAGGTTTATTAATTTATTTATTTAAATTCCTATTAGTTAGGCATTATCTAGTTAGTCAAGCATTATCTTATTTAATTAGTTTATAATTTAAATAGTGGGTGGAGTGCCCCCTGTAAATTAGAAGTTAGTTTCTTAAGCATTTTATTATAAATATTTGTACTCTGGTTGTATCCAGCATCTCGAATTAAATCAAATCATTATATTCAAGCTTAGTCCACTCTAAGGACTTATCTGTAAGTATTTTCTAAATCCTGGAATATAATAGTTCTATCTTTCTTTCTCCTTTCTCATTCTAAATTCACATTACCATTAGGATCTTCACTTGGATTCCTAACAATTTGGTATCAGAGGTAGGTTCAATCACCATGGTTGAAACACGATCCTCTTCCGCAAATATCGACCCCCACAAAGACAGCAACCCCAACACACGCATGGACGCTCTTATGCAGTAGCTAGCAGCATTGACAACAGAAGTTGCATCCCTCGAGACTAGTCAAGGAAAAAGCAAAAGGCAAGACACTGTTTTTGAGAATTTTCGTAATAGGATCCATTAGAATGAAGAAGAAGATGGCTGGGGAAATTTTAGTGGTAACCGTGGCCCCCACAAACCTCCTTACACCAAAATAGAATTTCCTAAATTCAACGGAGGTGACCCAAGAGGGTGGATTTTGAAGGCGTAGAAGTACTTTCGTTATTACCAAACACTGGATGACGCGAAGGTAGATGTAACTGTTATGTATTTGGAAGGTGACGCTTTTGACTTATTCGCTTGGATCAATTCTGAAAGAACTATCTTGTACTGGGAGGAGCTGGTGAGAGCTTTATAAGAGCAGTACGGTCCAGTCGAATTTCAGAATCCCAACGAGCATCTTTGTGCGATCAAGCAGACCGGAACGATACAAGAATACCGGCAAGAATTCGCCAAAAGGGCAGCAAGGGTAACAAACTGTCCTGAACATTGTTTGCTAGGAATTTTTCTCAATGGGTTAAAAGAGGAGCTGAAAGCAGATGTACGCATACATAAGCCAAGAACCATCTATAAAGCTGTGAGTTTAGCTTTAAAATATGAGACTAAATTAGGTTTTTTTAAAAAACCAGAAGGCTCAATCTGTTTCGGCCCAACAGAACAGTTTGTTGGCCCAAAACCTTGACAAAAACTGAGTATCCATAACCCAACAGCAGCAGCATTATTTCCCTAATGCTATTCTAGTTTTAACATAAACAACAGCTAGTAACGTTTAAAACATTACCCAATCCCATAGTTCAAGGGATAATGAGCGACAATTCAGGATAGATAAGGGCCCTTGTCGACGCTGTGGAGAAAGATTCTTCCCTGGGCATCCGCTGCAAAAATTCCTCCCTTTCAGTTTTAGAGGTAACAGACGCTGAAACAGAGACAGAAGATTTGTGCAAAAATTCTAAAGAAATAAACAATGGTCCAGGTATGGCTAAAATTACTCTTTGTTCCCTTGTCAAGGATTCCTTAGACACAACTATGACATTCAAGGGAGTCTTACATGGAAAGGAGGTATCTATTCTCTTAAACAGTGCTGCTACTTATAATTTTATTACAAGAAGGGTGGTTACTAATTTGAATATACCCACACAACCCTTAAAACCTTTTGGAGTTTACACTGCTAATGGTGACTTGGTCAAGTGTGATTCTTGGTGTACTCAAACTGAGGTTGCATTCCCTAACCTTACAATTATTGAAGATTTTTGCACGTTCCCCTTGGAAGGTTTTGACATGGTTTTGGGCACAAAGTGGTTAGCCTCTTTGGGCACCATCCAAGCCAATTAGGAATACAAGTTTCTCTCTTTTATCTACAATGGTCAAGACTTTCTAATTCAAGGAATCCAAGATTCATGTCCGCTCATATCTCTAATTGAAGATCCAGCCATGGAACTCAGTTGGGTATATTGGGATCATCTAGTAGGACCTCCATTAAGTTTAAACCTTGAGGACAAGGTGCATCTTCAAGGGGGGAGTACCGATAGCATTCTGTCCAGCACATTAATGCCCACTCAACCCTCCATGAAAGAGAAAAAGAAATAGGAGTTGGAAGCAGCAGATTAGGGTTAATAAGCTCTATCTCTTATTTTATTAGTTTATTTAATTAAAATCAGTAGTTTATTAGGTTTATTTATTTAAATTCCTATTAGTTAGGCATTATCTAGTTAGTTGAGCATTATCTTATTTAATTAGTTTATAATTTGAATAGTGGGTGGAGTGCCCCCTGCAAATTAGGAGTTAGTTTCTTAAGCATTTTATTATAAATATTTGTACTCTGGTTGTATTCAGCATCTTGAATTAAATCAAATCATTATATTCAAGCTTAGTCCACTCTAAGGACTTATCTATAAGTATTTTCTAGATCTTGGAATATACTAGTTCTATCGTTCTTTCTCCTTTCTCATTCTAAATTCACATTACCATTAGGATCTTTACTTGGATTCCTAACAATCACATTCAGATTATTTTGATAATGTGTCATCAACAAAAATATGATTTTGTATATCCCACTTAGTCAAAGAAATCTTGAGGTGTAAAAAATGAAAGTTTGGTTACTGTTGCATTAAAGACATGATACATTGACCAACTACTTAAGGAAGGAATCAATCTTGAATTATATAATCAATTCATATATTAAACTATTTAGGCTAATCTGCATTTGAATTATTTATGGCCTTAAAAGTGTTTAATCACTAATGATTCCAAAAAAGGGAATGAGGTTGATTTCAGGAAATCAAGGAAGAGGCAGTGTGATCCAACATTAACTAACCTACCATATTAAGCACCTGCCAGTGAGCTGTCAAGTATTGACCAGAGTTAAGAATGTAAATATATCTGCCAGATATGACAGGCTTCAAAAAGTAATTCAAGATCAAAGCAATTAAAGATTATATGCTGCAATTAAGACTCTCCAATGTTCACAAGGGCTCGAGTCTATTTAAACACAAAGGCATGAACTTTGGAACTTAAGAGATTGATTTTCAAGTCTAAGGCATCCTAAGAAAGCAAGCTATAAGTCTTCCTACATTCATATTTGTAATATTGTCTGTGAAGTTTGTATTCCCCATATTCTTCATTTCTTAATCTCTTCCATTTTTGTCCAGAGTTCGGGTGGGAACCTAGGACAGAGAGGTTAATAGATCAGTAGGTTACTGGTCTGAGTTGGTTACTGGGAGTAAGGTTACTTGTTTGGTTGTAAAAGCACTTGTGCTGAGCCTTCAGCTGAGGTTACTTGGTTAGGGTAGTAAAAAATCTTAGTGGCTGATTCTGTCTTGAGGGTTACCTGGTGTAGGTAGTAAAAGTCTTATAGGCTGATCTCTTGGTGTATTGAAGGTTGCCAAGTTGTAATTCTTGTTCCCAATATAGTGAAGCAACTCTCCTCACGTCTTAAGTAAGGAGAAGTGAGAGGACGTAGGATACTTGATCCGAACCTCTCACTATAATAAGTGACCGTGTTAATTTCTCCTCTCTGTCTCTATTTACTGCACTTAATTCTTCAAAAATAATTTTAGAAAAACTTTGGGATTTCCTTCATTAACCTGATTTTAATAACTAAAGTTTTTCAGCAGCCAAATTTTTAAAATAGTGATTTTTAAACAATAACCAATTCAACCCCCCTTCTTGGTTATTTCAATTGGTATAAGAAGAAGGTCTCTGGACTTTTAGGACTAACCTCCTCAAAGAGATCCACTATTTAAAATGGCTACATTCTTCAAGGGAAATTCTACCCAACGACCTCCATTCTTAGATGGAAAAAACTACAACTACTGGAAAAATAGAATGAGGAACTGGCTCCAAGGAACAGATCTAAGGATCTGGAGAATTATTGAAAATGGACCAGTTGCCATAACCAAAGTAGTTGATGATAAAACCATTCCTAAACCTAAGCAGGAATGGACAGATGCTAACATTGCTATAGTTTAGCAAAATTATAAAGCTAAAAACTTTTTATTTTGTGCAGTGAATGAAGATGAATACAACAAACTCTCCGTATGTGAGACAACCAAAAAAATTTGGGAAAAGATGGAGCTAACCTATGAAGGAACCTCAGGCGTAAGGAAGGCTCGAATTGACAAACTAATGAGGGAATACGAAGATTTCCGAATGGAGCAAGATGAGCCTATTGAGGAAGCTCTCGAAAGAATAGGAAATTTTCTTAATGGCCTTGAGGCTCTTGGAAGAAAACTAAATAGAGTAGATGTCAACAGAAAGATCCTCAGGTCACTAACAAAGCCATGGCATGCAAAGGTAGCTGCACTATCTGAGAGTGATAAAGCAGAAACAATGACCTTTGATGAGCTAAGAGGAAACCTGATAGCCTGGGAAGGCAGCTTTCTGTGTCATCAACCCAAGAAAGAGGAAGCAGTGGCCTTAAAACTCACTAAAGAAGAACTCTCCTCTAATGATGATGATGTAGCACTTCTTGCTAAGAAAGTGTACAACATGTATAGAGAAAGGTTTGTTGAAAGAAGAAAAGAGTCAACCTCTAAAAGGAGAAACCGTAAGGAGGAAGTAACCTGCTTCAAATGCAAGAAACCTGGTCACATCAGACCTAACTATCCTCTAAAAAACAAAAGTGAAAAGAGGAAAGATGTGGCAAACTCCTCCTGGAGTGATAATGATTTTGAATCTGACAGTGATCGAGAAGAGGCTACCAACATGTGTCTTATGGCTAATTCTGATTCGGACTCAAAAGATGAGGTAACAAATAAACCATTTTCTTATGAAGAGTTATCTAATGCTGTAGAAATTATCATGGAAGATGCTAGAAGAGCACGTAAGAAATATAATAACCTATAGAACACTCACAAAGAGCTAGTAAGTACACTTGATGAGCTTAAAGAAGAAAGAGATAAGCTAAAAGATAAGGTAAAAGAAATGGAAGGGTTCTCAGAAGACATAACTAATAAAAATAATAGATTAGAAGAAACAGGTAACATGATAAGAAAAGAAGAGCTAGAAAGTAAGATCGCAAACCTAGAAGAATCAATTGAAAGTTTAAAAACTGAAAACAAGGAATTAACCAAAATGGTTGATGTTTTAACAAAGGATTTAGCAAAATTTGTTCAGGGTAAAGAAAACCTAAATAAACTTCTAGGAACAGGTAAAGGATGCTTTCATAAAACAGGATTAGGTTATCAACAAAAAATCTTTGAAAAACCTTACAAGAAATTTTTCGCAAAGCAAGAACCAAAACCAAGAAATACTAAAGTCTGTTTCATTTGCAAACAAGGAGGACATAAAGCAGGAACATGCAAAAACAAAAGAGTCATAGTTGAGCAAATCTGGGTACCAAAAGGGTCAATTCATGCGTCAAACTATTTGACTAACCACTTTAGGACACAACAGACAGTGGGTACCTAAAAAAAATCTCATTTAAATAGGTTTGCCCCAATGCTAAAATGAAGAAGGAGCACTGGATTTTGGACTCAGGCTGCTCCAGGCATATGACAAGTGATCAATCAAAATTCTTGTCTCTGACTCATAAAAGAATGGGAAAAGTAACCTTTGGTGACAACAAGGGAAGGATCATAGGTTTTTGTAAGGTCTCGATAAAATCTTCTTTATCAATTGATAATAAGGTAACCTTCCAATCCACAAAATGCATGGTTCATGAAAAAGATAGTGATGATAGTCTAATTGAAGGAGTTAGACATAACAATGTATATATTCTGGATGACTCACCCCTTGCTTCTCTTAAGTGTTTAGCCTCTACTATTGATAAAAGTTGGCTCTGGCACAAAAGACTAGGTCATGCTAGTATGAGATGTCTATCCAAGCTCTCTAAAGGAAACCTGGTCAATGGGCTACCAAGCCTGAAATTTGTAAAAGATCACATCTATGAGCTTGCCAGCTTGGAAAATAGACACGATCCTCTTTCAAATCAAAGGAGTTTGTCTCAACTGAGAGACCTCTTCAACTCATTCATATGGACCTATTTGGTCCTCTAAGAACCATAAGAATGGGTGGTAAGTACTATGGTATGGTAATAGGAGATGATTTTTCAAGGTTTACTTGGGTTCTATTTCTATACTCAAAAAGTGATTGCTTTGAAAACTTTAAAAGCTTTTGTAATCAAGTCCAAAATGAAAAAGGGGAAGTTATCACAAGCATAAGAAGTGATCATGGGAAAGAATTTGAAAACAGTCTCTTCGAATTTGTCTTTAAAGAAAGAGGTATCAACCACAATTTCTTAGCTCCAAGAACACCACAACAAAATGGTGTTGTTGAGAGGAAAAACATATCACTTCTTGATATGGCTAGAACCATGCTCTGTGAAAACAATCTTCCTAAGAATCTTTAGGCAGAAGCAGTCAGTACTGCATGTTACATTCTGAACAGAACCACCATTAGGTCAATACTAGGAAAAACTCCTTATGAGTTATGGAAAGGAAGAAAACCAAATATAGGATTCTTCAAAGCCTTTGGATGTAAATGCTATATCTATAATAACAAAGATAATCTAGGAAAATCGGACGCTTGGTCTGATGAAGCAATTTTTGTTGGGTACTCCCTAAATAGCAAAGCCTACAGAGTTTATAACAAGAAAACGCTTATAGTAAAAGAAAGCATGCATGTTGTATTTGATGAAACTAACCATGTTCTTGCAAGAATTAGTCCCGAAGAGGATCCTGAAACAGGTAATAGTATCCATGCAACTGAGGAATCTCAGTCTCAGGAAGAACAAGAGCCTGAGTCAAATAGACCCATCACTGAGAATGATGACAGTGAGCAAACTCCTGTATCACCTACTTCCATCCAGAAACCTTTGGATAGAGGAAAAATTCCAAGAGAGTGGAGACATTCCTCAGCCTATCCAATGCAATTCATCATAGGAGATCCACAAGAAGGAAGAAGAACCAGATCTTATTTCAAGAACATGAACAATATGGCCCTCATGTGTATGAATCATACAACGTTCATGTCTCAAACTAAACCTAAAAAGGTTGATGAAGCTCTACTCGATGATTGTTGGAATGTAGCAATGCAAGAGGAACTAAATCAGTTTGAAAGAAACAAAGTCTGGAATCTGGTCCCCACTCCATAAGACCAATCAGTAATTGGAACCAAATGGGTATTCAAGAACAAGCTTGATGAAGAAGGAAATGTCGTAAGAAACAAAGTCAGGTTAGTAGCTCAAGGTTATAATCAACAAGAAGGTATTGACTGTGATGAAACCTTTGCTCCAGTAGCTAGATTAAAAAGTCTATTAGAATATTGCTTGCATTTGCATGTTCAATGAACTTTAAGCTATATCAGATGGACGTAAAAAGTGCATTCTTAAATGGAAATTTAAAAGAAGATGTGTATGTCAAACAGCCTCTTGGATTTGAAAGTATTGAAAAATCTAACTATGTGTATAAACTAACAAAGGCTCTCTATGGTCTAAAACAAGCTCCTAGAGCTTGGTATGAAAGACTAAGTGAATTTTGGATCAAAAATGGTTTTACCAAGGGAAAGGCTTATACTACCCTGTTTACAAAAAATCATGAAAAAGACATTATCATTTTTCAAATCTATGTTGATGATATTATTTTTGGCTCAACTAATGAAATGCTATGCAAGGATTTCTCTAAACTAATGAAAAGTGAGTTTGAAATGAGTATGATGGGAGAAATGTCCTTCTTCCTCGGACTTCAAGTCAAACAAACAAAAGAAGGGATATTCATTAATCAAGAGAAATACACCAGAGAGCTACTAAAAAGATTTGGTCTAGACCAGGCAAAAAACATTCATACACCAATCAGTACATCAACCAAACTAGAAAAGGATGAGGCTGGTAAGTCAGTAGATCAAAAGGTGTACCGAGGTATGAGTGGCTCCTTGCTATATCTTACTGCTAGTAGGCCAGATATTATGTTTGCCGTATGTCTTTGTGCTAGATTTCAGTCTGATCCAAAAGAATCCCATCTTAAATCTGTAAAAAGAATCTTTAGATATCTAGCAGGAACTAAAGATCTTGGTCTATGGTATCCTAAGGATAATGAGTGCAATTTACTTGGAAAATCAGATGCTGATTTTAGGGGATGTAAAATTGAGCGAAAAAGCACAAGTGGTACATGTCAAGGGCTAACTCTTTGTGAAACATTTTTTTTCTGAAAATTAATGGTAAAAATAAGATTAATTAAGATAAATGTATGCGTGCTCTTTTACTTTTTATATTTTTGAATCTTCCCACGTGATAAGCTGTGTGAATAATAACAAATCTGCTTTTAATGAGATTGGACAAAATCTTTGTGTTAACTGCTAGCTTTAACTTTGATATCACAAAACTCTCTCTCCCACGATCTTCTAGCCACAATCACGCCTCTGAAGCACAATCATCTCACTAGCTGAGTCTCTGGAAACCGCCTCCCATTGCCTTTAAAAGGATCAAAACCCTAAAGTCACGGCACTCATTGCAGCTCTGTACTCTCAACCTCATATCTCCAAAAACCCTAAAACAAAACCTTCTCTGTCAGCATCCATGGCGTCGAAGGCAATAGTAAAGAGAAAATCCCCTTCATCTCCCACCAAAACTGCAAAAAGGCCCAAGCTTTTTCTCAATGAAGCTACTAAAACCCGTTTCGAAGACAACATCAAAGATAAAGGCATCTGTACGCCTCGAGAAGTTAACTTTGAGTTCTTCGACAAAGAACCTGGGCTGATCGTATTCCAGATGTTTTCACTCATGGGCTAGAGACCATTCTTGGCCATCAAAGAAAAGGTGTACCCGGCACTTGTGAAAGAATTCTACTCGAATCTTTCCTTCTCAGAAATAGATGGTGAGATAGTCGGGAAATCGATGCTGAGAGGAAAGAAGATTGATCTTACTATGAAAAACTTGCGAATGTGGATAAGACTGAAGGAAGGAGACTTCAAGAGGTATTCTAACAAAGAACCCATCTCCATGGAAGCCTACTCGTACGAGAAAGCTGTGAAAAAGATTAGCGGTGGAATTTCTGATAAAATCATCCTTGGGCAACTAGGAGTAAATAAGTGCCTCATGGCTCATGTTCTCTCTCAAATGATCCTACCTAAGGTAGGTACATCTAATGACCCCTCCAACTATGATATTTTTCTGATGTGGTGTGCTACGAAAGGATGGGAACCAGATCTGGCCTTCATCATCTTGAACCATGTGAAAGATACTCTGGCTCGCCCAAATGCCGATCTGCCCTATGGGTCTCTCACAACCATTATTGCACAATATCGAGGAGTTGCCTTTATCCATGATGATTTCTGTGAAGCTGTTGCCCAAGCCATCTATGACAGTAGGCTTGTCCTGAATATGAGCTACAGAAAGATTGATGGTGCATGAGTGAAAATGGGCAAACCTAAAAGCGAACCTAGTGAAACGCCATGTCAATATTGGGCATGACGGACGGAAAGCAATGTCGAGTCTTCTCCTCGACCCTGATGGAGGCAGCCCAGAGGTGGTTCTCACTGCTACCTACCAACTCAATCCATAGCTTCGAGCAGCTGGCACAAATATTCCTTACGAAATTCGTCAGCAGCAAGGAATACCAAAAGAACGAAGACTCCTTTATTGGTTTTCACTAAGAAGAAGGGGAAACCCTACAAGCCTTCTTGGCCCGCTTCACCAAGCTCTTGCTCCAAGTCAGTGGTCTCCAAGGCGTCGTCGCGATCTTTGTCATCAAGCAGGGCCTCCGATGTTTGCAGTTCTACGGGGAACTCAACAGATGCCCCGTTTCTACCTTACAGGAATTGATGGACCGCGTAGAATGGTTCATTCAAGAAGAAAATGCGCAAATCACCAAAGACAAGATAAGGAAGTTCCTAATAAGTAGATTCGACATGGAGCGAGCAGAGAAGAAAAAAGAGAAAGCGGTAGTGGAGAACCAGAACTCTAAGGAGAAAAACAGCAAAAAACGCTCGCCACCGTGACATCGAACGCCTCCCAGAGGACGGTTCACAAGCTATACTCCCCTCAACAAATCCCACGTCGGAGTCCTCGAAGAAATCTATCACTTGGACATGTTCAGTTTCCCTCCACAGATCAAGAGGCGAAAAACGGGAAAGCTGGTAGACAAAACCATGTACTGCCAGTTCCACAAAGATTACGGACACGAGACCAATGATTGCATCCACTTGAAAGATCAGATCGACGATCTAATTCGTAAAGGGCATTTGGGCAAATACATCAAGGAGGAGAGCAGAGCTAATGCGGAACACCCACGAGAGGCCAACGACCAAGCACCTACTTGTAGAGTTATCAATGTCATCGCAGGCGGTCTGCAGAGAGGAACTTCCTTGCAACCGCAAAAAAAGAAAAGGGTGGAACGCTCCATACTCGCCCTCGACTATGCCCCAAAGCACAAAAACAGAAGCGAGCCTAAAGGAGACCCCATCACGTTCGACCTTAAAAGCTTAGAGGGACCGGTCCACGATGAGCCCATGGTAGTAACCGCAGTCATTGCTAACTACGAGGTCAAAAGAGTCCTGATAGACCAGGGATCCTCAGCAGACGTCCTCTACTTCGACACCTTCAAGAAAACTCGAGTTGAACGAGGACAGCATTAGGCCCATCCCCGGCACACTCATAGGGTTCTCAGGAGCCCAGGTTCCCGTAGAGGGAATCATAACAGCCTGAACGACTATGGGCACTTTACCAAAGGTCGCAATCCTTGACGTATATTTCATCATCGTCTCAGCACCTTCGGCATACAACGTCATTCTAGGGCGACCGTCCTTGAACAAACTCAGAGCTGTAGTGTCCACCGCACAGCTCACTATGAAGTTCCCAACACCTCACGGGGTTGGAGAAATCATGGCGTACCAAAAACTAGCGCGAGCATGCTACGCAGCAAGTTTAACCAAGACCGTCAGGGTCGCTCGCCTTGGTGCCAGAGAATCACGCGACGAACCCCCCGAGGGTAAAGAGTCAAGAGGAAAGAATCTGGAGTCTGCCCGCGACCAAACCTCCGCCTAAGTTCTAAACGCACTTTGCGCTCTCATATCACCTTTTGGTCAAGTCACGTACGTCTCTTTTTGTTTCAAATTTTGGATTCACTTCAGCCTGACTAAGACCCGCCTGACCAAGGCTATCCGAATGTAATCATTTTTTTTACCTTCAGCATGACTAAGGCTAGCCTGACCGAGGCTGCTCGAATGTAACCATTTTGTTTATTATTAATTGAAGTATTCCTTTCTAAAAAGAGACATTACCTAAATTTGCAAAGTACTCGCACAAGTCCCAAGCAAGGGCAATAGGCCGACCGCCCAAAGAAATGCTAAAGCGCCTCCAAGGCCAAGCTAACATTCCCTCAGTAGCACGGTAAAAAATCCTTTGGGTGCGAAAACGCAAAATGAACGTTCACACAAAACACGCTAGCAACAATATGCGACCGTCCTGATAACACGGTACTCATGCAAAAAGTCTTTTTACCCAGAAGTAAAGAGATTGATGCGTGCCGAGCGCAATCAAATTAATATTAATAATTTTCCTACTTTCACTTAACACAATTTGTATATAGAGTAAGTAGGGTCGAACCCACAGGGATTGGAAGATTTCTAGTACTTTTTAATTAATAAATCAGAACTTCAATGGAAAAGAATATAAAGTAACTGAAGGGGGGTTTTGAAGTTGGATAAACAGAATTTAAATGATAATTAAAGTTAGAACAAATGAAAATGAGTGTAATCAAGTCTTAAGAGTTCCTAAGGTTATGGTTAATCCTAACACTTCAATTATGTTGTTTGGTTCTTTTCAACAATCGAATTCAATAAATAGATATTAATCTTAGACCCTAATATCGTTATATGGTCTGTCGATCCTATACAAGCCCTAATTCAATACTAGTCTTCTCATATGTCTTTGTAGAAAATCAAAATAGAGAGTTGCATTAATTCGTTCAAGTTAATTTTGACTCTGTTAGGCCCTCGAGTATATGTCTATCCTTCGGGTGAATCTAGTAATTAACCGATTAATCAACCTAGAACTAACAGTATTCAATTCTAGGACTAAATCTATATGCCTCTTTCAAGGTCACATAAATCCTCCAAATTACCCTAAGTGTTCGCCAGACAATCAGAGTTTAAGAATAAATTGAATAAACATCGAATCAATTGAATTCAACTATAAAAATTGTCAAACAAACATAATATACATGCTAGAACACCATAACCCTAGGATAGAAGAACCTAGCCTAGCATTGTCATTGATGCAAACAAAATTCTAGAAAGAAACATCATAGAAATCACAGAGATCAGGGAAGAAGAAGAAGAAAACTTTGTTTCCAAAGCGTAAATCAACTCTTCGATTGCCTTCGTATCATGAAATTTGCTCCAAGAACTTGTGTATCTCAAACCCTAGCACAACTCCGCCCTTGGACTTGATTTCCAACTCTGAATATCTATCTTATTAAATCTAAGAATTATTGAATTGTGGGATGCCTCTCCAACCTTGTGAGATGCTTATTTATATTGCTTCCTGGGTCTTCAGTTTGATTACGAATAGGATGGAGATAACTATTAATTAGTATAGAATTTAATATTTAAATTCAAACTAATTAAAATTATCTCCAACTCCTTATTATATAATAATATATATATCTAGATAGAATAATATATTTTCCTACTTAAGTTCAAATAGGAAATATTATTTATCTAAAGATAATATTATTTTTTATAGAATAATATTATTTCCTAATTGATTTGAAATTTGAAGCTTGAATAGTCCAATCCGGATCTCAATTGAATTCCCCGCGTCTTCTCCAATTTAACATTTGAAATTTTGAACTCTTCCTTGCGTCAGGTGCCTTCTCCCGGAATAATTCCATTTTACGTCTAAGTAAAATTGCATTTTGGCCCCAAGTGAAAATTATATTTTGGCCCCAAGCCTTCTTTATTCACTTCTCAATTTAGTCCTTTCTTTCTTTCTTCTTCAATTTGGTCCCTATTGCTTACGTTCCGATCCTTGCACTTGGAATACATCTTCCCATTGATCCCTGTTAAGCCTGTAGCACTTAACAAACATCAAACGCACATATCCAATATAGTAAATAGGGCTTTTTATGGGCATTTTATTAAATTTACAGTTTTATTCCTTATATCAAGATATTCAACCCTTTTTAGGGTAAAATCATATGCATTTCTTTATTATTTGTGTGATTTAATACCCTAAAATTAGGTTGATTTTGGGTGCTATTAGAGATAGCCAAAAAAGGAGAAACTGTACTCACACGAAAACTTTTTGCCCAGAAGTAAGATGAGAGACAGTGAAACTCTTAACATAAATTCTCATTAAATATCAAAAATGGGAGAGGCGTCCGCCTATTACATAGGGTAAAACCCAAAAACCTACATAAACCTACTCTTGGGCATCCCCAAGATCTTTGATGGCCTCAGCCACTGCAGGCTCAACGTTGCCAACATCCTCCACCGGCTTCTACTGAATCGCCTCAGCCAGCTGCTGAGAAGTAGATCCAATCTTTGGAGCACGCCTGCCAATATGAGAAAGCACCCGATGGTCCATCGGACGGCCAGCCAACTGACGGAGATAAGCAAGGTTCAGTGGAGAATCAGTTTCCACCCTACCTCGGAGCTCACCATAAAAAAGCTCCAGAGAAGGGTGCAGAGAAGCTACCCACTCAGCCGAAAACCTCTCTCCTCGAAGGCGCTCAAGTTGCTCGACCACCAGAAGCATGCCATACATCCTCTGCGCCAGCAACTCTCCCTGGAGGTCAGCGACGTCAGCAACCTTGCCTCAGCCTCCAGCCAGCCTGCAAGGTTATTATTGGCGCGAGCCTCAACACCCTTCAAAGCTTCACGAAGAGAATGCAGCTCGTGCCGGCACTTCTCGACATACTCCCGACGAGTGATCAACTCCTTGCGAGCCCTTTCTAGCTCAGACCGCAGAAGCTTAACCTCGGAAGGCTATGCGCCTTCAGCCCTAAGACGGGCCACCTCGTGAGTCAAGGACCTTATCTCACGACCTTGGTCCTCGCACTCCGACTCCTTCGCGAAAAATTGCCCGCGTACGTCCTCCAACCTTTTCTTAGCGGCCTCCAGAGCCAAGCCCCTGGTGGTCACTATTCCAAAAAGCTGGTCCCTGTCAAGACGACCTTTATCTTGTAGAAAATAAACAGGTCAACACAAAAAAAACCACAAAATGGCAAAGCAGCAGGACGAAGAAACTCACCACTCATTTCTCCCACACAATGCTAGCTTGGTGGAAGTCAGCTAACGCCTCGGCAACCCTGCTGAAGCTCCGAACAGCAAGATTCATGGGGGAGATGTTTAACCCCCTAGCATTCCTCTCTCCCATCTCCACGGGAAAGCGCCTGCCCAAAGTCACCAACCCGAAGGAAGGCTCTTCCTCCGATGGCTCAACAGGTTCAAGAGGGCCAGCGTCCAACCCCGGAGCAACGTTCTTCGTGGCAGTCATTTGACTCACCACTACATTCCCTCCACCAAAGAGGGCCCCGGCCTCCGCAGCCGCTTCGTCATCCTTGGCCCCTTCAGCTAGTGCCTCAGCCATTGTCTCATCTACAACGGCCTTTCCCTCCGCAGGAGAATTACCCGCAGGTTCCTCGACCATCCGCCGAGCCTTCTTGCTGGCAGGTTAGTCAGCTCTACCAGCAGAACTTGGAGCCGCAGAGCGGGTAGACAGAATCACCTTCATAGGTGATTGACGAATAGGCACAAGGGGAGGAAAAGTAACCTCCACCAAAGTCATAGCCCGCGCATCCGCTGGGTCAGATTTCCGTTGGACAACCTGGGACGACAACCGCAAACCAGTACCAGAAGATTGTTTCTTGAACCCTCTCTCTCTCTCGGGAACCACCATCGTCCCCTCTCCCATCTTTCCTCCTTTTTTTCCCTTGGGGATCATCTTGCCGGTGGATTTTATCGGAAGACGATGAGACAGGCAGCCGCGCGTCCCTCCCACCTTCACCAAGAACAACGGCGGAAGCTTCAACAACTGCCCCTGGAGAAAAGTCCTGCCCAGATTTCTTCCCCCTACTCTGACCACCGTCGCGAGTACGGCTAAGAGGAGGAGGAGGAGGAGGAGAAGAGGAAGGAAGATCCCCAAATCGGTGAAATCAAAAGGGAAAAAGCTGTCATCTCCGACCATGGCACAAATAAAGGGAAAAGGGGTGTGAGAATCGGAGAAAGAAAATGGGCAAGAAGGCAGAGAAAACGTTGGCAAAGAGAAAGTAAAACAACAGAATTTCAAACGCTGGGTATTTATAGGGAGCACAAAGGCGCGACACTTCGAAAATCTATTCCCCCTCGTATCCCGCAACGGATAAAAACAATTATCCAGTACACCCATCTTAGACTACAACCACCTGCCCTAGCCGAACACGTGGAAAGAAGAAACGGTCCAGATCCAGCATCTGAAGACCTAAAAGCACAAAGACTAAAAAGTCCCAAGAGACCCAAGAGTCACTCAAAGAAATTAACGGGCCTTTCCAAGAAATCCCTAATCGAGGCTAATGATGGCAACTCTCGGAAACGCACCCGCATTAAATGATGGAAAACGGCTGTAAATCACTCGAGGCCAGAAGAAATAATCAGACCATGACACGTGGCATTGATTACAGCCCGCTCTTTCGAAAGGCAACTCTCCGCAAAGTCTCTTGCTAGCCACCGGCTGCGGTCGAGCCTGACCAGGGAAAAACATCTCGAATGACCAAAAGGTCCCTAACCTTTGAATTTCCTCCGCACAACCCCAGAGGGTACTTCAGGAAATTGTCCTCTGAGTAATGATGACCCCTCCTCGGAAAGCCGCGTACTTTCTATAAAGACGGCTCAAAGACTTGTTGGGGAAGTCAAGCAGTCAGCCACCCAGATCGAGACACGTGGCACCTTCAACGTCTCTACTCCCTCAGAGTAAACCAAGAGACACGCGAAGCCTCGCAAGTCGGACGTCCACCCAGGATCACCAGACCCACTTGCGGATAGGCTTTTCTTGACAAAAGCAGCAGGCAAAATTTTCTAAGTAGCTGACAAAGAACTTAAGTCCACGGGCGCCCGACACCCGTAGACTTGGGGGACTTATGTAACTACGGATTATTCCGCCTAAGGACACTTGGCAATAAGCTTCCAGAAGCTCCACGGCAGCCTACACCAACGACACGTGGCACCACTCACCTGCCCTTTACGTGGCTGCTACCCACGTCTCCTCCGGAGGGCTCCCGTCCAAGAGAAGTGGGAAGCCCCCTGAGCATCATGGGACGACCCACATCCCGCAAGAACGTGGGTCGAGCACGACCTTTCCACACACAGTATATAAAGACCCTCACCCGGGGGACTTAATATATAACAAGGATCACAATAACAAGGATTAGAAGAATCTCGGATCATCAAGTAAACACTCTGAATACGTCCCGGCATATTCTTGCCCAAAATCACACTTCGGGACCCCTAAGCTTGGTCCACGGCAATACCAAGCTCCGGTGACTTTCCAGCCAACATTCGGCACATCTCTGTCCCGGAGATCCCCACATGCAGAGCACCCGACCGCTCTAAGAGACCACTGCTCTCTCACCACTAAGGCAACTTCCTACGAGTGGCTCGCCCGCCCGGAGTACCTTACACACGTCTTAGCTGCACACGGCCCAATACAGGTAACCACCTAGCCCAACGGATCCTATAGACGTCATCATGACGAACTACGTGGACTTTGATCCCTTTCTAAGGGTACGTAGGCACCTAGGTCCTCACCTAAGGACAAGTCCCCCAAGGTTACGACCCCTTGCGGTCTTTATTCACAAAGTAAAATTATCTGAACCAAAAACGAGAGTTACAGATCTCTTTTAAAAAAAATAATTACAAAGATATAAGCAATTTTTTGTTTCTTACAATTATACAATTTAGCTCAATTAATTTTTTTTTCTAACTTTATAAGAGGTTTCATATAACCAATTGCACATAATTGAAAAAGAGTTTGATTGTTATTGTTGTTGCATATGAGGTTCCAAACTTATCCTTTAATATTCTTTTTAATTTTGATTCTCTGTGTTATTTTTATTGACTAATACAATTGATTTTCTCTTCGGTAAATGTGGCCGGTCTTATATGCACCCTAATTGAGATTACCCTAATTAAAGTATTGTTAAGTATATACAGAAGCTCAAACAAAAATATTAGGGCCAAATTACTCTTTTGGTCCTCAACGTTTGCACCAAGTTTAATATTGGTCCTCAACGTTTCAAAAAGTTATTTTAGGTCCTCAACGTTTTTTTGGGGTCAAAATTGGTACTCCAGCATAACTCCGTCTGGTTTTTTTTGTTAAATGCTGACGTGGAAGGCTTATGTGACACACCCTCTCTCCTACGTGTCATATTTGGATGATATGACACCCTCTCTCACTCCAACTCACTAAAACGACACCGTTTTGCTGAGTTGGAGTGAGACAGAAGTGATGCAAAACGGCGTCGTTTTGCTAAATTAGAGTGAGAGAAGGTGTCATATCATCCAAATATGACATGTAGGAGAAAGGGTGTGCCACATAAGCCTTCCACGTCAGAATTTAACAAAAAAAATCAGACGGAGTTACGCTGGAGGACCAATTTTGACCAAAATAAAAACGTTGAGGACCTAAAATAACTTTTTGAAACGTTAAGGACCAATATTAAACTTGGTGCAAACGTTGAGGACCAAAAGAGTAATTTGGCCCAAATATTAGAGACGAATAAAAACTTATATTTGGGAGAGCTCTACCCCTATTGTGGGACTTCAGCTAGTTCGAACAGGATTACTTCTAATAGGAGAATACCTGTGGGAAACCAAAAGAACTATTAGAGACAAATTAAGATATGATTGAAACTTTTGAGTAGAGATTGAACTTTGATTTTTCATGTTGAGACCGATTTTTTACTAAATTCAATCCTTATTAGTGTATCATCAACGTTATGTGAGAAAAAAACTGCGTCATTAACAAAGATTATAGACGAATTAAATAATAATAATTAAAATGTAAACATTACGTAAATTTAAAATAAAAATATATTTAGATAAAAATATTTTCAATTCTCACGTACATGTACTAATAAATTTAAAGGAAATAAAAATAAGAGATTAAATTGTTCATGTAGTCTTTAAAATTTCACTCAATTTTTATTCAGGTCCCTATAATTTAAAGATTAGTAATTAAGTCCCTATAATAGTATAATTCAACAAAATTTTAAACTAGTCCCCAGTGTAGTTCTGTTTAAATTATATTAAGCTTCATTAATGTTATCAACATATAGTATTGTATTACTCTTTATAAGAGAAAAATTAAATAATTATGTAAAAATAAATTAAATTTATTTTTTTTGATAGAAAAAAGAAATTGTATTAAAGAAAAAAAGAAGTTTACAAAACACGAGGACAAGCAGTCCTCAGGAATAGAAAATAAAAAGAAGAAGACAAGCAGAAGGAAACTAAGATATTATCTCAATAGGGCCTTCCAATCCCTTTGAATATCCATAATGTACATTCCTCTAAACAGACCATTTGACGAAGCCCATAAAGAAGACAAAAAAATAATTCTATCCCACAACATATGAGGTGAGAGGAATCTATTATTAAAGACCCTAGCATTCCTTTCCAGCCAAAGACACCATAGCGTCGCCAAAACTGCACATTGCCAAAGAGCTTTATGCTCCTTGTTCCTTCCAAACCCCACAAACTTGATACCCAAAAAAATATCGAGATCCGCCGGACATACCCAATTCTCTTCAAAGAGACCAAACAGCATATTCCATATAAACCTTGCCACTTCACAATGTAGAAAAACATGGTTATTCGTCTCAGACCTTCTAAAACACATGACACACACATCCGGTGACAACGCCTTATTGGGACGACGAGACTGAAGCATATCGTTAGTGTTAATTCTATTAAGTGCCGTTGTCCATACAAAAGCCTTTACCTTATAAGGAGCCTTTATTTTCCAAAAAGATTTAAAAAGAAGATTAGGATTAGGGTTTGGTGTTTTAGTCAAGTATTTAAAAAACGAAGAGCAAGTATATGAGCCCGAAGAGTCTAAACTCCAAATCCTGCTATCAGGAATCGAAGAGGCTCGAAAAGGAGCAAGAATATCTAATAACAAAATAACATCTTTTGTAAGTCTATCGTTAAGATTTCTAGAAAAGTGAAAGTTCCAAGAAATGTGTCCATCATGGTTTATTAAGAAATCAACAATTGGTGTATTGTGTAGAGAAGATAAGCCATATAAACGAGGAAAGAGTTCGATAAAAATATATTCACCAATCCAATGGTCCTCCCTAAAACGAAAACGAGTACCATCACCCACACGAAGGGAAAGTAAAGTCGAGAAATAATGATATACCTGAGATAATATATTTATGTTAGATAATATAAGTAGATTAACTTGATTTTTTTTTTTGATAGTGTAGATTAATTTGAATTAAAAAATCGTAATGTTAAAGTGATATATAATTAGTATATCTTCTGAATTCAAGAACATTTTGACAAAAATTTAAGCTTAGTGACTAATCTAAAAATTTGATAAATTAAGGGATCAATTACAAAATTTCAAATAATAAGGACCGAATTAAAAAGTAAGCGAAATTATTCTGTTCGGGCTAGTTAAGGTCTCACAACGAGAGTAGAACTCTCTTAGCAGAGATTTTTTCATATACAAGACATGAATAAAGTACCTACTACTCCAACCAAGCACTTGTTGATAAAGTCTCACTTTTAAAAAAAATCTTTCTTAATTTTTCTCTCTCTTAACTTTTTTTTTTTTCACTCTAACCTAACTCCACCACTAACTCCTTAAAATCTTATCTAAAGAATTTAGTGACATCTTTTTATTTTATTTTTAAATAACAAAAGAACACTTCCTTTTCAAAAAAAATGTCTAAGTACATATTTTTAAAATTTTACACGTCTTTCTTTCAAAGTTAAAAAAAATAACTTTTTTCATAAAAAATGTAATTTTTCTATAACAAAAAATAAATTAAAAGTCATCTTAAATTCAGGGTTTTTTTTTTACAGATATCCTCCTATAGAGGTAATCCTATTTGAGGCACTATCAGACACTAAGGGTATGTTTGGATTGGGGATTAAGGAGGAGAAGGGGAGACTATTTAGATATCTTCCCCTTGTTTGGGAAGATGAAAATTGGAGGAGAAGATAATGGAGGATCAAGCCTTAATCCTCCATTATCCTTCTCCTTCACAAATTCAAGATACCCCAAATTGGGGTATTTTGGAGGAGGTATCAACACCCAAACAAGGGGAGGACATATGGAAGGTTAACCTTTCCTTCCCCTCCCCTCCCTTCTCCTCTAATCTCTCCCCTTCCCTTCCCCTCTTGATTCCCAAACAAACCCTAAATGTGAGCACTTATCTCAACAAAAATTTAAACTCAGATTCATCATATTGTGAGGGGCTAATTTCTTCTACAAGACCCAACCCCGTTGGTAGATTTCATATAATATAGTCAATTTTAATAATATAAATAATAAACAAATCACTCAGTTTAAAATAAATTACCTTTTCCTTTTTTGGTTAAACAAATTGCCTTTTTTGTTCAAAAAATCTAAATAACATTAATACAGAAGTTTAAATATATTTGTTTAATAAATTATTTTTGAATGAAAAGATAAGTTTTACCTTTAAATTTATTTCAATAATATTTTCTTCAAAAGAATTTTCACTTTTTTAAAATAGTGAAAAAATGTATAACTTAATCTCACACCAATCCTTTAATTTTTTTTTTTAATTCTTCTTTTATCGTCGTAAGATTAAAAATTATTGATTGAATCGTTAAAGTAAACTCAAAAAAATTAGTAAATATTATTGATCAACGAGGATTAGTTCATCCAGCCACCTTTAATTTATGACGGTCATCACATTACTTGAATTCAATTCTAGATGATCCATCATTTAATGAGTTATTTATAAAATCTTTTATTAAAAGTGTTCTTTGAATCTGAAGACATGCTCAGCCCTAATTTTGTTTTGTATAAAAAAAAAATTCAAAGTGATAGTCCCGCTTAGTATTAAGATTCAAATTGAAAAATAAGAACATTAATTCTTCTCTTAAAAAATATCATCCGGCCAAATATGGTAAAATATATATATTCTCCCAACAATCGTCCCTTGAGTTGGACCTTGAAAAGATGAGAACTAAGTGTTATCCAATGGCACAACCACCACAACAATAGGTCCATAATACCGAAAAGATTAGTCACCAAGCCCCCACACACATACCTAATTTGAGACCAAAAATAAAACAAAATAACAATAATATCAACAAAAACAACAACAATAATAATATTAATCATTATTTAATCTGCAACTCAAGTGCATTAGGCCAAGTACACATAAAGTGATAAAACATGAATTAATACATGTCCCCCTTATGACTGTTTGATTTCATAAATAAGCACAAGTAGTATATCATCCTATTCTTTACATGTCCATTAAATGTACAATTTGTCCAACCTCAGAAGTCAGAACTTGTCTGCAATTATACCTCAACTGCATATACGTATGTAAACTTTCTGCTATACAGATCAAAGCGAGGAAGGGAAAAATAATAATATTACAACTTATACAACAACCTTGTAGCTTATCTAGAACTATAGAGTTGAGCCACTTATACTGCCATGAAAGGCACTTTTACTTTTACACTGTGACTAGAGCAACAGATTAAGGTTGAAGAAGAAGGATTCATTAGAATTTTCCCATTCATGAAGGTATGAATTATGAGGTGGGATTTGCAAGTTAAAACAGATAGGCAATAAGAATTTTATTGCCTGTAAGTGGTTGACGCAATGTATGTGATATTGTCAGCTCACATTAAATCTTGCATATCCTTCACAGTGAAGGAAACCGAGTCTGCTCCCGAGCTTACATCGGGGTTGATGATGCATTGGACCGCAGCCTCGTTTCCGCGTTTCCTTTTCCCTTCGAGGAAAATCTAGGCCCTGTGATTAAACCAGACAGATTGTCATTGAATGGAGTAAGAAAAATGCATACAAGTTCATTCATTTTTTTTAAGGTAAAAATGATGGTATGAACATTGCAGCTATTTGAATGTTTCTTTCCTTTCATAGAACATGGTTAAAATTTGTACACTCAGTAGCTTCTGGTTTCACTCAAAGGATCATAATCATAGGCTTCCCCAGCTTTGACAAATCGGCCCTTCACGCGCCTCCGGACATCAGCCCTTGCCTTGCGAGAGGCATACCGCACTTTCTTCTCAAACCTAAAAGGAGAACCAAAGTCATTTTTAATCATCTAGCAGGTATGATTGCGAAGTTCAGAAATAAAAAAAAAAAAATTCAAAAGTTAGCAAATAAGTACATATCTTATAAACAAAGGTAGCAAGAAAGATATGATATTCTAATTGGGATTGAAAACAGTAGAGTGGAAAATGTAAAACAAAGAGAAGGTTGGATGATGATGGAAAACAGCATGATAAATTAAAAATCACAAGAGACCTGAACAAAGAGAGTACTTGATTATGGCCATCAAAATATTTTTTTCTTTCCTTCAACTACCAAAAAAATTGCATCAACACCAGTTATATACATTGAGTATAGTAGCATTGTACTTACTTGCGTGTCTTCTTCTTTTCCTTATAACGCAAGACAGCATTGCTGCGGTTGGCAGATTGTATGGAGTTCTCAGTGCAAGGAGTACACCAAGGAGGCTCTCCCGCGAGAAGCATTGAAGAGGCTCCACAGTCTTGATGATCTCCAGCACTGCTCTCTCCGGTGACCCCAGAAAAAGAAAGAGTTGATTGGGCTTGCCTTCCGGTGAAACAAAGAACCGGTTCAGTTTTAGTACTCAAAATGGAATCTGCCGATGCTGCATTGCTGCATGCTGGTTGCATTGTATTGACCAGTCCAATCGATGAACCCTGGATAAATTACAATCTGACTATAAGTATGTAACGTACAAAATACTAAAAAGTTGTTTGGTATAGGATATCAAGGTATAAGAATAAGATACATAGTATTTAAAATTACCTTGTTTGGTATGGCAATTGATAATTGTCATAGAAAGAATATAACAGTACTTTATACAAGTTAAAACAGCTAAAAGACATGACATGTAAGATACCCATGATTTTTTAGTGGTACGAGATACCACCCAAAATTCAACTTTTTCATGATTAAGTGCTACACCGATTTTCCATGTAACATCCTCTGTACATGACAAAACCACTTAAGATGCGTTTCTACTAACTATTCTATGATAGGTGCTACATCGACTTTCTCTCTACTGCAATCATTATTAATCCTATCCTTCCTATCCTTTCTAGTGTGACCACTCATCCCAAATAACATTCTCATTTCTGCGACGTTGAATTTTTTGCTCAAGTTGATCCAATGACACACTAATATCTTGCAGGACACCCATCATTTTGGACATCAGTGTACTAAACACATGCATCCTAGATGTCTCAGAGTCAAGATTATGTTATAGCAAATAGCTCCTAAACCATCTAATAAAGCCCCCACAATTATTTTTTGTCCAGTGTGACTTCTACATGCCTGACATACAACAAAACTGAACATCTCAAGGCTACTTACTTTGCATGCATGTTATTTGAAAGGAAAATATATAAAAGTAAAGCTTCAAATATATAGGAAATTAGAGGAAGAAAGATACATGTGTGTTTCTGTTATTCCTGCTTTACTATTTTTTTTCATATTGACAATCAGGATTAAACATCAGCTTTTCAATTTTTTGCATAATCAGTTTGATCATGTTTTCAGATGTTAGGGTATAATCCGTTACACGGTGAGAACAATGTCTAGTACATTTTAAGTCGGCAAGATGTTTCCATCTTCCAACTATAAGCCTTGTCAAGTATAAGGCTCAGTTATGTGTCCAATTTTCCAATGCTCACTTTGTTAGTAAGGTTTTAAATACAGTATAGTATTCTGTCTTGAACAAATTTAGATGGAAGAAAAATTGTAACATCAAGTGTTTTTAGCAGGTCTTCTGTACTCAGGAACTTGAAAAAAAATACAAGTATAAATAATTAATGGAGACATCACATGAAATCATAGCTATTTGTACACCTATTTAAAAATATAGGGAAGAACAACTCTGACCCTAGAAAGGGAGAAATAAAAGCAAGAAAAAAAAAAGGCTTTAAGACCTAAGTTGAACTTCAAAATTTTACCACTGTAATTAGCATTCTTTTGATCGCTTAGAAAATTCAGAGAGGACTGTATATGCAAAAGCCTAGACACGACAGAGAGCAAGGGATATTTCCTCATTTCATCATCCATGTCCCTCCATTCTAACTAGATTATGCAGGACAAAGAGAATAGTAAAAGAAAAAATAGGTATTTGGGAGAAAGAGAAAGAATTGAGGGAAAATTTAGACAGTGAAAGACGATTTTTTAGGTTAATTACTGGATCAAATAAAAGCAGAAGGTTAAGTAAAATCAATTTTAGAAGCATTCTTTGAATGCAATAAAACTGAGAAGTCCCAGCAGGAACTGATTATATGCCAATTTTTAATCAGAAAAGAAAACAAATAATAATGTGCACAAGTGAATACACTAGAAAATTGTATGTAATGAAAGCTAATCCCATTAAGATTTTTAGACTGCATCTTTAAACTGCAAATCAAAAGCAGAGATCAATATCATGAGACATGAAGTAATGGGAATTTTGAATAAATCATATTTCTAATATTATATAAAGAAAAAATATTGGCAATGAGATATGTTCTTGGTTATACGGAAATGGAAGACCACGGACGCTGCTTAAGTGATAGAAAAACAAAGGTTATCACAGAAAAAGTATAAAAACATTTGACTACCTCTGCAGCAGCGGCACCCTGACAATTTGAATCACCAGCAGAAACATCCTTTGTCCCAAACAAGCTATCAATTCCACCATTTTCAAAAAGCTCTTCAGAATGACTAAGAGCCACACCAAAAAGTTCTTCATAGTTCTCAAGATTCAGATCCACTTCATCCATGTCAAAATCACCATACAGATCATCATGTTCATCTTCACAAGGAAAAGGACCTTTTGTACTGGGACAGTATAACTACAGATTAATTAAAAAAGATTAGTGAAGTGCTTAAATGAAATTTAAGAATTTTATTACTGAAAGATAAAACATGTGTAACTCGCTTCAGTTAACTATATAAATACAACAAACAAGGTCTTTTCTCACTATGCGGGATCGGCTACAAACTATAGTAGCCTAAGTGATTCATGTCTGGTATATGGGAACAATATTTTGTAATATCCTTCCTTGTCAAGTTGGTTATTAGAGGTACTGTTTGCTTGTCCAATAAAAAAGGCTACTCTCTTTTGGACAAATATTCCTGCTTTGAATTCAAAATAAGCTACAAATAAATCAGGAGAGCTGAAATTTCTGCCACATCCATATATAGCAGACCAGGAAAGAATTAGTGGATAGAAACAATGATAGCAAAGCAATTTACAATGCTGCAATAGTCATTTAGAAAAAGAAACCACCATGACACTGAACTTTAAATTTCAAGAAAGGGGGTTATCTTTTGGCCAAATGAGGTTGTGAAGCAGGAATTACTAAGGAAAATCACTTCCCCAATAATTTAGTATTACTCTATGGCTTCTATGTAGGAACAAATTGTTAAACCGCGGAACAATTGGACACAGAATTAATATGCTGAAAGCCAAAAGCTCACAGCTTCAATAAAAATACTGTTGATAGACTGTCCATAAGATCAAATTCTGCTTATGAAACTTGTACCAAAAATGGTAATATGGCATTCAGTTAATACCTTGGGCAGACTTTCATTGGTAGGTCCAGTTGACTGGTCCGGAATACGAGGTTCTGAGCTTGATTCGGGCATTGAAGAGGCCCCGGCCCAAGATTTATTTATGCCATGTATATTAGTTACTTGAGCTGAACCAGATACAATCTGGCTTTCAGGAGCACAGCTGCTGTTCTCATTAATGCTCATCAAACCGAGTTCCTGTGCACAGGTAGAATCACCCATAGAAGGGATATCTAAGGCAAATGACCATATTGAAGAAAATTCTTCAGCTGAAGGGCAGCCGGAGTAGCAATTGATTGTTTGCCTCTTATGTGTTGAAGAAGATGTTGAGGTACCATGGCCCAACCAATCACAGTTCTGACATAGTGTAATCCTCTCTTCGGAGCACCGTACAAGAGCAGGTTGTGCATTGCATCTCTCACATAAAAGGGTTCTTGAATGACGCCTAGATAGGGCATTAGCAGAATGAACATTTCGATCACATGATAAACATAAGCATGCAGCATCTGAACGGCAGTACACCATAGACCTCTGATCTCCACAAAAATCACATATATAACCCATCTTTAAGCTCACTCTTTTGTTGCTTAATCTGAAAAAAGAATTCTTCAATTAGAAATCGTCTACATTAAATGCACTATCTGCTGACCAAACAAAACTGCCTTTGTTTCGTACAATGATGAACCAGAATTCTGGTGTGTGAGTGTCTCTCTCAACTTACAAGCTGTCAGGCCATGTGATAAGAGAAACCGGAAATTAAATACCGAAATTTTTGTAATAATGAGCAATATACAGAGGAAAATAATTTACGTACAGAACAGGGCCCAAATATGAAAAATTGCAGCCAAGAACACAAAATAGAGTGAAAATTTCAAATGAAAAACAAGTAAGAATGAAGTGCGTGTCTGTGTGTAACTGTGTAAAAATACATCTGAAGAAAATCATAAAAAAAAGTAAAGGATTTGAAAATCAAACTACAACAACTATTTCAGCTTAAAGTGGCTGTAGAGATAGGGAACGATGCTTTATAATTTGTACATAATCAAAATTAAATCATAATTATGAAAGTAATTATTTATATTAATTCCTGAAATCCTTAGTAAGAACTTCCAAAGACAACAGGACTTCAGATTCAGAGAGAAAAAAAAAATACACATAGATAATATTTTTCGCAGCTTATTTATCTCCAAACAGGACATTTCCATCACCAAAAAGAAATGGAACAGAAATTCCACTGAACCAAAATTCAACTCAATTTTTCAAGTAACTTCTCCAAGCATCATCCATCCATGGGATTAGTAAAACCAGAAGCAGATCAATTCCAACAAGAGCAGAAAATCAGAAAAATCTCAATCACAGCATCAAATACCCCCAAATCTTAGCCAATAAAACCAGAATAATTACCCATATCCTTAAATTCTTATCCATAAAAACATGAACTCAGAAAAGTAACACATATTCTACGGAAGTTAGAAGCACAAAACGCAAGAACAGAGAGTACAGGGAAGAAAATTACCTTACGGCAAGAAAAGCAGATGAGAAGACAGGATCGGTAAAGTGTTTAGCTTTTCAGGAATTTTATATATAAAATATAAAATATTTGCGAAATCGAAAAAGGCAAAGGAAGAGGAACCCTAGAAATGGAAGATGGACTTTTGGACAAAACACACTGACTCTCTCTCTCTCTCTCTCTCTCTCTATATGTGCTCTCTTTCTCTCTCTTTGTGTTCTGTTCAGATGGATAGGAATAGGAAGCTGTGTAGATATTAGATATGGGGAAGTGGATGCAGGATGTGAGATGATGAGTGAGAATAATGCAATTGGATTTTTTTTTTTTTTTATGTTGAGAATTTTATTTATTTATTTATTATTAAATTATAATTATAAAAAAAATAGAGTAAATTATACCAAACTCCCTTGACATTTAATAAAATTGCACTTAACACCCTTTTAATTTAAAAAAAAAAAAAGAGACGGTATTTTTTAGTTTTCGAATAGTTTATCAAATTATTATTTAGTCTCCAAATTTTGGAAAAATACTATTTAATCTCCGAATATGTAACTCTATCAATTATTTAATCCATTGGGCGTTACTCGTTAGATAACCGAGTAATATGACTGTTAACTGCTGACGTGGTTGGACTCCTCTTCTTGTTCCTCCTCTCGTGTCGTCGAAAATCGGGTCGATGACCCCCTTCCCTTGTTTCTGAAACCTAACTTTGCTTGATGTGCAGCTCGTTATGGCAGCCACATCATGTCTTTTTCTCACGACAAAATTCTCTCTTACGTCGACAACAACATCGTTGTCACTAACAGTGTCCCATCAGTAGTTAACGGCTGCGTCACTGAGTTATCTAATAGGTAATATCCAGGGAATAAAAAGTATTTTTTTTTTCAAAATTCAGAAACTAAATAGTAATTTGGCAAACAATTCAGAGACTAAAAAGTAATTTACCTCTTCAAAAATTTATACTTACTTTCCTTTCATTTATTATTTTCTGTCAATAAAATTCTCCTCATAGTTTTATTTTCAACATGGTAATAAATACAATTAAATTTAAACTCAACTTTAATGCGAAATTTATTGTGTAACAGTAAACATAATTAAATAATTTTATTGTTTCAAAATAAACAATACAATTAATGAGAGTTGAGTTTAACAAAGAAGTTGACCTCTTGTAACATAATAAATAACCGTTTGAATTTTTGTTGAAAAATATAGTCAAATTTAGTAATAGGATTAAAAAAAAGAACATATAAGATGTGAGTAATATGTGGAATTATACTAAACTTCTGGGGCAAATTAATGTAATTTACACTAAAACTTAAACCCCTTAAAAAAAATGGAACTTTTCCACTTGACATTACATTCTAATTTGTGACATAAGCAAAACTGATAAAAAGTGCAAGGCAAGGAGTAAAAAATTATAATGGAAGTGGGGCCATGTCTTTTTCTTAGTGAAAGGGAAAAGGTTAGGCCTTTCCTTTTGCTTGGTCCCTCCACATGAGAGAAAGAGAAGAAAAAATTGCAATTACTGCTATACACAAAAAACACTCTCTCTCTCTCTCTCTCTCTCCTCCTCATTTTCTCTCTCTTCCTCAATCTATCTATCTATCTATCTATCTATCTAATATCCATCTGTGTCCATGTGATTGTTGTTGTTGTTTCTTTTCATTATAATATATGAATGAATTATTAAATGTCCTAGTAAGGTTGAATTTTGCTAAAAAGTGCATCACATGTGGGTGAGGTGGACAAATGGGATTTTTTTGGTTTCTTTTTTTTTTAATTTTAATTTAGTGTCTTAATTATAAGTATATAATATTAGTTTTGTTATTTATATCATAATATCTATCAAAACATGTCTAATAATTAAATTTTCGTGTATTAAAGAGTTTATTGTTAAACTTAATCCTACTATTCGATGGCGGTTCAATCTCATCATTTTAGGGATAAAATGCGGAAACTCATAAATTAGGGAACATAGACTTTTTGTGGTAGTATATGACGGTCCCT
The DNA here is from genome assembly GCA_014851425.1 of Senna tora. Taxonomy (NCBI): domain Eukaryota; kingdom Viridiplantae; phylum Streptophyta; class Magnoliopsida; order Fabales; family Fabaceae; genus Senna; species Senna tora. Next base: position 46,103,618 of record CM026264.1, read on the forward strand.
CCGTAAAGTTCGTTAAGTGATTGTTATAAATTTTTTCATTCATATATATACTTGATTTATGTTATCTCTTTTCTATGATTGGTTATGTAAATTATTGTCTTCTATATTCTCTTTCTATCATGATTTATTATACAAAACTATTTGTCACATATCTTATTTATATTAAAATACTTCATAACAACCTAAGAAACTTTACTTAAATTTAGCCTTAATATTGTTATAAAAAAAAGTTTAGCCTAATATTATTTTGATATTTTTTGGAAAGCCCCCTTTTTTGGTGGACTGAAAAACCCCTTTTTATTTCATCATAGTATTTATCAAAGTTTCAATATTTTTTAATTTATGTATAATTTGTTTGGCATATTTAATTAATACTCAAATTTTATGTTCAAAGTCAATATATTAAAATTTTCAGCATTGAAGTTGGAATAAAAACAAGTCAATAAAAGAAAATTTGGATCATTATTTGAGAAATTAAATTCTTTTTTACAAAGTTGGAGAGAGAAAATGTGAATTTATTTTTTTTTCTCTTCCTATTTATTATTTCTCTACATCTTTTTCTTCTTTTGTTTTGTTTTAGTTGGACTTTTCTCTCTTTTGCGGCAAGGCATAGTCATGCTTTAGTACCATGACTACTTGGTTTTGCACCTTTACAAATTGAGGAGACACATTTTCAATTAATTAATTTGTTCCAATCTTGTACAATAAAAAATTAAACTTTATACTTTTTGGCCCATTGTTTTGATCATTTAAAATTAAAATATACGTAGTTGTTATTTTTTTTTATTTAGTGATTTTAAAATTAAAGATTTATGTATTATAATATATATGGTTCAATTTGATTTTCTTCAAAATGTTAATTTAGAGCATTATTATTTGTATAATTTATTTTCTAATACCATCACCAATGTATATATTATAAATTTATATCCAAATTACAGGTTGCTGTTCAAAACACATGAATACCGCACCACTTAAATAGAACAAATACTTTGGGTAACTAAAAAAATAATATATTTTTTGCCATAATTTTAAGACAGAGACTAAAATTTTTCTAGTCCTCTAATTTTACATATTATATTTTAGTCCAATTAGAATTTTTTTTGGTTGTTGAAAGCACTGATATTAAAGTTCATTGGATTAACTAATTTAGTTTAAATTATAGAGCTCCCATGATAGGAGTTCAGGCTCGTTTGTTACATGGTAAATCCAATGAAATTGGGATTAGGTGAAATTTATGAAGTTGTCTCTATAAATATAAAATATATTATTTTTTTTTTTTTTAAATTTTAGACCAATCAAAAGTTAATATTGAAACAACTTCATAAATTTCACCAAATTCTAGCCTCATGAAATCCAAACTTGAAAATGAGGGAATGGGCATTGTTATGTTTATTTTTTACATAGTAGAATCTGTGATAGTAATGGAGAACCGCAAGGAGTCCTAATTTTGGAGGATTTGTCCTTAGGTGGAGACCCAGGTGCTTACGTACCGTTAAGAAATATCAAAATCTACGTAATTCGCTAGAGATATGTCCATGAGAGCCATTAGGCAAGGATCTTACCTGTAAGGGCCATGTGCGATTAGGACGTGTATGTGAACGGGTGAGTTATGTCGCCTTATGGAGAATAGTTGCTAGAAATGATGAACTGATGCGCAACGATGATAGAATTGCTCCTTGATTGCGAAGATTAGGATATGTAGAATAGATACTGGGTTAAGGAATAATCTTGAGTTCATGTCATTTTCCTCTCGTATGGGGGGTCTTAATTATATAGGCTCTTCGAAGTGATCATGGGCGTCCCACATCCCCCTAATAAAGATATGTTGTGGAACGTAGGTGTATACCTTGCCAAAACCAGAATCGTGATGCCACGTGTAAGAAAGAATATTCGATATTATCAGGCATGAATTTTGAAGGACTCCCATATTTAGCATGTGGCTTCCATGAATGATGGCTTAACTCATTCTCTCATATGAAGGAATGCACAAGACCTCCAAGAATAGAAGTTTTGTAAGATTGCTTAAAGAATGTTGAATAAAACATCTTCTTTGCGAGTAGATGTTCAATAGTACGATGGTACTGAATTTCAGTACACCCCTCCAATCAATTGGTTTCTAAACCATTTAAGGTGAGTCTTTATTAATATGAATTTATATTAATATTAACAAATGCTCAATAAAGAGATGTACTAAAGTTCAGTGGTATGGTACCTATAACTTTTATCCCTACTGTGCCCCTAATTACACACTTCCTCTCTCACCTCGCTTCTGCTCAACAAACCTCCCTCTGTACCCTCTCAACAACCCTAAACCCTAAAATAATTAATATATTTCAAAATATCATTTTACTATGATTTATTTTTAAACTAACTAATATATTTAAAAATTTTAGCAATTAACATAATAATATCATTCTCATTCTCATTCTCATTCCCTTAAGATGTATCCATCAACCAAATGAACCTTACAAATCTCCCGATAAACATATTTTCATGCACAAAACTCAAATCTAAAATCCTAATTAAAGGGTATTGCTACATAATTAGTTATATACAATAATATAATTTTAAAATTTTATATTTATAATATAAGATTGTAATTAAAAAAATGAGTAACTAATTATAAGATACAAATAACATATAAAAATGGCCGCTTTGCTTTTTCATCTAAATTACACTAGCAACTTCTTCTCAGCAGGAGAGGTTGCTATAATTTGCAAATTTTTGTAAGTTTAGCAACCCCTCTTTATTTTCTTTATTTTGTTTGATTTTAGTACTTAAAATAAGTAGATCTTTCAGATCTATATTGTCCCCCCATTATTTTGGTGGTGTTTTCTTCCAGATTTATTCTGCGTTTTTGTCTTCCTTTGTGAAAGTTTACTCTCTAATTGCTAGATCTTCTTAGATCTGGTAACTAGAGTTGGTTTTTGTTTTTTTACGTTTGTGTAGGAAGTTTTTTTTTTGCAGATCTACAGATCTTTATGTCAAAAAGCTTCCACTTCATCATGTTGTTAGAAAATTTCAAGGCACTCTCAACTTTGAAGATTACTACAGATTTGATATGCAGGAGATCTAACAGTAAAAACTTTGTTGACAATATCAAGAATAGTGAAGTTTTTTATCCCAAGTTCATCTTACAAATGGGACCAGTTGATCTTTATTCGCCCTTTGTTCAACAATTTTTACGAATTCTTTCTTCTGTATTGTTAGGATGGAATTGTTTGATTTATTGTAAGTGCCGTTGGATTTTTTTATAATTTGATGAATTTTATTATTATAAAAAAAATAACATATAAAAATAAATTAGTATACAGAATAAATTTAGGAGAAAACTCATTTTAATTACCCCCTAAGCTACAAATAAATAACATAGTATCCAGATAATATAAACTTTCATCCGTAATAAATTGCCCCCTACATTATAAAAAATTATACAATAATGAAATTGTTAAGTTAATGTTAATTTTAATAAATCTGAATACTTACAATTTCACGTGATATATGGGAAGATGTGAATAGCACTTGAATACTAAGATCTATAAAAATTAAATTAATCATAATTTAACAATTTCATAATAATTTTTTTTTTGTTTTAAGAAAAATTTTTTATAAATAACTGTTTAGATGAATAATATATTATTTAGGTATGGTTTATGGAGTAAAATGCACTTCCTTCTTAAATTTTTGCTCATGCAATATTTTATTACATTTGAATATTAATACAATATAATATAATTATCAAAACAATTACGTTTGTACTAATATACTATTGAAATAAATAATAAAAAAGAAGCTAGTATTTTATATGATATATATATATATATATATATATATATATATATATATATATATATATATATTTAGGCTACATAAACTATTGTAAAAAATTCCCTTGGTTTACGGCTATAATTAATGTAATAAATTACAGTTAGAACTTTTCTTTCTTACCACAAAAGTCTCGTCTTTGGGCATTTGAGCCATTCTTCATTAATCATAGGAGACTGCTCTTTTAGTTGAAAACACTTGTGATTTTATCAACTTACCCCCATTGACCAAATTGTCCTTTTTCATATTTGGGTCAACAAGCAATTAAATATTTATATAAATAATGATTGCAAAAAGAGGAATAATATAATATTCTCAATATCTTTTGTGAAAGAAGAATAATATAAACGTAAGATTTACATCTTTATTATAAAATTTCTTAATGCAAAAAAATATATGGTAACAAAATTTATGTATAATCTAATCACGATAAAAAGAGAATATAGAAGATCACCTTTTGCATAATCAATTATAAAAGAAAATGAATATACATAGTAAAAATATAAGAAATTTGACTTTTTTTTTTAGTAAATTACTACAACCACTTACCGGATACAAAGGCGAGTTCGTTGGACCAGAAAAATCATTTTTTAGTTAGACCGGATTTAACTGGAGTTCAACCGGTCAATCGGGTTGGACCGTCCAATTGGTCCAATTTTTTTTTAAAAATAAAAAATAACATAACAAAAGAAATTAGAAAAATCTTAAAAATTAAAATTAGAAAAGTCTTGAAAATTAAAATTTAAGAAGTCATGATTATCAAGAATTTCATGTTTGGTTTGATCAAGTTTTTTCAGAGTTTGACAAGTCTTGAAAATTAAAACTTTGAGAAGTCTTGTAATTTTAAACTTTAAAATTATATATGTTGAAACATAAAATTTGAGTGATGTCATTTTATATATTAAGAATAATTAATATTTATTATTTATTGCGTCATCCGATTCAACCGATTAAACCGATCAGACCATGAACCGAACAATTGTCATAGTCTTTGTCTGATTCGGTTCTTACAATATTGACTATAACTTCCTAAAAAAATTACATTTAATACCTTTTTCTTTAAAAAAGTATACTCAAATGTCTCTCACGAAGTTTGATATAATATCATACAAATTTTCATGTTATTTTATTTTATATCAATAAAATTACCATATACTACTATAAATGCATTCGTTAAAAAACAAGAGAATTATTTATATGTCTTTACTATTATATTAAAAATCTCATATTAAAATTTAGCATAAACTTGACTGCATTTATTATTATATTAAAAATAAATTATTTTTTAATCTCTTAGCTTCATTCAATTTAATCTTTACGTTAATGTTACTCCCAAAGTCAGCAAAATATCAATAAAGTCTATAGAGGATAAATTTGGTATTTTTCATTTTTATTGATCATATTGAAACAAAATGCAATTTTGAATAACTAAGAATGTAGTTGATTGGAGTATAAGCTACTCCAAATCCTTTAAACAATGTCATGTGTCCATGATTTTTTCTAAATTTGGGTTGATTTAAATGATCTAAGATTTGGAGAAAAACTCTCAATTTACCTATGAGTGAGAAGGTTTGAATCTCGCTTAAGCCGTCTAAAATGTTACACGTTGGGTTTCTCTTCTTAAAAAGATCTTTGACTAAAAGAATAGGTTAGTAGCTAGAACTAAATAAAATTACTTGTGGTTTTAGGCCACCCTTCCCGGTAGTATTGATGATACATCTCCTTACTATATTATTATTTCTAAACAGGAAAAAAATGAGCCACTCCATCATTGGTAGATTGGACCCTAGTCCATTAACTTTGGAGTTTGGGTGTAAATAACATAAATATATGGGTCTCAAAAGTGTAATTTTCTCTTTTTATTTGAATTAAAATATATAGGGTACAATTATTTTATTTTAATGTATAAATGGGGTGGTTTTGTTTATGTGAAGCAACTAATCATTCAAATCAGGAAAAAGAAAACCTCCAATCCATTCCCTCTATTCTTCCTTCTTTTTTGTGCATTTGCTATGAGACTTTTGATCTGAGTTCATCACCTTAACCGAATCTCTTTGTGGCTATTTGGGTTCGTCTGACACTCTAGGTATGTCTGAAATCCTATATTGGTATTTGAGTCGGTTTGGTTTTTTGTATTGTTTCCGCTGTGAATTTCATTTGTGAAAGCTTGATATGTATATGTGTTTTTTTCTTCTATAAATTTTTTCTTCCTAATATATATATGTGTGTGTGTGTTAAAATGTGTTGGAAACACATATAATAAATTTTGATTCAATGCACAATAGTATATGATAACTCTATTAAAGTAGAGTTATTTGGACTAGATTGTCATTGATTTTCTATGTTTTAAAAATCATTGAATCTCATTTTGGTTGTTTTTCATTATGTTTATGGATTTTTAGGCCTTTGGTGTGTTTTGCTTTGATTTGAGAAATTATCTTGTGTTTAATGCTTATTTGGATGTGTTTAATTGTGCTCGGATGACTTAGTGCAAACCCTACTCTTGTTTTCAAGACCAAAGATGGAAAGGAGAGCTCGAATCGGTGCATTTCGGGGAGTCAGAGTGTTCTTGGAAGCATAAACATTAGAATTTGTTGGCTTTTAGTCCCAAAACCTATACCGATGCGTAGAGGATGAAAAAAATGAAGAAAACGGAACAAAGTTTGCGAAAAACGGGCACCGAACGAAAATATTATGAAGGATTGAAGTTTGTTAGTTGAGCGAAGCAGTTTTGGCAAAAAAAAAAAAGGCGTTATAGCGCCGTACAAAACACTGAAACGGAGCATCTAAGTCAGTAAGGTGGTGCTATAGGGCAAAAATAGAAATTCAAATTTTCTACTATTTAAAGCCAATTTGTAACCTAAGGCTAACATCTTTCAGCCGTGGGAGACCAGAGAAACAAGAGAGAAGCTTAGGATTGAGGTTTTTGCAGGGTTTGGATGAGATTGTGATGGATTCAAGCGAGGAAGAAGCCAATTAAACCTCCGGAGACATAGTTTGTCTTCATATTCTTCTCTTTTCTTGTCTTTTAATTCATGTTTACTATCATGAATTATATTTTGAACATGAGTAGGCTAGGCTAAGCTCTCTTATTTCCTAGGGTTGTGGTACCCTAGCATGGATTTTTTATTATTAATTGTTTTACTGTTTTAATTCAATGAATTTGATGTTTATTCAATTTATGCTTCATGAACCCTAATTGCTTGATCACCATTTAGGGATTTTTAGAGGATTTATGGAAACTTTGAAAGAGGAACCCTAAGTTTAGTCTTAAAGTTGAATACAACTAGTTCAAGGGTTAATTATGCGTTAGTTAACTAGATTCACCCAACCTTCATGAATTTGGAAGTGCATAAATTAGGCAGGAAATTTCATTTTTGGTGGAGAATTGGCAATGGTGAGCAGGCTGAAATTTGTTTCGAGTTTTGGTGGGCAGCTAGAGAAGGCATTTAGATTACAAGAGAACCAGTCAAGGAATTGATAAACTCAGAGTTAGGGATTTGAAATGCCGCTACACTCTCAAACCTCTTCCCTACAGATATAGTTGCACTTATAAATAAAACTCATATTTCAACGTGTCAAGTTCTTGATCAACTGGTATGGAAATTCTCTGCTAGTGGAGAATATAATGTGGCTTTGGGATATTCTCTGGTTTCACAACTAGAGTTAGCAAATATTCCAAATGATTTCTTCCCATGCAAGTTTTTTTGGAGCTTGTCAGTGCCTAGTAGAATTCTAAACTTTGTTTGGAGGCTGAAGAATGATGCCATGCCAAATCTAGTAAACCTCAACAGGCATCATATGCAACTGCAGGATATGTGTCAATTTTGTGGTGACGGAGCAAAATCACTAGACCATGTCTTCCTTCATTGTCATTTTGCTAGGGCTGTATGGTTTGAAATTCATTTCAGAAGTCATCAATTCTAGTCAAATTCGATCCAAGTTTGTCTAACACAATGGTTTTTCGAGGCTAAAACTGCAGATGTGAGATCCTTAGAAATTCTCAAGCTTAAAATTCTATGTCTATATAATATTTGGTATGCAAGAAACAAATATTATATGGAAAGGAAGCAGATATCTCCTATTGATATAGTACATAAAATCCAAAAGCAATCGACGAACGTCAACCATGCTTTTGTTAATCAAGGAACTCAACAAAGGAGGATCATGCATGGTTCTCACACCTGCATATCTTTGAGGGATCTACAGCAAAGCAATGTTCTTTTCTTATTCAAGTACTCAATGGCTTCCAAAAATTTCATCTTCTTGCTTAACATAGTGCGCTCAACATATAAATCTTTGGCTTTAATATGTAATCATGAGAATTTGCATTTTAATTCGTTTTTGCTTATTATAGTTAGGAAAGTCTTGAGTGGTCATCATATACAGGAATATGAAGCCATCCAACACAGTCAAATCATTTCCACTCCCATTCTCATTTCCATTCTCAGGGGTTTTTTATTGTGTTGGAGGGAATAGTCTCTCCATTTTGTGCTTGTTGTTCACTTTGTGTATTGGACAGCTCTATGACGAAGGCAATGAGGTTTTGGTGTTTAACCTCAAAGGCCTCCATTTTGGACACCAGGTCAGTGAATCCTATGTCCACTCTAGCTGCCACTGCCTGTAGCTTATAGTATGTTATAGAGCGTTCTTGCTCAAACTTGGTGTGGATGTCAGAGAATCCGTTCACCATTATTTGTTTGAGCTTGTCCATGATAGAACCAAAGCTCCCCTACTCGGCAGGTATGAGGGCAGTGGAGTTGGGCTTTTATAGTTGGTAATGGGGGTTCCTCTAAAAGTTTTTGCCCCAGTTGCCCTGATTTGCTTGTCCAAGCTCTCTCCACCTAAAGTTCGGATGGTCTCACCATCCAGGATTGTATGTTTTCGAGAATGGTCCCAAACTTGATACATTCCAAGTTTTTGCTAAAACATAGCATTGACCTCTTCCACTTTGTGTGGGCATTCGCTGGAGGTGCGTCACCAGCTTGTAGCTACTAGAGCCAAGGGCTTTACTTGTTGCTGCGGGGCCTTTAGGCCCATGACCACCTTGGTTAGCTCAACCAAATCTTTAGTGATTTAGGCTAGTGCAGGGTCTCTTTCATTCCCTGCTTCCCTTGCCTAATTGACGTCTCTAACCGACCGTTGTTTCTTGGTAAAGGCACACCTCTTTCTAGTTCCATGCCTCAGTTGGAATGAGGTCTTCTAGTGTACAGTTAGTAGCTGCCACCAACATATCTGAGTCGGTGAAGTTTAGACCATCCACGAAGCAATTCACCAACTGCACGAGAGGTATCTGATGAGTCGGGCACTTGGCTATTAGATCCTGAAGGCGAATCCAATAGTCGTAATAGCTCTCATCGTATTCTTATATGATGGAGGTGATTTCCTTCCTAGTGGCCGAGATCTTACTAGAAGGAAAATATTCTCGAGGAAAGCACTCTAGAGAGCGTTCTAAGAGATCAAGGCTTCCGAAGTATAGGTTGGTAGATGCAGAAACCACTCCATGACCTTTCCTTCTAATGTCATTTGGAAAACCTTCCACATGACATCCTTGACCTTGGTCCCCACTGGCTTTAGGGTTGTGCAGTGCATGTGCAGGACCTTAAGGTGCACAAATAGATTATCACTCACCAAGCCATGAAATTTTGGCAGGGTGTTTATTAGTGGTCCCTTATTCTCGAAGTCTTTTTCAAAGATAGGGACTAGATTTTGGGAAACATCATAGGAGGAGTATGCTTTGTTTAGGTCCTTTAGAGTGACCTTGTCTTCCTTAATTTCCTTTTCATGAATGTTTCAAGGGTTAAACAAGGGACAACCACCCTTACTTGATGCAAGTCACGACCTGGGACAACCACCCTTGCTTGGTGTTTATAGGACCGAACAAGATCGGGTGTCCATAGCTGCCCAAAGGTTTTATCCTTCAAGAGAGGAGGAAGAAGAAAAGAAAAAAAAACAAAAATTTTAAAGAAAATTTAAAGACAAAATTACCTACCTTAATTGGGGTTATAGGAGATCAACTGCAAAACCGAAGATGGTTCCTCGACGACGGCGCCAATTTGATCATGGCTTCGATTGGTCGTCACAATCAAGATCAAATAAAAGCCTTAGTTATGCAATATAGAGTGTAACCAAGGGCCGAATATCTCGCAGAGCCTCTAGTCAAAGCTCTACGATTGATCGTTAGTAACCTTAGTTAATCTAAGTATGCAAGCAAGCAGTTACAGTTATGCAAGAGAGTTGTAATCAATATTCAAATATAGGTTCCATAGAGGATGATTTTAGCAATCCTAGCCATCTAATGCTTTTATGGAGTTCTTGTTCTTTTGTTAGTTAAATTACTAATTTTGCCTAGGCGATCGCTTTGGCTTAGGTTCAATTCAGATAAACTAATCCCTGACCGGGTAACAAATAATTTAATCCTAAATACTGACCGATTATCTTTGGAGGATCCTAGTGTAGGTTAAATGTCCATCTCAGAACTTAAGACTTAGCCGAGTGGATAGTTATTAGGCAGATAGATAGAATTAATAACGTATAATTATATTAGGATTCTAAACCATGATCATGAAACCTAGAATTCCAAAGTTTTAGCCCGACTGGATTTTACAATAGAAATATAGCAAAATATAACTATACCTAACTAAATAAGAATTAAATAAATACTCCCTAAATTGAGCTCATAGGCTCATGCCTAGATCAATCATCCTAGGAAACCTAAGGGGATTTAACCACTCATGACTCAGAATAACCTTAAGTTAGGGTTTGACTGTGAAGTCTGAGATGCGTTTAAAAACTTTTAGAGCTTCTATTTATAGTGTGATTACAGAAACCCTGATGAAACTACAATTCTATCTAGATTACCATCAATATTATATTTTTAAATATATTCTAATTCTAAAATACAATTAAAAATTCTAATTCCTAATTTGAATCTTGGATAGGGCGAGCCTTCATTTGAATTTCTATCTGTTAAATTTGCACTTGCCACGTCAGCATCCACTCGCTGTGGCGAGATTGTTTCTCTTGGCTATGGTGAACCAGTTGTTGCTCACTGTGGCAAGCTGCCTTCTGCTATGCGTTTTGGCCTTTTTTAGTTTTGTCCTTGTTTCACTTTTTGGCTTCATTTTGGTCCCTAACTTAGAGATATTAGGTTTTCATCCTGGGTCAAGCTTGAAAACTTGAACAATACATAAAAATATCCTTCTAATATTCAACATATATTACCGAAATTTAGAATTTATTAGAATTGCTATATTTTATGCTTAAATCTCTGAAATTAGCTACTTTTTCGGTTTAGTCCCTATGTCATGATTAATAACCTAATTAGTACAAAATCATATATTTTGATATATTTAATTAGTCATTTTGTACCCTAAAGTTAGGTTGATTTTGGGTGTGATTACCAAGATAGGTCAACACGAGACCTAAATAAAGAAAGAAAGATAAGTAAAATGCTCCCGTCAGAAGGAGTGATAGGGAAAATGTTCCTAAGAGATGCTTTCAAATAGAAGGGGAATATTTCTTTGTTACTCCAGAAGGGGATGATGTACCCCATTCTGTATAGAAAGCCTTGTCAATTACTGCTATGGAGGAATGGAAGAAAGCGATGGAAGAAGAAATAGACTCAAATACTCAATGAAAAAGAACCGAGTTTAATTTGGGTGTAGTTTTATATGCCAAAAGGGCATAAAGCCATAGAGAACAAGTGGGTTCTCAAGATCAAAAGAAAATTGGATGGATCAATTGACAAATATAAGGCTCAATTAGTGGCAAATGGGTACACAAAACAGGAAGTCATACATTATGGTGATACATTCTCACTTGTTGTGTATTTCAACTCTATTAGACTTATTCTAGCAATAGTGAACAATTTAGACCTGGAATTACATTGGATGGATGTAAAAACCGCATTATTGAATGGTGATATGGATGAAGAAATCTATATGAACAACCATTAGGTTTCATTGAAAAAAGGAAATAAGAACAAAATTTGTAAACTTAAAAAGCCCACTTATGGATTGAAACAATCATCCAGATAATGGTATTTGAAGTTTCACTAAGAAATAACCTCATATAACTTCCAAATCATAGAGGATGGTCACTCGATTTATATTAAGCGGTTTGAGGGTAATTTTGTCATATTATCCTTATATGTAAATGATATACTATTGGCTGAAAATTGCCTAGATCCTGTTGTGGCTATTAAAGAATGGCTTTCATCGAATTTTGAGATGAAAGATATAGGTGAAACAAAGTTTATACTTGGAGTTAAGATCCAAAGAAATCGTTCAAAATAAATGCTCTCTCTATCACTAAAGAATTACATCAATAACATTCTTGAGTGATTTAACAGTAAAGATTACAATCTCATGAGTACCCCTATTGTTACTGGAGGAGTCTTAAGTCTTTACATGTTTCCTAAAATTGATTCTGACAAAAAGGATATGGAAAGAGTTCCATATGCCAGTGCGGTTGGCAGTATGTTGTACGCGATGATGTGTACAAGATCATATATCTATTATGTAGTGGGACTGGTAACCAAATTCTAGTCTAACCCTGGTGAAAAGCAACGGAAGGCAATGAAGTGGATCTTGAGATATTTAAAGGGCACTTCCAGTTATGCATTATGCTACAAAGGAAGTGATATGTGTCTTGTTGGGAACTCCAATGTTGATGTAGGTGGAGATGAAGAATAATGAAGGTCAACTTTAGGTTATATCTTCTTGCTCAATAATGACACCATATTTTGGAGCAGCAAGAAGAAAAAGTTTATTGCCTTAGATTCAGTGGAAACTGAGTTTGTGGAATGCACTGCAGCAATACAAGAGGCTTTATGGCTGAAGAGATTATAGAACACCTTGGATTTGGAAACAAGAGTACCGATTCGATGTTATTATATTGTGACAATACTACAACCATAGCCTATACCAAAGGTTCCAAGTATTACAGCAGGACTAAGAAATATTGACATCAGATATAATTTTGTTAGAGATTATATATAGCACGAAATATTGTTTTTGTACAATACATTTCAATCAAATGTATGATTGTAGACCCCCTAACAAAGTCAATAGGCTAAAATTTTTTTAAATAACATATGCAAGCCCTTGGCATGCGTAAAGTATAATATCTAAACCTTATATAATGTGTTTATGTAATTAATGGTATTATATTTTTCTATCATCAATTTGTGTGTATGTTTGGAAGTATACAATGTCTAGTATGTTGTATAGGTTTAAAGGTTGGATGTCTCACACGGGCAACCGCCTTTGACGCTCAAGTGGAGTGAACAAAGATGAGACATTTGTGTTCACCAATAAAACATCTAAGAATGCTGATATGCCAGAGAAGAAACACAAATATATGTCGCCTTGAATGAAATGTAGCAAGCCAATATGAGATCCACATAAATAAATTCGGATCAAAGCTTAGTATCTCACTTCTATAATACATATAGCTAGATAACAAACTCTTCAATGTTGAGGTCGTAGATATGAGCAGAGTTGAACAATTTGAGTTTACATACTGGGTGTATCTGGACTCTGTACAGTGTTAACGATAAGGGCAAAATGACATACACTCTTATAATATGAGAGTAACGACGTAACATGTGTATCATACCACATATGCTAGGAGAACCACAAAAAAGGAGAAGCAAGGGAAAGATTCCAGCTTCGTTGTTGTGTGAGTCCGAGGGAGGAACAATCTTTCCATTTATGCCCTTTTGACTTTGACAATATCACAACGATATGTTTCAGTGATTGCTTCTTTAGCATTTTTTTCCTATCATCATGATAAATGCAATTTTAAGTTATTTAATTTATTATGCTAAGAAAGCGACTGATACATATCAAAGTGATGTTTAAGCAAAAAGAAGATTAACTGCAATAAACGCATCTATGCTTAGTGTCTGTAATATGTCCCTTATGACATTTTGTTATTATAAGTGTAGACACTAGACATACAAGGAAGACAATTTGAGTCAAACATCAACTCGAGAGGGATTAGATTTTCCCTCAAAAAGTGTATATAGATAAATCTACGACATCTTAGGCATAATTTTAAAATTCTAACTACACTAAGAAGAAGAAGGTAATTTGTGCTGGTCCTATAAAAGAGTTTCTATTACATGCACTTGAATAAAGACATCATGTCATGCTCACGCAGTAACAGAAAAGCACTAAGTATAAAATTAAGGGGAGACAAAGAGACTATATTTACGACACCTAATCCATTAAATGTAAGAGGGAAATGTAAGAAAATGGGTTAGTCCACCTTTGTTAATTTAGACCAAAGCCCATTAACTTTGGGGCTTTGCTGTAAATAACATAAATATGTGGCTCTCTAAAGTATAGTTTTCTCTTTTTATTTAAATTAAAAATATAGAGAGAAAAATTATTTTATTTTAATGCATAAATTGGGGGTGGTTTTCTTTATGTGAAGAAAATAATCATTTAAATAAGAAGAAAGAAAACCTCCAAACTCTTCCTCTCTTTTTGTGAATTTGCTGTGGGATTTTTCATTTGAATTTATCACTCTAACTGAATCTTTGTATGGCTATTTGGGTTTGTCCGACACTTTAAGTATGTCTAAAATCCTATATAAACAAAAAAAATCATAATTTTATTTTCTATAAAAAGAAATATCTTTTTTAAATAAAAAAATAAATTAAAGGAAGCGAATATAATTTTATAAATTAGAGGATAGTAAGTGTTATTATTAATTAGTTCAACCTAAAAAGGTTAATAATATAGGAATTTGGCACATTATTTCTTTGACCCATCAAACTTATTATCATTATGGGATTTTCTACCACCTCTCCACCTAAAATTTGAAACTAAACAAAGGAAACACAGAAATTATTCCACTAACCCATTTTAGAAAAGACATGAAACACAAAGATATAATTAAGAATTAATCCAAAATTCCAAACGAATAAAGCATACATTGTTTCAACAGAAAAAACCAACAGAATATAATAATGGAGAAACTTGCAAGAAGTGACATTGTGGATTTGGTATCGGGATTGTGGAAAGACAAATTAAAAGGGACAGAACACATGTAGAGTTTAAAGGAATTATTAGACATTTAGTAAAAAAAAATAGGATACGTTTGGTAGACAGAATGAAAATGAGTAGTTTATTATATTTGGTAGTAGGAAATGAAAATATGAATGGAATAAAAGTAGATAAAATGACTATTTTATCTTTATATTAAAATATTTAAAAAAATAAGAATAAAAACATAATTTTATTACATTGCAAAAAATAAAGTATATTAAGAGGGAGAATGTTGGACCTAATAAAGTAAATTTTAAATCCCTAATATGTGGTACATGGTTTTCTTGTTTGGGCATGGGAGTGGGAGAAAGAATCAATGCCATGTTTTGTAAGAGTTTTGTAGATTGAAGGGTTTGGACATAGGTCCACTTGGGGTTGCTTTTGAAAATTGTTTATTTTTAAATGGAGCTTGAGAAAAGTACTGTAAAAGAGAAGCAATTTGTATTTGACAAACTGAGTTGAAAAGTATTTTTTGAAAACAATTTGTGTTTAACAAATTTATATTAAAAAGTACTTTTAATGGTAAAATTAGCAAGAATGGCATATATATTTAAGTACTGTTAATCAATGTTTTAAAACCCGATTTTGAGTTGACCCGGGTTGGACCAGTCAAAATCGGTGACTCGTACCGGTTTTGATTGACCCATTTTAAATTTTTGTTGCTTTTTTTTGGCGTTGACATTTTGGGCTAAACTTGACTATGTGTTGTGTATCTTGCAATTTTAAATTTTATATGATTATAAAACAACTAATATAGTGTGCAAATGATATAAATATTTTAATTAATATTATTTGAGCTTATTATTATTTTTTATATATATAGTTGAATAATATAAATTACTCTTTTAAATTCATGTATAAAAATATAATTTTTGTAATATAAAATATATATATTGATATAAAAATTATTCAAATATAATTATTTTTATATATATTATCATGGTTTTGAAAACCGGACCGGACCGGCCGGTCGGACCGGAAAACCGGTAAACCGCCAGCCAGTCCGGTCCGGAATAACCAATGAACCGGTCAGATATAAAACCGGTCAGAACCGGTCAAAACCGGTCAAAACCGGTCAGAACCGGTGGTTTAGACGGTTCGACCGGTTGTTCATTTTTTTTTAAAAAAATTGTGTTGTTTATGATTTAATATTTATTGAAAATTTGTTGTGACTTATAGTTGTAAGGATTGTTCTATTTCAGTATTTATTGTTGGGTTTATGATAAGATTTGAGACTTAAATATGTTGATCCTTGAACTTATTTGAAGAGTTTAATATGATATTGTGGTAATTTGCAACTTGTTCTATTTCTTATCATGTTTAGATCGAGATGGAAACATATAATTATGAAATATATAATTTTTTTATGATATATTTTAGTATATTTAATTAAAAATATATATTTTAAATGCCACCGGTTCGACCACGGTTCGACCATTGAACCGTGAACCAGTGCCTCGACCGGTTCAATGACCGGTCCGGTTTTAAAAACATTGTATATTATATCAACTGGTTCGACCACCGGTTTAACTGATTGAACCAGTTAACCCATGACCCAAAAGGTTTTCTAGTTCAATGAACGGTACGTTTTTTAAAACATTGCTATTAATATTAATAAATAAATTGTATAAAAGTTTATTATTGTTAAATTTTATTACATAAATAAATATAAAATGTTAATTAATTTATTAATTTAATAAAACCTTAATTAAAAATATTAATTTTAATTAATATAATTTTTTTATTCATGATTATTATTTTTATTAAATATCTATTAATTTTATTCAAGTAAAAAATTAATTATAAATATCTATTATTATTATTTTGATAAATTATTATTATTGTCCTAAAATAATGTTAGTAAGGATAAGGATTAAGTTTTAGGATGGGATAAAATGAGAACTTTAAAATATTGGTAAGGGTACTTTTGTCCTAAAATAATTAAATTTTAGCTTCTGCTTTTGGCTAGTTCTTCTGCTTAAAGCTAAAAAATTGCTTCTGCTACAACTCAAAAATACTTTTGAATCATTTGCCAAACACCTCATTTTAAAAAAATAAACACTTTTTAAAAAAATAACACTAAAATAAGCTTGGTCAAATCCTCATATGAGAGAATGTCTAAACCCTCCATGAAAAGGGTTTGGAAGAGATTGGGAGGGGTTATCATATGAACACAAAAAACTCTTCCATGTTTACCCAAAAAAAAACTCTTCCTTGAAGTAAATTTATTTTTTTTAAATTGATATATTTTAGTGACGGATAAAATTATTATTTTACTCCAATTTCATTCATTTCTCATCCTTCATTTTATCTTTTAACAAATATAACCATATCATTTAAATTTTTATTCTCATTCCCATTCCTATTTCGATTCTTATTCTCATTCTCATTCTCTCAAAATAAATTTACTATCCAAACGAGCCCTAAGTGACGTTGTCAATATTATCTTCAAATTTATTTTCTATCAATTGTATTATAAAAACTATTGACTTTTATTCAAACACCAACATCATTTATTAATGAGGTAAACTACTTTTTAGTTCTTAAATTTTTGAAAAATACTATTTACTCCTTAAATTTTTATCTTTATTAACTATTTAGTCCCTGGATTTTAGAAATAGATTATTTAGTCCCTAAATTTTTACTTCTATCAACTATTTAGTCCATGAAACGTTAGCCATTACCTCTGACCATAAAACATTGTTGGACCAAAAAAACTTTAAAAAATTTAAAAGAAACTTAAAATTTGTTTAGATTCTTAAATTAATTTTTATATACTTATTATAGTAGGAAATCAAATATTATTTTCAATATAATAATAAAAAAGAATTGAGTTAATGTTAAGGGCCCGTTTGAGCAAATTTATAAAAACTGCTGATTTTTAAATGACTTCTTTTCAAATGAAGTTTGAGAAAAAATACTGTAAAAGAGAAGCAGTTTGTTTGACAAACTCAGTTGAGAAGTACTTTTCAAAAACGATTTGTATTTTGGCAAATTTATATTGAAAAGTGCTTTTAAGTGTAAAATTATCAAGAACGATATATGTATATTTAAGTGTTATTAATATTATTATATAGATAAATTATATAAATATTTATTATTATTAAGTTTTATACCCCAAATAAATATAAAATGATAATTAATTTATTAATTTAATAAAGGATTAATGAAAAGTTATTAATTTTACTTTATATAATTCTTTATTTGTGATTATATTATTTTTATTAAATATCTATGAATTAATTCAAATAAAAACTAATTATAAGTTTTTATTATTTTGATAAAATATTATTATAATTATTATTATTATTATTATTATTGTCTTCACTATTTAAAATGGGAATGAAGGATAGGGTTAGGGTAAAAGAAGGGATAAAATGAAAATATTAAAATGTTAATAAAGAAATTTTTGTCCTAAAATAATTAAATTTTAGCTTATGCTTTTGGTTAATAGAAGAAGCTTCAATTTCTAGCTTCTGCTTAAAATTGAAAAACTGCTTTTGCTACAACTCAGAAGCACTTCTGAGTAATTTGTCAAATACCTCATTTTAAAAAAATAAACGCTTCTGGACCATGCATAAGCTTGACCAATCAAACTATATGTTAAATCAATATTTTAATCTCCATTAAAAAAATCAATATTTTAATCCTTTAATTGAGATTAGGATAATCTTGGGACAAAAAGTAAGATTACACGTCTACGAATCACAAAGGGTGATGATGTGATATGAAGTGGGTGTGTGTGTGTGTGTGTGTGTGGCATAAGGGCGTAAATAATACAAAAACAATGGGCTTTTGGGTAAATGAGGAAAAAGATATGCACTTTTAAAGAGATTTGCACTTTTTGTGACAGGTGAGATTGGGTCTCACATGTCTTTTTTTGCTTCCTCCATACGGCAATGAATGACCCTTTAGTAAATTCTTTGAAGTTTAGAGGGATTTATAGGAGGCGACGTAGTGCATTGAATTTTATTTTAATTAATTAATGGTTCAAATTAATTGTATCAAATAATTTTATATAAAATAATTTTATTTAATTTGCTTCCCGTGTATTGTCTACTAAATTAGGGTTAAATAGTTCAATAAAATACAGTTTTATTGTCTACTAAATTTAATTAAAATGTCTTCAATAACATGAAGAGTAAGTTACACTGCCCTCTTTTGAGAGATACTGAAATTACACTGCCATCTCTTCTAGTTTGGAAAATTACACTGCCTTCCCTTGAGAGATCAAAAGTTATTACACTTGATCAAAAACACCATTCTCCAATAAAAAAAGTCTAAAAGGTCAAATTTTTTCAACTTCCAATACAATAAATATTCATTACTAAATTACCCCTCACAAAAGAATGAAACTCTATAAAATGTGACCTATAAATACTTTCATCCTCTTATAATAATATTGTTTCATTTTTTTATTGTCTTTTATTATTTTATTAATATTTAGAGTAATTATTATTGTTAACAAAATAAAATTCTAAAAAAAAGTCTGTAACTTAAAATAGTTTACAGTTTCTTATATTAATAATGTAATATAATATAAAATATCTATTATTTTACTTAATTTTTGACAATTAAGTTATATATATATATATATTAATATATAATAATAAAATATATCAAAAAAATGTTGTTAGGTGCCCTAGAATTCTGTTTTATAAATTTTTTTGGTAAAGATTCAGATTTATAAATTTCGATAAAGCATAAGTTAAATATTTTTTTATCTTGTGTGAGGGTCAATTTAGTCATGAATATTTATTAGTCATTAATATTTATTATATTGACTTTTTAGACTTTTTTTTAATGGGAGAATGGTGTTTTGGATCAAAATGTAATGACTTTTGATCTCTCAAGGGAGGGCATTGTAATTTTGCAAACTAGAGGGGAGGACAGTGTAATTTCAGCATCTCTCAGAAAAGAACCGTGTAATTTACTCTAACATGAATGGACGAAGACAAGTTATGCAAGCAAATTTTCATTCTGCCCAAATACTAATCATATTTCCTTATTAAATTAGAATGACTATAGATTTGGTGGCTATGATGATGCTCTCTTGAAAATGACAGGAGTTACCAAAAACATAGCAAAACTTGGTTCAAAATGTCAGAAGTCAGACATTTCAAAACATCGTGCATCTCGCTAATCTTACCATCGACATGGTTCTTGATTTTCAAATTCTTTGTTCGACCTTCTCTAACCTCAGGGAATGTGATTTCGTCATCTGATTCATGACCACTTCGCTCGTCGCTCTCCTCTGCTTCATTAATAGTTTCAAAGACGACGAAGAGAAGCTTGCTTTTTCTTGATTCCATAAGGGCAGGATTACGGCTACTAAGTCGTGTTTTAATCTAAGATTGTATTTTACTATATCATAAAATATATTTAACCCTAATGTGGAAATCACATTTTGTCCCGTTATTTTGATTTCTTTTAAATTTCTCCTCAAGATAACGTGACTCATATTTGATAAAAATAAAAATTTAAAAAGCAAATAATTTGTATGATGGTATAACAAAATAGTAATTTAATAATTATTAAAATACAAAATAAATGAATTATGTGACGATATGTGAGGGAGAAAATTAAGATAACATTAGAATAATGAAAAATAAATAATTTTGCATTATTATATTATATTTTAAAATTTTAAAAATAAATAGTATTGACTTTTGTGAAATCAATTTTTTTAGTTATTGTAGTTATCATTTTTTGTTCAGACAGTTCATAGTTGCAAATAAGGACCGCAAGGGGTCGTAACCTTATGTGACTTGTTCTTAGGTGATGACCTAATGCCTACGTACCATTGTAAAGGGATCAAAGTCCAAGTAGTTTGAAGAGGTAAGTTTCATAGGAGCTGTTAGGCAGGAATGTTACTGTGATCCTCGTGTGCGGCTAGGACATGTATTTGTTGCTCAGGGCGGGCGAGCCACCTGATGGAGGTATATAGTATGTAAAGGATGAGAGAACATGGGTCTCTGGATATTAATTTGGGTAAGAGCAAGTGAGCTCTGTTATCTATCGATTGTGCTTGGTGTTGTTTTTCTCCACTTCTCTTAGTTGAGTACCCCAAGTGAGGGGTATTTATACTTGATGTAGGGAAGAACATGGTCGACCAACATTCTTATGCATAGTGCTCAACCCATGATCCCTGAGCTTCTCCCACATCTCTAATGCAGGAGAGTAAGTGAGGAAGCATGGGTGAAGGCCACGTATGAGACCATCGAGTGGTGCCACGTGTCACTGATCCGTGATCTGGTTAAGCTTTTAG
Source organism: Senna tora (assembly GCA_014851425.1). Classification (NCBI taxonomy): domain Eukaryota; kingdom Viridiplantae; phylum Streptophyta; class Magnoliopsida; order Fabales; family Fabaceae; genus Senna; species Senna tora. Next base: position 46,124,774 of record CM026264.1, read on the forward strand.
AAGGCCAGTGCCATGTGTCCATAAGAGGGAATATTATGGAGTTACATAAGTCCCCCAAGTCTATGGGTGTTGGGCGCTTGTGGACTTAAGTTATCTTTTTGCAAAGTGTTGGGGGCAAGGTCGCCCGCCATGAGTTGTTTGTAGAGTGAGAATGACCCCTAATTAGAGGAATGAGGGCGGTCGAACGTGCATTCGAGAGGACTTGAGTTTCTCTGAAGATTACTTCGAAGGAGTGGGTTGCCAAGGATGCCATGTGTCAGGATCTGGACGACTGTTGTCGCTCTGGATGTCTCGCAATCTTCTGCGAAGCTGCTTTTCTTTTATTTATTGTCTGCGTGTTTCTGAGGGGCACCGTCATTAGCCTTAGCTTTGGATTTCCCGCATATGCCCTTTGGTCTTTTGAAAGACTTTCGGGCTTCCGGGGGTACTTGGGTATTTTCCTAATGCAACTTCAAGGCTTTGAATCTGAGTCGTTCCCCTTTGCCGTGTGCCTGCTTGGATCAGACAATTGCAGCCTTGAGTGAGGGTTGGTGATAATTATTTCTTTTATGTTGCGGGATTCAAGGGTAGCTGAGATTTGAATCGTTGTGCCTTCCAGGTCCTTATAAATACCCCTACGATCGAAGCATCCTTTGAGTCATCATTTTCTTTTTGTGACTGCCGGACGTGTGCTTGAGATTGGAGTTACTTATCAGCTAATGGCTGAGAGCGTGGTGAGGGAGCCACCGGGAAATGTTGACCTTGGAGATGCCCAAGAGTAGATTGTATTTTGTAGGGTCTTTTTTATGCCAAGTGTAATAGGCAATTGTCTTACTTAATACATTAATGAAATGGAAACATTAATGAAATGACTTTTGTCTTTCAATTTATTTGTTCTCTTTTCACTTCTGGGTAAAAAGATATTATATAAGTATCGTGTGATCAAGATGGTTTTGCATGGATTTTATGTTCTGCTAGCATAGTTGGTGTACGAACGTTCGTTTAGGACTCCCTGTGGAGTAACTGCCTTTGTGAGGCTATTTTGTGTTCCAGAGAGGTTACTTGGACAAGTGGCAGCGTCTCGTGGGGAACTATTGTGTGATCTCGATAGTTTTCCAAGCATCTTCGGGGGCGGTCGGCCCCCCTTTGCCTTAAAAGGGCTTTTTGTGAGTTGACTTTGCAGACTTAGTTTGTAGTTGGTGTGGCTCATGTCTTTTTCAAAAAGGGAGTTTCTATTGATAGTAGACAAAATGGTTACAGTCGAAGTCCTACTGACCTTAGAAGGGTCTATTCTAAGAATGGTAAATCCTATCTTGCAAAATTATGAAAAAGACACGTATAACATATACTTAGCCGAAGTGTTTCGAGAGCGAAACACAAAGTTCATCAAAGAGTTGAAGCAGAGGTATTATCCCGACGGGCGGGTTCTTTAAGTGTTGCTCCTGACTCTTTGCCCTCTGGGGGATCCTTGCGAGGTTCTTTGGGGTCAGGGTGAGCGACCTTGATGGTCTTGGTTAAGCTTGCCACGTAGCAGGCTCGCGCCAGTTTCTGGTCTGCCGTGATTTCTTTGATTCCGTGTGGTGTCGGGAATTTCATGGTAAGTTGTGCCATGGACACAATAGCCTGGAGCTTGTTTAGGGACAGACGCCCTAGGATGGCATTGCATGCTAAAGGTGCCGAGACGATGATGAAATCCACGTTGAGGCTTGTTACCTTGGGTAGAGTGCCTATAGATGTGCGGGCTGATATGACTCCCTCTACAGGGACTTGGGCTCCGGAGAATCCAATGAGTGTGCTAGGAAATGGCCTCATGCTTGCCTCGTTCAAGCCAAGTTTCTTAAATGTGTCAAAGTAGAGGACGTCCGTTGAGGATCATTGGTTTATAAGGAATCCCCTTATCTCGTAGTTTTCTATGACTGCGGTTATGAGCATGGGGTCATCATGAACTGGCCCTTGGAGGTTTGAAAGGTCGAACGTGATCGGATCTTCCTTGGGCTCTTCCTCTTTTTTCCTTTGCTTGGGGACGTAATCGAGGGCAAGTATGGAGCGTTCTACCCTCTTCTTGTTATGAGGTTGTGAGGCAGTTCCCCTCTATAATCCTCCTGCATTGACATTAATTACCCCACAAAGGGGTGTTTGATCGCTATTGTCCTTTGGTCGCTCTCTACTGGCTCTACCCTCGTCCTTGATGTATCTACCAAGCTGCCCCTTTCATATCAAGTCCTCGATCTGGTCTTTGAGATGTATGCAATCGTTGGTCTCATGGCCCTAATCTTTGTGGAACTGGCAGTACTTGGACTTGTCCACAGGTTTTCCCATTTTTTGCCTCTTGATTTGAGGAGGGAAACTGAGCATGTCGGAGTGATAGATTTCATCCAGGACTCCAACGTGAGATTTGTTGAGGGGCGTATAACTGGTGAATCGCCCTGGGGGGAACGAGGTCGTGGTGGCGAGCGCTTTCTGTTATTTTTTTCCTTTGGACTTTGATTGTCAGCCGTTCCTTTCTCTTTCTTATTCTCTGACCGCTCCAGATCAGCTTTACTCACTAGGAATTTTCTCATCTTATCCTTTGTGATCTGGGCATTTTCTTCTTGGATAAATCACTTCGCTCTGTCCATTAGTTCCTGTAGGGTGGATACGGGACATCTATTGAGTTCACCGTAGAATTGTGAGCATCTGAGGCATTGTTTGATAATGAAGATGGTGAGTGCAACTTGGAGGCCTCTGACTTGGAGCGAGAGCCTCATTTTCTTGGTATTCTTTGCTACTGGCGAATTGAGTGGGGAATTTCTGAGCTAGCTGCTCGAAACTGTGGATTGAGTTTGTGGGCAGTAGCGAGAACCATCTTAGAGCTGCTTCTTTCAAAGTGGATGAGAATACTCGCCATTGTTGACCATCTTTCATACCGAGTATCGACATGGCCTAGTTAAAGGCTTTGAGGTGGTCCCGTGGGTCTGTCTTGCCTCCATAGGACTCTATATGGAAAGGCATCTTAAAGCCCATGGGGACATGCTCATTCATGACTTGCTGGGTGAAGGGGTGTCGCCCTCTCCCGTGGAAGTTGAATTCGGGCCAGTCATATTGGCCTGGGTAGACCGTGGATGTGCCATAGGAAGCGTATAGTTGTAGGCACCTGCCCATGACATATGTAGGTAAGATCCTGGTGAGTATTTTGGGACAGGCTGTCGCGGGTAGTCTGTAGTTTGACGGATTGCTTGTTCGGCGACCACTATTGGCCCTAGTTAGACAACTGGTGTTGGAGGCGGTGTGGTAAGCGATAGCCGGACGAACTCCATTGGTGGAGTTCCGAATTGTATAGGGAGCACTGGTAACGGGTTAGCTATCCCTTGTGGTAATACGTTTGAAGGCCCCGCGAGAGTTGGTGCACTTGTATTGGCTTGAGCCTGCGCCACTTGAGGGGGTCCTCCGTACATTTCTTGTTCGCATTCACGCATCCATGCTATTTCACTTTCATGAGCGGTTCTCGTTGGATTAATTGGTCCTTGGCTGCTCCCAAGTGGACATGGGACGTGTGGCATGCCGTAAGGATGTTGGGGGCATGCTTCCAGCCTGATAATTGGCATTTGGGAAATGTTTTTCGCGTTAACCATCTGGGGTGTTGTGGTGTTTTGCATCTGATTCACGGTTGAAACTCCTGCCTCTACCGTGGCAGTGTTAGCGTCAGTTGTTCCCTGTCTATTTCGCATACTGCATCTTGGAGCACTTGCGTCACTCGTGGCAGTGGGTGCATTTGAGTCAGCCATGATAGTTACCTGTTAAGAAAATAAAAAAAAGGGTTGCCGAGTGATAAGTGTATACTCCTACTCCCTGAAATAGATTGTCGTTTACCGGTATAATGTGCAAGGCATTGTAGTCTGAGAAGGACCGCAGTGGGCACCAATGAAATTGTCATTTTTTGTTCAGACAATTCATAGTTGCAAATAAGGACCGCAAGGGGTTGTAACCTTAGGGGACTTTTCCTTAGGTGATGACCTAGGTGCCTACGTACCCTTATTAAGGGATTAAAGTCCATATATTTCGAAGAGGGAACGTCCATAGGAGCCGTTAGGCAGGAATGTTACCTGTGATCGCCGTGTGCGGCTAGGATGTGTATGTGTTGCTCCGGGCGGGCGAGCCACTTGATGGAGGTATATAGTACGTAAAGGATGAGAGAACATGGGTCTCTGAATAGTAATTTGGGTAAGAGCAAGTGAGCTATGTTATCTGTCAATTGTGCTTTGGTGTTGTTTTTCTCCACTTCTCTTAGTTGAGTCCCCTAAGTGAGGGGTATTTATACTTGATGTAGGGAAGAACGTGGTCGGCCCACATTCTTGTGCATAGTGCTCGACCCATGATCCTTGAGCTTCTCCCACGTCTCTAATGCGGGAGAGTATGTGGGAAAGCTTGGGTGAAGGCCACGTATGATATCATCGAGTGGTGCCACGTATCACTGACCAGTAGCCTAGTTAAGCTTCTAGAAGGCCAGTGCCACGTGTCCATAGGAAAAAATATTATGAAGTTACAGTTATTAAACATGTATTTGATTCATATTTCTTAAATTTTAAAATAAAATAAATTATTATTTTTAATGCAAGAAAAATAATATTTTTAAAATATATTTTACTAATAAATTAATTTTTTTTTTTAAATTTTCAAAAGAGTGGAGTGTATGTTTTTAAAATAAGAGGACGAGTATATAATCATTTAAGGGAAAATAGTGGAAGACTATACTTTTCAAAATTTATATAATATTATATCATTTTTTTTGGAGAGAGAGAGAATCAAATTGTAAAATTAATAAATCAATAATAAATACGGGAGGTTTCACATGCACGTACTGCATATCAAATATTTTTAATGCATAAAATATAATATAAATTATTTTTATTATTAATTTAAAAATAATAAATTAAAAATTAATTTATTTTTGATAACTATCATTGTCGTTATCCTTTGAAAAAGTACCACTACTACTATTCTTATTTCTATTTTTCATTATATTCTCATATCTTGTATTTTTTTTTAGTTATTTAAGTACTAATTTGAGAGATCATTGACCAAAAGATGTCAAAATCATATTAATATAGATAATTTTATGAATTTGGCATAATTCATTCTAAATATAATCAGATTGTATTAATTAATAAAACATGAAGAATAGGACAACTGGACAAGGCAGATTGGAGAAGTGGTATTCACTTTTCGTTCTTTTGCCAACAAAATTATGTGTACGTATGAATCGTGTCATACATTGCACAAATGCTAGTAACACGTTGGGAACATCTATACGGATGAATTAATTCCATGTGATAAATGTTTATCATCCCAAAATTAAAATTTCAATAAAATTTATATTATATACTAGAACTATAAATTAAAAAATAAAGTGATGGTTTGATGAGTTAACTAAGATTCGAATCTTTTTAAAGTTTTATTTTGTGAACATCATTTTTATGGAGATTTTTTAGCTATGATTGAATAAAAGGCCAAATAACTCTTTTGGTCCTCAACGTTTGCACCAAGTTTAATATTGGTCCTCAACGTTTCAAAAAGTTATTTTTGGTCCTCAACGTTTTTATTTTGGTCAAAATTGGTCCTTCAGCATAACTCCGTCTGATTTTTTTTGTTAAATGCTGACGTGGAAGGCTTATGTGGCGCACCCTCTCTCCTACGTGTCATATTTGGATGATATGACACCCTCCCTCACTCCAACTCAGCAAAATGACGTCGTTTTACTGAGTTGGAGTGAGAGAGAAGTGATGCAAAACGGCTTCGTTTTGTTGAATTGGAGTGAGAGAGGGTGTCATATCATCCAAATATGACACATAGGGGAGAGGGTCTGCCACATAAGCCTTCCACGTCAGCATTTAACAAAAAAAATCAGACGGAGTTATGCTGGAGGACCAATTTTGACCAAAATAAAAACGTTGAGGACCAAAAATAACTTTTTGAAACGTTGAGGACCAATATTAAACTTGGTGCAAACGTTGAGGACCAAAAGAGTCATTTGGCCTTGAATAAAATTTTTGTAGTTTAGGCTTGTACAATAATTTTTTGGATTGGACTTCTGTTGGTTTCCTCAACATGCTATTCGCGTATTGTCCAATAGTACTTAGGGTAGGCAATGGGTACTCAATAAATAGGTATCTGATGGTATCTGTAACTACGGGATATTCCGCCTTGGGACACGTGGCACTAAACTTCCAAAAGCCTAGCAGCAGCTCACACTAGCAGCACGTGGCACCACTTATCGGCTACTTGCGTGGCCCTTGCCCATGTCACTTCGCGGAGACTCCCACTTAACGAGACGTGGAAACTCGTTGGGCATCGTGGGATGACCCACGTCCCACGATCGAGCACGTCCTCCCCACACCTAGTATAAATAGACCCTCACCCGAGGGGCTAAAAGACACACAAGATCAAGGATTATAGCACTAGATCCGAGACATCTCAAATACTTCCAGAGGGCATTACTCATAGCCATTCTAGCAGGCATTCTGACCACTCTCAAACACCTTACGCACATCCTCCACACATTCCGAGCTCCGCCGTAGGCTCCGTTAGGTCCAACCACCGGTAGGCTCATGTCCGTCCCCAGAGCATCCCACCAACAGGGCTTCCAGCAGCTCTTAGAGACCCGAGCTGTCTTACACTAAGGCAACCTTTCACGAGCGGCTCGCCCGCCTGGAGTACCTTAAGCACGTCTTAGTCGCACACGGCCCAATACAACTAACTACCTTGCCTAACGGCTCCTATAGACGTCACCATGACAAATTATGTGGACTTTTATCCCTTCCGAAGGGTACATAGGCACCTAGGTGCATCACCTAAGGACAAGTCCCTCAAGGTTAAGACCCCTTGCGGTCCTTAATTGCAAATTACAATTATCTGAACAAAAAATGATAGTTACAGTGGCGCCCACCGCGGTCTTCCTCTGACCCCAATGCCTTGCGCACTCTACTGCTAAACGACATTTCTTTTTCGGGGAGTAGGAGTATATACCTAACACTCAGAAACCCGTATTTTTACCTTTTTATACAGGATACATTATAGGATGACCGACTCAAACGCCCCCACAGCCACGATCGACGCAAGCGCTCTGAGGCACAGCGCAAGGAATAGGAAAGGAACGGACGAAACGGTCACAATCGAAGCAGGCGGTTCGAATACAACTCAAACCCAGAATGCCTCAACGACGCAGGTAGTTGTTACGGAAACTGTGGTCCAGAACCCAGCACCTGGAGAGGAAGCCTGCCCCTAACATCCTAATGGCATGCCGCATGTTCCTTGCCCTACAGTCGGCAATCAAGAAACAACGGAGCCAACGAAGAACCCGCGGGAGGTTGAGCTCGCCCGCCTTGAGGCAGAAATAGCAGCCCTATGCGAACAGCAGTGGGAGGAGAACAGGAACCCTCGCCTAAACAAGCGCAGGCGCCCAACTACCATTGGTACCACACGGCGCGGCAGTAGGGACCTCCAGCGACCCTACCAACCTACCCGCAATACAGTTTGGGACCCTGCCAATGGAGTTTGCACGACTATCGCTAACAGCACCATCGCCCCCAACGGTAGTCCCTCCTAGACCAGCAATGGTTGCAAGACAAGTAGCGCACCCCGTTACGAGTTTTCCGCAACTGCCAGTCCCAAACCACCCATCGGGATCCTACCTCCACATGCCCTAGGCAGGTGCCTACAACCCGTACGCCCCTGCGGCACAACTGCTTACCAGTGGCCGGGTTTCGACTTCCAGAGAAAGGGGAGACATCCTTTTACCCAACAAATCATGAACGAGCACGTGCCTATGGGCTTCAAGATGCCTTTCCACATAGAACCCTATGGCGGAGAAACTGATCCACGAGATCACATTAACACCTTCAACTCGGCTATGTCGATATTAGGCATGACAGACGGTCAACAATGCCGAGTCTTCTCGTCGACCCTGAAAGAGGTGGCCCTAAGGTGGTTTTCGCTGCTACCCACCAACTCGATCCATAGCTTCGAACAATTGGCGCAAAACTTCCTTACACAGTTCGCCAGCAGCAAGGAATACCAAAAGAACGAGGACTCCTTCATTGGTTTTCACCAAGAAGAAGGTGAAATCCTGCAAGCCTTTCTGACCCGCTTCACCAAACTCTCACTCCAGGTCTGAGGCCTCCAGGACAACGTCACCATCTTTTTCATCAAACAAGGTCTCCCATGTTTGCAGTTTTACGGGGAACTCAACAGGTGCCCCGTCTCCACCTTACAGTAGCTAATGGACCGTGCAGAATGGTTCATCCAGGAAGAAAACGCGCAAATCGCCAAAGACAAGATGAGAAAGTTCCTGATAAGCAGGTCCGACATGGAATGAGCAGAAAAGAAGAAGGAAAAAGCGGTAGCGAAAGGCCAAACCTCCAAGGAGAAAAACAACAGAAAGCGGTCGCCCCTCGACCACGGACGCCTCCCAGAGGACGATTCACGAGCTACACTCCCCTTAACAAATCTCATGTCGGAGTCCTCAAAGAAATCTACCACTCGGAGAGCTCTAGAGAAGGGTGCAGAGAAGCCATCCATTCCGTTGAAAACCTCTCCCTACGGAGACGCTCAAGTTCCTCGACTGCCAGAAGCATGCCATACATCCTCTACAACAGCAACTCTCCCCAGAGATCAGCAACGTCGCTGACCTTCTCTTCAGCCGCCAGCCAACCAGAAAGGTTCTCGTTAGCGCTAGCCTCCGCACTCCGCAAAGCTTTGCGAAGAGAGTGCAACTCCTGCCGGCGCCTCTCAGCATCCTCCCAACGGACGGACAGCTCCCCTGCGAGTCTTCTCCAATTCTGAGCAAATAAGTTTAACCTCGGAAGGATGTTCGACCTCAGCCTTAAGACGAGCCACCTCGTGAGTCAAGGACCTAATTTCACGTCCTTGGTCCTCACACTCTAACTCCTTCGCGAATAGGTGGCCGCGCACGTCCGCCAACCTCTTCTTGGAGACCTCCAAAGCTTGGCTCATAGTAGTTGCAACGCCGAAAACCCGGTCCCTGTCAAGGCGGGTTTCCTCCTGCAAAAAGACAAAAAGTCAAGATACGGAGGAAAACCTAGAATAGTAGAGCACTAGGATAGAAAAAGCTCACCACACACATCTCCCACTCAAGGCCAGCCTGATGGAAGTCAGCTAATGCTTCAGCAACTTTGCCCAAGCCTCAAACAACAAGATTAATGGGGGAGGTGTCCAGCCCCCTGGCTTCCCTCTCTCGCATCTCCACGGGGAAGCGCCTACCCAAAGCCACCAGCTCGAAGGGAAGTCCCCCCTTTGGTGGCCCGACGGGTTCAGAAGGGCCGACACTCGACCCCGGAACAACATCCTTTGTGGCAGCCATTTGACTCACCACTACATTCCCTCTATTAGAGATGGCCCCGGCCTCCGCAGCCGCGTCGTAAACCTCTGCAATTCTGGCTGGAGCCTCAGCCACAAAATCATTAGCCAGAACCCGAATCACAGCAGGATCATCAGGAGGCTTCTCAACCGACGTCCTGGCCTTCTTGGCAGCAAGTTGATTAAACCCACCAGCGGAACTTGGGACTAGAGGACGAGTCAACAAAATCACCATCATAGGTGATTGACGAACATGAACAGAAGTGGGAACAGAGGTTGGAACAATGCCCTCCACAAAGCCTTTGCCCGCGCGTCCGCCTGGTCAGAACTCCGCTAGGCCACTTGTGATGATAACCGTGGCCACGCACCGGAAGGTCGTCTTTTGAACCCTCCTTCTCTACCTTTGGGTACCTCCACCGCAGAGGCCCCCATTCTCTCCCTCTCTCCGGGCCACCACCATCACCTATCCCATCTTTCCTCCTCTTTTCCCTTTAGAGATCCTCTTGCCGGCAGATTTTATCAGAAGATGGCGGTACGGGAAGACGTCCGTCTCTCCTGCCTCCAACAGTTACCTCGGCAGAAGTGTCCACCACTACCCCTGGAGAAAGATCTTGCTCAGATTTCTTTCCCTTACTCTGACCACCGTCAAGAGTACGGCTAAGAGGAGGAGAAGAAGAAGAAGGGAGATCCTCTAAATCAGTGAAATCGAAAGGATAAAAGCTATCATCATCACCAACCATGGCAAAATCTCATTAAAAACAAAGGGCAAAAAAGGAGAGAGGGGTAAGAATATGAGAAAATAAGGCAAGAAGGAAAGAGAACGAAGGACAGCGAGAAGGTAAAACCACAAACTTTCAAACGCTAGACATTTATAGGGAACTCAGAGGCATGACGATTCGAAAATCTTAGCCCCCTCGTATCCCGCAACGGATAGAAATAATTATCCTATACACCCGGCCTGAGCTACAACCGTCCACCTAGACCGAACACGTAGAGGAAAAGAGTGGCTCAAATTCATAGCTTGGGCAGTAGAGGCACAAAGACCAAAGAGCCCTTGGAAACCAGAGGGTCTTTTCGGAAAATCCTCAACCAAGACTAATGATGGCTGCCCTCGGAAACGAACCCGCATTAAATGAAGGGAAAACGACGACAAAACACTCAAGATCAGCGGTACTTATCAAAACCCTGAAGCGTGGCACCCGGAGCAGCCCGCTCCTTCAACAAGCAACCCTCAGAAAAATTTCTTGCTAAGTCACTGACTGCGGACGAGCCCGACCAGAGGAGAGCATGAAATCCTCCGCACACCCCCGAGGGGCACTTCGGGAAATCCTCCTCTGCGCAATGATGACTCCTCTCGATAAGTCACGTACTTTCTGTAGAGACGGCTTGAAAACTTGCTGAGGAAGTCATGCATTCAGCCACTCGAAACAAGACGTGTGGCACCCTCCAAACGTCTCCACTCCTACGGAGGGAAACAAAGGGACACCACTTCGCGATTCGGACGATCAGCTCGTGGTAACCAAACTTACTTGCGGGCGAGCTCTTCTTTACTAAGGCAGTAGAAATTCCTAAGTAGCTTACAGACAAGAGAACTTAAGTCCACGGGGGACTTATGCAACTACGGAATATTCTGCCTTGGGACATGTGGCACTAAGCTTCCAGAAGCCTAGCAGCAGTACACGCTAGCAGCACGTAGCACAACTTATCCGCCACTTACGTGGCCCTTGCCCACATCCTCTCACGAGGACTCCCACTCAACGGGACGCGGAAACTCATTGGGCATTGTGGGACGACCCACATCCCACGAGAACGTGGGTCGAGCACATCCTCCCCAAACTTAGTATAAATAGACCCTCACCCGGGGGACTAAAGGACACGAGATCAAGGACTATTACACCAGATCCAAGACATCTAAAGTACCTCTAGAGAATGTTAACCGTAACCATACTAGCATGCATTATGAGCACTCTTAAACACCATACACAACATCCTTCACACATCTCGAGCTCTGCCGTATGCCCCGTCAGGTCCAACCACCGACAGACTTATCTCTGTCCCCGGAGCATCCCACCAATAGGGCTTCCAGCAACTCTCAGAGACCCGAGCTCTCTTACACTAAAGCAACCTCCTAAGAGCAGCACGTCCGCTCGGAGTACCTTAAAGCACGTCTTAGCCGCACACAGCCCAATACAGGTAACTACCTTGCCTAATGGCTCCTATAGACGTCACCATAACGAACTACGTGGACTTTGATCCCTCCCGAAGGGTACGTAGGCACCTAGGTGCATCACCTAAGGACAAGTCCCCCAATGTTAAGACCCCTTGCAGTCCTTAATTGCAAATAACAATTGTCTGAGCTAAAAACGACAGTTACACTTTCTAACATTGTCATATGTCATTCTGTCACATGTAGATATTACTCCGAACTCAACATCTACAAGTATAACTCTTAATAAATACCAAAATTCAAAAGGAATTTCTAACCCACTGTATATTGTGATTCAAGACTCTACATTTGAACAATGTTAGTGAAGGTATAGTTGTTATTCTCAATATTTTAAAACATGTCTCATAATTATACTTCAATGTTAATTATTATAAACATCATAAATATATTTTCACATACAAATTATTCTCTTGCAACTTTGATAGAATACTTGGATATTGGGTTGCTTACATATGAATTTGAATTTTGTGGGGCAATGTTTTGGCATGAAGAATGGGTAAACAAGACTAGGGGATGTAGAAAACCCAAGTTTTCATTATGTTGTGTTCAGAGGAAAGTTGTCCTTCGGTCAATGAAGAAGCCCCCCTGAAATGCTTGAAAAGTTGCTTGTTATGAACGATGTTAGTAGTAGAAATTTTAAAAAGAGGATAAGATCTTATAATAACAATGTTGCTTTTACATCAATGGGTGGTAAAATAGACAATTATGCAAATAATGTCAAAGGACCATGTCTTTAGACTTCATGGTTAGAATATGCATCTCATAGGTGGCTTACTTCCATTACCTGGTGAAAGGCCTAGGCTTTCACAGTTGTATATATATGACACAAAGAATGAAGTCTTAATCGTATGCGAGTTGCTAGGTCACAATTCTATGAACATATAGTTTTTTATTTCCTTTCAAATTCATGTTAACTTTATACTACAGGAAGACCCTTGCAATGCAACTATAATTATTCAGCTATCTCAAATGCTTGATTCTGTGAATCCTTTAACGAAAGTTTCTAGGTTTGTTAAGGATCATCCTTCAGCATCAAATAGAGATAATCTTAGACTTAAGTTAATAAAGAAGCGTCATTCGGAGGATAGGGTATACAACCTTCCAACTGCTGATGAGATAGCTGCTTTCATTGTTGGGAATTTTGATATATATAATGGAGAGAAAGACATTATTGTTAAGAAAAGATCTGGTACCTTTCAACGTATTAATGAACTACATTCTTTATATTTTCCCATGCAATATCCGTTGTTGTTTCCTTTTGGAGAAGATCGTTATCGACAAGATACATTATTCAGATATAGTGCTCTTAATTCAAAAACGAAAGAGAAGAATCTTAATCTTAGACAATATTTTGAATGCATACTGCAGGATAGACGTTCACAGTTCAATATATATATTTCTCAGATCAAGAAAGCTGTCACGAAAATTTATTGTAAATGGTTATACAATGATTGAGTCTCAACGATTGTTTTTCATAAGGCTTCATCAGCAAAACCTTTGTGCCGATAGTTATATAACTTTAACACAATCATTATCTAGAGATCAAACTATGTCAGTAGGTATTGGAAAGAGTATTATTCTTCCATGTTCATTTACTGAAGGAGAGAGATATTGTCGAGAGAATTTTCAGGATGTAATAACAATTTGCATCAACTATGGGATTCCTGAGCTATTATAACTTTCACATGTAATCACAAATGGTAAAAACTAACTAGATTATTTGAGAGCATGAACTGCACAGCTCAAGACCGGGCTGATTTGCTGTCAACGTACATTCAAGATTAAACTTAATTCTCCAATGAGGGATATTACCAAGGAATTCTTATCTAGCTCTTGCAGAGCAGGTATAATTCTTATATGTAGGGATTGTTATAAATATAATGTAAAAGGAGTATAAAGAGAAGAAAAAATAGAGACAAGATGGAAAAAAGAAGTGTGATCATATCATTCATCTTTCTTGGTGTGTCCACAACTCTTGTGTACACCCTCTATTTATATGATTACAATGATAACCTTCAATCATAGGTTACAAAGACTTAAACATGGTAATATAATTTCTCATCAATGGAATAAATCCTAATCAATTTGAGGTTATGCAAATCACATTCATTTGGAGGTTTTAGGAGAGTAATGGACATCCATTTTATATTATTTACAACACTCTCCTTTAGATGTCCATTAACCAAAGATGTGCCTCATTAAAACCTTACTAGGAAAAATCCTATGGGAGAAAAACATAGTGAAGGAAAAAGAGTACACAATTATAATAATACTCCCATCATAAGATGCCTCATTAAAAACCTTTACTAGGAAAACCCAGTGGGACAAAACCTTAGTAAAGGAAAAAAGAGTACAACACATATCTCCACCTCATTATAGCATCATTGAAGATCTTTTAATCGGTGTATTTCTATTTTGTGAATAAGCTTCTCGAAATTTATGGTTGGCAATGCCTTAGTGAAAAATCTGCTAGATTATCACTTTAAACAAATTTGTTGGACATCAATCTCACCATCTTTATGAGATAATGAATAACTCTGGTGAGATATGCTTAGTTATATATCATTTGATACATTGATAACACCCATATTTACCCTACTATTTGATGCTATTTGGCATGATTTTATAGAATGTATTGAGCCATATAGCTTACGTAGAAATTATTTTCGGGTAATTAGGGACTAAATTGCAATCTTGCTAATTCTTTCGTTTTAATATTTAAATTGTGATAATTCCATAGTTTTAATTCTTGTGCTTTTGATTGATCATATTTGGGACTTTCACAATTGATTTTGGATGTTTTCTAGATCATTCAAAAGAAGATTAGCAAGAAGATCAATTTCAAGCTCATAACCCGTGCTCACGGAAGGAGAAAACACCTTTACTAAAGCTACCCGCTGGCAGTGGGGTACACTAGTAAACACAGCAGAATACACAATTTTTATGTAGCAAATCCGTTTTTGAGTGATTCGGGTCGGGCCCAACTCGTCCATTTAGCCTTAAATGACCTAAAACACTTGGGGAAAACCCTAACAAGGAGAACTCCTTCATCCTTCAACACTTTCCATCTCTTTTCTCTCATCCCAGTCCATCTTCTCCATTTCCATTCTTCTTCTTCCCCATTTTTCTTTTTTTCACCTACATCCATGACTGCCATTGAAAGGCTGGAGCTTGGTAGAGCTTCCTTCATCAACATGGAGAGCTAAGCTTCTTGGGCTAGAGGAGATTTCATGAAGGCTATGAGCATTGAAACACATATAAGGAATTCATTATTCTTTCCACTTTTTCTTTACACATTCATGGATTTGTATTGAACCAAGGATTTATGGTTGTAATTCCTTGTGGATTGATTTTTGTTTGTTTACATATGTGATTAGTGACTTAGATTCATGAATGTTTGTAATTATGTTTAATTATTGTAACTTCGGAATATTCTACCTTGGGACACGTGGCACTGACGTTCTAGAAGCACGACCCCAGCACCAGCTGGAGACACGTGGCACCACCCATCCATCAGTTACGTGGCCTTTGCCCACGTCACCACACGGAGCTTCCCCTCGACTAGACGTGGGATCTCCACCAAGCCTCGTGGGTCGAGCACGATCTCCCCACACACAAGTATAAATAGACTTTCACTCGGGGGACTCAGATATATATTCAACCCTGGGCAGAATTACAAACAACTTGAAGGATTATCACATATCAACCCCTTAGATACACCTCACGTGTACTTTCATCTCCTCGAGCCCTGCCGTTGGCCCTCCGTTTAGGCCAACCTCCGACCGGCTCACCTCTTCCTCAGAGCACTTCGCTTACAGGGCTTCCAGCAGCCCTTAGAGACCATAGCTTTCTCCCACTAAGGCAACCTCCCACAGAGCGGCTCGCCCGCCCGGAGTACCTTAGGCTCGTCTTAGCCGCACACGACCCAATACAGGTAACAACCTTGCTTAACGGCTCCGATAGACGTCACCATGACGAACTACGTGGACTTTGATCCCTCCATAAGGGTACATAGGCACCTAGGTGCATCACCTAAGGACAAGTCCCCCAAGGTTAAGACCCCTTGCGGTCCTAAATTCACATTACAATTGTCTGAGCAAAAAATGACAGTTAGAGTGGCGCCCACCGCGGTCTTATTCAGACCACAATGCCTTGCGCACTCTGCCGCTAAACGACATTTGTTTTTTCGGGGAGTAGGAGTATACACCTAAAACTCAGAAACCCGCACTTGTTTTTTGTTTTGATCTCCAATACAGATACAGAACACGATACGTCATGACCGACTCGAACGTTCCTGCCACCACGACTGACGCCAGCGCCCTGAGGCGCAACGCGAGGAATCGTCAGGGAACGGCCGAACCGGTCAGAACCGAGGCAGGCAGATCAGGCAACTCAGCCTGAAAGCTCCTCAATAACACAAGTAGTCGTCATGGAGACCGTGGTCCAGAACCCGGCATCCAGAGAGGAAACCTGCCCTCAGCACCCTACGACATGCCACAGGTCCCTTGCCCCACAACCGGTGGTCAAGAAGTGGCAGAGTCAGCGAGGAACCTGCGAGATGTTGAGATCGCCCGCCTCGAGGCAGAAGTAGCGGCTCTACGCCAACAACGATGGGAAGAGGACAGGAGCCTCGCCCCAGCAAATGTGAGCACTTAGCTACCCATAGTGCCACACGGTGCGACGGCAGGGACCTCTAGCGACCCTACCGGCTTGCCCACAATTCAATTTGGGACCTTACCCATGGAGTTCGCATGTTTGCCACAGACAGCGGCACCACCCCCAACGGTGATCCCACCTGGACCTACCATGGTCGTCGGACAGGCAGCACGACCCATTATGAACTTTCCACGACCACTGGTCCCAAACTACCCTCCAGGGTCCTACCTCCACATGCCATGGGCCGTAGCCTACAACCCATACGCAGCCGCCGGTGCAAATGCATACCAGTGGCCCGCGATCGACTTCCAGGGAAGAGGGAGACACCCCTTCACCCAACAAGTCATGAATGAGCACCTACCCATGGGTTTCAAGATGCCCTTCCACATAGAGCCTTATGGAGGAGAAACTGATCCACGAGATCACCTGAATACCTTCAACTCGGCCATGTCGATACTAGGTATGACGGACGGTCAACAATGCCGGGTCTTCTCATCAACTCTAAAGGAAGCCGCCTTGAGATGGTTCTCCTTGCTGCCCACCAATTCGATCCATAGCTTCGAGCAACTGGCTCAGAACTTTCTTACACGGTTCGCCATCAACGAAGAATATCAAGAAAATGAGGACTCCTTCATTGGTCCCCGCCAAAAGAAAGGAGAAACCGTACAAGCTTTCCTATCCCGCTTTTCCGAGCAATGGGAGACTCTGCAAGACTTCCTGGCTCGCTCCCCTAGATCCTCGCTCCAAGGCCTCCGGGACGCCATCGCCATCTCGGTCATAAAGCAAGGCCTCTGATGTTCTCGATTCCGCGAGGACTTGAGCGAATGCCCCGTCTCCACCTTACAAGAGCTTTTGGACGGTGCGGAACGGTTCATTCAAGAGGAAAACGCCCAGATTGCCGAGGACAAAATGGAAAATCCTAGTAGATCAAGCCAACACAGAGCGGGCAAAGAAGGGGAAAACATGAACTAAGAGCCAAGCCCCTAAGGAAAAAAGCGGTAGGGAAAGGTCGCCTCCTCGACCATAAACACCTTCCCGAGGACGGTTCACGGGCTACACTCCCCTCAACAGATCTCACGTTGGGGTATTGGAAGAGATTTATCATTCCGACATGCTCACATTCTCCCCGCAAGTCAAAAGGCAGAAAATGGGAAGATTAGTGGACAAGTCCAAATACTGCCAGTTCCACAAGGATCACGGACATGAAACCAACGACTGCATCCACCTGAAGGATCAGATCGAGGACCTAATTCGGAAAGGGAAACTCGGCAGGTGCATCAAGGAGGAAAGCAGGGCCAATTCCGAGCACCCCCGGGAAGCTGACGGCCAAGCGCCTACCCGCGGGGTCATCAGCGTCATAGCGGGCGGATTATAGCACGGTACCTCCTCCCTACCATAGAACAAGAAGAGGATGAAACGCTCCATACTCGCTCTAGACTACGCTCCAAAGCACAAGAAGAAGAGCGAGGCCAAGGGAGACCTCATCACCTTCGACCTCACTAACCTAGAGGGACCAGTCCACGACGACCCCATGGAAGTGACCGCGATCATCGCCAACTACGAAGTTAAGAGAGTCTTGATCGACCAAGGATCCTCAGTAGACGTTCTCTACTTCGATACCTTCAGAAAGCTCGGGTTAAACGATGCCAGCCTCAGGCCCTTCCCCGGCACGCTCATTGGATTCTCAGGAGCCCAGGTTCCAGCAGAAGGAATTATCACTACCCGAACAACAATGGGCACTCTGCCAAAAGTCACGAGCCTTGATGTAGACTTCATCATTGTTTTAGCACCATCAGCATACAATGCGATCCTAGGGCGACGGTCCCTAAACAAGCTCAGAGCTGTAGTGTCCACCGCGCAGCTCACAATGGAGTTCCCAACACCTCACGGGGTTGGAGAAATCATGTCGGACCATAAATTGGCGCGAGCATGCTATGCAGCTAGCCTAACCAAGACCGTCAAAGTCGCCCACCTGGGTCCCAAAGAAACACGCGAGGAACCCTCGAGGCTAAAGAGTCAGGAGGAAAGAAGCCAGAGTCCGCCCGCCCGGACCTTACCTCCGCTTAAGACTCTGAACGCACTTTGCATTTCATCTTTAAGTCAAGTCATATGCGTCTCTACTTTGAATTTATGATTTCCAGCCTGGCCAAGGCTCGCCTAACTTGGGTAATCCGAATGTAAACATTTTGCTTACCTTCAGCCTGCCCAAGGCTAGCCCGACTGAGGCTGCACGAATGTACTCATTTTGTTTGTTATTGAAAGCATTCATTTTTCAATTAGAGACAAGACTTCAACTTTGCAAAGTACTTGCGTAAGTCCTACCACGGACGACGGGCTCAATCGCCAAAGAAACGTTAAGCGACCCCAAGCCAAGCTAAAATTTCCCCAAAAGCGCGGTAAACAAACCCCTTTGGTGCGAAAACCACAAAACGAACGTTCGACGAACCACGCTAGCAATACGCATACAAACTGTCCTGATCACACAGTGCTCATGCAAAAAAATCTTTTTACCCAGATGTAAAGAGATAACCACAAAAAGAGAAAATGCAAACACGTACAACTTTTTACCCTGAAGTAAAAAGGAAAGCAGGAAAAGCTCTTCACAAAAAGCATTCTCATTACTACAAAAATGAAAGGGCGTCCGCCCATGTACAAAGGGTAAACACCCCAAAAATTACATAAACCTAATCTTGGGCATCCCCAAGATCTACCTAAGTCTCGGCCCTAGCCGACTCCACGTGGTCAACACCTCCCGACGACCCCCGCCTGGTCGCCTCAGCCAGCTGCTGAGAAGTAGGTCCAATCCCTGGAGCTCGCCCACCAATTCGGGACAACACTTGGCGATCCACCAAGCGATCTGTCAGTTAACGAAGATAAGCAAGATTCAACGGAGGGTCCGTTTCCGCCCGACCGCGAAGCTCACCCTAAAAAACCTCTAGGGAAGGATGCAAGGAAGCCACACACTCCGTTGGGAATCTCTCCCCACGGAGACGCTCGAGCTGCTTAACCGCTAGGAGCATGCCATACATCCTCTGTACGGATAGCTCCTCCTGACAATCGGCGACGTCGGCAACCTTGCCCTCAGCTGCCAGCCGACCAGAAAGATTCTCAGCAGCACGAGCCTCCGCATCCCGTAGAGCCTCACGGAGCGAATGCAACTCCTGCTGACGACTCTCAGCGTCATCGCGACGGACGGCCAGCTCCCTGCGAGCCCTCTCCAACTCCAAGCGGAGAAATGCAACCTCGGAAGGATGACCAACTTCAGTCTTGAGGCGGGCAACCTCCACGGTCAAGGACTTAACTTCCCATCCTTGACCCTCACACTCCCGCTCCTTGGCAGACAGCTGCTCCCGCACGTCCGCCAACCGCTTCTGGGAAACCTTCAGAGCCCGGCTCCTAGAGGCCGTAACGACGGAAAACTGATCCCGGTCGCGGCGAATCTCCTCCTCCAAGAAGCGCGCACATACACAGTGGAGTCAGGAAAAAACCCATCACAAAAACAAAACACCAAAGACGAGGGAACTTACCACATGCTTCTCCCACTCAAGTCCAGCCTGGTGGAAGTCGGCCAACGCCTCAGTAACCCGGCTGAAGCCTCGAACAGCAATATTCAGGGGCAAAGTGTCCAGCCCCTTGGCCTCCCTCTCCCGCATCTCCACGGGGAAGCGTGTGCCCAATGGGTTCAGAAGGGCCGGCACTCGAACCAAGAACAACATCTCTCGTGGCAACCGCTTGACTCACCACTACATTCCCTCCGTGAGGGAACTCTGGCCTCTATGACCACATCTCCAGACCCAACAACCTCCACAGTCGCAGGATCACCCGCCGCAGCCTGAGGGACAGAAGAATCTCGGACAGGCTCCTTAACGGCCACCCTGACCCTCTTAGCAGGAGGCTGATTCACCCCCTCAACAGGGCTGAGGACGGGTAGAAAGGATCACCCTCATGGGTGACTGAAGGACGGAAGCAGAAGTGGTAATAGAGGTAGGAACAGGGGCAAAAATAGGAACAACGTCCCCCGTCGGAGCCTCCGCCTGGGCATCCTCCCGGTTAGTACTCCGCCGTACGACCTGCAGAGACGATCGCAAGTCAGCCCCAACAGGACGCCTCTTGGGACCACCTTCCATGCTTTTAGCCGGCTCCGTCGGAGAAGTTCTTCTCCTTCCACTTTCCCGGAGTCCGCTAGCGTCGACATTTCCGTCTTTCTTCCTCCTCTCCCTCGGAGGAACCTCTTGACGGCGCTCCCCTTTGGAAGACGGAGGCACCGGAAGCCGTCTTTCCCTCTCACCACCAGTAGGCACCGTGGCAGGTACCACAACTGAAGCATCAACAACAACCCCCGATGACAGGCCCTACTGACCATTCTTCCTCCCCCCGCTCCTGCCAGTATCACGGGTCCAGGCCAGAGGAGGAAGGGGAGGGGCAGAGGAAGGAAGATATTCCAAATTGGTGAAATCGAAAGGGTAGTAGCTGTAATCGTCACCTCCACCGGCCATTGAATTCAAGAAGTGAGAATTAAACAGGAAAGAGCAGATAAAACAGAGGCAACGGAGAAAGGTGAATGGAAATGTAAAGCCACAAGCTTTCAAACATGGGGCATTTATAGGGCACCCAAAGGCGCGACGATTCAAAAACTTCGACCCCTCGAATCCTGAAACGGATAAAACCCCTTATCCTTTGAAGTCAAACCCAGTTGCAACCGCCTGCCTCAACCGCATACGTGGAAAGAAGCAACGGACGGGATACATGGCCAGGGCAAAGGAGACGCAAAGACCGAAAAGCCCCTGCGAACCCAAGAGTCGCTTCAAAACATTCGAGGGCCTTTTCGCAAAACTCTCCACCCAAGCAAATGATGGCTACCCTCGGAAACGAAACCGCATTAATGAGGGAGAAACGGCGGCAAGGCGCTTTAATGACAGAAGCACCCGTTCAAGCCCTGACGCGTGGCACCAGCAACAAAGCCCGCTCCCTCAATAAAATAGCCCTCTGCAAGGAAGCCACCGTCAGCTGCCAACCACTGGCCAGAAGAGAGCTCTTCGAAAAATGACCAAAGCATTCCCTGACTTTTGGATTCCCTTCACTAACCCTCAAAGGGTATTTTGGGAAAGGCTCCTCTGAGCAATGATGACTCCACCTCGGTAAGTCGCGTACTTCCTGCGGAGACGGCTCAAAAACTTGTTGAGGAAGCCAAGCGGCCAGCCTCCCGAAACGCGAAGGGTGTCTTCTACAAGACACCTCCGTTCCTACGAAGCAATGTGAGAAAGCCAACTTCATGAGTCGGACGACCAGCTCCCATACTCCAAAGCGGTCGAGCCATCCCGCAAGTAAAGGCAGCGAAATTCTCAAGTATCCTACAAGCAAAAGGAACTTAAGTCCACGGGCGCCCGACACCCGTAGACTTGGGGGACTTATGTAACTTCAAAATATTCTACCTTGGGACACGTGGCATTGACGTTCTAGAAGCACGGCCCCAGCACCCGCTGGAGACACGTGGCACCACCCATCCATCAGTTACATGGCCTTTGCCCACGTCACCACACGGAGCTTCCCCACAACTAGACGTGGGATCTCCACCAAGCCTCGTGGGATGACCCACGTCCCACGAGGTCGTGGGTCGAGCACAATCTCCCTACACACAAGTATAAATAGACCCTCACTCGGGGGACTCAGATATATATTCAACCCTGGACAGAATTACAGACAACTTGAAGGATTATCACATATCAACCCCTTAGATACACCTCACGTGTGCTTTCATCTCCTCGAGCCCCGCCGTTGGCCCTCCGTTTAGGCCAACCTCCGACCGGCTCACCTCCTCCTCGGAGCACTCTGCTTACAGGGCTTCCAGCAGCCCTCAGAGACCATAGCTCTCTCCCACTAAGGCAACCTCCCACAGAGCGGCTCGCCCGCCCAGAGTACCTTAGGTACGTCTTAGTCGCACACGGCCCAATATAGGTAACAACCTTGCCTAATGGCTCCGATAGACGTCACCATGACGAACTACGTGGACTTTGATCCCTCTAGAAGGGTACGTAGGCACCTAGGTGCTTCACCTAAGGACAAGTCCCCCAAGGTTAAGACCCCTTGCGGTACTAAATTCACATTACAATTGTCTGAGCAAAAAATGGCAGTTACAATTATAATTAATTCATGGATGCTCAATGAGAATATGATTGGTTGACCATTGAGTGGAATTCATATCTAGACTTGATTACCATTTCTTAGTTGGGTAAATTATCTAGGTTTAGTTCATTTCCTTGAATTGACTTGTCCATAAAAGCGATAATCGAATGGTTACCATTGCTTGTTAGAGTTAATTAAGTTTCTAATTACCTTGGATTCTATGTTCATATGAAGCAAGAATTATAATTGGATAATTATAATTAAAATGGTTTGTTAATGAATCCCCAATTATGGTGTGTTGATGTTGTTAGTCAGATTGAATCTCCAATAGGCTAGTTTGTCTTATTTGCTTTTATCCCTTTTATATTGCTTTCATTATATCCAAAAATACCATAAAGATATTTACATTAGTTGCCTTTAAATTGTCGCACACAATGTGTTCGATGAAATGCCACAATGAAACCCAATTTGTTCTTAGTTTGCATTGCTCACCGTGGTCCCTCATAAGAGACTCTTTGAGAGAATCGACTCGGATTGCACCACTATAGTGCATTATTTTCAATTATTAACTGGTGTTGGTCTCGCGACAAGGCTGCCATCATACATTTTCCATTTAATTGAGCTAGACATGCCATATTATCTTTATATAATATGGTTGACATATTCTTTTGTGAGGGCAAAGTACATATCTTCTGGATATGTTGATTTAATAGTCCCAACAAATATACTTTCAACTAGTCTCATGTATTGCAATGATTTATAGAAGAAACAACAAGCAATGTTTGCTTTGATGAATTCCATAATATAATTGTCTCATCTCATGCAAATAAATACCCAATTTGAGATCAACCTATATATGGGGATTTGATAAATATCTAGGCACATATCCAACTCCTGGAGACTTTGATTCATAAAATAATCTTATGTCGAGTCAAGTGCCTCTGGAGATATGTTTAACCCCATTCCAATGCCTTTTATTTGGAGAAGAACTTAATCTTGCTAATAAACTTACACCAAATGATATATCAAGTCAAGTGTTGTTAGCAAGATACATTAGTACTCCTATAGTACTAAAATATGATACTTCAGGACCAAGAAGTTCTTATCATTCTCACTTGAACCTTATTTATATTTAATGATTTTTCAACCATTGAGGTACTCAATGGATGTACCATGTCCATGGAATATTGGATTAACACATTTTTTACATAAGATGATTTGATAAATATGAACTCTGCTAATAATGTGTTCGATCTTCAAGTCGAGATAAAACTTTGACATTCGAAGATTCACCATCTCAAACTCTTTCTTTAAACAATTTGTTATGTTTTGGAGCTCTTCGAGAGTTCCAATAATATTTAAATCATCAATATTCACAGTAATTGTTTTACAAACTTTAATCCAAATTCTTTTATGAAAACACATGGACTAATTAGATCATTTTCATATTCTTCCTTCAAATATTCACTGAGATATTTGTACCTCAAACATTCATGTTATAATCCATAAAGGAATTTATTTAATTTTATGGAACAATTTTTCCCGAAAAATCTTAATTGCTTTTGGTAATTTAAATCCTTAAGAGATTTAATAGTTCACTATCTATTGAATCATATAGATAGATAGTAGCTACATTCATTAGACACATATCAAGATTTTTACGTACTGCCAGACAATATGATATCTGAAGGTGATTGATTGCATCCACCACAGGAGAATATATCTCCATATATTTATCAATACAAGGTCTTTGAGAAAAAACCATGCGTCGCAAGTCGCGCTTTATATCTTATAAATTCATTTTTCTCATTTCATTTTTCCGTACAAAAGGATTCATTTGCACCCAACTAACTTTATATACACCTTCAGTCATTTGGACTACATATCCGAAGAACTTCACATTACTTAAGTGAAGTCTATTATGCTTGAATTGCATCTTTCCATTTTGGCCAATCATTTCTCTGTCTACATTCCTTGACAGATTTATTTTTAAGATCCTCTTTTATTTTAATTGTAAAGTGTTGTTGACAACAATATTCTTTTGGTTCCACCTTTTTTAGTGTTGACATCACTTATCGAGATCTCTTTATTATCATTCTCAAGTGCCTTATCCTCTTTCTAGGTTTCATGATTAGTTATGTCTTGGGTCTCTTCAGGAGAACCCGCCTCCATAATATGACTATCTTAATTATTTGATCCTTTCCTCTTTCAAGGACTTTAACTTTGGAACCGATCATCTACCACGTGGTTTACTTTCATTGTCACTAATATATTGTCCTTCTGGGACATCAATTTGAATTGGAGAATTTTCAGCTGGTATATGAGATTTTGTAACTCTTTTAAGGTCAGTAAATGCGTTTGGCAGTTTATTGAATTATCTTTTGAACTTGAAGTTCATATTGCTTTATGCAAGGATCTAAATAAGATAACGATAATATTCTTCAATCAATCTCATTTTCTATATATTTATTTTCTCCCCTATTGTTGGAAATATTGATTCATCAATATCCAATCAGCAAATTTTGTTGTAAATAAAACTCATATCATTGGTTCAAGATACTTAATAATAACAGAAGATTCATATCCAATATATATTCATAACCTCTACTGAGGAGTCATCTTTATGCACTGTGGTGGAGCAATTGGAACATATAATGCATACTATTAATCGGAGGTGTTTGATAAATAAGTGTGCTAGACTATTTTAGGTGTGAACATAAACTTTAGGATGTTCAACTATTATCTCAATAGACATACATGAATCATTAAAACATGGGACATAAGCTCACTAGCATTATCAAGACAATTTGTCTTAATTGCATAATCTTGAAAATGCGCTATTGATCAAGTTATCTCGCAAATATCATATTGCAAGTTCATAGTAAGCACACATGCAACCATCTTATAGATGCATCCTTTTAAAATTATGAAATAATTGATTGGCTTGCATGGTAGGTGAATGAGCCCATATATATCACTGTAATAACCCAATATTGCGGGGCCTTCAAAGAATGAATTAAGTATAAAATAAGTAACCTAAATAAATATATTTAAGGTCTAAATTATTTTTGGGAGTTATTCTTAATTTTATAAAAGTAGTTGGATGATGAAAGAGCAATTCTAGGTACCCAAAAATATGAAGTATACCTCCTACATATCTCATTTCCTACTACTACTATTATTATTATTATTATTATTATTATTATTATTATTATTATTATTATCAAATCATACTCTCTCTCCGTCTCTCTCTCTTTTTCTTTTTCTTTTTTTCTTTTTTCTCTTTCTTCCTTTTTCTTTCTTTCCTCTCTCTTCCTTTCCCATTTTTCCCCATTTTCCCGTAGCTTCCCCATCCCCACCGCCATTTTCTTCTTCTTCTTTACCCTTCACCATAACAAACCATCACTCTACTCCATCCTTTCCACCGGAAGCTCCACCGTCATCGGCACGCCGCCGCCGGCCACCGCGAGTTGACAGCCGTCACTCTCTCTCTCTTCATTTCTTTTCATCTCTCAAGGTTTTTTTCTCTCTTCAATACATCTCTTTTTCTTCTTTATGCAAAATTTTGGAAATAGGGTTAGGTTGAACTCTAAATTTTTCATGGGGATGAATATTAAGATGCTTGAAGGTTGATTAAGTGCTTTGATCTAGGATTAGAAGGTTATTTCAAGCTTTCACTTGATTAGGGACTATTCTGAAATTTTTGAAAATATTAGAGCAAATCTACACTCTTGAAAAAAAAAATATATATATTGGTGCATTTCTGAAATATGTGAATCCTTGGTAGGTTGCTAAAATAATGGGAGTAATGGAATGGAATTGAAAATGGGGTAAGAGAGATGCAAAGATTAAAAGTTTGAGGAGTAGGGACTAAATTGAAAATTTCCGAAATTATGGGGAATAAATGGAATTTTCCAGAGATTTTGGGTCTTCTCAGTAATTCTCAATGCCAAAGGAGCTTCCATATAAGTTTGGAAAATTTATGAAGTGTAAGGAGCATTTTTTTTAAAACAATAAAGTGTCAAGAGGTAGAGTGAAAGGATTATTAAACTTAGGACCACAAGGTAACACTTGGGAGTGGAAAAAGGAAGTTAGGAAGGGCTTGGGAAAGATTTGAATGAATGATATTGATGAATTAATTGGATGTGAAGTAACATTCTACAACTTTTATAAATCTTAGGGTCTTTCGAGGATACTCCCAACGTAGAAGCTTGATTGGAGAATTATCGGGACATACTCTTCTAGCTTGGATTATCTGTGAGTGGACGATGCATATTGTACTCTTTCTTTATTCTATCTATGCTTTTGATACACCTTTGGTTCATTAGTTTAGTATGGGGAACAACCCAAATTTTATACTTTCACATCTCTTTTGTTCTTCATTTGCCAAATCTTGCATTTCGAGCTGATGAATTGATTACTATAGTTATTACTATTATTATTATTAGTAATTATAATGTTTTATGAAACTTTTAGTAAGAAAGCTCTGGATAGTCTTGAAACATATTCTTAATGATGCTTCAGTTATTATTCAGTGAAATATTTCATATATGTTTATTTTGTTGCATTCAAGGAGAACTTACTCTCTTGAATCTGAGAAAGTAAATTTTGAATGCTTATTCTGCATCTCTGTTGTTTTCAAGGCAAATTATATTTTGATAAGATAAATTATAATTGTACTAGTTTTTCTCTTTGTAAAAGAATTTATTTGAGGAATTATCTAGTATGGAACCCTGATGCTAACGCAGTATCGTTAGCCCTTGGTGCACCTTGGAACCCCAGCTAGCAGGGGTGTTGCTAGCCCCGTGTGTCGGCCAACACACGTGGATTGGATATATGATATATTGAGCTTAATGTTCATCTGAATATTTAAAGCCATAGGCTTTTCTGATTTCATGTGCCTTGTGCTCATGTCTGTTATAACTGGTTCTGTATAGATGTTTCTCTTAATATGACTTTTGGATTATGAATTTGATGAACTGGAGAATTAACCGTATTTTGAACGGATTTGTTAATTTATAAGTAAACTTGTAGTTTACTTTCGATTTACACTGTATCTTTAAACGTTACTATCGAACATAGATTGCGAAAAACTCGTGCCTTCGGGTTGTTCCCTTCCTGTATGGTATGTGTAGTCTGCTCACTGAGTCGTTAGACTCACTCCCTCCTTCCTTTCATATTTTTCAGATTCAGGTGTAGTTCCGGACCCGTCTCCCTCAGTGTAGTTCGAGACGATCGTTTGTGCTTGGTGAGCCCACTTTGTGCGTGGGTTATGATTTACTTGCTTTCTTCAATATATGTATATATTTTACTCTAGTTAGCTCCTTTAGTCACAGGCAGGATCCTAGTATTCTTTTGTTGTGTCCTGGATTGCTGTATATCATCTGCATGTTATTTTTTTGAATTGATGAGAGCGGAGCTCTCTAGCAGGTTATCTGTATATGTCATTGGGCTGCTTTGAAAATTTGGAAATGTTCAATTTTCAGGGGAGACTCTGCCGAATTTTCGGTAAAAATCCTCCTATGTGATTAAAGGGTTTATATTAGAAAACCATGCATTTTGACTTCGGTGGGTCGGCTTACCGGACAATATGTCTTCCTTTGGGTCCGGTGCCAGTCGCTCTTCCTTTATTTTTCGGGGGTGTGACAATCACTTTTCATATATTTCATAAATGCAGGGGACTTAATCCCAACTTTATCTAGTGATACTTTTATAATTGACTTATCTTGAGAACAAACTGCATAAGAGAACTCCTTAAATTGAAGAATTTTCTATTTCTCCTCATTTAAATTCTTAGTAATTTTTCGCGTCATATATAATTGAACCGGGATGGTAAAACATCCATTTGATTGAGAAGTACTTTTTATGAAAACACCGTGATGGTTATCTAATTTTAAGCTAGTAGACCTTATGTGGCCATTCACGGGGAGACATGCTTAAATTTAGATGAACCATATTGGGGTCAAGTCTTTACAATATATGTGTATGTGAATAGCATATCATGGAGATGAATTGTTGACTCTTAAGGAAAGATGCAATGCATGTAACTTGCTGATTCTTAAGGGAAGATGCAACGAATCCTATGAATGAATGTGTTCAATGAAATTGAACAATTGATCCTCCGGGACAACATAATGAATCCTAGGTAAATGAATGTGAACGACGAAGGATAAAATTGTGACCCGTTGGGGAAGATCATTGTATCCTATGGTTATGAATGATAAGGGATAAAATTGTGATCCTCTGGAAAATATCATTGTATCCAATGAATGTGAATTGATAGGATATGTGCGAGTGGTTGCTTAGCATCACTCCCGATGCTCATATGTTTTATGAATGGATTGGGGCTGAATGCCCTTATGTTTTAAATGCTTATTAATTCCTCCCTTAATAATGATGAATGTTTTATGAATGGAAAGAATGATGAATGCTCTTATTGCTCTAGTTTTAATGTGATTGAAAGAATAATGAATGTGCCTTACCCTACCATACTAATGAATGTTTGAAACAAATGTTTTTAAAGGAATGATTTAACTGCTGCATACACAGGAGTAAATACATGCCATTCCGTGCTATGTTTTTATGAAATGATGAATATGCATACATGTTTTAAATGTAATGAAATGATTGATGAAATGAAGTGATTTCCGATATGATTATACAATGGTACACGTTAATGGTTTTGAAACAGGTTACCACGATTACTGGGATTATAAGTCTCATGATTACGTTGATGTGTATCAGATGCATAGGTACATAGTTACTCTGGAGGCTAAGCTGGAATGAAGGCATGATCTAGTACTGGGTTGGGTCGTAGTTATTAGTGATGTTATTGTACACGTAGTGACTTATCTAATGCCCTCTCAAAGGGTATGAGTATATAGTAGATGTTAGCTTTGGGTTTTGGATTCCTCATTCCATTGACTTTGTCCTTAGTATCTTTTTGGAGGGTTACAAAGTCCTAGTAAGTATTATGCATAGAATAGGGATGGAGGACATATTTTGGGCACCTATATGAATTTTGGGCATTGTTAACTGTTATTGAAAAAACTTTTTCAATCTTCCATTCCAATAATTTCTTCTCAATTACTTTCCCTATGGTGTCTCCTTTATGATCAGAAATTTGACAAAAATTAATTACTCTCTTATGATAATTTCATTCACAACCAATTAAATGAGCAGTAATTCACATATAATTTAGATTTTGCACAGATGTCCAACAATTTGTAGTAAGACTCACATGCTACAAATTCTTGCTAAGAATTAATTTAAGTATATTGTTTTCAAACACATAAAGTCTATAGCAATCTTTGGCCACTGTCAATCTAGATGGAACATTAAATAAAGTTTGAACTACAAACCCTTCTCCTTCCACAAACCTAAAGGACAATTCATCAATGATTACCATCCTAGTCAAGGCCTCCCTACATAGTTCATGATCAAAACACACAACATAGGTTGATCTCTAACACCGTGCTTAGAATCCTTGTTCTTTCCTTTTTGGTTGAAAAACTAACACCTTTTGCTTAGGATCCTTCTTAAGATCTCTAGGGAATTCTTTGCATAGGTTGATCAAATGCCCTTTCAGGTTAAATGTTCCATTTTTTTTCTATCACATGCATAACTAGTACCACGCCAATTACGTACAGCCCTAACAGAGTCACTAATTTTCTTTTCAGTAAAATGAGACCATGTCCATGATGGAGGCTTACTTGGTCTCTTTTTACGAGTTGTACATGTTTCACTTTCAATTTCACTAGGAGTACCAATTGGATTAGAAGTAGAAGTTGGAGTAGGATCTGACTTCCTCTTCTTTGAAGTAGCTTCATTAACTTGAAAGGCTTCAGCTTCAGCTTCAATCTGTTTTGCTATCGCCTCTTCTTCAACATCAACTTCATCTTCTTGTTTGATTGTCGCTTGGAGAGCATAAAAATCAACCTCATCAAACTTGGAGTTGCAATTCTCCATTTACAAATTAAATAGAAAAAGAGTTTAAGTGTACATTCTTTAACACTAAAGACATAATAGATTTAGGGAAGGAAATAGGGAACAAGAAAGATATTCAACTTCTTACACTCACAAATCGAAGACCCTAAACAAATGGAACAAGGAATGTAGAAAAACCATAAAATAAAATATACTTAGATGTGTCTTTAAAGAGAAATTAGCGACAGTGATGACGAAGAGAAGGCGACAATGACAGCGAAAAGAGAGCGACGGTAACGGTGGTGTGAACGATGGTGACAGTGGTGTGAACGACGGTGAACTACTAAAACTCGGAATGTGAAGAGAGAAAGTGAGAAACTAAAAGTAAGAGATGAAAGTTGTTGGGTGAGAAGAGAAGAAAGAAATGAAGTTGTGGTGTGCGGCGGCAAGGGATATGCTACTACTAAAGTAACTAGGGCATCATCCAATTCCAACATACAAATAAAATATTAATTATTTTTTTGGTTTCCAAATATTTAATATTAAAAGGTATATTTTATATATGAATTGGATGACACCTATGCTCATCCAACAACCAATCCAATCCAATCCAATCAGTTTTGACCCTAAGCCATCCAATTGATCCAATTAAAGGTTAGTTTTTATTTGTTTTCATTGGATTGGATCGGTTGACATTGGATCCGATTGGATTTGAACACCCTTAACAGTTCATATGGTTCTGACAGAAGATCTTCTCCTTGCATGTTAAATTCAAAATTTTCCAAACACTTTCCCAAGAAATTCACCCATAGAACTTCATTAGATGAAGATAGTTTTTGTGAATACTGTTGTCAAATAATGGTCATTTTGTTGAAAAGAATAGAATACATCTTGATAATAGATTTTTTGTGTCATATAACCCTACTCATTTGATACGCTACCAGGCACATAGAAATGTAGAATTTTGTAACCAATCTCATTCTATTAAATAGTTGTTTAAATATGTAAACAAGGTCATGACAAGGTTACAAAAGCTCTTTGCAATTCGACATCTCCTGTTGGTAATGAAGACAATACTGATAAAATCAAGATGTATTATGATTGTAGATACATCTCTCCTTGTGAGATTGTATGGAAAATATCTGGGTTTGATATAAATTTCAGGGAACCTTATGTGGAGCGTCTTTCATTTCATCTTCCTGATCAGGAAGGTATTGTATTTGGTGATGATGATTTAATTGATTCTATAGTATTTAATGCCACTATATCAAGCAGACTAAATTTTTGGCTTGGTTTGAAGCTAACAAGAGTCATCCCAGAGCTAGGTGTCTTACATATGCTCGATTTTCTTCTCAATGTGTGTTCAAAGTTGATGTTTGTGAATGGCATGAAAGGAAGTCTGGTAGTTCAATTAGATGACTTTACTATGTTCCACTAGGTCTTAGTGAATTGCATTATCTTAGATTGTTGCTTACGTTCACTAAAGGAGCAACTTCATATGAAAATATCAGCACAATTAATGGCATCATATATCCAACATTAAAAAAAAGGCATTTTATGTTATAGAATTATCGGATGATGATAAAGAATATATTGAGGGCATTATTGAAGGTAACAAATGGTCAACTGGATTTTATCTACGTAAACTGTTTGCAACATTATTAATACAGAATACAATTTCTAGACCTTTATATGTATGAAAAAATGCATGGATGCATTTATCCGACGACAAATTACTCAAGGAACGACATTATTCAGGCAATCCACGTAAGTTACTATTAATAATATATTGTCTTAGTCTTTTTTATATTCATAAATGTTTATCTCTTATAACAATTGTGTCTTATAAATTTGTAGAACTACAGTTTGCTGTTGAATGTGTTAAAGACATTGCTCTTTCTGAGATTAAGAATCTCCTCAGATTAAATGGATGAAGCCTTTTAGACTTTCCTCCCATGCCAATGCGAAATCAGGCTCTAATGAGAAATCTTGGTAATATTTTAATGAGTGAAGAGGTTAACTATGATAGATTTGTTAGGATCTGAACACGACGTTCTAATGTCTTCCCTAACATGGGAATAAAAAAAATATTTATGACACTATTATGAGCTATGTGAACGATGGTAAAGGTGGCTTATTCTTTGTTAATGGGTTTGGCGGTTCTGGCAAGACATACATATGGAATACTCTAATATCTGCAATACGTTCAAAGGGAGACATTGTTCTTCTAGGTTATTCATAACTTTTTTTTTTGTTTTATAACAATTTTTTAATCACTTCAAAATGTCACTTTTTATTATTAATGTCTCATAGTTCTTACATATTTATGTCAGTTGCCTCTAGTGGTATTGCTTCCTGGACGTAGAACTGCTCATTCTAGATCATGGCACGTTGTCATTGTTTAGAGGCATTGGATAGGACTCTATGAGATATAATGCATATGCACAATCTAAATTCATCTAAACAAGCATTTAGGGGTAAAGTTGTTGTATTTAGAGGAGTCTTTTGACAAATTCTCCCTATTATTCCAAGGGCTACCAAGACATCGTATTAGCTTCTCTAAATGCTTCATATTTATTGTCAACATGCAAGGTATTAACCTTAACAAAAAACATGAGTCTATCTACAATAATTACGCTGATGAAAATCAAAGTATTGCAGATTTTGCTGACTGGATTTTGAAGATAGGCAATGGAACTATTGAGAACATTATAAATGATGAAGAACATGAAATTCATATAGATGATATACTCATTAGTAATTCGGTTGATCCTATTCAATCTATTGTTGATAACACATACTCCCAATTCAACAATAATTATCATAGTCATGAGTATTTCCGTGAAAGGGCATTCTGTCCCCTACGTTGATCATGTTAATGATGATATGTTAGGCTTATTACTAGGTGAAGAACACATATATTTAAGTTCAGATAGTATATGTAATCAAGAGCCTAATTCTGAGCTTGCATATGTATATACTACCGACTTCCTCAACAATATATCAGGTTCGGGTCTACCCTATCACGCTTTAAAGCTTAAGGTTGGGGAGCCTATAATGTTACTCCGTAATATTGACCGTTCAATGGGGTTGTGTAATGGCACAAGATTGATTTTAACTCGGATGTGTGATCATGTAATTGAAGCATCTATTATATATGTCAGGTGAAAAGATTCTTATTGCCCATATGTTGATAAGTCCTTTTGATTCTAAATTACCATTCAAGTTTCAACGGCGTTAATTCACTGTTGTTTTATCTTTTGGAATGACTATAAACAAAAGTCAATGTCAGACATTGTCCGATGTTGGGCTAGTCTTCATCATCCTGTATTAAGCCATGGTCAACTATATGTTGCTGTATCACGTGTTCGTAAAAGATCTTGTTTAAAGATATTGGTGTTCGATACAGATCATCATTCTATCAATAGTACCACAAATGTTGCATATAAAGAGGTCTTCCATAATGTTAAATATTATTCATAATGTATTGATATTGTGTTTTATACTATTAAGTGGTTCTACAATGTTATCATTTGCGTGTATATTTTGAGTTTTTTTTGCAATTTCTATTAAGAAGATTAATACAGATTTAAAATATTTTTAGATATTGTTCCATGTGTGACTGATAATTTATTTATGATTTGTAATTAGGTTACTTATAAAAAATAATTCAACTCTATATATTCCAAATTATTGATAGTGTACAAACAGTTCCCGTCATGGTTCTTGTTATTGTTTCCCCTGTACCTGCAAGTCAGGTCATCATTAGAACCTGTATCCGTGTCAGCACTTTGCCCACGTCGGACCATGTTCAGCCTACAAACAAAGGTCATTTAACTTAGCTAATCTCACTAACTAATCATTTTAAGAAAAACATGGTTCGAACAAGAAATGATGTCTAACTAATCCTACTTCTCCATTCCTCAAGTCGAATTATAATCAAGGCTAGGCAGTTGCTTAGGTTCAGCTAATTAACTTGATTTAGTCCATACTTTGAGGAATACTACCCTTTCTACCTATGTCAGTGTTTTGCTTTGATATCATAATGTAACACCCCTTATCCTATGGTCCATTATTAATGGATTAATAGTATAAATAATTAGAATTAAATAAGATAAATGTGTTAATAATTCCTCTATCTGAGTAGCTTTTTTCAACTTTTTACCGGGTTGTTACATAATATTTAATTTGGTTTGGATCGTCACTCTCGGGTCCTATCCTAATTATCACAACGGGAATAAAAATCAAGAAAAAAAATGTAAAACATTCACACACATGCAAGACATTTCCTTAACATAGATATAGTGTGATAATTATATATATAAGTTAGTCAATATTGGGGACCGGAGGCAACAATCCTACCACTTAAGTTCCCTAAATAAGAGACATATTAAATGATTGTAGTTAAATCAGGCACAAAATCTCATGAGGCCTATATGTCAGAAGTTCCTAGGGTGTATGTCAAAATAGTTAAAACTAACGGAATCTGTCTCTAATTAATCCAATCCCAATCAGCCACATATTCATCTGATACACGCCAGTACTAAGTGAGAATAAATCTCAGTAGGTATAGTAATCTAAGTTTAAAAACTATTGGCCTGTACCACCATACTCTTTACGGAAAATTATTGCATTTTTATTCTTTATATAACATGAAAACTT
Organism: Senna tora; assembly: GCA_014851425.1. Classification (NCBI taxonomy): domain Eukaryota; kingdom Viridiplantae; phylum Streptophyta; class Magnoliopsida; order Fabales; family Fabaceae; genus Senna; species Senna tora. The sequence continues at coordinate 46,159,698 of CM026264.1, forward strand.
TAACTATTGAATGTAATATCACTTTCCCTTACCTAATTTCATGCTTATCTAAAAACATATGTGCTGCATTGAACATGGTTATATAGATAAGAGGCATAGAGTATTTCAAAACATTTCATACGCCATCTTGTAACATGATCCATCATACACATATATGCAATTAAGAGAAATACATAATGACACATCAATGTCAAATCAAAGAGAAAAATTGAGTCATCGGAAGCACCGCCCAGTGAACAACTCCACGCACCCCTACAGCACACATGAATTAAAACAATTCTCTTTCTGGTAAGTTGCCACAACTCTAGTACAATCTGAGGCATCCCTTAGCTGGATCTGAGTACTAACTGGACCATTGTATCCCAATGATCTTGACCATCGTATTCATAATGGCCATTACCCAAATGGAAGGTGACCATTGTATCCCAATGACCCGAGCCATCGTATCCCGAATGACTCCCTTCCATATTGGTTCATCTCATGGGATCACTACCATCAAGTAGATCACACCCACCTCGACTTATTGGGTTAGTGGGTTATATTGCACCCCATGGTGACGATCATACCCGCCTTCCCTTTTTAGATCGAGCCATAAGGCTATGGAATCACCACCTTCTTTGGTGGATCATTTTCTCGATACATTAATCACTAATACAATAACTAGGGTAATGAAGCCTAAGCCATGATCATGCTTAATCCTAAGTACGTGAACCTCTAATTGGCTATGAGAGTTCACTAACTTAGAATTCGCAATCAACACGGTTTTTTGAACCATGGAACAACCGATGCCTGTCCCATACCAGCCGTCGATCATCCAAACATAGGCTTCACTCCCCCTAGAATTGTACTAGAACTACTCCTCTTATTTCTCTATCATTCTTTCTCTAATTCCCTTTTTAAAATTCATTGATACAAGTTACCCTGGTTTCCATCATCTAAACTCATTGATTAGGATGTTGTTTGAACCTTGAAATGGTGTTTAAAATTGGCCTTAAATCATTAAAAAAATAAGGGAAAAGGTTCCATTGGAATCGGGGAAGAAGGAGCACAAAAAAAAAATTTCCTCTGGTGCCATTGCACACACCAGAACTTGCACGGGAAATTGAAAAAATGTGAATTCTTCTCCCTTTTTCCTTGATTCCAGCGGTTTGAAGCTTCAAAATTGATATTTGGGTTTGGGGTTTTGGTTTTCTAAGATACAACAACATTTGTTTCAATAAAAAAACACCCAAACAACATCAAACAATATCAAATCAAGCTTTATTCTATAGAAAGTGAAGAACATGATGAACCCTAAATTCCAAATCATACAACTAACAAATCCAACACATCAACCATGAAAAACATCCAATAGAAATGTTGAAAACATCAAGAATGCAAGTTTAAATCCTCCATTGTTATAGAAATCGAATGGTTTTCACAAAATCCTCAAAAATCAAGAAATGGGTTCCAAGTTAAAAATAGAGGTAGAGATTTAAACCTACCTCAAATGAAGAAGTGAAGAAGATGTTGGTGGTGGCCTCTAGGTGGTTGATCCGGTCTTCGATCGCCGGAATCCGGTGGAGCTTCACCTTAATCTCCAAGTTTCTCCTCTCCTAGGGTTTTGCCTTCTTCTCTCTTCTTGTGTGTGTATGTGTCGACTAGTTAGGGGAAAATGGGGTGGAGGAGACTTAAGTGTTGACATTAGGAAAGAGTTATGTTTTGACTCTCTCTTAAGAATTCCCTTTTAATTAGGTCCCTATTCTCTTTCCTCATCAACCTTTATTCCCTTTTACCCCACAATTCCTTATTTCCTTTTCACTAAAATCCCCAACACTTAATTTAATTTTCATATGCAACTAATGTATCAATCAATGCCACACACAAGCATTTTAAAAATAAATCTCATAATTAACAACCATCTCTTTAATTAATTACTAGAAAAGAAATGAGTGTTACAAATTTGTAATAAATTAATAGTTAGACTATGAGCCTGTTTGGGGCAACTACCCTTACTAAAATTTATCAAAATAAATGATACTGAATAGTCTAGAAGCGTTTTTTTAAGTACTTATTTTTTTTGTATTTTAGGATGTTTGATAAAATTGTTAAAAGTATTTTTGAGTTGAGTAACTTTTCAACTTTAAGCAAAAGCTAAAAATTGAAAGGCTAAAGTACTATTTTGGTCCTCAATGTTTATATGAAGTTTAATGTTGGTCCTCAATGTTTCAAAAGTTTAATGTTGGTCCTCAATGTTTTTTTTGGTCGATTTTGGTCCTCCAGGCTGACACCGTTAGAGTTTGTCGTTAACTCATGATGTGGCAGGCTGACGTGGCGGAACCTCTCTCCTACGTGTCTCACTTAGATGACATGGCTCCAGGCAGTCCTAGTCAGCCAAAACGACGTCGTTTTGGACCTTCACTAAAAAAAGGCAGAAAACGACGTCGTACATTTATCCCGCCATTCTTCCCACTCCCACCCTTTCATCTTCTACAGCAAGTCAGCAATCACCCACAAACCACAACTCAACTTCTCAACCACTCTCACCTCTCACCCACGATAACTGACTCGATAGCAGAAGAAGATGACAGCGACGAAGTAGAAGACACCGACGAAGCAGACGACGGCAACGAAGACCATCGAGGTTTCTTCCATCAACGATAGTGGTTTCTTCCGTTGAAGTTTCTTCCATCAACGGCGGCGGTTTCAGCCCAACATTTCGCCCTAATCTAAAAGGTATGTTCAATATATTTTGTGTAGGTCTTTATTCTGACTTAATGGGGATGGTTTTGTGGGTTTTTTCATGGTACTTGTTAGTAAAATGTGAGGGTTTAACAGATTTGGGGCATTGAATGTAGGGTTTATATTTTCGACTTTTTAGGGCTTGATTCTTCTAGTCCGATTTCTTTGTGTGTTAGCCTAGTACTTTTTAGGGTTATATATTTGTTGAAGGTTTTTGTTATGACTTTGATAGCAACATTGAATGAAACCGTGCATGCTCTGTTGGTGTTTTTAGAAACAGGGGTTATTTTTTAAAAAACAGGGGATCACAAACTGACTTGTTTGACTCTGTTATTTAAAAGCAATTGAGAAATGGATGGTTATTTTAGTGTTAGAGTCCATCACGGAGGGACATTTGAGAATATACATGGAGACATTGACTATAGAGATGGTCAAACTACTGTTTGGGACAACTGCGATATTGATCGGTGGAGTTTCTTCGAGATGAAAGATGGACTTGCTGAGATGGGGCACACTGGGAATTATGATATGTGGTTTTCTCAATCGAATGTGCGTTTAGAGGATACACTCAAACCCATTGTTGATGATAGAGGAGCAATGGAGATGGGTAAAATTGGTTTGGCTTTTAGTATAGTGGAGTTATATCTGCTGCATACCCTATTTGAGTTGACAGAGATATTACAGCTGCCCTTAAATGAGCCTCCTCCACCCCTGAGCTCAAGAGGAGAAGGAGACACTGATGATGGAGATGAAGATAGTGATGATGGAGATGATAGCGATGACACTGATGATGGAGATGAAGACAGTGATGATGGAAATGAGCCTTCTCCACCACCAGAACCTCATACTGTGAGGTTAAGTGATGATGAGTATGTGGCTAATGAAGGATAAGCCACTGAAGATGAAGGAGAAACCACTGAAGATGAAGATGATGAAGGTCATGAAGATGATGAAGGTGATCAAAGTGGCTCGGATTATGACTCAGATGATGATACTGATGCAGACAGTGCTGCTGACATCATATTTAATGACTCAGAGGAGGAGGACGTTGAGAAAGATTTTTTTGACAGTGTTGATGGGGCCCAAGAGCAAAGAACTAAGAAAAGCTAAAGTTGTTGTTCCTCAAGTTTCTTTTAACTTAACTGTTTTGGTCCTTGAAGTTTTGTTTAAGTGTTATGTTTTGGTCCTTTTTGTTTTATTTACGTTACTAGTTTGGTCCTTCAAAGTTGTTTATATGTTTGAATTTAGTCCTAAACAGTAACATGTTTGCATTGTTTTTACATAATGGACAAAGCATCAGTGCAGCCTGAACCTGACAGTGCTGTAGAGACCCAAGAGAGGAGAAGTAAGAGAAGGTAATGTTTTGGTCTTGTCTAAATGTGGTACTGTTTTGGTCCTTAAGGTTTTATTTGTGGTACTGTTTTGGTCCTTCAGGTTTTATTGAAGTTTATGTTTTGGTCCTTATAGTTTTTTTATTTGCTTTAATTTGGTCTCTAACAGTTACATGTTTATGGTGTTTTGACAGAATGGATAATCCAGCTGTACAGCCTGAGCCTAACAGTGCTTTTGGGGCCCAAGACTGTGCTTTTAGGGCCCAAGACAGTGATAAGGACAATTTTGCAGTGCCAACTGGCCCGAGCTCAAGCAAAGTTGGACGCATTTTGGATGCAATTTTAATAATTTACTTATTCAATTTGTATGGTTATGCGCTTTGAATGTTTGATTTCTAAGTACCTAAACAGGGAATGTCATAACTGGACAGGGAATGTCTTATTTACAGGGCAGATGCTGCCAAAATTTTGCCAAAATGTACCCAAAGTTTTGGTCCTCTATGTTTTCTAAATTGTACGATATGAGTCCTCTACATTTTTTAAATGGTTCGATATTGGTCCTCTATGTTTTTTAAAATGTTCGATATGAGTCCTCTACGTTTTTTGAATGGTTCGATATTGGTCCTCTATGTTTTTTAAAATTTACGATATGAGTCCTCTACGTTTTTTGAATGGTTCGATATTGGTCCTCTATGTTTTTTTAATTGCACGATATGAGTCCTCTACGTTTTTTGAATGGTTCGATATTGGTCCTCTATGTTTTTTAAAATTTACGATATGAGTCCTCTACGTTTTTTGAATGGTTCGATATTGGTCCTCTATGTTTTTTTAATTGCACGATATGAGTCCTCTACATTTTTCGAATGGTTCAATATTGGTCTTCTATGTTTTTTAAATTGTACGACATTGGTACTCTAGTTTCTTAAAGGGTTCAATATTGGTTAACTTTGTGTCTGATTACTGATTGTCCTCTCTGTCACTGGTTTCTTTCACTCTTATTTCAGTCTTAATTGAAGAACTGAGGATGATAGGAGCTTTATATTTGAACCAAATAAGGAACCAACAACAATAACATTAATTTCTCTCACATTACAATGGAACACAATGAAAATAAAAAACAATCTACCCAAAACGAGAGAACATTCTAGCCAATACAAATGAAGATGTGTAACTAAGCCATATCCCTCGTGCAAATGAAAAGCATTATAGTGGTAAATGCTACAACAAGGAACACAGTGAACACAAGTAGCAGTTTGTTCAGCTTTTTCAATCTTGTCACAGTTCCATTCAGTGTGGCTATCTTCATCCTCAACCTTCCAATGACAATGTCTTTACCATCTTGCTCAACCCAATCGAAGAAGTCACAGTCATTTGCAGTCTAAACATGGAAAAAAAAATGTCACTGAAAGCCATTGCAGAATATGTTTCACAAATTGGGGAACTTTGACAAAATGGACAACTTTGATAAAATGGGAAAGTCTGAGAAAACATGTTACCTGGTACTTCCTGCACCTCCAGAATCGTCTCCCAGGGTTCTCATCAGTTCTTGATGTCAAAATTATTGCCCTCCCGCCGCAGAAACAAAATCTTCCTCTTCGAACGGAACCCAAAGATGAATGGGACTCGGACATTGTCGGGTAACCTTTCACCTTCCTCTGCTACTCTTCTTTCTGCACCTTCGATGGCTGCTTCTGCAACCCTAATAGAGAAGAGAGACAACGATTTTAGTAGGGGTGGGAAACGATGGCGTTTACGACGTCGTTTTCTGCCGTTTTTTTAAGTGAAGGTCCAAAACGACGTCATTTTGGCTGACTAGGACTGCCTGGAGCCATGTCATCTAAGTGACACACGTAGGAGAGAGGTTCCGCCACGTCAGTCTGCCACGTAATGAGTTAACGGCAAACTCTAACGGTGTTAGCCTGGAGGACCAAAATTGACAAAAAAAACATTGAGGACCAACATTAAACTTTTGAAACATTGAGGACCAACATTAAACTTCATGTAAACATTGAGGACCAAAATAATACTTTAGCCAAAATTGAAACTACGCTTTTAGCTAAAACAAAGGATTTTGCTAATAAGTGACATAAGAGCATTGTTTAAAGATTCATTTAAACCAATAAGGGAGTTTAAAACAGTATTGGTCAAAATACCATTTTGGTTCTCTATGTTTCACCTAAGTTTCGTTTTGATCCTCTATGTTTCAAAAGTTCAAAATCAGTCCTTTTTGTTTCCAAGTTGCATGCAAATTTTAATTTAATTGATCATACTATCTAACCCTAATGTAACGAAATTATAAATCTCAATGTCTTTTTAAAATTTAGGCCTATTACAGTGTAGCCAAATAGGCCCTTACAAAAATAAATAAGAATATAATGAAAAATATAAAATTTTAGTAAAGGTAGTTTTGTCCAGAAAAATTCAAATTTTAGCTTTTGTTTTTTGGTTTATCTTAAGGCCAAATTACTCTTTTGGTCCTCAACGTTTGCACGAAGTTTAGTATTGGTCCTCAACGTTTCAAAAAATTATTTTAGGTCCTCAACGTTTTTTTTTTGTCAAAATTGGTCCTCCGGCGTAACTTCATCTGGTTTTTTTTGTTAAATGCTGACGTGGAAGGCTTATGTGGCACACCTTCTCTCCTACATGTCATATTTGGATGATATGACACCCTCTCTCACTCCAACTCAGCAAAACGACGTCGTTTTGTTGAGTTGGAGTGAGAGAGAAGTAATGCAAAACGGTGTCGTTTTGCTGAATTGGAGTGAGAGAGGGTGTCATATCATCCAAATATGACATGTAGGAGAGAGGGTGTGCCACATAAGCCTTCCACGTCAGCATTTAACAAAAAAAACCAGATGGAGTTACGCTGGAGGACTAATTTTGACTAAAAAAATGTTGAGGACCTAAAATAACTTTTTGAAACGTTGAGGACCAATATTAAACTTCATGCAAACGTTGAGGACCAAAAGAGTAATTTGGCCTTATCTTAACAAGTATGTTTTTTTGTCATTGGTTGAGAGAAAATGTATTGCCTTGAACTTAGTGAAAAGTTAATAGGAATAATTTTGGTCAAAACACCATTTTTGTCCTCTATGTTTCACCTATGTTTCGTTTTGGCCTTCTATGTTTCAAAATTTCAAAACCAGTCCTTTATGTTTCAAAGGAAAAATATTTTCAAAAAATTCTGCATCCTTAGTTTCAATAATTGTGTTTTGATTCAAAACATCACTCTTTAGAACTAAGAATCTATACGCAACACTTTGTTGAGCATAACCAATAAATATACAATCAGAAGTTTTAGAACCTAATTTTCTCTTTTTAATATCAGGTAATAAAGCTTTTGCAAGACACCCCCACACTTTTAAATATTTTAAATTGGGCTTAAAACCTTTCCATAATTCATAAGGTGTCTTATTTGTTTTCCTATGAGATATTCTATTTTGCAAAAAACATGCAGATAAAATAGCTTCACCCCACAGATTATTAGGTGCACCAAAACTTACAAGTACTGCATTCATCATTTCTTTTAAAGTTCTGTTTTTTCTTTCTGCTACACCATTTGATTCAGGAGAGTAAGGGGGAGTTACTTCATGTATTATTCCTTCTCTTTCACAAAGATCATTTATTAATAAATATTCTCCTCATCTATCAGATCTAAATCTTTTAATTTTTCTATTTAACTGATTCTCTACCTCCGTTTTATAAATAGAAAATTTTTCAGAAACTTCATTTTTATTTCTCAATAAATAAACTTTAGTATACCTAGAGAAATCATCAATAAAGGTTACATAGTATTTTTTACCACCTTTAGTTTTTGTTTGTTTTAAGTCTCCTAAATCAGTATGAATTATGGATATTAGTTCGGTTTCTCTTTGTGTAGAAAAATGTGTCCTCTTTTTTAATTTAGTTTCAACACAAATTTCACATTTATTAATTTCATCATTAATTTTAATTTCAGGAATTAAGTCAAGATATTGCAATCTTTTAATATATTTCCTATTTACATGTCTAAGTCTAGCATGCCACATATTAAATGAATCAACCAAGTAAACAGAAGAAGATGTATTTTCATTCATATCATCAATACTTAATACAAAGAGTCCCTGATTACAATAACCCTTCCCAACAAGTACATTGTTCTTAGTCATTACAATCTTACCAGATTCAAATGACACCTTAACCCCAGCTTTTCCTAATAGAGCTACAGAAATTAAATTTGCTCTAACATGAACATATAGGACATCATTCAGCTGCAAAGTTTTTCCAAAAGTGAGTTTGAGAGCCACTTTTCCTTTCCCAAGAACCTTTGTAGTTCAGGAGTCAGCAAGATAAATTTTGTCTTCCCCTTCTTCAAAGGAGGCATACATCTCTCTATTAGCATAGATGTGCCTGGTAGCACCAGAGTCTACCACCCACTTTTTCATGTCAAAGACAAGGAGGGCTTGAGACAGCATTGCAGCAATGACTTCGTCACCACTGTCATCATCTCCTTGAACCAAATTTGCATTTGGCTTAGGAGGATTATTCTCCCTCTCGGGTCCTCTAGCCCTCTTTCTACATTGAGCTGCATAATGTCCAGTCTTGCCACATACAAAGCAATTGCTCTTTTCTTGAACTTGGGATTAGAACTATTGGGTTTGTAATCAGTTTTCTTATTATTCTTATTGGAAGAATCGTACCTTTTATTGTGTGATTCAACTAAATTTGCTTTAGCAGTCAACTCCTTTCCTTTTGCAATTCGAATCGTCTTTCGGTTGGTATCCTCAATGATGATGTGAGTGATCAAGTATGTCAGAGACAACTGCTTCTCTTGTGCTTCAATTGTTGCTTGTAGTCGCTCCATGAGTCAGACAATTTTTCAATCAGGATCCCAGCTACAAACTCATCTGGCAAATTAATCTTTTCAGCTTTTAGTTCCTCCAATAGCCGCTAGTATTCATTGATTTGTGATTTGATGTCCTTGTCATCAGTCATCTCCCATCTGTAGTAATTGCCTACTACAAATTTCTGTTTTCCAGCATCCTCGGCAGAGTGCTTGAGAATAAAAAATTCCCAAATTGTCTTGGCTTCCTTGTAGACACTGTATATATCGAATAGTTCGTTAGATAACGTGCCAAAAGTCCTTCGTAGCTTGAGCAGTGTCAGCAATAGGTTTGGCCTCGGTGAGTGCATTGACTACCCCATACATATCTAGAACAGAGTAGATGCGTTCTTGCCAGCGTCGAAAAAATTTCCCTTCAAATGTGTCAATTTTGGATACGTCAGGGAACTGTCTCGGAACTGGGATGGACACCGGAAGGTTCGCGAGAGCAGGAACGTTTGCGGGAACAGAACCGTTGTTTGCAGAAGCATCGGAAGTAGAGGCCATGGATTCAATATCTCTTAAGTATTGTTGGGGATTCTCACGTATTTCAGTTCGAGTCGTGCCGATTAGGACACTCACCTTAAGAGATATTCTGGTACCCTCACAAAATAGGTAACAACACTCTCACAGGATAAAACAAACTCGTCCCCGATGTCACACACCGGAGGAGACTAGAACAGCAAAAGATATTTTTGAGCGCTCAAATAGAACACACACTTATCAAGAACCCAAAAATATTAGAGAGTATTGCCTTCAGCTTCATGCAACGACTGTATATATCTTCATATGTATATTATATATATATATATATATATATATATATATATATATATATATATATTTTGAAATCATATGTATATTTTATATTAATATATATTAATAATAAAACGTGGTCACCTTTTTCTCCAATCCGTTGGCAATGTTCTGAGAAACTAAATTTGTTGGCAACGTACATATACATATAAAATGCCACCACTTTTGACTATTTCAAATATGTAATGCATTTATATATATATATATATATATATAATATCATTTGTTTAATTTATAATAATTATAATAATTTAATAAATTTTCACTTATTATTATTAATTAACAAATATAAATATTTGGGTCTCTTTTGTTCTAGATAATGTAGAATTTTATTTGACACACACTTGCACACATACATGTGCACTTATATTTACAACAGGTAATCTCTCTTATTCTTAAATCTAATTGTTTAGCATACGTTTTGAGTAGTTTGGAGTGGATATAAATTTGAAAATGATCAAAGAGAAGAGAGGCAAAGATGCAAACATGGAAGCAGGGACTCAACTGAAAACTTTAAAAATTGTGTGTAACTCATGTTAATTGTGTTTAATCTTGATTTTTAGGTTGACTCTATTACCAAAATGGTTCCAGAACTATTATTGTGAAATTTTGGTAGTGGTAGGTGACATATTCAAATTTAGTTAGTTCTAAGGACCAAATTGAAAACTTTTTAAATTGTGTATAATTATTGTAAATTCATAAATTTAGATTTTCGTGGTAGTCTTGGTCTCAATAGTATTTAAGATACATTTTGGTGAATACTTTATGTTAAAGGTCAATTCCAAAAGTAAAAAAGTGTCACAAACTGAAGTAAAAATAGTACCAAATTTATAGGACTGCAAAGGATTGTAAAAGGACGTTAGAATGAAATTGGGAAAGTTTGGATAAGGATATTGGAAATTTATTAGAATATGAAAAATGGCATTCTATAGTGTTTACAATATTATTTTAGGCAACTTCAATTATGCTCTTAAGATAGAAGTTGGATTTGGAGAACAATCAGAGCATATTTCCTCAGCTTGGGTTTTCAGTGAGTGAATGATGCTTACTATATGTTTTTTCTTGCCTACTTAGCTATAATTTAGTATGAGAAACAGACCAAATTTACACTTCTCACTCATTTGATCTAGTTAAATTAATGAACTATATGTGCCTCATTGATATTTTGACTATCATTATCGATATTTATCTCATGAATATTACTATAAGGTGAGGGACATAGTATAAGTTAAATCATATATAAATTATTTATGAGACTAATCTGTTATGCAAATTGGTTAGTACATTGTATTATTTAAATTTGTCCTCATCTTGATTTTCGATTCAAGTGAAACTTCTCTAAAAGGTTTTTGTTGAAAAATATTTATCTATTAATCATTATCAATTGTCTATGCTTCTATCTCGACGGGAGGATTTGATTTTTCATTTTGACCGTGAGATTTAAATATGTGAAGTAATATAGTAAATTGAAATTAGTATTTATTTAACGAATATTTTTTGGGAAAGCCATATGATATGGAACCCTACAGCTAATGCAGTATCGTTAGCCCTTGGTGCACCTTGGAACCCTAACTAGCAGGGGTATTGCTAGCCCCTTGTGCCGGCCAATATACGTGGATTAGACCAGTCTGAATATATTGAGCTTAATGCTCATCTGATTTTTTAAAACCATAGGCTTTTCTGTATTCACGAGCCTTGTTGCTCATGTTTGTTTTGATTTGTTCTATGGATCTGGTTTCCTTAACTATTTGATATGACATTGATAAATTTTGAGATAGTACTATTACTTTGGTTTTGAAAAGCTTATATATTATTGTTTTATATATTAGTTCTAGTTTCCCTGCCTATGATTTTGATAAATCCTTGAGAAAATATTTCGATTTATAAATGATTAATAAATTATTTTTTAAAGCTTATTCATTATTATAAGTTTAAGAAATTTCCGTTAGAAACCATATAGGTTAAATATTTGCGATAAACTCATGCGGGTAGGTTTGTTCCCTTCCCGTTATGGTTGGTATTATCTACTCACTAAGTTACAAAACTCACCCCGCTCACTTAATTTTTTTTTTCCAGATATAGTGTAGCATTGGATTCGTTCCCCCTTTTTGCATAGTTCGAGGCTACCGTGTATTTTGGTGAGCCTGCATTGTTCGTGGGTATTACTCTGAACCTTAGATGATTGATATTTGAATATAGAGTGCTCCTTTGATCACACTTAGGGTTCTTGGTATTCCTTTGTTGTATTATTGATTGATTATATATTGATTTTGAATTGATTGAGAGCAGAGCTCTCTATTAGAAATATTGTATTGGTTATTAGACCATTGAGTTGTCGGGAAATATTTTGATTTTTCAAGATACTCTGACGAATTTTCATTAGGAATCTCTTATGCCTTGATATGTAAATACTATGAACTGTATGCATATGTTTTGTTGCTTATGTATATCGGATCATAGGGTTTTCCTTGAATCCGGTGCCGGTCACTCTCCTTTTAATTTTCTGAGGGTGTGACATGCACCCACTTTTGAGCCGAAAACGCTTATTTTTTTTCAAAAACGCTTATTTATTTTGAAAATATTGTATTTGACTACAAAAAATTAAATACTTTTGAGTTGTAACAAAAGCAGTTTTTCAGCTTTAAGCAGAAGCTAAGAATTAGAGCTTCTTTATGCTTCTAGCTAAAAGCAGAAACTAAAATTTAAATATTTTAGGACAAAAATATCCTTAGTAAAATTTTGTATTTATCATTTTGTCCTTCTTTTTTATCTTCTTTGTATTTTAATAAAAAATTTATTTAATATAATAAAGATAAATAAAAATAATAGAAATTTATTATTAATTTTTTTTATTTAAGTAAATTTATTAGATATTTAATTAATAAAAATAATAATCATAAATACAAAATCTCATTAATTAATCGACTAAAACACTATTTTAGTCCCTCATAGATGTCTCTTTTGTCAATTTGGTCCCTCACAGATTGGTATTGTTAATTTGGTCCCTCACAGATCAAAACGTTACCAATGTTGGTCCCTCCGTTAACTCACCGTTACAAAAGTTAACGGACTTAATGACGTGTCCTATCAATCTATGACTAAGCACATCTTTATATTAAGTCCGTTTATTTTTGTAACGGTGAGTTAACGGAGGGACTAACATTGGTAACGGTTTAATCTATGAGGGACCAAATTGACAATACCTATCTGTCAGGGACCAAATTGACAAAAGAGACATTTGCGAGGGACCAAAATAGTGTTTTAGTCTTAATTAATCCATAAAAAATCTCATTAATGAAAACTAGTAATTTATTTAACTAACATTTTATTAAATTAATAAAATAATTAAATTTTAATATTTATTTATTTTTGAAAATAAATTTTAATATTTATTTGTTTAAAATTTAATGATAAAAAATATTTATACTCTTTTATCTATTTAATAACATTAATAGCACTCTAAATTAGACATACCATTATTAGTAATTTTACAGTTGAAAGCTCTTTACAAAGTTGTCAAATACAAATTATTTTTGAGCTACTGATAAAAGTACATTTCAATTTAATTTGTCAAGCACAAATGATTTATCTCTCATATTATTTTTTCTCAAACTCCATTTAAAAATAAGCACTTTTGAGAGGTGGTTGCCAAAATAAAGAAGTCATTTAACTATATACCCTTCTATTTAATTAATAAAGATGTAATAATTTATCAAAATAATAAAAATAGTTAATTTTATTTAAATGAAATTAACACATATTTAATTAATAAAAATTATAATCATAATAATAAAATTATATTAATTAAAATTGATATTATTTCATAAATTTATTAAGTTAATAAACTAATCAATATTTTATATTTATTTATTTAATAAAACTTAACAAGAATAAGTATTATATCATTATCTATTTAATAATACCACTTTATATCTATATATGTTCTTATTTCTAATTTTATAATAAAAATTGTTTTTATACAAATTTATTAAATCCAAAATATTTTTAAATTATTAATTAAAATACTCTTTAATTCAATTTACTAAATAAAAATTACTTGTCCTTGTTTATTTCAATCTTCATTAATTACAAGCGGGTTTGTTTATTTACAAGAATTTGTTTATATGTAATTTCATTTAATTTTATTAATTTATTATATTAATATTTATATATATAACATGTTATTAATTTTTATATTTTTATTTTATTATTAATTTTTATATATTTTTTATTATACCTAAAATTTAACATAATTCACTCACACTTTCTATGTTGTGTTGTAAATTTTGTTATAATCTTTATTGATTATTAAACTTTTTAATGAATTTTGATAAAATTATGTGTTTGTTGATGTTTTTCAATTATATTTATTTAATATGACATTTTTTATTTAATTTTATAGGTTACTTTTTTATTAAGATTAAGTCAACTCATATATATTAAATATATTTTGGGGTCTCCGCGGGGACCCGTGGGAGGGCGGGGACGGGGATGGGGAGAAATTTCTCCCCGCGGCAGGGATCGGGGACGGGGATGGGGAGACTTTGGGGGTGGCGGGGCGGGCACGGGGAGAGCACTTCCCGCCCCCGCACGTAACGGGTGCCATCCCTATGAATAGAATAAAAATGAATAACATTATAAAAGTAAAAAATTAAAAATAGAATAAAAATAAATAAAAAAATAAGAACAAAATATAATTTATAAAAAGTAAAAATTGTTTAATAAAAAGAATGTTAAAAGTTATGTTACGACCAGCATATATGTTTTTCTTAAATTCCACGTTTTATGAAAAAACAGAGAGAGAATCGGACCCAATCTTTCGGCCGAAAAAGAAAATCGGACTCAATCTTTCTTATAGTCCGATATCTTCTTCAAAGTTCTCCTTTCGGACTTAGGTCAGAATTGCGGCACTGGATAATCGTAGTATCGAATCTTGCAGTCCCTTCGCCGTCCGTCGAATCTCCGATCATATGTCCGTTTAGGGCTCCGGCGACACCGTTTTGTAGAAAACAGCGGTGACATAGTTAGGGTATTTCTTCGTAGTGATATATTTCTGAAACTTCTTATTCGAGTGAAAATCATGTATGTGCGGGATAATTCTTTGACAATTATTTGCGCGGATGTTGATTATATTCTTCTGTTCTTTAATCAGTTCTTCGAGTAGGATTGAAGAAAAAGAAAATCTAGTTTATAAATGAAAAATAGCGTTCTTTTGATTAGTTCATCATATGTTTAAATGCATTTGTCTAAATTTAGACCTAGAATCGAGATCAGTATTTTCTTTCTTTTCTATATTAACATGTTTCCTTCTTTTATTTGTTTATTTTTTTGTCGAGAACTTCAGTATATTCGAAATTATCAATTTACTCATCCGAACATGATAGAATAAGCATGGTTCTATGTGTAGCCGATTTAAGTTGTAGGAAAATGGAAAATTTGTGATGAAAGGAATAGTAATATATATATATATATATATATATATATATATATTATAAATCTAACAAATAATATGCCACTCAGTGTGAATGTTGAACCTCAAATGCTACGGAGAAGAGAAGACCTCAGTTCCTGAACTGAGCTTAAAATCCAAGTGGAAGAAATTATATTTTTATATTTGTTTAGTATCTGTGTAACTGTGTTTAACTGTATTCTAAGATATGTTGAGTAGGTCAACCATTTTTAGCACCCTTTTTGATATTAATATTCCTTAATTGAAGATATTTTTTCTTCATGAAGTCATTAACGCTTCCTTTTAATGGATGATACAGTTTTATTCTTGTTTTGCGGTGCATTTCTTATGTTGTAATTTGGGGACAAATCGCGGAGGTAAAGAAAATGAGACCAGTGAAAATTATTAACGTATCAATGCTTTTTATTTTGTTTTTGGTCTATAATGAATGTCAAACTTTCTTTTGTCTTGTTTTTCTTTCCCTCCATTGTTTTCCTCAAACAAGGCCTAAAAATGGTGGTTGTTTATGGCTGTGGCTTGCTATAGGTTTTTTCCGCGGTTTATCTTGAAATTAGCAGGGAAAATCTATTTCTTCAGTTATAGTTGTTTGTAGCATGGTTCTTGGTTTGCTGCTCTTTGCTTGTTAATAGGGAATGATATGGGTTGGATAATTTAAAATTCACATCTTTCTTGACAGTTTTAGGGTGGTTCTACCTTCTCTTTTATACTATCAGCATCTATTTGATAAGATTTGGGTTTTGTTCGACTGAGGATTTTGCTTTTGTCCATGTGACATGAACAGAAAATTTTAGAGATTTTTGGTTCTGTTCTTACTCAGTTGTTCGCTTCATTTTCTGTTAACCTTAAGGATTTTTATTTTTATTTTCCTAGAGTTGTATTGTATGCACTGTATCTCTGAATTGAGCAATTTTAATCTCAGATGGCATTGCAAGAACAGTTAGATCGATTTAAAAAACAGCAGCAAAAGTGTCAGTCAACTCTCACAAGCATTGCAGCTAGTAAGGCCGCAACAAGCAAAAAATCTACTCCTATTGCTGCGTCTGCTTTGCCCAATGGAAGAACTCCAGCTCCTGCTGTCAAATTTTCAAATGATACGGAGAGGCTTCAACATATTAATAGTATTCGGAAGGCCCCCGTAGGAGCCCAGATGAAGCGTGTTATTGATCTTCTGCTGGAGGTATTTATTCAAATACTCCCTTGACATTTCATTCCTCCTTGAATGCACGTATGATTCTATACCATGTTAAAAAAGGTTCATGAACCTTATTGCTCGTTACCAGTGATAGAAAAATTGAGCATTTCTAAAAGTTAGGAAAAACTGATCCCTATATAGTTTCCCATTTTTCTTGTACTGCAAAATTATCTACTTTCCAGTTCATAGAGCTGATAATAATATATGTTTATTAAAAAATGGTGTTAATATCATATTTTATAAAGCTGCGACCTGCTGGGTTTTTTTTTTTTTTTTTATTGCAAAGCATGAGTTAAAATTCAATGTTGATCATAAAGAAAGGCATTTCTTTTTAGTTAGATGCTAGGGTCATGGGATGCGGAAAAGGGGGGAGGCATAGCAAATTGAGTGACAAGTTATGTTTGTTGTGACAAGTTGAAAGTAGCATCACTCAGCATTGGGCATTCTTTGTGTTCCCAAATGTTTGAATTATCCAAACTGCATTAATAGAGCACTGATTTGGAGAGTTCTGATAATAATTATGTGATGTGTAAGCTTGTTTATTTTTTTGTCAGCGCCTGCAAGTTATATCGTTTTATTTGTGATAAGAAAGTACCGCTTAAGCTTAAGGGGAAATTTTATCGCACTGCAATAAGACCAGCTTTACTGTGTGGTACTGAATGCTGTGCGATAAAAAGCCAGCATGAGCACAAATTCAATGTGGCAGAAATGAGAATGTTGTGCTGGATGAGTGGTCACACTGGAATGGATAGGATTAGGAATGAGTATATTAGAGAGAAAGTGGGGGTAGCACCTATTGTCGAGAAATTAGGCGAAACACGCCTTAGGTAACAATAGGAGAAATGGAAGATAACCTAATAACTAGAGGTAGGGGAAGACCAAAGAAAACAATAGGAGAAACGATTAAGAGGGACCTAGCCATAAATAACTTAACCATAGAAATGTGCAAAGACAGAACATGTTGGCGTCGCTTGATCCATATAGCCGACCCTACCTAGTGGGAAAAGGCTTTGTTTGTTGTTGTTGTTGTTGTCTGCAAGTTATATAGTTGATGTAAAAAAGTGAATGGTGATTAATAATCTCTTACTTGTTTACAGACGAGACAGGCTTTTACACCTGAACAAATAAATGAGGCGTGCTATGTTGACATGAAGTCTAACAAAGATGTTTTTGAAAGTCTAAGGAAAAACCCAAAAGTACACTATGATGGAGAACGGTTCTCTTACAAGGTAACTTTTTATACACATATATTTAGACCCTTCATATGTTTAAATTTTGCTTTAAATAACAACAGCCTCTCCTATTGTAACACTCACAAGGATTATGATGGATTATGACGTTCTTCCTTTTACTTTTGGTTTATAGTCAAAACATGACCTCAAGGACAAAAGTCAGCTTTTGTACCTAATACGCAAGTTTCCAGAGGGCATTGCTGTCATTGACCTAAAGGATGCTTACCCAACTGTGATGGAGGACTTGCAGGTAAAAGATTCATTCCTTTTTATATGATGAGCAGAGATCTTTCATTAGTGTTAGTGAAATATTGGTATTTAGTGTATTTAAAATTCTCAACAGTGGGACTTATACAGTCATTTTACTACTTTCTTTGAACTTTTCATTGTGTTAGAATTTGATGGTCCTGGTCCGAGTTTGTATGGTTGAGTGTTGATTCAGGTTATTGAGCTTGAATATGGAGTATGCTTTATGTCCAAAATGCCTAAGGCAATTTGGACTTGCAACCTCTCACTTTATGTAGGTTTCAAACTTCATTTGTTTTGCGATAGGGGAACTGTATATTCTTCTCTGTTAGTTCTGCTACTGTTTTCACTGCTGTCGTATTGTAAATTTGTAATCACTGTTTTCTGTGATACTGAGATTGATGAAGCTTAGAAACAAGAGGTCTGGTTGTCATTGTAGAATTATAGCTATCACTGCACAAATGAATACTTTTCATGTGTCTCGTCAAGAACTCTCTTTACAAAAACTCACTGTGTATGGTGCTGGCCAAGCTGTGGTTGAATTTCTTATACTTCTATCATATTAGGGGTGACCCTTGGAGCAATGGTTAGTTGCTGTCATCTGACTTGGATGTCACGGGTTCAAAATTTGGATATAGCCTCTTTACTCGGAAGGGTAAGGCTATGTACATTTGATCTCCCAAGAGCCCAGTTGATAGGAGCCTTGTGCACTGGGCCTTTCCTTTATATCATATCGGCCTATTAGGAGTTGAGTTGAAACACTTTTTGCTAACTTAACCAGATAGCTGGTCATGGACTGGTGCTATTGAAGACTCCGTCTTCTCTGAAAGTTCATCCTTTTCGTATCTCTGCCACTCTTATCTTATTGAGTTTTACATGATAAAGGATTTCTCTGATGTTTGAGATAAACGTTTTCTTATCAGCGGTATTAATAGATGAATAAATTGCCTGTTTAGTCTTTATCAACATAAAATGATAGAGAGTTGACCTATTTGAAAAAGTTGATCTATAATAAACTAATAATCAGACAATATGTAGATAAATTGACATTTAAGTAGGGATAGAAAGTTAAAATCTAGTTAGCGGTTTTGCATAGAATAAGATCTTTTTGTGATAATTTTTTTTATAGGCTTTGAAAGCTGCGGGGCAAATTTGGCTACTGTCCAACTTTGATTCACAGGAAGACATTGCCTACCCTAATGATCCCAGAGTGCCCATCAAGGTTGATGATGAGATAAAACAGCTTTTCCGGGGAATCGAATTGCCTCGCGACATGATTGATATAGAGAAGGATCTCCAAAAGAATGGGATGAAACCTGCTACCAACACTGCAAAGAGGAGGAGTGCTGCTCAAATCCAAGGCATTCCTTCTAAGCCAAAGACTAAGAAGAAGAAGAATGAAATCAGCAAGAGGACCAAGCTCACCAATGCCCATCTTCCAGAACTTTTTCAGAAGTTAAACGGTTCCTGACCATTTGATAATTGAGATTAGATAATGTGTGTACAAAGTATTCATCAAGTAGTTCAAGCCTTAGAAGAAGAATGAAATAAGGAAAGGCTCAGCTCACCTAATGCGCATCTTCCTGACCTTTTCTTGAATTTAAACGTTTCATGACTTAAATAATGTGTGTAGAAAGTACTCGCCTAGTGTTCAGATAGATGTTTTCCTATGTTGTATTTATCATTTTGTTGTATGTTATGGGTTGGAGTTACTCACATGCAGTGCAAATTTCTGGTTATTCCTTCTAGACTTGGGTGATGTTCTTTTGCAGGAAATAGGGAAGGAGAAGATGAAGAAATGGGTGGGGCCTACTGGGTCCCATATATTTTTTTCACTTTTTTAAAGAAAAAAATAAAAAGAAAAAAAATACAAAATGTCTATTATATTTTTTGATTTGACACAATTATAATTTTCTTTTCTTTTTATTATTTTAATATAAAGGGTAAAATTGTAATTTTAATACATTTTCATTCTCAATTTTCACTATCAAACATAGCAAATGCATTATCATTCCTTTTTCCTTTTTATTTCTGCGTAAAAAACATGCTTTTAAATCCAGGATCTTGCTAAGTCTTTGTTATTTTCTTTTAATGCAGAAAAAAAAAACTGGATAATTAAGTAAAGTAATGGACTTAGAGCCAAGTACGTTTAGGGTGATATAGAGCAGCGATGTGTACTAACAAAGTATGGGGAAATAAAAGTTATAAGTATTGCCCAATGATTTGTTTCAGGCTTTGCATTTCCACATAACTGTATGGTCGTTGTTATTTAATCTTTAAAAAATATTGTATAAAATAGTTATTATATTTTATTTATTAAAAGAATATTTTAAAATAATAATAATATATTTAATATTTGATAATTTTTTAATTATTAACTATTGTATCTTGTAACTTTCTCACATCATTCTATCATATATATTATTTTATATCTTTTAATTATAATATTTGATATTTTTTTAATATAATGGGAAGTTATTTATTTTCTAACTCTTCTCATAACTATCTTAGGTTATGTTTGGTAGAAATATATAGATGGGAAGGGATGTAAAGTACTGTAAAGTAGAGAAATGTGTGTTGAAAATGTAAAAAATATGATGAGAAATGTGTTTGGTATGTAAAAAATAGGCCAACTTACTCTTTTGGTCATCAACGTTTGCACTAAATTTAATATTGGTCATCAACGTTTCAAAAAGTTATTTTAGGTCCTCAACGTTTTTTTTTGGGTCAAAATTGGTCCTCCAGCGTAACTCCGTCTGGTATTTTTTGTTAAATGCTTACGTAGAAGGTTTATGTGGCACACCCTCTCTCCTACGTGTCATATTTAGATGATATGACACCATCTCTCAATCCAATTCATCAAAACGATGCCGTTTTGCATCACTTCTCTCTCACTCCAACTCAGCAAAACGACGTCGTTTTACTGAGTTGGAGTGAGAGAGGGTGTCATATCATCCAAATATGACACGTAGGAGAGAGAGTGTGCCACATAAATCTTCCACGTCAGCATTTAACAAAAAAAACCAGACAGAGTTACGCTGGAAGACCAATTTTGACAAAAAAAAACGTTGAGGACCTAAAATAACTTTTTGAAACGTTGAGGACCAATATTAAACTTGGTGCAAACGTTGAGGATCAAAAGAGTAATTTGGCCTAAAAAATATGATGTAAAATTTATTAGAAAGTGTGAGATTACGTTGCATGTACTGAAGCACAAAGCTACCTAAAGTAATCCTGGTAATTATCTCTCTTTCTCTCTCCCATCTCACCACATCATCTATATTAATGTGCTTTTTTTCTTTTTTTCGGTCACAAAAACATATTTTATAATTTAAAATTATAATAAAATATATGATGTGAAGAGTTGAATTCGAAGAGAGTGGAGATAATGGATAGGTCATAGGATAGTTACGACAATAATGAAACTATGAAAGAAAGAAACAAAAAAGATAATGGATGAGAAGTTATTATAAAAGTTAAGAATTAAAAAAATTATCAAATATTTAATTTATTATATTTTTTTGATATTTTTATTTTACATTAATTTTTAAAAAATTTAAAAATAAGTTACATGCAAACCTTTAGTATATTTTATTTTATTTTAAAATTATAAAATAAGTATTTTGTGACAAAAAAATATGAGACAAAAATCCAACAGCCATATTAATGTAAATGACAAGAGTCAAGTTCTTCTTAGAGGTAAAGTAAAAATACTTCAAAAAGAAGGGTATATGTAAGAGAGGTCGGCACACATTTTGTGGGAGAGTACATATCGCACATGAGCATCAAAGAAACTTACCTAGTTATCCATATGAAAAAATTTAAGGTAAAGTTGCTTCGATGCTTGCTATAAAGTTTACCAATCATAAACATTATTTATATTCTCTCTCCTATTTGATTCGTTATGTAATTTATTGCTTTTCATTTTCTCTCTTTACCATGATTGGTTATACAAAAACTTTTTGCCACGTGTGTTTAATTATATTGGTGAACTTTATAACAAGCACCTAAGTAACTTTACCTTAGTTTAGTCCTATCCATATATGCATAGGTGGGAGAAATAATTTTTCACTAGATATGTTTGCATATATTTGCAATAATATGGAGACTTCAAGTAAATGAGGAGCCATGTCTATGTGGCTATGATACATGGGTGGATAATCATAATCCAAAATGATTTTGCATGTAATAAAGACACATTAAATACTTGAGGTAATTCTAAATGTCCAAAATTCAGAGTTTGACCACATAATAATTTAGAGTTTGATAAAAGATCACTGAATTCTAATTGTCCAAAATCAAGTAGTGAATAAAGGGAGAATTATGTCCCTAATTTTTCTTAAGTTTGAAAGGAATGGCCTTAGTACAGCCGATCATCAATTTTATGATGATAATAAAGGGGTCAGATATACTAACTTAATATCTAGATATATTTTGAAATAAAGATATATTCAAAACTTTATATTAAACTTAAGGGTCAAAACTCCAAATTGATCCTCTATGTTTCACCCAAGTTTCATATTGGTCCTTTATGTTTGCAAGAAGTTTAAATTGGTCCTTTATGTTTGCAAGAAGTTCCAAATTGGTCCTTCCGTCCAATTCCGTCTATTTTTTCCGTTAAGTGCTGACGTGGCGTGCTGAGGTGTCACACTCTCTCTCCTACGTGTACTTTCATTTTAGTCCCTGATTTTAGTTTAACTAAGGCCACGTCAGCTAAGTAGTACACGTAGGAGAGAGAGTGTGACACCTCAGCACGCCACATCAGCACTTAATGGAAAAAATAAACGGACTTGGACGGAAGGACTAATTTGGAACTTCTTGCAAACATAAAGGACCAATTTAGACTTTTTGAAACATAAAGGACCAATATGAAACTTCGTGCAAACATAAAGGACCAATTTGGGGTTTTGACCAAACTTAAGTATATGCAACAAGTACATGAAAAATTGAGAGCATAAAGTATTGCTAAGAAAATCATTATAATATACACATACGTCAGGAGTAAATAAAATACCAAGAGGTATGTATTTGAGGGGCCAACATACATATATTTATAAGTGGGAAAACATTTGCCCACACAGGATGGTGAGACAGCTTTGTGTCAATCAAAGAATATGCAGTAAAAGTAAAGAGCAAAGAGCAAATTTAGGGCATCTAGTACCCAAAGAGGGGATATTGTCTTTCTTGGTGAGGGATTGGTGGGGTCGGATGGTTGGTTGGCCATAGGGGGAGATCGTCACTACAAGAAAAAACTGATTTAGCTACGGAAATTAGCTAGGGAAAATTTCCCTAGAATCCCTAGCTAACTAGCTACAGATTAGCTAGGGAAAAAAATCCCTAGCTAATCCCTAGCTAATTTGGTAAAAAAATTTGGCGCGAAAAGGCGAGAAAATTTAGCTAGGGATTTGCTACGGATTAGCTAGGGAAAAAAACCGTAGCTAATCCCTAGCTAATCCCTAGCTAATTAGCTAGGAAAAAAAACCGTAGCTAATCCCTAGCTAATTAACTAGGAAAATTAGCTAGGGATTAGCTACGGATTTTTCCAAGCTAATCCCTAGCTAATTAGCCAGGGAAAAAAATCTCTAGCTAATCCGTAGCTAATTTATTATATGTGTATATATAAAATATTTTACATTAATAAATCAAAAAGTGATAAATGGCCTAGTGGTTGGTCTAAATGTTACCATCCATGATGTCCCGTCTTCGAGGCCTCCTAGGACCATTTTTCAAAAATATAAAGTGGTTGCCGGAGGAGGTCGCCGGAGGTGGCCGCCGGTGGTGGAGGAGGTCACCGGTGGCCGTCGTCGGAGGGGGTTGCTGGAGGAGGTCGTCGGCGACAATTTTTGGAGGGGGTGAGTTAGCTACGGATTAGCTAGGGATTAACTACGGCTTAGCTAGGAAATTTTAGCTACGGATTAGCTAGGGAATTTAGCTAGGGATTAGCTACGAAAAAAATCCCTAGCAATTAGCGTCCAAATATTAGCTAGGAAAAAATCCGTAGCTAATCCGTAACTAATCCGGAAAAATCCGTAGCACGCGTGTTCTAACGAAAAATCAATGAG
The DNA here is from genome assembly GCA_014851425.1 of Senna tora. Classification (NCBI taxonomy): domain Eukaryota; kingdom Viridiplantae; phylum Streptophyta; class Magnoliopsida; order Fabales; family Fabaceae; genus Senna; species Senna tora. The sequence continues at coordinate 46,183,629 of CM026264.1, forward strand.
GAGATCGCCTTTTATTGCAATTGCTACGTCCTCTCTTCTTCTAGCCAACTAGTTAGAAGATCTTTACCCTTTCAAAGGAAAGAATACTTGCTTTTATGCCAACTCAACAAACATTAGGAGTCAAAACTCCATAAACACAAGAACTTAATATTTGAAGTTCCTTTTGTCACATTGTCTCAATAATCTGAACGAAGAGTTAATAACATAGAGAGAGTGAGAAGGTGCTTAACAAGTAGGTTTACTGGTGAAATCCGAAGACACCATAAACAAATACAAACTGAAAAGAACACATACATCACTAACCCATGAGTTCAAGATTTCCTAACACCATGCATCCACAATCTTCTTCACAGTAGAAACATCAACCTTAAAAGCCATAGCAAGCACAACCTCGTCAATCCCACTCCCAAAAACTGACACAGGTACAGACACAGTCCCTGCATTGGGACTTCCAAAAGCTGAGATGGACACTACTGCCCAAGAAAAGCTGAGATGGGTGCAGAAGAACTACATGATCTACAATTATTGCACAGACGCCAAGAGGTTTCCTCAAGGTGTTCCTCTAGAATGCAGTACCTCTGATATGAATGGTGGATCCAATGAGCCCAATGAGACTACTCAAGTCAATCAAGCAAGTGGGCTCAATGAAGAGACTAGGAATGAGCCCATTCAGTCCCATATCAGTCAGGAGAAGGATCCAACTACTGTTGTGGGAGCAACTGAAGGTAAAGGGAAGAGATCCAAGAAGCGCCCGAAGTGGATGAAGGACTACAAGCTGGCATGAACACGTGGCTACGGGGCAAATGGAATGAACCAGAATTAGTTATTGCAGTATCGTTCACGCGCTATTTCGTTGATTTTTGTATGCTTTATATTCCGCTAGTGTTTGCTTGTTAAGGGTTGTTGAATTTTGTGATTTGTATCACTGGAGTGTGCTTCTCGCTCGAATAGAAGCGTTCATCTTGTATTTTTCCTTTTCTATTGGATTAATACAAATTCATCCGCGCTTAATCATCTCCTTGTCTGCCATTTTCGTGTTTCTTCTTTATCTGTGAATTTTGAGTGTATCATTTGGTGCTTTCATTGAGAGAGCTATGGCTTAAGGAACTCCCATTCCTAACGAGGCACCGTCGGTAGATCAACGATTGTCTAACTTGGAGGAATTATTCAAACGGTTTCTTCTGCAGCAGCAACAACAGCATGGGACAGGTGAGAGCAATACAGGGGCTCATAATCAGAACCACCTCGTGGCCAAGAATCTGAAGTGGGAGATTCCGGCGTGTGACGGGGAAGATGTTGAGTTTTGGGTATTTAAGATCAAGCAATTCTTTACAGCTGCCAAGGTTCCTGCAGATCAGAGGGTAATCCTCGCGTCAGCACATATGACCGGGCCAGCATATGATTGGTATATGTGGATGTGCCAGAATCAGCAAATCCCTAGCTGGGAGGAGTTTTTGGAGGCCTTGTTATTCCGGTTTGGTGCTACGTTATACGACGACCCACGAGTGGCGTTGAAGAAGGTGGAGCAAGCGAACTCAGTGGCAGAGTATCAAGCAGAATTCGAATCCATATCGACGAAGGTAATGGGTCTGTCCGAAGAATTACTGGTGAGTTTTTTTATAGCTGGTTTGAAGAATTATTTGAAATGTGAAGTATTGTTAGCTCAGCCTAGGTCGTATTACCAAGCTGTATCTCTAGCAAAAATGCACGAACAAAAGCATTTAGAGATTTAACAGAATTTTAAAATGCCATTGAGTAGGAACACAATGACTTACCCTTCGAAACCTTCGGGGGGAGTGGTACCTACTGGATCGTTTGCAGTACCTAAGGCTAACGTGGTCAGTACTCAGGTGCCATCATATGGTTCTAACAATCAGAGTAATTTTAACAAGCAGCAAACGGGGTTACAGGCGTCGAGCAGTAACTCAGTTTTTCCTTATAAGAGACTCACGGCTGAAGAGATTAAGAGGAAACGAGCCAGAGGAGAGTGTTACTATTGTGACTCTAAGTATACCAGAAGTCATCAATGCAAGGCGAAATACCTATTGCTGATAGGGAAGGAAGAACTTGATGTTCTGATGATGTACCAAGCCATGCCAGAAGGGACGGAGGAAGGAGTTGAGAATGAAGAAAAGGTTACCGAGGAGGTCATGCCTGAGATCAGTTATAATGCGCTGGCTGGACAGTTTCATCCTAATACCTTGCGAGTTACTGGGAGGAGCAAGGAAACTGATTTGCAAGTACTCATTGATAGTGGGAGCACTCACAACTTTATCAAGACACGTGTGGTGGAGGAGTTGGGCTTACCTATGGTCCAAATCAGCCCATTTAGAGTACAAACGGGCAGCGGGGTTTATCTGCAGTGCACTCATAAATGTGAACAAGTTAAGTTGGTGATACAGGAATACATTTTTATAGTGGACTTATTTGTATTGGACATAAAAGGAGTGGACATAGTCCTCGGTGTGCAGTGGTTGGCAGAGTTGGGTGACATCACCATTAACCACAAGGATTTGACCATGGGATTCTTATGGAATGGAGCAATGGTACGGATAGTGGGTGAGTCAATTTTGAGAGCTACTCCGTTACATGGCAGGGAAAACCTGAAAGATGGCATCATTAAATAGCATCACTTGCCTTTATTCCTTGCAAAAGGTAGCTGAACAGGATGTGCTTGAGGGAGATCATCTTCCCGAGGAAATAATGGATTTATTACAGAAATTTTCAGCAGTTTTTGAAGAACCAAAACAACTACCTCTCAGGAGAGAGGTTGACCACAAAATTGTCCTTAACCCGGGGTCGAAGCCCGTATCTGTGAGGCCTTATCGATACCCGTATTTCCAAAAAGCGGAGATTGAAAGGCTGGTAGAAGAGATGAAGCAAGCTGAGATAATAAGAGACATTCAAAGTGCTTTTTCCTCGCCGGTGTTACTAGGGAAGAAAAAAGATGGTAGTTGGCGGTTCTGTGTAGATTATCGGGCCTTGAATGACATTACAGTTAAGGATAAATTTCCTATACCCACCATTGATGAGATACTTGATGAGTTGCAAGGAGCTGATTATTTTTCTAAGCTAGATTTGAGATCGGGTTATCATCAAATTAGGATGCAGGAATCTGATGTGCACAAAACAACATTTAGAACTCACCTGGGGCATTATGAGTTTGTGGTGATGCCATTTGGGCTTACCAACGCACCATCTACGTTCCAGGCCACTATGAATAAGGTCTTTAAACCTTACTTGAGGAAGTTTGTTGCAGTTTTCTTTGACGACATTTTGGTGTATAGCAAAGGCCTTGAAGAGCATAAGCTTCACCTAGCTCTGGTGCTGGAATCCTTGATGCAGCACACCCTTTTTGCTAAAATGTCCAAGTGCACGTTTGCTCAGAGGACCATTGAGTATTTGGGACACATCATAAGTCAGGAGGGAGTACGAATGGATCCTAAGAAGGTGGCGTCCATGTTACAGTGGCCACAACCGGTCAACGTCAAACAATTAAGAGGGTTCTTGGGGTTGACAGGTTACTATCGAAAATTCATAAAAGGGTATGCAAGCATTGCTCATGCTTTGACGGAGTTACTCAAGAAAAATCAATTTAAGTGGAATGAAGAAGCAGAGAGGGCTTTCCAGCAATTGAAGTTGCACATGACTCAAGCCCCAGTCTTGGCATTACCTGATTTTTCACAAGCCTTTGTAGTGGAGACAGATGCGTCAAATACTGGCATTGGAGCAGTTCTAAGCCAGAATGGGCACCCAGTAGCCTTCTTCATCAAGAAACTCAGTAAGAGATTATCTCTGGCCTCTACCTATGTTAGGGAGCTATATGCTATCACCCAGGCCATTATGAAATGGAGGCATTATTTACTGGGAAGGAGGTTTGTCATCAAAAAAGATCGCAAAAGTCTAAGAGAGTTGATGCACCAGGTTGTGCAAACATCAGAGCAGCAGTTTTACTTGTCTAAGCTGCTCGGGTTTGATTATGAGATAGTGTACAGATCCGGTAAAACTAATATGGCAGCTGATGCTCTTTCTCGGGTTAATGAGGACAGAGCAAACAAGGAACCTCAGAATACATTCATGGTTCTAACGGAGTGCAAACACCAGATTTTTGAGGAGTTGAGAAAGGTGAATGTAGAAGAAGCAGAGTTGCAACAGTTGCATCAACAATTTGAAAAGAAGGAACTGCCTTCAGCGTATACAAAACAGGAGGGATTAATGATGTATGAGGGGACAATAGTTGTACCGGCCAAGGAATCTCTAAAGCAACTCATTTTTCACACCTTTCATAGCAGTGCAGTTGGAGGTCATAGTGGGGAGCATAAAACATACAAGGCTATCAGTGAATTGTTTTACTGGAAGCATATGCGAGAGGAGATTCAACAATTTGTGAAGTAATGCTTAACCTGCCAGCAAGTGAAGTACAACACGGAGAAAAAGCAAGGCCTGATGCAACCTTTACCAATTCCGGATAAACCATGGGAGCACTTGACCATGGACTTCATAGTAGCATTGCCAAGTTCCTTCGGGTACTCTACAATTTTGGTGGTGGTAGATAGACTTACCAAAGTAGCCCACTTTGCTGCTATGAGATCGAATTTCACAGCTGCCTCGGTTGCCACTGTTTTCATCAACACTGTGGTTAAATTACACGGGTTCCCTAAGAGTATAATTTCTGATCGAGACAAAATCTTCCTGAGTGAATTCTGGCGACAGCTGATGAAGCATAGTGGAACCACTCTTTTCTACAGTACTTCATACCACTCGGAGACGGACGGGCAGATGGAAGTGGTTAACAGATGTTTGGAGCGGTACTTGAGGGCGTATACACACGATCAACCCAAGAAGTGGGTGGAGTTCCTTCCGTGGGCAGAACTTTGGTATAACTCCACATACCATACCTCTATTGGCATGACGCCTTACCAGGCTTTATACGGAGAAAACCCAACTGCAATACCAGGGTATGTTAGAGGTGGAAGTAAGGTTGAAGCTGTGGATGACTTACTTCAGAATAGGCAACAACTCCAGCTAGCTTTGAAAGCAAATCTATTCAAAGCCCAAGCAAGGATGAAGAAGACAGCTAACAGGAAGAGAAAGGATAAGGAGTTCAAGGTGGGAGATTGGGTGTTAATAAAGCTTCATCACTACAGACAAAACTCAGTGGCTAAACGACTGAATTTTAAATTGTCCAAAAGGTATTATGGTCCCTTCCAGATCAGTAAACGAGTGGGCAAAGTGGCATACCAAGTACAATTACCAGCTGGCAGCAAAATCCATTCAGTGTTTCACGTGGGTTTGCTAAAATAGTTTCATGGTGCGGTGCCCGAGATTCCAGCAATACTTCCTGACATGCCACAAGCCTTCAATAGAAAGCCTGAAGCAATCATCGATAAACGTAATGGGATGGTAGAGGGGGTCAACAGAGTTCAAGTGCTGGTGGAATGGGGTGGTTTGTCACGTGAGGAGGCCACCTGGGAGGATTGGATTGCAGTTAACGAAGCCTTTCCTGACTCCAACCTTGAGGACAAGGTTGTTTTTGATGGGCAGGGTATTGATATGAATGGTGGATCCAGTGAGCCCAATGAGACTACTCAAGTCAATCAAGCAAGTGGGCTCAATGAAGAGACTAGGAATGAGCCCATTCAGTCCCATATCAGTCAGGAGAAGGATCCAACTACTGTTGTGGGGGCAACTGAAGGTAAAGGGAAGAGATCCAAGAAGCGCCCGAAGTGGATGAAGGACTACAAGCTGGCATGAACACGTGGCTACGGGGCAAATGGAATGAACCAGAATTAGTTATTGCAGTATCGTTCACGCGCTATTTCGTTGATTTCTGTATGCTTTATATTCCGCTAGTGTTTGCTTGTTAAGGGTTGTTGAATTTTGTGATTTGTATCACTGGAGTGTGCTTCTCGCTCGAATAGAAGCGTTCATCTTGTATTTTTCCTTTTCTATTGGATTAATACAAATTCATCCGCGCTTAGTCATCTCCTTGTCTGTCATTTTCGTGTTTCTTCTTTATCTGTGAATTTTGAGTGTATCAACCTCCTAAGAGAAGACAGAGCAAATCCATGAATTAAAAATTTCATCATGAGAAACCATTTCAATTTTAGTTTGTTGATGCTATAGTTTTTGTTCATATTCTTTTATTATTTTCCATCTTTGTCATCCATATGATAGTACGATGACATTTGTGGATATTCTTTATGATGTAATATATATCCGTTTCAAAATAAAATAGACGATGGTTCTTCAAAACATATTATAAAAACGAAGAAAGATGGCAACTGGCAAGGTAAAACGGAACCAATTCTATTATAAAGATTATAGAAAGCACAGTCAAGGGGTCAATGTTTCTATTCCCTTCACGAGTTAGACAAATCAAAATTAATTTACAAACAATTCAAGACATAATCTAGCAAGCTCTATATATTAAAATAAAATTACAATGAATAGTATATCAAAGTCAAGAGTATACTATAACTTCCTGTTTATACTTTCAACCCAAAATGGAGGAAGTTATAGTACAACATAAAGTGAAATGAGTAAGAATTACGAAATGGAAGCTGAAAGAATTGCAGTGGCACACAATTAAGCTTCCAAGTCATCCTTGAAAACAAGTGAAATATATATATTAAAAATTCATAGTCATGAATATAGGCATCATCCATCATGCCCAAAATCTTTCATTCATTCACCTCAGCTTTTGTATTACGGATTCACAATTGCAATAGAAAAACCTATGAATTATTATACGAAAATGACCTCATATGAAAATTTACTGAAATATATGTATTATATAAACAAGGTTCCAAATTACAGAGGTGAAGCTTACACAAGTGGAGGTTAAGGAATCATTGCATTAGCTCATAAGAGCATTCCAATACCTTTGGAATCACACAAAGAAACTGCTCTAAAGGAAAAACAAAACCAGAACTAACAAGAATTAAGGAAAAACAAGAAAACACCAGAAATGTACTGCTTTATACAATGACATAGTAATCTTACAATAAATATTTCAGTACTAGCAACAGCCATTCAAACCGAACAATCATTCTTGTTTAAACGTTTTCAATAAGTTTTATTTATATTTTGGCTCTTTTATGATTAGTCATATAGAAAATGATTTTTTATATTCTCTTTATTCTGTAATTGATCATTTATAAATTTTTTATTACTTGTCTTTTTTAAATTAAAAAAGCCTTATAGTAAAAAATATAAAAAATTTTAGTCCTAATTATAATTTATAACATTAACATAACCAAAATTAACAATAGTTATTCTTGTTCCTTTAAAAAAATAAAGGGCTAAAAGGTCTATTTTGGTCCTCAATGTTTGCATGAAGTTTAATGTTGGTCCTCAATGTTTCAAAAGTTTAATGTTGGTCCTCAATGTTTTTGTTTTTGGTCGATTTTGGTCCTCGAGCGTAACACCGTTAACTTTTTGCCGTTAAATGATAACGTGACATGCTTATATGGCACACCATCTCTCCTACATGTCATATTTTAATGATGTGGTATGACACATCACTGCCACGTCACCCCAGATTGCCACATCACCATCTTCTCTCCTTCATCAGCATCATTATCATCATCATCTGGGGTGACATGGCAGTGATGTGTCATGCCACGTCATTAAAATATGACATGTAGGAGAGAGGGTGTGCCATAGAAGTATGTCACGACATTATTTAACGGCAAAAAGTTAATGGTGTTATGCTCGAAGACCAAAATCGACCAAAAATAAAAACATTGAGGACCAATATTAAACTTTTGAAATATTGAGGACCAACATTAAACTTCATGCAAACATTGATGATCAAAATAATACTTTAGCCAAAAATAAAGGGTGCAATGCAAATTCTTTTGGGTATAACCTGGTATCCGTCAAACACAAAGAAGAATGCAATTTTGATTTGAGTCAAAAGGATTAGGAAAAGTAAAATAATAGGGTAACACAATATCACGTTAATTTTGAAGTAAATGAGAATATCGAGCTATTTCAAGTTTCAATATTTTTATATATATGCAAGGTAATCACTAATCAGGTAAAGAAAAGGATGTTTCGTCCCACCGTCTCTAACTGATCAAGCGGGCCATGGCTGCACTGACTCATTTGGTTTGGTGTAAAAGTTGCGTTCTTGGTTGGCAGTGGCACCCACGGAAATGATAAAGGAGGAAGTCTCACAACTATACCTAAAACAATGAACTTGTCATTTTAATTTCATACAACATCGCGTCAAAGATTTTGTACTTACGCGATTTGGACAGCTAATATACTACTAATGAGTTCCTTTTAGAGAGACACAACTACTACATAATACAAATAAACATAGCTCCCTCCAATTTGTTGGGCCCAGCACAAAAATATAAAAAAGAGAGAAAGAAGAATACAACAAAATTTTAACGTGGTTCGGTGCCTCAAGACTTACTGCTACGACCCCTACTGGGACTAGACCTGTTCATGGGTCGGGCTGGGCCGGGCTTGAGCTTCAGCCCATGGGCTTTACATATATGGGCTTGGGCTTGAGCCTAAGCCTACATGTTTTACTACCCATTACAATGGGCCAGGTATTTACCCAAACCCATGGGCTTAGTCCATTCTTATACATAATTTATAAAAAATATATATATTGGTCCTTTTTGTTTCATTGAAGTTCTATATTGATACTTTATGTTGTATTGAAGTTCTATATTGGTGCTTTATGCTTCATTGAAATTTTATATTAGTCATTTATGTTTCATTGAAGTTCTATATTGGTCCTTTATAGCGAGCCTCCGGGCTGGGCTTTAAAAAATGCTCGAGCCCGGCCCGTATTTTTGCGAGCTTTCGGGCCTGGCTTATAAAAAAGTGCCCGAGCCCGGCCCGTATTTTTTCGAGCTTTCGGGCCGGCTTTAAAAAATGCCCAAGCCCGATCCATATTTTACGGGTTTTCGGGCCAGGCTTACAAAAAATTGCTTGAGCCCGGCCTGTATTTTTCCGGGCTTTTGGGTCGAGCTTTAAAAAATGTCCGAGCCCGACCCATATTTTGCGCGTTTACAAAAAATTGCCCGAGCCCGGCCCGTATTTTTTCGGGCTTTCGGGTCGGGCTTTAAAAAATGTTCGAGCCCGACTTTTATTTTTTCGGGCTTTCGGTTCGGGCTTTAAAAAATGCTCGAGCCCGACCTATATTTTACGGGCTTTTGGGCCGGGCTTACCAAAAAGTTGCCCGAGCCCGGCCCGTATTTTTCCGGGCTTTTGGGCCGGGCTTTAAAAATGCTCGAGCCCGACCCATATTTTACGGGCTTTCGGGCTGGGCTTGCAAAAAATTGCACGAGCCTGACCCGTATTTTTTCGGGCTTTTGGGCCGAGCTTTAAAAATGCCTGAGCCCGACCCATTTTTTGCGGGCTTTCGGGTCGGGCTTACAAAAAATTGCCCGAGCCCAGCCCGTATTTTTTCGGGCTTTCGAGTTGGGGTTTAAAAAATGTCCGAGCCCGACCCGTATTTTTCCGGGCTTTCGGGTCGGGCTTTAAAAAATGCCCGAGCCCGACCTATATTTTACGGCCTTTCGGGCAGGGCTTACAAAAAAAATTGCCCGAGCCCGGCCCGTATTTTTCCGGGCTTTTAGGTTGGGCTTTAAAAAAATGCCCGAGCCCGATCCATATTTTGCAGGCTTTCGGGCCGGGCTTACAAAAAATTTCCCGAGCCCGGCCCATATTTTTCCGGGCTTTAAAAATGCCTGAGCCCGACCCGTATTTTTTCGGGCTTTCGGGCCGGGCTTTAAAAAATGTGCAAGCCCGACCCATATTTTACGGGCTTTCGGGCTGGGCTTACAAAAAATTGCTCGAGCCCGGCCCGTATTTTGTAATTATTTTTTATGTAAATATATAATTTTATAATTATTTTTTTAAAAAATATATTTAGAAAAAAATAAAAAAAGTGGCCTACGGGCCAATACGGGTGGTGATGGTAGGTAATGAATGTTGGTAAGTGATGAGTAGGGCCCAGGTACTACCCAAGTTTTAGTCCAAGTATTTTAATAAAATGGGTATTTGATGAGTAAGGCCCAAGTAATACCCATAATTCTTAATGTTGGGTAGTTGACCCATGGGTTAGGCTTGGGTAGTCTCATGGGCAGGTCTAACTGGGACAAACTTTTACTAGTAATTTTTGAACGAAAAAATTACAAACCCTCCTCAATACATAAAAATACCCAAAACCTAATACACCCAATGGTTATAGGCTAGTATTCTTATGTTTGTTGGAATCTATATAACTCACACTTATTTATATAAGCTCCTCACCCACTCACTCCACACACCCCACCAATGTGGGACTTTGGATTACACACACAACAAATCCTCCCTTTATCCAAAGTCCTACATTATTTCTCTCTATAAAAAAAAAACTAAACTCTCCTATTAATTTTTTGACTTCTTCTGCTTCTGCAACGATCCTCCCTTACTACAGAATCCTCAAACATCCTCAGATTAACTCATCTTCATAAGAAACCACATTAGTAGAAGAAGCTCCCTTCAATTTGCCTCTATTCTCCTTCATGCTTTGCAAGTCCTCCCTGAAGTCTGGGCATCTCATCTGTATGTGACCCAACTGTCCACAGTAATGGCATTCAACAATGCTCATGTCTCTTGATCGAGAATTTCTTCCAAATTGATCACCCTTCTTCTTCCTGTCACTATCCACTGCTAGTATATGACTGTCCCTGAAAGACTTTTCACCACCCATCATCCTCTAACTCTCCTTCAAGGTACTCATCACTTCATTTAGATTCAGTGTGCTCTTTCCTACTAACATTGACTGGACTAGAGGCTTGAAGGATTTTGGTAGTGAAGCCAAGAGAAGCAGTCGTTGCTCTTCATCCTTAATAGTCTCCCCTGCATTCAACAGTCTAGATACCATCTCATTAAATTTGTTAATGTGATCAGTCACATTACCTCCCTCTTCCATCTTCAATGAGTGCAAATCCATCTTCATCATTAATCGATTGGTCAATGTCTTCGACGCAAACTTTCTCTCCAATGTGTCCCACAACTTCTTCGGTGATGTCTCCTTTAGCACAGTCACTTTTATCTGTGGGGCTAGTGCCAATCGAATTGTACTAACAGCCTTTTTCTGAATTGTACTCCAATCTGACTCTTTTATTTCACTCGGTTTCTCATCCTGCAATGCTAAGTCAAGACCCTGTTGAACCAAATAATCTTGAATCGTGCATTGCCACAGTGTAAAATCCGTTCTCTCATCAAACAACGGAACTTCAAACTTCAGGGTGTTCATTGTATTTAACCCAACTCTTGGCTAAATACTTCAACTCACACAGCCAACCAACCAGCACCACAAACAGCCCAAATTCAAAAGAAAATATGACTTGAAAAAAAAAAAGAGAAAATAAGCCAGAACCAACTTCTCTCCAAATTGTTGACATGGCGCTGACTGGATGATGACGACTCCTTCCTCTTGTTCTTTCTCCCTTCTTCCTCCCTAGGCCATAACCAGGCTCTGATACCACTTGTTGGACCCAGCACAAAAATATAAAGAAAAGAGAAAGAAGAACACACAAAAATTGTAACGTGGTTCGGTGCCTCAAGACCTACTACCACGACCCTCACTGGGACAAACTTTTACTACTTGTAATTTTTGAACGGAAAAATTACAAACGCTCCTCAATACATAAAAATACCCAAAATTCAATACACCCAATGGTTATAGGCTAGTATTCTTATGTGTGTTGGAACCTATATAACTCACACCTATTTATATAAGCTCCTCATCCACTCACTCCACACACCCCACCAATGTGGGACTTTGGATTACACACACAACACAATTTCCAAGCCCTTTCCTCCCTTCCTACTTGTTCCATCTGCATGCTATAAATACCAACCCCAACCAAGTTCATTCTCATCATTCTTCAAACTTGAAAAAATAGCAATTAGTAAATATCACTTCAGTCTTCAAACAGCAAATGGCTTCTACTACTGCTACTACTTTGAGTGGATCAGTGATGCTTCTGGTCCTTCTTCTTGTTACCTCTCTCGTAGTTGTTGCCTTTGCTGCTTGTAACTTGAATCAACACTTTGACATAACATGGAGAGATGGTCGAGCCAAGATTCTCAACAATGGTGAGCTTCTCACTTTGTCACTAGACAAGGCTTCAGGCTTTGGGTTTCAATCCAAGAATGAGTTTCTCTTTGGCAAGATCGACATGCAGCTCAAGCTCGTAGCTGGAAATCTGCTGGCACTGTCACAGCCTATTATGTATGTTTCTTTAATTTGCCTAGTTTTGGTATTACAAAATAATAAACCTTACTCTGACATTGTTTGCACTTGCAGTTATCTTCCAAAGGATGAAATTGGGATGAGATAGACTTTGAATTTCTGGGTCCTTGAGTGGTGACCCATACATCCTTCACACCAATGTGTTCAGCCAGGGGAAAGGAAACAGAGAGCAGCAATTCTATCTCTGGTTTAATCCAACTGCAGATTTCCACACTTACTCTATCCTCTGGAACCCCAAAGGATCATGTAAATACAAATTCTCCATTATTTGACATTCTTTCTGTTCTCTCCTTCCATCCAATCCTACATAGGCTTATACAATCTTGTTTTTGTAATTCAGATTCTCAGTTGATGGCACTCCCATTAGAGAGTTCAAGAACTCAGAGTCAAAGGGTGTTCCTTTCCCAAAGAACCAGCCAATGAGGATATATTTGAGTTTGTGGAATGCAGATGACTGGGCAACTAGAGGTGGACTTGTGAAGACAGATTGGACACAAGCTCCCTTCACTGCTTCCTACAGAAACTTCAATGCTGATGCTTGCATCTGGTTTTCTGGAGCATCATCTTGTGCTTCAACTTCCCCATCATCTTGTGCTTCAACTTCCCCATCATCAACTTCTTCCTCCTGGCTCTCACAGGAGATGGACACTACTGCCTAAGAAAAGCAGATATGGGTGCCACTACAACAAAACACAAATTTACCCACAGACAAATCCGTGGCTAAATCTGTGTTATTCCGTGGGTAAATGAGTTTACCCACGGAATTACCCACGGACAATTGGCGTGGATACAAATTTACCCACGGAATTTTGAGTCCGTGGGGAATTCCCCACGGATTTCCCACGGACCCTTCCGTGGGAGAAATCCGTGGGGAAATAGTCACGAAATTTTAATTTTACCCACGGATTATTCCGTGGGTAATTTCATAGATTAGATTGACTGCCGACAAACTTCATCGATCGCTGGCAACCCCTCCGATCGCCCGTCATCGGCCACCTCCGGCAACCCCTCCGGCAATCGGCCACCGCCGCCCGCCCGCCGTCGGTAACTCCTCCGGCGACCACATTATTTCTGAAAAATGGTCATTTGAGGATTCGAAGACGGGACACCTTGCATGGTAATATTAAGATTTACCACTAGGCCATTAATCACATGTTGTTTATTTAATGTAAAATATTTTATATATATACATCTAAAATTTAAATAATAAACATTTACCCACAGATTAGCCACGGATATTTACCCACGGATTGTAAATCCGTGGCTAATTCTAAGAATTTGGCCACGAAAATTAATCCGTGGCTAATTTAACAAATTACCCACGGATTGTAAATCTGTGGCTAATTCCAAGAAATTGCCTATGGAAATAAATCCGTGGCTAATTAAACGGATTGGCCACGGAAATTAGCCACGGATTGTAAATCCGTGGCTAATTTTATGAAATTACCCACGGAATCGAATCTGTAGGTATATCCGTGGGTAATTTTGAACAAATTTTTTTTTTCCGTTTCCCCACGGATTACCCACGGAATATATTCCGTGGGTAAAATTTCGTGGGTAAATCCATGTTTTGTTGTAGTGTGCAGAAGAACTACATGATCTACAATTACTGCACTGACAATAAGAGGTTTCCTCAAGGTGTTCCTCCAGAATGCAGTACCTCTTGAGAGAAGACAGAGCAATTGTATTCTTGATTTTCAGAAACCGTTCCAATTTTAGTTTCTTGATGCGATAGTTTTAGTTCATATTCGTTCATCACTACGGTGATATAGAGGAACCTAATTGTCCAAAATCAAGTCGTGAATAAAGGGAGAATTATGTCCCTAATTTTTCTCAAGTTTGAAAGGAAAGGCCTTAGTACGACCGATCATCAACTTTATGATGATAATAAAGGAGGTCAGATATACTAACTTAATATCCAGATATATTCAAAGCTTTATATTAAACTTAAGTATATGCAACAAGTACATGAAAAATTGAGAGCATAAAGTATTGCTAAGAAAATTATTATAACATACACATACGTCAGGAGTAAATAAAATACCAAGAGGTATGTATTTGAGGGGCCAACATACATATATTTATAAGTGGGAAAACATTTACCCACATAGGATGGTGAGAGAGCTTTGTGTCAATCAAAGAATATGCAGTAAAAGTAAAAAGCAAAGAGCAAATTTAGGGCATCTAGTACCCAAAGGGGGGATATTGTCTTTCTTGGTGAGGGATTGGTGGGGTCGGATGGTTGGTTGGTCAAAGGGGGAGATCGTGTCCTAACGAAAAATCAATGAGGAGATCGTCTTTCATTGCAATTGTTATGTCCTCTTTTGTTCTAGCCAACTAGTTAGAAGATCTTTACCCTTTCAAAGGAAAGAACACTTGCTTTTGTGCCAACTCAACAAACACGAGGAGTCAAAACTCCACAAACACAAGAACTTAATATTTGAAGTTCCTTTTGCAAAATTGTCTCAATAATCCGAACGAGGAGTTAATTAATAACACAGAGAGAGTGAGAAGGTGCTTAACAAGTAGGTTTACTGGTGAAATCCGAAGACACCATAAACAAATACAAACTGAAAAGAACACATACAACATCAACCCATGAGTTCAAGATTTCCTAACACCATCCACAATCTTCTTCACAGTAGAAGCATCAACCTTAAAAGCCATAGCAAGCACAACCTCGTCAGTCCCACTCCCAAAAACTGACACAGGCATAGACACAGACACAGTCCCTGCATTGGTACTTCCAAAAGCAGCCAAAGCAGTGGCTCCAACTTTACTTGGATTATACTGATAATGAATGAATCATCCCTTTGGGGAATACAAACATATCTTCAGCTTTGTGTAGAGATTACGTTTGGTATCGACAAATCCCACCTGTAAGGAGCCATGAAGGAGGAAGAGAAACTCGGAAGCATGAGGGTGTGTGTGGGGAGGGTTGATGGTGCCTGCCTGGAGGGTACTGGAACAGAGCATAGGAGATGCTCTGGCCATTGAGAGCAGGGGACTCCATAAGGGTTGCTTTTGTTGCTCTTAAGGAGGGGGGGACATGGGTGATGATTGGTCGGAGACCAGTGTAGGTGAAGAAGCTTCCATTGATGGTGGTGGTGGTGTTCTGGGGGAGGGAGAAATCTGAGATGATATCAGGATCACTTGCTAAGATGAAGTGGGGAAGTAGTAGAACTAGAAATGAAGAAATGAGAAGAGGTGTTTTGTTGCTTGAAGCCATTTATCTATCTATCTATCTATCTATCTAACTGTCTTGCTTGTTTGTTTGGGAGAAGGAGGAGACAATGGAATTACTGTCTAAATGATGATGCTAATTACACACACACACACACACATATATATATACCAAGAAAAAGTGAAATTTTTTATCTTGGCTAGTTTGGTTGTGAAACAAAATTTAGGGAGAATGGGAATGTCTAAAATCACGTCTGGTTTTATTAAAAAAAATCACGTTTGGTTAATAAGGAATGAGAATGAAAATAGGAATGTGAAAGAAATAAAAGTTGAGTAAAATGATTATTTCACTCTTAGATTAAAATAATTAATAAATGAAAATGGGGGGTGGGGGGGGGGGGGGGAAGAGACAATTCATACAAGATTCCTATGATAATTTTATAGACCCTCCAGTTTTTTATTCAAGAATCCTTTAGTTCTTGACTTATGTGTGGATTTTTAATTTACTTATTTGTTAATTGTTTCATTTAATTTAAATTTTGAATGATTAAAATAATAAATATTATTATTATTATATCTTATTTTTATGGCTAAAATTTAATCCATATACTATAGGAAGTTCTTAAATTTTGCCATTTGTGTATGAAACTCCTGTCAAAAACTTTTTTTTTAATCTCTTGACTCCATTGCTTTTTTAAATTTAAAATGCCATGTATTGCAGTATTGGTATGCTATGCTATGCTATGGGAGTTGGGAGGAGGGGTGTTTAAAGCTTTGGTTTAGTTCGATTTTGTTTAAAAATTGATGGGTTTTGTCGGTTTTGTATTTAATCAGTTTGGTTTGATTTTAGGATTGGTTTGGTTCATGTTAACTTAATTTTTTTTTGTTTGCATGTATTAAACATAATGTTAACTTCCTTACATTTTATACATTTATATGGCATAAAAATAATAATATTAAAAAATTAAAATTTATAATATTATACTAGATAACTAATCTTGTATTGCTTAATCAAGATTATAAAATATTAATAAATACTGTAAAAAATTTACAACTAATTAATTATATTATTTAATAAAATCATATAAAATATTTTATCTACAAATTATGAATATATGTGCTAATATTAACTTAAAAAAATAATATGTACTATTTAACTAATATGATTATAAAAAATGCTTTCATTTTTATTATTGAGACGTACAAGTATTAAGAAATATATATAAAAAATGTTCGATTTGGTTTGGTTAAAACCGACCAAAAATTTCAAGAACCTTAACCAAACCAATCATTTTTGGTTTGGTTTAGTTTAATCAATTTAATTAGTTCGGTTCGATTTTGAACACCCCTAATTGGGAGGATGTTCATTGGTGGTTGTTGGAGCTAGTCTTATAATTTAAATGTATGTTTATTTATTAATTATTCACCTTTTTTTAGTTACTATAAAATATAATTTTGGGATCTAAACTGCTCATAGGAGACATAATAAATTTTGCTACTATGAGGCATATGTAATATGTAAGCTACTTGAAATGGACCATAAAAATGGTCTAGCCAATTGAAAATTCAGCATTGTATCTGCTGAATTTTGCTTATAATGATGAAATTTGACTAGCACCATTTGTCCTACCTTAAATATCACCTCTTTTGATCAGCCAATTTCATCATACAAATTTTGTGCTTTCTCAAGATTGAATTTTAGTAGATGATAGAGCTCTTATAAAATTAACTTAGCCCAAAGAAGTAGTTTATACCATAGGATAGAAATGGTTGTTGAAATTTGGTTAGTGGAAATAAATTGAGGGAGTGAGAATAGCCATAGGAATGAAAATGGGAATTGAGGGTGGGAAAGGAATAAAATAGGTTAAATATCTATTTTGGTTCTTTATCTTTCACCCAAGTTCTATATTTGTTCTTTATCTTTCAGAAGTTTTAAATTGGTCCTTTATCTTTCCCAGAAGTTCTATATTGGTCATTCCATCCAATTTCGTCCATTTCTTCCGTTAACTGCTGATGTAGCGTGTTGAGGTGGACACATCATCTCTCCTACGTGTCTATTTAAGCTGACGTGTTACTCCACGTCATCACAGACAATGAAATAGAAGATGACGTGGCGATGATGTGGCATGACACGTCAGCTTAAATGGACACGTAGGAGAGATGAAGTGCTCACTTCAGTACGACACGTCTCCAGTTGACTAAAGAAATGGACGGATGGACTAATTTGGAACTTCTGGGAAAGATAAAGAACCAATTTAGAACTTTTAAAAGATTAAGGACAAATATTGAACTTGGGTGAAAGATAAAAGACCAAAATGGACATTTAACCAATAAAATATAGTAAAATTATAATTTTACCCGTTATTAAAAATGATTAAAATATTTTTTTATAATAATAAGGGATAATAAGTCAAGGATAAAATTGACATTTCCTTTTCTTCAACTAAGCAATGTGATCAATCACTGAAATCCAACTCCCTCTTTTATGTAACCAACCAAAGAAAAGTGAGGCTCCCCACCTACCCCGTTCCCTCAGTTAGAAATCTAAAGTATATTTGGTGGATAATATCTGAGGTGTGTCACTACACACTCAGCCTTTCAATATATACTGTGTAAAAAGTATAAAGTTTGTCATAGACGAATATTCTACAAAAAATACAATATGACAGCTGTACACTTGTACCCTAAAATACACGTTGCTAAATATATTGCTAATTACATGATTCTGTTTGTCTTAACACTCCCCTTCAAACGAAAGGGTGAAGATGTCACACCGAGTTTGTATCTGCTTTTTTCGAATTGTGTTTGTGTCAATGCTTTGGTCAATCCATCGGCAATCTGTAGCTCAGAGGTATGTATTTCACATCAACAAACTTTCCCATTACCATGTCACAAACAAACTGCACATCGATCTCAATGTGTTTACTCTCGCATGCTGAACCGGATTTGTGGCAAGGGCTTTCGTACTCAGATTATCACACCACATTGTTATTGGTTGTTTAAGAAACAAACCAAGTTTTGTCAAGAGTGACTAAAACCATCGAACCTCTGCTGCTCCATCAGCCATAGCACAATACTCTGATTCGGTGCTGGACCTTGAGACTACTCTCTGTTTCCTGGAGGACCAAGACACAAGTGTATCACCCAAAAACACACATATGCCCGCCATTGATCTCCTTTCGTCTAGGTCCGTTGCCCAATCAACATCCATGAACACTGTGAGCTTAAGATCTTTGCAAAGCTTTACATGAAGTCCCATTTGAAAAGTGCCCTTGAGGTACCTGAATATTCTCTTTACTCCATTGAAATGAACTTTAGTTGGGTTTGCCAGGAATTGACTCAGTTTGTTCACTGAGTACGCTATATCTGGACGTGTTGTCACCAAGTATTGCAAGGACCCGATTGCTTGTCTATAAATAGAGGGATTATTCATTGGACTTCCTTCAAGAGCAACAAACGACCTTCCTGTCACCATAGGAGTTGTCACAGGTGCACAAGACAGCATATTGAACTTCTTCAACATATCCAATACATACTTGGACTGAGATAAATGGAAACAATTCTTGTCTCTATAAGCTTCCACACCAAGAAAATAATACAGTGAGCCTAGATCTTTAAAGCAAAAACATCATTGAGTTTTCGGATGAATGTTCTCAGATAGGCACTGATGTTTCCCGTAACTAAGATGTCATCAACATACACTAGCACATAAACCGTGAGCTTTGAAGTGCGTTGATAAAACAGAGAAATGTCGCTCTTGGCGTTTTCAAATCTCCACTTCAGTAGAGTTAACCTTAACCGATCAAACCAAGCTCGTGGAGCTTGTTTTGGTCCGTAGAGAGCCTTGACAAGCTTACAGACATTATTAGGTCTATGTGGATAAATGAAACCCTCTGGCTGGCCCATGAAGACATTTTCCTACAGGTAACCATTTAGGAATGCATTGTTTACATCTAACTGTCGAACTTCCCATCCGAATGTCACAACTCTAATAGTCGCAGGCTTCACCACTGGACTAAAGGTTTCACCATAATCCACACCTTTGGCCTGTTGAAACCCCTTGGCAGCTAGTCACGCCTTGTGCTTCAAAATTGAACCATCAGCTTTATACTTAGTTTTAAACACCCATTTACAATCATTTAATTTTTGCTCACCTGTAGGAGCTACGAGATCCCAGGTTTTGTTGTTCTTTAGAGCCATAAACTCATCAACCATGGCCTTTTTCCAGTGAGCAAAGGAAAGTGCTTCACTTATAGTCGAAGGTTCTTTATGAGGATTAGAGACAGATGGATCTTCATCTTGAAGCAGGCCCACAAAAGGATATTTTGGGTTTGTGAATGCCAGCCTTTGCTCTTGTCATCATTTGATGCGTGCCTCTATTGGATTGAGTTTCTGTATCTTGTTGGGCCTCACTAACAACTTGAGTGACAACTTGGCCTGTATCATTGCTGGATGTTTGTTGCTCACCCTCAGTCATGGGTGAATCACGTGAATGATTAAGTGACTCACGTGTTGAAGATGGAGGATTTGCTGGCATATTCTTGGACTCTTCTCGAACACCACGTGTTGCACTGCGAGAGGATGATTATGTATCCGTTGTACTAGTCATTTGTGAGTCTCGACCATTAGAATTAGTATTTGAAATATTCGAGCCTTCAATTCTTCTTTCTTCTTGTAGTGTTGAAGTAGCAGCAGCATCACTGATTCGAAAGGGTATTATGCAGTAGTTCTCACTCTCAGCAGAGACGCCACTATGTCTGTTAAGAAACCCTGTTGAATTTGGAAACACTGAAGAGTCAAAGACTACATGTCTCGAAATGTAGATTCTGTTAGTAGAGCTCAAACATTTATGCCCCTTTTGCTGCGATGCTGGGCTGAGATATATGCATTTCTGGCTGTGAAATTGGAACTTGTGGGTGTTGTATGGCTTTAAACAAGGATAACAGGCACATCCAAAAGATTGCAGTGATTGATAATCAGGATTGATGTCGAGAAGAAGCTTCAATGGAGTCTCATGATTCAAGACTGGAGTTGGAAGACGATTAATAAAAAGAACAACTACCTGAAAGGCATCAACCCAGTAAGTTAGTGGAAGATAAGTTTGAGCTAACAAGGTTAGTCCCATTTCCACAATATGCCTATGTTTTCTTTCTACCCTTCCATTTTGCTCTGAGGTGTATGGACATGTATACCTCATTTCAATTCCACAGGCTTGAGCAATAGGAATAAAGGGTTCATATTCAGCTCCATTGTCACATTGGATGCTTTTAATTTTTGTGTTAAGTTTGTTCTCAACTTGAGCACGAAAAATATTAAAAGCATTAACTTCTTTTCCTTTGTGTTTTAGGGGAAACAACCAAGTGAATCGACTGTAATCATCCAGAAATTGAATATAAAAGCAATAACCATTTACTGAAGTTGTTGGAGAAGGTCCCCATAAATCCGTGTGAACAAGTTCTAAAGGAGAAGAGGCACGGGATTGAGACTTAGAAAATGGTAAAAACTTTGATTTCCCATATTGACAGGCTTCGCATACAAACTTTGAATTTTTCAAAATCTGAATATTACAACTATTTAAAATCTGCTTTAGAATTCTATCACTCGGGTGTCCAAGTTTCTGGTGCCAAATTAAGTATTCTCTGTCGCTTTTCTTCTATATTTCAGCTCCTGCCACGTTTATTTCTGCTCTCTTCTTCTAGAAACCATCACCCATTGAGTACATTCCGTTGGTTTCCATCCCTTGCATTATTTGTGCCCCTGTCATCTTGTCCTTCACAACATAATTCTTATTAGTGAAACACACATTCACATCATTATCACTTGTTAATTTATTTACACTCATTAAGTTTTTGGTTGCACTAGGTACTACCAAGACATCATTTAGATGAAGGCTCTTATTCACACCAGATATTGAAGTTGACCCAATTCCAGCAATATTTGCTTTAGCACCAGTGCAAATGAACAAGTGAGACTTGCCAACCGGAGTAAAATTTTCCAACTGATCAGAATATGGGGTCACATGGTGAGTGGCCCCACTGTCTATGTACCAGGCAGGGTCATCCACAGTCTAAGGGGTCGCGTAGTAAGCCTGAGGAGAGGTGTTGTTGTTGTTGTTGGTACTTGACACCTGTTGAAATTCCTTGTTAAAACGGTGCCAGCAAGAGCCAACCGTATGACCCATCTTACCACACAACTGGCATTGAGGCCAAGAATTACTGTTCTGGTTTCCACCTCTAGCAGAACCATGACCACGTCGACCACCACTAGAGGTGTTCTGATTTCCTCCCACACGCCAATTCTGAGTGTTCTGTCCTCTGCCCTGATCACTGAAGTTGCCACGTTGAGCAACATTAGCAGAGGGATTCACAGAGAGATTCGAGAATTTGTTCAGCTGCTCCAACATACTCTCAAAAGAAAGAAGAGTATTATGAACATAAGTCCAAGTCAGATTAGGATGATCAATTATAGTTGTCACTACAGCATTGTAATCACTGTCGAGTCCATTCAAGGTATGCATAATCAAGTCAACAGGGGACACTAGAGCTCCAACAAGACCAAGTTGGTCAGCAAGGCCTTTCATCTTGGCAAGATACTCTTCCATCTTGAGTGAGTTCTTCTTGGTTTGTTGAAGATCTTATTTCAACACCATCATCCGTGACTTCACAGATGAACAAGTGAGCTCTTTGGCTTCAAGCCATAGATCCCTAGCGGTCACACAATGCAACAACTGTGTAGAGATATTTGGGGTCATGGCTCTCAACCAACCGATGAGAATTTGATCAGTGGTGTACCAGTCCTTGTAGGCTGGATTTGGCTTGAGTCCTGGTTTGCCTGCTTCATCAGTACCAGGAATCAACGGTGCCGGAGCTGCTTCAGTTCCGTCAACATGAGCCTCGAGGGAGTTGCCTCGGATTAATAGCATCACTACGGCCTCCCACAGAAGATAGTTAGAGCGGTCAAGCTTAACAGATGTCATTTGGCTTGAGCTACTAAAGAGAGAAAGCAACTTAGGTGCAGCCATTGCAGCGATTCCAGAAGCAGAAGGGTATGTCACCGCCATGATCGCCAAGCGCTCTGATACCAAGTTAGAAATCTAGGGTATATTTGGTGGATAATATCTTAGGTGTGTCACTACACACTTAGCCTTTCAATATATACTGTGTAAAAAGTAGAAAGTTTGTTACAGACGAATATTCTACACAAAATACAAGATGACAACTGTACACTTGTACCCTAAAATACACGTTGCTAAATATATTGCTAATGACATGATTAAACGTTTTTCTTAACACCCTCTCCCTCCCCTTCAAATCTCCAAACCAAGCATGAAAGGCCCTGAGATACTACTTTACACAATTGGACCTATTGAGTATTTCACTATGACCATTTATTTCACAATGGTAAACAACGATAAGATGTTTGGTACTACAGAATTATTGAACAATTAATACTTTATCTATTTGTTAGTTATTATTTGTTAATATTAATAAAAATTTAATACTCTCATAATATTATACTTTTATCTGTAAGCCATGCTAGGAAAGCTTAATACCACTTTGTTTCATTAATCTCTATTTCATACAAAACTCCTTGGAAATCCACGATGTTTAATTAAAACTTCATTAATGAAAAGATTGGCCATTGTACTCTCAAAAACACCAAAATGCGCATCTTTTGTGAATCTGTCAATAACCATAAGGCCGTAATCTCATTTTGGTCATTTATCTTTAACCTAAGTTTTAAATTGGTCCTTTATCTTTCAAAGTTCTATATTGGTCCTTTATGTTTTATTAAAATTCTATATTGGTCCTTTATGTTTCATTAAAATTCTATATTAATCCTTTATGTTTCACTAAAGTTCCATATTGGTCCTCTCAACATTGTTTCATTTTGGCTTAATTGACGTTGTTTGGGTGTTTTTGATGTGTCTAAGGCCACGTCAGCTATTTGATACACGTAGGAGAGATTATGTGTCCACCTCGGCACAACATGTCAGCACTTAATGAAAGAATGGACGGAATTAGAAGGAAGGACCGATATAGAACTTTTGGGAAACATAAAGGACCAATATAAAACTTTTAAAAGATAAAGATGAAGGACTAAATGGAGTTTTGGCCTAACCATAATGATTGCACTATAATCAAGACTTTGGCAACCCCTACAATAAAATCCTTACTAAGTTCCCATGGTCTACTTGGAATACCTAAAGGCTACAATAATCCCTTCTTTTTTTCTTTTAATCTATTTCGTGCTTGGTTTGTTGGCAAATAAGACACCTTTAACAAATTCCTCCAAACCCTAATGTAAATACTCGCATTTGGCCATCTAATTTGGTGATGATTTTATCAAACTTTAGTTGGGTGACAAAGTTTAAACATTCATACCACTAAGCATGTGGGTAAATTAGTAAGAGGTTGTGTTCAAGCTTAACTAAGGGTTTGTTTGGATTTTGGGAGGGGGAGGGAGGGGAGGAGATTGAAGGGGAGGAGAGGGGAAGGGGAGGGGAGGTAATGAGGAGACGCGTTGTAAAAGTAGATCTAAGGGTTATAAGAGGGACATTTTTGTAAATGTGTTTATAATATCCTTCAAAATACCTCAAATTGGAGTATTTTAAAATTGTGAAGTATAAGGATAATAGTGGATTAAAAGATGAGGAGATTAAATTTATTTCTCCTTCCCTTCCCTCCTCCTCCTTAATCCTAAAAACAAACAAACCCTAAGAGTCTCACTATTCGAGTCTTAAGGGTCCAAAGCCATATATATATATAGATATATGGATACAATAATAAAATTATTTTAAAATTGAAACCTTGAAAGTCCAAAAGAGTATAATTCCATAATTATTAATTATTAAGTATCAATTTTGTTGCACAATAAGTTGGAGAGAAGATTTCAAGTGTTGGTAGACTTCATGCCAACCATTTTGAGAAGGATGAACATTATCCCAAAAGAATGATAGCTCTGGTTTCTTGCACATAATATATTTCCTTGCTTCTTCTTCCTCATCCACAATTTTCACGCAAGGCTCTAATGGATTCATCATTCTCACATGTTCTACATTAATGGAAAAACAAAATCAAATTAAAGTCATACAAATATATAAAAATAGATTACCATGTTTTTATTGTGATGATAAGAAGTAATTTTTGGTTTTGGTGTGTTATGGAGATTATGAGTGATGATGAGTCATTAATGTTATATATGTGGTGTCATATCATTATTTTTCATTAATATATTGGACGGTTAAAACAAAATCTGTTGTAGTTCGTAACTTTTGGGAACTGTAAAAAAAGCTTAGAGATAAAATTAAAAATCAATATCAAATTTCTCCCAAAAATTTTGAATTACAATCGATTTCTTCTCCTTTCGAATTTCGTCTTAACACCTAAACTCGTTTAAATTACTAACGGTAAATAATAATATGACATTATGCATGTAATATTACACTAATTCATCACTTGAAATGACATTGCTTTTTTCATATTAAAAAGAAAAATACAAAGAAATGGAAATTGGATCCGGTGCAATTACGGTGCAATTACTTCAAAACACACATTTTTGCTTACGTTATCTTGAGAGTATGAATTATCATTAATATATTACATATATAAGATCATCGTCTTGCTATTATACATTAAGACGAAATAAAAACTTAAGAGACAAAATCGACTGTAATTCAAAACATTTAAAATAAAAGGTCAAATGTCCATTTTGGTCCTCTATGTTTCACCCAAGTTTTAAATTGGTCCTTTATCTTTCAAAAGTTCTATATTGGTCGTTTATGTTTTCCAAAAGTTTTATATTTGTCCTTCAGGTTTCATTAAAGTTCTATCTTGGTCCTTTATGTTTCATTCAAGGTCTATATTGGTCCTTTATGTTTCATTGAAGTTTTATATTAGTCTTTTATGTTTCATTAGAGTTTCATATTGGTCATCTCAGCTTGGTTTTATTTTTGGCTTAAATGGCGTTGTTAGGGTGTTTTTAGTGTGTCTAAGGCCACGTTAGCTATCTGATATACGCAGGAGAGATTATGTGTCTACCTCGGCACGCCACGTCAGTAATTAACTTAAGAAATTGACGGATTTGGACGAAAGGATCAATTTAGAACTTCTGGGAAACATAAAGGACTAATTTAAAACTTTTGAAACATAAAGGACTAATTTGAATCTTGAGTGAAACATAGAGGACCAAAATGAACCTTTGACCAAAATAAAATTATGATAAAAAGTTTTATTTTTTAAAAATGGAACAAAGTCGATGTAAAATTTACTAACATATATATACGAGATAGTTAACCATTTGAACAAAGCCCAATAACCAACAAAGAATGAGGACCAAGAAAACTACTCCTAAGAAACAAAAACAATTTTCATAAAAGTTAATTATAATATGGAGAGAGCTTAATTATAGGACTTTTTTAGGATCCAAACTGTTTAGGGTGCAAACTCATACAAATGCCTATGTGGCACATTTGTATAGGTTCAGTTGCAAAAATATAATTTTGTCAAAAAAAAAATTGCAACTGGACCAATACAAACGCGCCACACAGACGTTTGCACCTTAAACAGTTTGCACCGAAGGACCTTAATTATATTACATACCTTTCCTCCTTTTCTGCATTGAATCAAGTGTGGATAGGAAAGAGGCATAGAGGTCAAGTGATGTAATGATTGATTTTCCCAATTCATGGTTCAATTTTGCCAAAGATTGGACCAACATTTGGTTGTGATTTTTGGATACAATGTTTGGAGCCGAAATGCACGTTTGGTATGATGTCATCACAGATAATTCAGGCAGACACCCCATTGGCATCAGTAAAGCAACTGCTATCTTACTCACTCCCAACTTCTCAATACGTTTAACATCTGAAGAAAGTTGGTTCACTAGAGATGAGGTGAATGCTGCAACATCCTACAATACCAAAGGAAATTTTAATTATAAATATTTGATATTCATACCAGTAATGTATCCATCGTCAAATATAGTGACTAATTAATTCTTTCGTTGGGGCTTGTAGGCACTTCAATAGGTATGAGTAGGACAACCGGCCCGAAAATTTATAGTTGCTACTTACCCAGAACAAGTGATCGAACCACTGACATTTGGTTAAAAGTGGATGACTCCCTTCTACTCAGTCACACCACTGGATCTTAAGGAAATAATTAAAATTTGAAATTTGTAATACTAAAATTTCTTAAGCTATGTTGGTTTGTGATGAGAGGTTAAAGTTAATTTATGAGTAAATTACTGTTTGTTAATTGTTACTAAAAGATTCTATTTACTTGTTTCGATTTAATCTCTAAATTATAAAAATAAAAAATTTGTTCGTGGAAAATACGTTGTGTTATAATTTTGTCCCTATGTTATTTATTGTTAGTCCATTATGATAGATGTGTTGATGAGACATTGACAAGAACACGCATTTTAAAAAAAAATAAATTTATTCTAATTTTAAAGATTATATTTAATTTTGTCCTCAAAATGTACATCTTTTTTTAATTTCGTTCTTTGAACATTTTTTACGGTCAATTTTGTCCCAAAATCTTCAAATTGTAATCGATTTCGTTCCTCAAATTAAGTTTCAAATTTCGTCCTAACACTTAAAATAGTCCAAATTACTAACAACAAATAATAATATGACATCACGCATGTAATATTAATGATATTTTATCATTCCAAACAACGACATTTCTTCATATTATATCTACTCTTCATTTAAAGAAACGTCGATTCTTCCTATTAAGAAGAAAAATATGAAGAAATGACGTCATGTTGAATGGGTGAGTTAGTATTATTATTACATGTGTGATGTCACATCATCATTCACCATTAGTAAATTGGACGATGTTATGTGTTAATTAGACAAAATACAAAACCTCGAGGACAAAATCGATTTTAATTCGAAACAAGGATGAAATTGAAAATTTATGCAAACTTTGATGACATAAAAGGTATTTAATTTTTTCTAATATATCTCTTATATAGAAGTAAAATAATCATGTTCAAAATATACTATCACACATCTTTTCCAGTAGAGATTCAAACCTTAGATTATAAGAAAACTAGGTATGTTTGGTATAAAGAACATCGGAGGGAATGAAAATGTGATGTAAATGGAATAAAAGTAGGTAAAATAACTATTTTATCCTTATATTAAAAGTGGGTAAAAAAGCAAGGACAAAAAGTAAACTTTGTTTGATACGCAGAATGTTGGAGGAAACGTTGAATTACTTCCAACATCACTGAGCGAATTCCGCTTACCAAACGTAACCGAAGTAATAAGCTGTGCTTGAATCAATTAATTAAGAACTCACCCGTAGTGTTCCATTTCTTCGAGTATAGGTAGCATAGTCGTTACCACCAGCGTTGAACAGAGCAAGAGAGGAATTAAGGTCGTGTTTGGTGAACACATTTTGTTGGACTAGCTTCTGCAATGAGTCAATCTGGGTGGATATGTTTGGTCCATTAGAAAATGTGTTCAAAATGCCAGTCCCTCCACAAGCAAAGTTCATCCCATATTCTAGTTTTGAATTCTCTACGTAATGTCTCAATCTGTATGGTATTGGGGATCTTATTCCCAGAAATGAAGCTGTATATATATATATATGATACCAAATATCAGTGGAAATTAAAGTGTAGTGAAAGGCATTATATGTCAAAAAGAAGAAATATTAGGCCAAAAATAATTATGCAAGAAAATGTGAGAATTGGGATAAAGGAGGGAAAGTGGTAAGGGATCTTAATCATGAGAGTAGTAATTTATGTATCACCTTTGAGCATTATTTTTTAAGGTGTGTTAGGATTGGGAATTAAGGAGGAGGAGGAGGGGAGGGAAGGAAACATGATTTAGGGTACATTCTTTACGCAGAAA
This sequence comes from Senna tora, assembly GCA_014851425.1. Lineage (NCBI taxonomy): Eukaryota > Viridiplantae > Streptophyta > Magnoliopsida > Fabales > Fabaceae > Senna > Senna tora. The sequence continues at coordinate 46,211,957 of CM026264.1, forward strand.
CGGAAAGAGAAAGGGAAAGGGAAAGGGAAAGAGAATGCATTTATTGTGTTTGTTAGTAAAACTTGAGAATGGAAATGGAATGTGAATGTATTAAAATTACCACTTTACCCCTTACATTAAAATAATAAAAAGAAAAGAAACCTACGATTGTGTCAAATCAAAGGGTATAATAGATGTAACTATCGTTTTTGGTTCAGACAATTTTAATTTGTAAATAAGGACCGCAAGGGGTCATAACCTTGGGGGACTTGTCCTTAGGTGAGAACCTAAGTTCCTACGTACCCTTATGAAGGGATCAAAATCCACCTAGTTCATCATAGTGATGTCTATAGAAGCCGTTAGGCAAGGCAATTACCTGTATTGGGTCGTGTGCGGCTAAGACGTGCGTAAGGTACTCCGGGCGGGCGAGCCACTCGTAGGAGGTAGCCTTAGTGTTGTGAGAGAGCAATGGTCTCTTAGAGTTGTTAGGCGCTCTGTTTGTGGGAATCTCCGGGACGAAAATATGCCGGGTATTGACCGGATGATGGTCGGACGGTGACCGGAGCCTGGTGATGCCGTGAGCTAGGCTCTAGAGTTGACAGATGGATGTATGTTAGCAAAGAAGACTAAGAGTAGCCTCTGTATGTTCAGAGTGCGTGTTACTTGCCTCTTGTTCTCATGTCCTTAAGTCCCCCGGGTGAGGGCCTTTTTATACTGAGTGTGGGGAGGACATGCTCGACCCAGGTTCTCATGGGACGTGGGTCGTCCCACGATGTTTGGGGTGTTCTCCCACATCTCTTGGACAGGAAACTGGGAGGAGAGACGTGGGCACCGGCCACGTAGAGGGCAGATGATTGGTGCCACGTGTCACTGGCATGGGATACCGTTGAGCTTCTGGAAGCACAATGCCACGTGTCCTAAGGTGGAATATTCCGTAATTACATAAGTCCCCCAAGTCTACGGGTGTCGGGCGCCCGTGGACTTAAGTTCGCTTTTAGTAAGCTACTTAGGAAAATTCATTTTACCTTTTGTCAAAGCGAGCTCGTCCGCAAGTGGGTCTGTTCCTCTTCATTGGTCGTTCGACTTTGTGAGGCTTTGTGTATTCCTGGATTTGCTGAGACGTCGAAGATGCCACGCATCTTGATCCGGGTGGCTGACTGCTTGACTTTCTCAGCAAGTTTTTGAGCCGTCTCTGCTGAAAGTACGCGTCTTTTCGAGGAGGAGTTATCATTTCGCAAAGGGGAATTTCCGGAAGTACCCTCTGGATGTGTGTGGAGGAAACTCAGGTAAGGGGCCTTTTAGTCATTACGGGACGCATCTCCCTGGGTAGGCTCGTCCGCAGCCAGCGGCTGGCAAGAAATTTTGCGAAGAGTTTCCTTTTCAAGGAGCGAGCTGTGATCCCCGCCACGTGTCATGGCCTGATTATTTCTCTGGCCTTGAGTGATTTGCAGTCGTTTTCCTAGATTTAATACGGGCGCATTTCCGAGAGTTGCCATCATTAGCCCCAATCAATGATTTTCTGAGAAGGCCCTTTGGTGTCTTCGAGTGACTCTTGGGTTCCCTAGGGCGTTTTGATCTTTCTGCCTCCAGTTTTTGGGTGATGGGTCTGGGTCGTCCCTTCTCTCAACGTGTTTGGCTTGGGCAGGTGGTTGTAGTCTAAGACGGGTGTACTGGATAATTTGTTTTATCCGTTGCGGAGATTTTCGAATCGTCGTGCCTTTGTGTTCCTTATAAATATCCAACGTTTGAAAGTTTTTGCTGTTTACCCTTTCTTTTAAACAGCTCTATCTCCTTTCTTCGTTTCTTCTCTGGTCCTTGTACTCTTTCTCCTTCATTTGAGTTTGTACTGAGATTTTACCATGGCCGGTGATGATAGCTTTTTCCCTATTGATTTCACTGATTTGGAGGATCTTCCTTCCTCTTCTCCTCCTCCTCCTCTTGGCCGTACTCGTGACAATAGACGGAGTAGGGGGAAGAAGTATGGGTAGGATCTTTCTCTAGGGGCAGTTGCTAAAACTTCCACCGTGATTCCTGGTGGAGGTGAGAGAGACGCGCGGCTACCTGTCCCACCATCTCCTGATAAAATCCGCCGGCAAGAGGATCCCAAGGGGAAAATAAGGAGGAAGGATGGGAGAGGAGACGACGGCAGTTCTCGGGGGAGAGTGAGAGGAGGTAGTTGCCGCGGCGGTGGACCCCAAGAATAAAGAAGGAGGGTTCAAGAAACAGGCTTCCGGTGCGAGTTCGCGGTTGTCGTCCCAGGTTGCTCAGCAGAGATCTGAACTGATGGACGATCGGGCAATGACTTTCGTGGAGGGTACTTTTCCTCCGGTGTCCGTCCGTTAATCACCTATGAAGGCGGTTCTATCTGCTCGCTCTGCGGCTCCAAGTTCTGCTGGTGGACCTGATGAACCTGCCAGCAAGAAAGCTCGGCGGGCAATTGAGGAACCCATGGGTAGCTTTCCTGTGGAGGGAAGGGCCGCTGCAAACGAGATAATTGCTGAGGCTCCAACTAGAGGGGCCAAGGCTAGCGAGGCCGGGGCCCTCTCTGGCGGAGGAAATGTAGTGGTGAGTCAAATGGCCGCCACAGAAGATATTTCTTTGGGGTTGAATGTCAGCCCTTCTGAGCCTGTAGAGTCGCTGGCGGAAGAGCCTTCTTTCGAGTTGGTGGCTTTGAGCAGGCGCTTTCTCGTGGAGATGGGAGAAAGGAATGCTAAGGGGTTGGATACTGCCCCTGTAAATCTTGCTATTTGTGGCTTCGGCAGAGTTGCCGAGGCATTGGCTGACTTCCACCAAGCTGGCATTGCGTGGGAGAAACAAGTAGTAAGTTTCTTTGTTCTGCCCTGTTGTTTTTCGCCATTTTTCCGTTGTCTTTTCCTTGCTTGGTGAAATTTTTATTTTTTCTGCAGCATGAAGCTCGTTATGACAGGGACCAGCTTCTTGTAATAGTGACCGCCAGAAGTTCAGCTTTAGATGCCATTAGGAAAAATTTGGAGGACATGCGCGGGTGGTTGTCAGCAAAAGAGTTGGAGTGTGAGGATCAAGGCCGTGAGGTGAGATCCTTGACTCACGAGGTGGCCTGCCTTAGGGCCGATGGTACACAGCCTTCTGTGGTCAAGCTTCTGCGTTCGGAGTTGGAGAGGACTCGCAGAGAGCTGGCCGTTCATCGGGAGGACGCCGAGAAGCCCCAGCATGAGTTGCACTCTCTTCACGAGGCTTTGAAGGGTGCTAAAGCTCGTGCTAATGAGAACCTTGCGGGCTGGCTGGAGGCTGAGAGTAAGGTTGTTGATGTTGCTGATCTCCAGGGAGAGTTGTTGGCGCTGAGGATGTATGACATGCTTCTAGCGGTCAAGCAACTTGAGTGCCTTCGTGAAGATAGGTTTTCAATTGAATGGGTGGCTTCCTTCATCCCTCTCTGGAACTTTTTGATGGTGAGCTCAGAGGTCGGATGGAAACTGATTCTCCATTGAACCTTGCTTACCTCCGCCAATTGGCCGATCGTCTGATGGACCACCAGGTGCTCTCAAATATCGGCGGGCGTGCTCCCGGAATTAGATCTACTTCTCAGCAACTAGCTGAGGCGGTTCAGCAGAAGCCGTCGGGAGATGTTGGCAACGTCAAGCCTACGGGGGCTAAGGCCAACATAAATCTTGGGGATGCCCAAGAGTACGTTTATGTAGACTCTTTAGGTTTTGCACCTTGTAATAGGCAGATGCCTTTCCCATTTTTGATATTAATGAGAATTTATGCTGAGTTTTACTATCTCTCTTTTTACTTCTGGGCAAAAAGCTTTTGTGTGAGTATAGTTTCTCTATTTTGGCTATCTCTTTTGCTTTTGGGTAAAGATTTTTGCATGAGTACCGTGTGATCAGGACGGTCGCATACTGTTGCTAGCGTGTTTTGTGTGAATGTTCACTTTGCATTTTCGCACCCAAGGGGTTTTTTACCGCGCTTTTCTGGGGGAATGTTAGCTTGGCCTTAGAGGCTCTTTAGCGTTTCTTTGGACGGTCGGCCCACTGCCCTTCCTTGGGACTTATGCAAATGCTTTGCAGATTTTAGGCCATGTCTCTTTTCAAAAAGGAATACTTCAATTAATGATAAACAAAATGGTTACATTCGAGCAGCCTTGGTCAGGCTAGCCTTAGTCAGGCTGAAAGTAAACAAAATGATTACATTCGAATAACTTTAGTCAGGCTGAAAGTGATACTCCTAAATTTGAAGTGAATGGAGACGTGTGTGATTTGACCGAGAGGTGCATAAAGCGTATTTAGAGCTAAAGTGGAGGCTTGGTTCGAGCGGGCGGACTCCTGCTTTTTTCCTCCCGACTCTTCACCCTCGGGGGGTTCTTCGCGTGATTCTCTGGGATTAAGGCGAGTGACCTTGATGGTCCTGGTTAGGCTTGCTGCATAGCATGATTGCGCTAGTTTTTTATCCGCCATGATTTCTCCAACCCCGTGTGGTGTTGGGAACTTTATAGTGAGCTGTGCAGTAGACACTACAGCTCTGAGTTTGTTCAGGGACGGTCGCCCCAAAATAGAGTTGTACATGGAAGGTCCTAAGACGATGATAAAATCTACGTCAAGACTTGAAAACCTTTGGGAAGGTGCCCACGGTCGTCCGTGCTGTTACGATTCCTTCTGCAGGAACTTGGGCTCCAGAGAACCCTATGAGTGTGCTGGGGAAGGGCCTTATGTTGGCCTCGTCCAACTCGAGTTTCTTAAAGGTGTCGAAGTAGAGGACGTCCGCGGAGGATCCTTGGTCTATCAGGACTCGTTTCACCTCGTAGTTAGCAATGATTTGCATTACTACCATGGGGTCGTTGTGGATCAGTCCTTCGAGATTTGTGAGGTCGAACGTGATGGGGTTTCCTTTGGGCTCTTCGCTCTTCTTTTTATACTTTGGGGCATAGTCGAGGGAGAGTATGTAGTGTTTCACCCTTTTTCTTGTTTTGCGGTTGCGAGGTAGTTCCTTTTTGCAGTCCACTTGCAATGACGCTGATAACCCCGCGAGTAGGTGCTTGGCCGCTAGCCTGTCTCGAATGTTCCACATTAGCTCTGCTCTCCTTTTTGATGTATCTGCCTAGCTGCCCTTTACGGATTAGATCCTCAATCTGATCTTTCAAGTGAATGCAGTAATTGGTTTCGTATCCATAATCTTTTTGGAACTAGCATTACTTGGACTTATCCAGCGGCTTTCTAGTTTTTCGCCTCTTAATCTGTGGCGGGAAACTGAGCATGTCCGAGTGATAAATTTCCTCAAGGACTCCGACGTGGGACTTGTTGAGGGGGGTGTAGCTGGTGAACCGTCCTCTGGGAGGCATTCGAGGTTGCGGTGGTGAGCGTTTTCTGTTTTTCTTCTCCTTGGAGTTTTGGTTATCTGCTGTCCCCTTCTCCTTATTCTTCTCAGATCGCTCCATGTCAGATCTACTTATCAGGAACTTTCTCATGTTGTCCTTGGCGATTTGCGCATTTTCTTCCATGATGAACCATTCCGCACGGTCCATTAATTCCTGTAAGGTAGAAACGGGACATCTGTTGAGTTCCCCATAGAAATGCGAACATCGGAGGCCTTGCTTAATGACGAAGATTGCAACGGCATCTTGGAGGCCTCTGAATTGAAGCGAGAGTTTGGTGAAGCAGGCCAAGAAGGCTTGTAGGGTCTCTCCTTCCTCTTGGTGAAAACCGATAAAGGAATCCTTGTTCTTTTGATATTCTTTACAGGTGGTGAACTGGGTGAGGAACTTCTGCGCCAGCTGATCGAAATTGTGGATCGAGTTTATGGGCAGTAGTGAGAACCACCTCAGAGCTGCCTCCTTTAAGGTCGAGGAGAAGACTCAGCATTGCTGGCCGTCCGTCATGCCTAGTATTGACATCGCCGAGTTGAAGGTGTTGATGTGATCTCATGGATCAATTTCTCCGACATATGGTTCTATATGAAAAGGCATTTTGAAACCCATGGGTACATGTTCGTTCATGACTTGCTGAGTGAAGGGGTGTCTCCCCTTCCCTTGGAAGTCAAAGCAGGGCCACTAATATTGTACTGAGTGAGTGGACATGCCGTAGGGGGCGTACTGGTTGTAGGCTCCGGCCCAAGGCATATGCAGATAAGATCCCGGTGGGTAGTTTGGGATTAGTGGTCGCGGGTAATCCGCGGGCGGGCTTACTGCTTGCCCAGTGACCATTGTCGGCCCCGGTGGGATCGACGACGGGGGAGCTGGTGTTGTCAGTGATAGCCGTGCAAACTCCATAAGTAGAGTCCCGAATTTTATTGCGGGCAAGCCGGAGGGGTCATCGGAAGGTCTTGCGGGCGCGCTATGTGGTGCCGCCGATAATTGGACGCTTACGCTTGCTTGGGGCAGTTCCTGTCCTCTTCCCAGTGTTGTTGACGTATAGCCGCTATTTCTACCTCGAGTCGGGCCAGCTCCATCTCTCGCGAGGTCCTTGCCGGCTCTATAATTTCTTGGTTGCCGGTTGAAGGGTAAGGGTTGTGTGGCATGTCATAGGGATGCTGAGGACATGCTTCCTCCCTAGCTGCTGGTGTTTGGACCACGGTTTCTGTAACAGCCAACTGCGTTGTCGAGGTGCTCTGTGGCTGGGTTGTATTCAAGCCACCTACTTCGGTTGTGACCATTTCAGCCGTTCCCTGTCTATTCCTTGTGCTACGTCTTGGAACACTTGTGCCGGTCGTGGCCGTAGGAATGTTTGAGTTAGCCATTTTTTAGTTTCTTCCTGTATTGGAAAAAATAAAAAAATGCAGGTTTTTGAGTGTTAGGCGGGTACTCCTACTCCCCGAAAAAGAAGTTTCGTTTAGCGGCAGAGTGCACAAGGCGTTGTGGTCTGAGGAACACCGCAGTGTGCGCCAATGTAACTGTCATTTTTGGTTCAGACAATTTTAATTTAAAAATAAGGACCGCAAGGGATCATAACCTTAGGGGACTTGTCCTTAGGTGAGAACCTAGGTGCCTACATACCCTTATGAAGGGATCAAAGTCCACGTAGTTCGTCATGGTGACGTAAAGTACTCCGGGTGGGCGAGCCACTCGTAGGAGGTAGCCTTAATGTGTGAGAGAGAAAAGGTCTCTTAGAGTTGTTAGGCGCTCTGTTTGTGGGAATCTCCGGGACGAAAATATGCCGGGTATTGACCGGATGATGGTCGGACGGTGACCGGAGCCTGGTGATGCCGTGAGCTAGGCTCTAGAGTTGACAGATGGATGTATGTTAGCAAAGAAGACTAAGAGTAGCCTCTGTATGTTCAGAGTGCGTGTTACTTGTCTCTTGTTCGCATGTCCTTAAGTCTCCCGGGTGAGGGCCTTTTTGTACCGAGTGTGGGGAGGACGTGCTCGACCCACGTTTTCGTGGGACGTGCTCGACCCACATTTTCGTGGGACGTGCTCGACCCACGTTTTCGTGGGACGTGCTCGACCCACGTTTTCGTGGGACGTTGGTCGTCCCACGATGTTTAGGGGTGTTCTCCCACATCTCTTGGACGGGAGACCGGGAGGAGAGACATGGGCACCGGCCACGTAGAGGGCAAATGAGTGGTGCCACGTGTCGATGGTACGAGATACCGTGGAGCTTCTGGAAGCACAATGCCAAGTGTCCCAAGGTGGAATATTCCGTAGTTACAATTGACATTTTGTATTTTTTTGTTTTTTTAATTATACACACTTTTTAAGATGGAAATAAAAAAATTGAGTAACATGTGGGGCCTACATATTTTTTTCCTTCACTTTTTCCCTTGCCTAACGAACACAACCTTAGTGATATTTTTTTTGTTTGGTGGTTAAAATTTAATTTGGAGGGGAAAGTGATGGACGACGATTTTATGTTAATCCTCCTTAACCTTTCCCCCATATGTTAATATAAAATTACTCCCCTTCAATCTCTCCCCTCCTTCCCACTCCTAATTGCCAAAATTACATAAAGTGTAAAAAGAAAGAGAAAGAGAAAGAGATTGAGTTGGTGTTGGTGTTGGAAGTGGAAGAAAAAAAAAAAGGAGAAAGAGGTAGGGATTGAAATAAAAGTTGAAGTTGAAACTGGGGTGAAAGATAATGTCTAAAAAGTTTCCATCATGTCACGTTATCAATAATTGACGAGCCAAATTAACGATGTTACACATGGCCATTTTGGAACAAGTTGCAAAGATAGAGAATTGAATTAGAAATTTTGAATATAGAGAACCAATATGAAATAAGTGGAAAAGATATAGGATTGAAATGGAGTTTTGGCCAAAAAAATCATTGTTTAAGTTCTTGAAAGATTTTTATTTTTTTAATTTTGTGTATAAATCATGAAAATTTGAATTTTAGTCTCTAAAAGTTTTTAAATGTTTTAATTTAACCCCTGGAAACTGAAAAAGGCTTTGTGTTGCAATTTCATCTTTAAGTGTCCTAATTTTTAAATTGAGAAATGTTGAATCGTTCATGAACTATATTTGATATCTTAATAATTCAAGGACTAAATTAAGACTTATAGGACCTTTCAGTGACCAAAACATGATAATTTACTCAGACATTAAAAATTTTCACTTATCTCAATTTAACCTCTTAATCATGAAAATATCAAATTTAATCCTTAAAAGATACCATTCGTCACAATTTAGTTCCTGAATAAAGAAAATATCAAATTTAATCATTCAAAAATTATATATGCTTTAATCTAGGCTCTAAATTCTGAATCCTGAACATTAAACTCTAAATGCTTGGACGAAATTATTACACAAAATATCTTTCAAAGATTAAATCGAGACAAATAATAAAATCTTTCAAAAATTAAATTTGATTCATGATTTAAAAATTAAATTGATGAGACAAGTAAAATCTTCTACGAGCTAAAACATAATAATTTACTCAAAAAAAATAATTTAAATATAGTAGTCCAGTTAAAATCATTAGAATTCCTTTCATTAAAAAAAACTATATAGACGCTGACAGAAAAAAAACATGAAAAAAGATCGGATATGCTAAAGTGTAAAATGGATAAATTGTATATTTTAAGTCGTTGAATAAAATTATTATAATACAGACACAAATCTCGATTTTTACCTATATAGTCAGTGAGAATACGACCATCCCCAAACTTGCCAGTAGGTTTACCAGGAAAGGTGTGTCCATTGGGTGGCTTGTACAATCCAGATTTCATGAAATTCCCAGTGTCAACATATGAGTCCCCAAATACAAACACTTTCTCAATTCCTTCAACTTCTGCAAATACATACAAAATCAAATATGTATTAGTTTTTTTTCGATCCAACTGAATGGATAATTTTTGTGAATTTTTAATTCAATTTTTTTTAATAATTTGAAGGAGCTTTTTTAGGAACTCAATCATTTAAAAAAAAAGTAAGTTGAAAATTAGGAAAAATTATCTATTTTAATGGAAATTTCAAAGGAAAATATTATTCGGACCAAAGTGTAGGGTATTTTGATGTGTCAAGGGAGGTATTTTGATGTACCAGGAGAGATCAGTGTAATTTACTCTAAAGTATTTGTTGGCATGGTGGGATTTTGTTAAAAGAAATGGACGGAGTTCTTCACGGAGGGGATTCTGTGTCCAAAGTTAAAAGTTTAAGGAGGTTGGGTACAAAGTTTGTAAACTTGCACGAAGGGTTCTGTGCCCATGGCCTAAAGCTAAAACTCATAACGTTCTGTGCCTTTTAGTCTTTTTAATATTATCGGCCAGGGTGTCAATCTCATATTAGAGAAATCAATAGAGACCCAACTCAAAGAGTTACAATAAAGACTTGAATCGCAAGCAGTATTACTCCATCATAGCTACTCAAATAATCTTTGTATATTAAGAGATCAAATCTCTTTAAAGAAAGATACCCACTAAATATAATTTTAAATGACTTCAAAAACATACGAATTCGCTAATATGATCATCAACACCTTTTTTATATATTTGTCATCAAATTTTTTTAGTTAAAAAATAGCATATGGATGGTTTATATTATTCATTTTTCTGGTGAATGATTTTCTCTTAAAAGGTTTTTTTTACGCATTTATATATATAGAGAGAGAGAGAGAGAGATTAAAAGCCTAATTAAGAATTACAAAATACAGAAATCTGGATGCATATAATTAGTACTCTAAACTAAGTACTAAGAAGTTATCTGAAATTACCTGTGAAAATGAGGATGAAGAGAAGAAGCAAATATTGCAGAAGAGGGGATGGGGATAGATTTTGGTTCACCATTGATGTGATGTGTGAATTGTGCAAACAAATTAAATATTGGATGTTAATTAGGGGATAAAATTATAAAAATATTATAATAATTATAATATGGTGGATTAGTTCCTACTTTAAACCTTCATTTCTCCTTAATTATTATCCATTAATTAATTTCTTGGAGGAAATTATTTATAATGAGAGTAAACGCACGCATTGAAAGCCATTATGTTACGACTCTTGTATAATATTTAAAGTTTCAAATTGAAGCATTTTATGGTACGGTAGTACCGAATTTTAGTACATCCCTCTAATCAGTTAGTTCCTAAACTATTTAAGGTGAGTCGTTATTAATGTGGATTTATATTAATATTAACAAATGACTCTACATGATTGGAGGGATGTACTGAACTTCCGTGGTACGGTACCACTGAACTTTTTTCCTCATGCGGGATATATTAATTAAAATATTAATGATTTTTAATTTCCTCTTTGCATTCATGACCCCATTAATTATGGTCGGATTTGTTTGTTTAATAGAATGTTGGAGGGAATAGGAATGAAAATGTCATATTAATATAATGTGGTGTGATGTGATGTGATGTGAATGGAATAAAAGTGAGTAAAATAACCGTTTTATCCTTATATTAGAAGTTAAAATGAGATAAAAGTGGGTAAAAAAGTAAGAGAAAAAACATAATTTTATTCGATTACAAAAGTAAGGTTTGTTTGGTATGCAGAATATTGAAGAGAATATTGAATTATCTCCAACGTTACCTTGACAATTTTTGCTACCAAACATAGCCATATTGTGGTATTTTTGAAAAGATAAAACTGTTACATAAATCGAAAGATGTTGTTGATTGTAGTAATTTTGAATATGTTAAATTAATTTATCAATCAAATCTCTATAGTTTTAATTTTTATAATTTAGTCCTCATATTTTCTTTTATTTGGCAAAATGGTCTTTCTTACCCCCAACATTTTTTTGCTGTCAATTGTATCCCTAACGTTTTATTTTTCTATCAATGTTACCCTTTTCAACACTAACACCATCAAATATTTAACGATTTTTGTTGACGTGGCATCACACATTTATGTCACTGTCAAATTAACTCCTAATGTTTCTGCAATACTGTCAAATTAACCCCTAACGTGTGTGTCACTGTCATTTTTGTAGGAGTTACTTCCAACATTGGAGTTGAATGTCTCACACATGTTGTTTAGGAGTTTGTCACTCTTAGATCCTGGAGTGAATATAATACTAACTTTGTCAAAAACCTTGAGGAAATCTGTATCAGATGTTTGTATGCAACTTCATTAATCTTCTAAATCTCTAATATTGCTCTTTCCCATTCCTATCAATAAGTGGCCTCGCTGCATTCCACATCAAATTTTGTAGTTGTTATCGTTATAATTTAGAGTTAAATAATAAATACCATTTAATTTATTGGTTGAAAATTGATAGTAGTAGTCCACCATCAATATCAATTCTAATTAAACACCTCTATTACCATGTGCCATTTCATACAAGTCCAACTATTATTTATTTTAATGATGTTACTAAAAATGATAAAATTGTTCCAAAAATAAAATTTTAAAAATATAATTAATTGTAATCAAACTTTAAAGATATATTTAATCGTAAACTCAAATATTAAAGATACCAAAAATAACTTATTAAAAAAAGAACTCGACCCGGCCCTAATAAAATATGTTCAAATTAGGCCTAGGTTGGATAGATGGGCTGATGCTGTTAGAATAATAACGATTATTCTCATCAAGATCAAAGGCTGAATCTAAAACACTCATACAATGTTTTAATAATCAATATACGTATCTTTTGATGCCATAGTTTGATCGGACGTAATCAATTGCTCACGTGGAGGTCGATCTTCCTCTCCTTATCTTTTTCATGTGACTGTCCTAATGGGGAGGCTAGATCAAAAATTAGATTGGAGAGGGGACTCAGCCCTGTATTTATAGAAGGTTGACAATTACCCACCCATCATAGGTAGTTAGCCCGATAGCCCTATACTTATCAGTTATCACATTACATCATTATTGGGCTCCAAGCCCAATCTACAAGGTGAGACCAAAACCAAATTAATCATATTAATTTACATGTATCATGGTCATAATTAGGCTATACATCCAACCATTATTTTAAATAAAACAAAATACTAATTAATTAAGCCCAATATAAAATAATTTTCCAACAGATCCTTCTAATTAGTAATTACAACACAATGAAGCTAAAAAATGTGCAATGGAGTGAAGAGGAAGAGATTAAAAAGATCTCAAACAAACCAACAAAATAAGAGAAATATTATAAATTAAAATATATATTACAAAATGTAAAGTCCTGAAATGTAAATGAGTTCTACATTTTTTATTCATTTTTCCTTTAAATTAGCTAAAATAGGGAGGAAAAAAAGAAGAAGAAGAAACATCAAGGTCTTGAAGGGTCTAATTTATTCAATAGTCCACCCTTACATAAGCAAGCACAAGTTGGCCTTCTGGATTTCTGGTACATTGTATCCCTATAACAAGAGAATTCTTTTTTCCAGCTGAAACCAAGGAAAATAGAAAGCATAATATAAGTATTTGTGAACAATTTAAATATATATACATTAAGGCTATGTTTGGTTAGGTATAGAATTAGATTCTATGTGGAATTACACATTTTTTTAAGGAATTCTTTAGTTTGGTTGGGTTACATAGAATTGGATTACGTGGAATTTGTTTTATGGAATTGAGTGTGTAAATTTTGTGGAATTGAATTGTAGGTATTTTTTGAGGAATTGGAATAAATTTTGTAGAATTGAGTTTAAAAGACACTTTTGCCCCTACTCTTTCCACTATTATTTATTTTTATAATTTTTATAATGATTTAATTAATATTAAATAATTAATTTTTTATAAAGAATATAAAAAATAATTATATATCAAAAAATAAAATTGAAAAAAGAAAAGGAAAGGAAAAAAAAGTTACCTGAACAATTACATGCAATTTCTCCTCCAGAGATGTAAATTCATGTTTGGCTTGGTTCAATGCTATTATACACCTACAAACATAATTTTATAATGCTCCAATTTCATTCTCTTAAGTGAATACACAAAAATTATATTTAAGGATTTTTTTTGGCCTGAAAATTATATTTAAGGATAAATTACACTTTTTTTCTCTTGAAACATGTCATAATTATATTTTATTTATCCTCTTCTATTTTGAAAATTGATATTACCATATTTAAGTGATAAAAAAACCTACAATTTTATTCATTTTAATCAAAATATCTTTAATTAATGATGATGATGATGTTATTTTTTTAATTAAATTTATTTTATTAGAAAATTATTTATTGTGAGTTAAAAATAATAAATTCATGTTTCCAAAAAATGACATTTCTTTATATTGATTAAGTACATATTTAATCATTTGAACAACAATACAAGAGTATTTTGGTCAAAGATTTAAAATGAGTGAAATTGTAAAGTTTTTATTTCTCGAAAAAAGTTATGTACATTTAAAACAAAAAATATATCCAAAATTTAAAATAATTTTTTTCTATAAATGCACCAAAAAACACTTAAATATAAATAGTAAATTAAAAAAAAATTTATTTTAGATTTATGCTAAATATGTGATTATAAATAATAATCCAAAATACTTAAAGAGTTTAGGTGTGAAGATTACTGTTCCTGGGAGGCATTATCAATGGCACATTGAAAGTGAGAAAATGCTTGAGCCATCCGAGAAGCACCTAAACTGATCAAACACCACAAAATTAAAGTAAATTGATTATTAGGAAATTAATTAAGATTAATTAAACTATTCAATTTTTTTGCAAAATTATAGTGAGACCAAAAAATTAAGAAGAAGATACGGCCAATAAGTTCCTACTCAACACACTTCAATATCTTTCCTAATAAATCATAACTATATATTAAAAACAACCGTCAAAATTACTAGTATCCAAAATTTATTAGATGAATTTGAATCAACTACTATATATATATATATCAATACGAGAGAAAAAAAAAGAGTCAGACCCACTTATCTGAATTTCGTTATCTTCTATTTTTTTTTCTTCGCCGTATTGTATAACAATGGATCCAATCTCTTATTAAAATTAAACTCTCTCTAATTTGGTTATAGTTAACATATGTTTCATAACGGACTAGGCTCAAACTTTTTTAACAAGATTTTTTTATGTGTAGGTTTTGAATTAGACATTGTTTAATTGGTAAAAATTCAATTTTCTATATATAATATATATATATTATATATATATATATATATATATATTTAAATAAGATTTGTTTAAAAAAGTAAGCCATAACCCATAGCTACAAGAATGGTTTTTTTTTTTATCATTTTTAAAAACCAACATACAAAAGAGATTTTTCATAGTTTGTAACTTGTAAGAAAGTTAATTTTTCCACGAGATAGATATACCTTAGAGCACTCCCTTTGACTTTATAAACATACTCCTTCATAGTGTCACAACTAACCAAAAGGGGATTATTCCTGCCATGAAAAATTAAAAAATTATTAAATTAAATTACTCTCCCCTATCTTAAAAGATTATTAAATCATACAAATATTTTTTCTGTTTTAAAGAAGTATACTCTCCTTCCTAGCTAAAAGATATAAAAAAAAATTTAAATTTCATCTATTTTGCCTGAATGTTTATTATTTATATAATTAAATATAAAATTGATTAATATAAAAAATATTTTTTAAAATTTAAAAATAAACTAAATCAACTCAGAATAAATAATAGTAAAAAAAATACAATTTTATAATAAATTACAATTATTTTAGAAAACTAACCATGCTATTAAAGGAATTTTAGTAAAAGAAGATGAAATTCTATATTTTTTTAATATTTCAAAGGAGAGAGTATTACTCATGAATATATATGAAAAAGAAGTGAAAATTAATTAAATAATTAATTACAGAGCATGAGTCAACTGGTTTATGACTTCCCGAGCTTGAGAGCAAAATTCTGGAATCAGAGCAACAAGGAAGAAAGGATCTTCTGTATTCTCTCTCAATGAATACACATAAATGAAATGGTCATCCACCATACCCTATAATTTTCCCCAAAAATCAAAAAATAAATAATTTTAAAACACAATTAATGATGAAATTGATCTATATATATATATATATATATATATATATATATTCAAAATAAATTAATATTTAAATCTAAAATAAAAGAAAAAAGAAATTGGAGATTGACCTCTTGCTTCATGCAGAAGATGACATCCAAGAGTTGCTTGTTCAGAGCATCCTTATCTTCTGCCATATTTGATGTGGAAAATTTTTTTAAAAAAAAACCCAATTTTTCAATCCTCTCTTCAAGAATTTTGCACATAGAATTTCAGAGATGGTGAGTGTTTATATATATTGATTGGTGAAGAAATTAAAGGAAATCAAATTATGTCAATTTGAGGATAATTGTATATGGAAAACTCATAACACCTTTCTTTTTTATTGCTAAGTGGTTTATGAAATTGAACAAGGAAATGTTTTCAACGACTCGCGTTTTTCGAATCCTATGAAGTATTACAGATGCTTCTAAAAGTCTTTCGTATATACTATCCGACATCGATATTCTTCGAAAACGATATCGATACTCTTTGGATCCTTCGATATTTACTTCACACATTTTCAATTTCCTTTTTTCACTCTTTTTCTTTCACTTTTAGCTTTGATCACTTTTTTTTTAGCTATATAGGTTTACAATTTCATTTTCTAGAACAATAATTCAACTTCTTTGTTTCTAGTTTTTACAATTCTATATTATATGTGTTTCAACTTTGATATTATATTGTCAATTGTATTGTGTTTGTGTTTTAAATTTAAAATATACATGTAATTTTTATATAATTTATTAATGTATCTTAGAAGTGTCGTATCTTAAATTTTTAAAGAATAGCCGTATCCCCGTATCCGTATTGTATCGAACTCGATTCGTATCTCGTATCTAGGCTACTTAACTCGAATCATATAAGCACGAGCTTGTCGATCATAAGTTAATTGATAATGAATAAAATTGAGAATGTTATAACTTAAACTATATGTTCGACGAACTTATCATATGCTAATAATATATATTAGAATTTTCCAGAGAATTTCAAATATGGTATGTGTAACTCCATAATATATCTTTCTATGGACATGTGGCACTGACCTTCTAAAAGATTAATCGAACCACGCATCAGTGACACTTGGCACCACTCGGTGGCCCCGTACATGGCCTCTCTCCATGCTCACCCACGTATCCTCTCGCAATAGAGACGTGGGGGAACTCTTAGGATCATTGGTCGAGCCCCATGTACAGGAACGTGAGTCGACTACGTTCTCCTCTACCTCAAGTATAAATATCCCTCACTTGGAGGGACTTGAGGTAACGAACAATAGACGCAAAATAGTAGCATACAACGAGATCATCACTGCCTGAAGTCTAATCAACAGACATCATACCATACTTATTCCGCACATGATACACATGTTCCCTTGCTCTAAGTATCACCTAGAGACTCTTGCTCTCTCATCTTCTACATACATACGAGATACCTCCAACAGGTAGCTCACCCGCCCGGAGCAACACATACGTCCTAACCACACATGACCACTACAGGTAACACTCATGTCTAACGGCTCCTATGGACGTCCTATGTATATATATATATATATATATATATATATATATTGATGGTGAAGAAATTAAAGAAATCATATTATGTTTATGTGAGGATAATTGTATATAAAAAACACATTTTACCTTTCTTTCCTATATGCTAATTAATTTGCTTGTGATATCAAGTAATTAAGGAAATGTTTATGTGAGGATAATTGTATATGAATTTTTTAATTACAGAGTGTAACTATCATTTTTGGCTTAGACAATTGTAATTTAATAATTAGGACCGCAGGGGGTCTTAACCATGGGGGACTTGTCCTTAGTGATGCACCTAGGTGTCTACGTACCCATCGTAAGGGATCAAAGTCCACATAGTTTCGTCATGATGACGTCTATAGGAGCCGTTAGGTGAGGCGATTACCTGTATTGGGCCGTGTGACGTGCTAAGACGTGCTCTAAGGTTGCCTTAGTGGGAGAGAGCTCGGGTCTCTGAGGGCTGTTGGAAGCCCCGTAAGTGGAAGACTCAATGATGGAGGTGAGCTTGCCGGAGGCTGGCCTACGGCGGAGCTCACGATGCGTAGAAGATTTGTGTGAGGTATCTGAGGGTGCTCAAGTTACCGAGAGTACGTGAGGATCTTGGATTAGGTGTCGTAGTCCTTCAGGTTGCGTATCTCTACTCCCCCGGGTGAGGGTCTATTATACTTGAGTATGGGGAGGTCGTGCTCGACCCGACATCGTGGGGCGTGGGTCGTCCCATGATGCCTGAGGAGTTCCCACGTCTGGTTGAGGGGGTATTCCATGAGGTGATGTGGGCAGGCGTCATGTAGCTAGTAGATGAGTGATGCCACGTGCCGCTAGCGGGTGCTGCAGCTAGGCTTCTAGAAACTCAATGCCACGTGTCCGGAGGCGGAATATTCCGTAGTTACACAGAGAATTTCGTATATTGTGTGAGTAATTAAGTAGCTTGCATCGTGATGTTAGATAAGAAAATGTTTTTATCCACTTGAGTTTATCAAATCATATACGAACTTATCTTAAATTGACTATATTAATGAATAAAATTGGGGGCAAAATACTATTTAGTCTCTGAATTGTTGGTCAACTACTATTTAGTCCCTGAATTTTAACTCTGTCAACTATTTAGTACCTGAATTTGGGAAAAATATTATTTATTCCCCGAATTTATAACTCTGTCAACTATTTAGCCCCGAGCTTGGTAAAAATACTTTTTTGTCCCTAAATTTGCAACTCTGTCAACTATTTAGTCCTCTGACTGTTACCGTTAGATAACTAGCTGACGTGGCCGTTAAATACTAATGTGGCATGTGAGGTGACATGTGTCCAGACACTTAACGGTGCCACATCAACATTCAACGGCCACATTAACTGATGCTTGGTTATATTAAAAAAGTCCAAATTGTCGGCACTTTGCAATAAGAATTTAATCTTAAATTTCTATGGTTATATTAAAAAAAACGCTTTTAAAAACTATTTACAAATAAAATAAGGTTTATATTCACACTATTGAAGGAAATTTTTTGACATGATTTAAGTCAGCTTTTTATGAATGATTGCAAATTTGATCATTTGATGACAAATGTAATAAATTTAAATTGACTATTAATAATTTTAATTGACCTATCAACAAATTTGTTACGTTCAAATTTATAAAATGTTAAAATATAAGATTATAAAATATTAAATTGTAAAGTAATATTTGTTAGGGCTACGAAAATTTAAATTTCACTCTTGTAGACGTAAAAATAAATTTAACAAATCAATTCATTACAAAAAAAAATTAATAAATCAATTAACAAATTTGAATGTGACAAATTTGTTATAGGTTAAGTGAAATTAATACTAATAATCAATTTAAGTTAACTAATGTTGTTATCAATAATGTAAATTTGTCATCGTTGATGAAAAATTTGACTTGGTCAAATATGGCGTCAATAATAATGAATTTGACTTTGTCAAAGGTTAAATTCGCCAATAACAACAATATCTTTGACTAGAATTTAACCAGGTCAAATTTGCCATCACTAATATCAAATTTGACTTGATCAATTGTCAATTTGAAACTAGTAACGATGAATTTAACTTAATTTATTTAAATTCAACATCATGAATAACGAATTGTTGCTAGCTAGAACAGTAAAAATAATATAGATTTATAGATGATTCTAAAAAAACTTTTTTTACTATAATAAAAAATCATGGTACATTTGCGCAAATCCCTAAAATATTGTTTGACACAATTTATTTATTTTTTTAATTATCTTGCACACTTATGTACTTTTCAATTTTTCTCGTCTCTTAATATGTGCTGACTCTATATATAAATTATATAAATTTGAGTAAATAAAATTACTACTACTTGTTGATCGTCGAAATGACACGGTGCAAGTATACACCGCCAACAAGTAGTAAGTAATAAGAAAGAGTATCATCCTCAAGGAATTAAGCTAAAATGAACCAACTACTAGTGCATTCATATTCACTAAATTTAAGCTATCACAATTGAGTGTAAATTCAAAGTAAGCAAATTAAAATTAAACTATATGCAAATTATGTGTCAAACACAAATGGAGATAGAGCACCGAGGATTGTATTGTTCTTAGCACTAAAGTATAGAAGTGACACTCTTAACTACCTAATTTAATGCTTTGTAGACACTCTATTTTGTTTGGGTTCTTTCAAAAATAAAATAATAAAATAATAAAAAACATAAAATAAATAAAATAAAATAATATCATTATTTTATCAAAAATAAGAAAAGAAAAAAAAAAGGTTTGGTAGTTTACTCCTAGTTTTAATGGGCCAAGTCCGAAACACTTAAGAAAACCCTAGCTTATAAAAGGAAGAGTGGCTAGGTTAAAGAGGTGGCGGCTAGGTTAAGGAAGGAAAAGAGAGGCAAGAAGGCATGGAGAAGAAGAGGGAAACCCTAGAACACAAATCAAGGTAAATATCCTTCCCCTCAACCTTTTTCCATGTTGTCTAATCTGGTTGCGTACCTTATGTGATTTTTCTGGTTTACATGCCATCTGGGCACGCCACTTGATCAGCATAACACACACTTTACTTGTTTGATTGTGAAATGCATGGTCGATAAGTACCGAGGAGCCTGTGCTTCTTTAGGTACATTGCACCGGGACATCACCTGAACCTTTGCTTGGTGAGTGTCCCCCACCCACACACATGTGTGCCATACGAACTATGTGAACTTTGATCCCTCTTGGAGGGTACGTAGGCTCTAGGCTTTAATCCTAGGTCAAATCCATCTTTGTCTTTTTTTTTTGTGTTTTATATTCAATCCAACTCTTTAAAGCCAAAACAATTTAAATATTAATTTTGGGGTAACCGTCTTCGGACGGGAGAAGATGAGTGTCTAACACTTTCCCCTCATCTCAAACAGATTCCCGAACCTAACTCTTTTAAAACCCATTTTTACTAAACTTTTGAACCATTTTTCCTTTTCCAAGTTTTATGGAAAACTTGGTGGGAATTCTACAAAGCCCGCCGATGGCGCGGTCTTCACATGCCTTGAAGTTAGTCTTAGCCTCTAAAATCATTATAGGAATCTTCCAATCTTCTATAAGTTCTATTCCCTAAATTAAATCCCCTATATTCCTATGGGAACCTAATTCAAGCAATGCATTGGGCTCAAGCTAACAATGACTCCACGAGACCTATTGATATATTCCTATCTTTAGATAAATCTAGTTAATCATACAAATAATTAGCCTAGATCCAATGGTATTCAACCTTAGGACTAAATCAAGGTTCTTCTTCCAAGTAAACCCCTAATCCTCCTCTTAACCCTAACTGGTGATCAAGCAAATAGGATTCAATAGCAAAACAAGTTGAATAAACTTCAAAATGCATTAAATCAAGAATTAAGAGTGCTTAAACCCACAAATTACATGATAAGAGAATGCAATCCTAGGTTACAAGAGTTTAGACAATCATATTCAAGAGATACAACAACCCAAAATCAATAAACATAGTAAATATCAAAGCAAAAGAGAGAAAGAGGATAAGAATCTTGTTTCTATACACTCCAATCCGCTCTTCTTCTGCTTGAATCGGCCTTGGAGATGAGTTTCCCTTTCTACTTTTGCACCTCTCCAGCTCCTGAGCTCCAAAAATAGCCAAATCCTACGAACCCAAAGTGAAAAATCCTATTATATCAGCTAAAAAATTGATTTCCAAAATAGTCGCACCTGCGACGGTGTGCTATAGCACATCAAGTATGTGCTATAGCGCATGGATGCGCTATAGCGCATGCTCTCTGATATGTTGGTGAATTCATCTTGTGCTATAGCACACACCTTCTGTGTCTATGTGCAGCTCATGTGCTATAGCACATGAGTTTGTGCTATAACACATATCATTTGCTTACTTCCCTTGATGTTTTTACTTCCAAATGTACCCCAACTTAAATTATTCTTCTCCAAAATGGTCCTAAACACAAAAGTAAAACACAAGTAAGTCCCCAAACTCAATTAAATTCAACAAAACACTCACAAATGAGAACAACACAATCTAAAATCACATAAATTAATATTTAGAAGTCTAAGTACACAAAAATACTCTAAAATGCAATTAATTGTGGTTCAAAGACAATGAAAACTTTAGAAAATTACTAAAACATTAGCCTAGAGTTATCACTACTCTTTAAATAATACTTATCTATCTATATAATATACTAAACCAAATAGGCCAAATCTTGCCACGTGGCTGGAGCGTTATGTTTTGCAATTCTACCACATTATCCTTGTTGAATTTTGGAACTCAAATATCTGCCCATTAAGGACTCTGATCGGGTCATGGGTGGACCCATTGAAAGATTGTAGAGAGACGAACAAAACGACACCAAGATGACTCTCATTGGAGATCACACGAGGCCGCACTCGTGGCCCAAAGTGGGCTAGTGAACATGTTGTTTTGTTCATTATTTGTCCAAGTCCCACATCTCTTAAATTGATGATGGGAGCTCTCTCACCCTCTTATAAATATGAGTACTTCCCCACTATTCTATTGGCTCATTTCATGTGTTCGAAAGGGAGTCCCATTTGAGAAAACTCACGTAGTATTATTTCTCTCTCTCTATCTCTCTTTGAGTCATTCTTCCGTGCATCATTCTTTGATACGTGACTCTACCTCTTGTAGGTAAAGTCCTCCATTTGGTACGACCATTTTCGAAGTTCGACATTTGGAAGTTAGCCTTGGTGGAGTAGATGCACTAGCAAGATCCAAGGTTTTAACGATGACGTCCAGATTAATAGCTTACGCAATATTTTATGTTTGTCTGAATTTATTTTAGTATTTTTTTCGGTCTCTGGGTCGGGTCATACGTGTCTTTCCCTTCAATCCTAAATTAGCATCTAACAAACCTCTATACCCATGTCTGCGTTAGTGAGTTAATGTCAATATTATAATAATTATTAATAAAATTCATAACGAATAATTAATACATAATTTTAATAAATAACTTATATCCTTTTCGAATCAAATCTCTACCCATGCAGCGAAATCACAAACTGAAATCATTCAATTTTAGTAGGATGGGCTCTCATCAGTTTTGGAAACTCCAACATTTGAAAATAATTAAAGTAAACTATCAAGTTGGTCCTTTTTAATGCCAACTTTCTCAATTTGGTCCTTATTAGATTTGCCTTCTCAATTTAGTCCTTTTTAGATCATTCCATTATCAATTTGATCCTTGCCATTAAAATCATTAACTGAGTTTGTTTAGGTGAACATTCTGGGTTAACTTTGTAAATTTTAAACATTAATTAATAGGGTTTTATTTTAATTATTTATGAAAATTACAAAATTGGCCCAAACAATTACATTTAAAAACCCTATTAATCTTCCATCAACCTAAGGCAGAGCCCCTCAACATTTTTTTTTGTCAAAATTGGTCCTCTAGCATAATTCACGTATGGTTTTGTCGTTAAATGTTGACGTGGAAAGCTTATGTGGCACACCCTCTCTCCTACTGTCATATTTAAATGACATGGCACACTCTATCACTCAAACTCAGCAAAACGATGTTGTTTTGATTCATCTTCTACTCCCTCACATATGACAAAACGACGTCGTTTTGCTGAGTTTGAGTGATAGAGGGTGCCATATGACACGTAGGAGAGAGGGTGTCCTACATAAGCCTTCCATGTCAGCCTTCCACGTCAGCATTTAACGGTAAAATCAGACGTGAGTTATGCTAGAGGACAAATTTTGACAAAAAAAACGTTGAGGACCTAAAATAATTTTTGAAATGTTGAGGACCAATATTAAACTTCGTGCAAACGTTGAGGACTAAAATAGTAATTTGGCCAAGATAATACAAAGATACAGAGCCCAAAAAGGAAATAGAGGCATCTCTTACTTACTTTTTCCGATTCAATTCAAGGATAAACTTCAATAAGGGACCTTAGACCAAATATGGGTGTTATCTTGTAGTGACTGAACCCAGCTTGCAAGAATAGCTTCTCCCATTCTTTTTCCTCTCTCTCTTTTCCAGTGACATAAACCATCATCACCACATCGAATAAGAGCTTTGCTTCTTTCAATTCGTGCCCATCATTCTTCTCATCATTTTTCACTATATCTATGATTATCACTTTCGCTTCCTTGCCTTTGCCTGCAATTGCTGCCCTGCACTTCTTCAGCACCTTCACACAGTCTTCATCGCTAAAAGCATGTAAAACCAGCTGCCAGATCCCATCGAATCATTGGTCAGCCAAACTTCGGGCACGTTCTTTACGCAGTAAAAGAAAGGGTAAGGGAATGGGAATGAGAATGCGTTTGCTGTGTTTGGTAGTAAAAATTTAGGAATGGAAATAGAATGAGAATGTATTAAAATTACCATTTTACCCCTTATATTAAAATATTAAAAAAAATTATGATTTTGTCAAATCAAATGACAAAAAAGATATTTTATTTTTATAAAAATTGTGCACAATTCTCGTAAGGGAATTGAAAAAGTAGCTGACGGTGAAACCCACTTTTCATAGAGGACCTTCCTATTTATTAATTGTATAGAAAGAGATAAAACATTGAGCTATATGTAGTATACTTGTTGCTTGATGGGCCAGGGTTTGGTTAGAACTATTTGTTGGGCCTCACTGTAGATTAAACCCACCTTAATTAAACTCATTATTGAAGGTCAATTAATGGTTCAAACCCAACTTGGCCTTATAGGCTTTAATCTTAATAAATTGACTCAAATTTCAGGTATTGGACGTTAAAGGTGTTCATAAGTTTGGTTTGGTTTCGTTCGTTTTTGCTTAAAGTTGAGTAAACCTTATCTTTTGTTTCATCGATTTTGTTTGGTTTTTTTATCGATTTAGTTCTTGCTAGCTTGATTGTTTCATACTAGTATACATTAAATGAAATTCTAACTTATATGATTAATACATTTATATGACATAAAATAATATTATTAAAAATTAGGTTTAAAAATTCAAACTATATTATACTAAATAATTAATCTTAAATTGCTTTCTATAAATTATTACTAGATTCTAACATTTACTTACAAAAGAACAAATAATAAGTAATATCTACACAATATAATTATAACAGTTGTTATTAGCAATTTCCACTATTGAGATGTAAAAATATTAAAAATTATATATAAAAAGGGTTCGATTTGGTTCGTTAAAACCGACATAAAAAATTCAAAAATAAACCAATTATTTTCAATTTGATTCGATTTAGATAAATTTAATTGGTTTAATTTGGTTCGATTTTGAACACCCCTAAATGCATGTCATATAATTCCCATTCCCATGAATGCTACACAAATTATTTAGGCCAAATTATTCTTTTGGTCCTCAACGTTTGCACGAATTTAATATTGGTCCTCAATGTTTCAAAAAGTTATTTTAGGTTTTCAACATTTTTTTTGGTCAAAATTGGTCCTCTAGCATAACATCTGTCTGGTTTTGCCATTAAATGCTGACGTGGAAGGCTTATGTGGACACCCCTTCTCCTACGTGTCATATTTAAATGACATGGCACCCTTTCTCACACCAACTCAACAAAACGATGCCGTTTTGATTCATCTTCCATTCCCTCACATATGACAAAACGGCGTCGTTTTACTGAGTTGGAGTGAGAGAGGGTGCCATGTCATTTAAATATGACATGTAGGAGAGAGAGTGTGCCACATAAGCCTTCCACGTCAGCATTTAATGGCAAAACCAGACAGATGTTACGCTAGAGGACCAATTTTGACAAAAAAAAATGTTGAGGACCTAAATAACATTTTGAAACATTGAGGACCAATATTAAACTTCGTGCAAATGTTGAGGACCAAAAGAGTAATTTGGCCAATTATTTAAGCATAAAATCCAGCAGAACATCTCATTCATAAAATTTGCTGAGTTGGGCAGTTTGCATACCTTGAGAAGAATGGCATCTGCCGAAGGAATAGAGTGAAACATGTCACCTCCAACAAACTTCAGATTACTGCTATCTGACATATTCTCAACAACATGTGGAAGATCTAGCACAGTGCAGTGCATACTAGGCAATGACTCAGAGATGATCCTAGAGGCAGCTCCTTTACCACCCCCAACATCAACCAATGAATTGAGTCCCTCAAAAACGGATCTACAGCCTTTGATAACCAAGTTCATCATGCTAGAATCACTACTCATTGCTCCATTGAAGAGTGTACAGAACTCCTGGTTCTGACTCAGATAGTCCCAAAACCCCATCCCATTTGCAGTGTGAAAGGGTGTGAGCTCCTTCCCTTGGAACCAATCTCCCAAGAACTCTGATGTATGCACCAAAGCTGTATGAAACATTGCCTGAACATATGGGGACAAGGTTGGGACATTGTGTTTAAGGAGAAGCCTCGAGGAAGGTGTGAGATCATACCCTTCTTCTTCTTCTTCTTCTTCTTCTTCTTTATCACCTTGAGGATTAGTTACCTTGGTAGTGACAAAGACCAAAGTGAACCAACAAGCACATGAGCCTATAGACATGGCCAGATTTGGCAGGTTCAATCTGGAGAGCCAAGAGCAGGTCAGGGAGGGTCATGGGTCGGCCATGGCTGTGGATTATATCTGGTAAGTTCAGTTGTAGTGCAGCTTTTAGACACATGGAGGTCATGAAATTGTAGATGTGTTTGTACAAATGGCACTGAGCCTGAAACAACTCTGCCTCTGCCTGCCCTTCATTGGTACCCATTTTTGCAGATCCTTCCTCCCTCCTTCTCTGATGAACAATTTTCTTGTAGAAGTCACTTATGTCAAGACGATTAGAAAATGTAAGGTAAAATGATGCGAACCCACTGAGAATTGATCCCACGAACCCACAATCAATTTGAAATATACGTACCCCAAGAAAGCTAAACAAAGGTCGAACGATCCACTTGAACCCTTGAACTCGAACGAACAAGGACCCAAAGTGTTAAAAGACGCCACAAGGATGATCAAACCTTGATAAGTCTGTTAGTTCAATGAAGAACCCTAGAGAGAAATCCACTCTCAAGATGAATAATCAAATTCTCATATAATTCAAAACTTAACTTCCAAATACAAGATAGAAAATGAGTATTTATACTCCAAAAAAGAAAACTCTAGAATCCTAAAACAATTAAAACCCTAAATCCTAACATAACTTTAAAATAAAACTATTGGGTATTTATAACAATCATACTTAAACCCAATATAATTAAAACACTAAATTTTAAATAATTGCCTAAAAAAAACTAATGGACTTTAAATAATAAAGCCTAAATATAATGATTTTCGCACAAAAATTTAACCCAAATTAAAATAAGCATTTTAAGCCCAAATACGAAGATCTAGGCTTAAACAAGTCTCCACATGTATAGTACATGGTCCAAGCTCTCCAAATTAATGTTTTCAAGCCCAAAACATGTTGTGCTGCTCCACTTTCAGCCCAAAATGTGTAAGTAACGTTTTTACTATTATCTGGCGGCTTTAATTTGATTTTCTTGACTCTTCTTGCTTTTAATAATACAATTGTTTCGGGAGATAAATTATGGCCACTATTTGTGCTTTCCCTGCTCGCATCATTCTCTCTTTCCTCGAAAAGGTTCATCCTCGAATCTTCGTAGAACTTTTGTCGCCAAAGCTCATTTGTCTCCTTAAAATTAAATGTATCTCCAAATATAAAATCATTATGATGAATTCGTGGGGTCAATCCCTAGTGGGTTCGCATCATTTGGTATCAGAGCTTCAACCCTAAATAAGGTCATATTTATCTATTTACTTGCTTTCCGTTTTTGTTCATCAAAAACGAAAAAAACAAATTGTACTTTTTCATTGTTTTGCTTACCATCAATGCAATGCAACAACAATTGCAAGTTTTTGAATATGAAGTTGACAAAAATGTTGTGGAAGGAGAATGCCTTGTGGTTAGAAGATATTTGATTTGCCAAATTGAAAAAAATGTGTTGAATAATAGAGGGAAAATATTTTTCGCACTCGTTGTCATGTTAAAAACAAAGTATGTAGGTTGATATTGATGGTGGCAGTGTTACAAATGTTGCTAGTACTACAATGGTGGAGAAATTGAATTTGTCTACCGTTCGACACCCTAAACCATACAAGTTGCAATGGTCGAATGAATGTGGGGAAATTAAAGTTGATAAGCAGGTTCTAGTTTCTTTTTCAATAGGCAAATATTGTGATGAAATCTTGTGTGATGTTGTTCCTATGCATGCTGGGCATATACTATTGGGAAGACCTTGGGAGCTTGATAGGAAGGCTAAGAAGAATAGGTTACCAATAGATATTCTTTTGTAATGAACAACAAACCTGTTACTCTTGTACAATTGACTCCAGAGCAAATATATGAGGATCAACTCAACATCAAAGAAGAGAAAGAAAAGAGAAAGTGAGCTTAAACAAAAGAGTGAAACAGAGAAGATTAAAATAAATGAGGGAAAAGAGGTCATAGAAGAAAAGAAACAAATTCATGGCCCAATGAAGAGTGAAAAACAAGGTGAATCATTGGTTTCTACTAACAGTGATCCAGATTTGTATAGTTGTGATGTATCTTTGTTACAGGAACATGAAGAGGAATTTCCAGATGAAATAACTAAAGATTCAACACCTTCAGTTCTGGGTATGAGAATTCATCCTAATGATTTTGTATTTGGAGATACATTTAATTTTAAGGAGACAAATGAGCTTTGGCGACAAAAGTTGTACGAAGATTCGAGGACGAATCTTTTCGAGGAAAGAGAATGATGCGAGCAGGGAAAGTAGAAATAGTGGCCATAATTTATCTCCCGAAACAATTGTATTATTAAAAGCAAGAAGAGTCAAGAAAATCAAATTAAAGCCGCCAGATAATAGTAAAAACGTGAGTTACACATTTTGGGCTGAAAGTGGAGCTGCACAACATGTTTTGGGCTTGAAAACATTAATTTGGAGAGTTTTGACCATGTACTATACATGTGGAGACTTGTTTAAGCCTAGATCTTCTTATTTTGGGCTTAAAATGCTTATTTTAATTTGGGTTAAATTTTTGTGCGAAAATCATTATATTTAGGCTTTATTATTTAAAGTCCATTAGTTTTTTTAGACAATTATTTAAAATTTAGTGTTTTAATTATTTGGGTTTAAGTATGATTGTTAGAAATACCCAATAGTTTTATTTTAAAGTTATGTTAGGATTTAGGGTTTTAATTGTTTTAGGATTCTAGAGTTTTCTCTTTTGGAGTATAAATACTCCTTTTTTATCTTGTATTTGAAAGTTAAGTTTGGAATTATATGAGAATTTGATTATTCATCTTGGGAGTGGATTCTCTCTAGGGTTCTTCATTGAACTAACAGACTTATCAAGGTTTGATCATCCTTGTGGCGTCTTTTAACACTTCGGGTCCTTGTTCGTTCGAGTTCAAGGGTTCAAGTGGATCGTTCGACCTTTGTTTAGCTTTCTTGGGGTACGTATATTTCAGATTGATTGTGGGTTCGTGGGATCAATCCCCAGTGGGTTCGCATCATAAAAGACTAAGAAAGATGCCAAAGGTAAGAGTAAAATCATGGTGTTTCACGATTCATAAAAAAATTTTACATTATATTTTATACGAGAATGGATTCAGTGCTTGGCTCTTCTATATATGCATTAGTATCCTAGGTCGACTTTTTTTTTTTTTTATTTTTTATTTAAATTTGAGAAATTATAAACTTTTCTAAAGAATATCTAAATTATGAAAGATATAGATAGAAAAAAATTAAAAACTTCATGTAACTTGAGATTTACTATGAGTGGATTATGGACTAACATTTTAGGAGAATGGATCCTATGATGTCTTATGTGTCACTCTCTCTCCTTACTTTTCTATGTTGTACAGGGTAGGATCCATTCTCAAATTTTTAGTCCCTAATAAAGGTGATCCCTAAATCATTTACGATAGGTCCTTATTTGTGTAAATTTTTTTATTTTTTTGTGTTTATAACTCTTATTCTTTAGAAAAAGTTTATAATTTTTCAAGTTTAAATAAAAAGTGAAGAAAACTATGAAAAAAAGTCGGTCTATACTACTAATACATAGAAGAGTCAAGCACTAGATCCATTCTCATTTTATACATACCAAACACATTATTTTTTAAACTTTTTCTCTCTATCTCTCTCCTCATTTATTCTACAGTACTTTTTTAATTACTTTATATCAACAATACCCTCAGACTTTGTAGGACAATTGGTTAAAAAATGTTTTGATATTTCATTGTTAGCCCTTTGTGTGAAACTGTTTGGAAATGTCAAATAGGTAGGCATACCCATTAGTAGTAGTACTTGTAGTACACTAAACAATTAGAATCTTTTAAATGTATTGATTAATAAAAGACTTAAAAAATTTATTTTTATTAACTTTTCCAAAAATTTAACCAACTTAAACAAATTTTAAGGGCACTCATTACTCTATACATTTTGCTACTTAGAGCATTTGGATAGGGTAGTTTGTACCTTCTACCACCCCATTTGTCATTACATCATTATGAAAGTGACATGTAGGCACGTTCATTAGGTAGAAATAGAAATGAAAATGGAAACGGAAACGGAAACAGAATGCATTTGATGTGTTTAGTAGTAAAAGTTTGGTAATGGAAATGGAATGGGAATGTATATAATATATAATATATATATATATATATATATATAATTAAAATATTAATAAATAGATTGGATGAATTGAATTGGATCGATTGACACCTATGTTTACCATCAATCGATTCAATCCAATCGATTTTTCCTAAGCCATTTAAAATATATTAGAAATATTTTAACGTGTACATACAACCTATAAGAAGGAGAGACTCCAACACTGGTATACCCATGCTCACGTACCACTATTGAAGGTCGAACAATAGTGTGAGGTATTACTCTGTACTTCCAGGTTTCTCATATATCTCTCATTTTTAGTATTTTTCTTACAAATAAAAAATCGAATATACAAGAAGAAGCAGCCCTTTGTGTGTGTGTATATATATATATATAGGCCAAATTACTCTTTTGGTCCTCAACGTTTGCACGAAGATTAATATTGGTCCTCAACGTTTCAAAAAGTTATCATAGGTCCTCAACGTTTTTTTTTTGTTGTCAAATTGGTCCTCCTACGTAACTACGTTAGTTTGTGCCGTTAAATGCTGATGTGGATAGCTTATGTGGCACACACTCTCTCCTATGTGTCATATTTTAATGATGTGGCACGTCATATCATACCACGTCACTCTACCATGACCACATCATCATCATCATCATCTTCTTTTTCTTCTCCCTTTCTTCCCTGCTTCTCTCCATCATCATCACCATCACCACCATTTTACCTTCAACTCTCAACTTTCATTATCACCCAAGCTCTCTACCACTAACACCGCGCCGCCTCCGTCGCCGCTACCATCATCTGACCTGTACTGGAAGCTTCGAAAGCAATTTTCCCTTCTTGAAATTCCCAAATGGGTATTACAATCTACACAAGTCCTTCTTCTTCTCTTCCCTTACTGATTCCCTCGTCTTGCAATCCGAACAGACTACTTTCCTCCACGACCTCTGGAGACGGCCAAAATGCGATCACAGGGTTGTACCAATGCAGAGGAGACCTCACGAACTCCGAGTGCTACAAATGCGTGAGTAAGATTCCCGATATTCTCGGGAAGCTGAGTGGGCTGGTGCCAACAACGCGTGTACAGCTCAATGGGTGCTATTTGTGGTGCGAGGTCCTTAGGTTCAGGCAAGTGTCAGGGACTCAGATGCTGTTCAAAGTTTGTGGTCGATTTAGGCCAAAGGAGGTGGGTTCGATGAGAGAAGGGAGACGGCGTTTGGGATGGTGGAAAATTGAGTGAAAAGTGGAGGAAGCTTGTTCTAATTCTCTCCTGTCTTTCCCAATTCATCTCTGAATTCTGTTTCGCAACTCCAAAGTGAAGAGAGAGAGAAGAGAGAGAGAGAAGAGGAAACTTCACCCTTGCAGGTCAGATGATGGCGGCGACGACGACGGCGGCGACAACGGTGGTAGAGAGCTTGGGTGATGATGGAAGTGGAAGAGTTGAAGGAAAATGGTGGTGATGGTGATGGTGATGATGATGATGATGGAGAAGAAGCAGGGAAAGAAAGGGAGAAGAAGAAGATGATGATGATGTGGCCATGGTGGAGTGACGTGACGTGATCTAGCTGCCATGTCATTAAATATGACACATAGGAAAGAGAGTGTGCCACATAAGCCATCCACGTCAGCATTTAACGGCACAAATTAAACTAACGGAGTTACGTTGGAGGACCAATTTCGACAAAAAAAAAACGTAGAGGACCTATTATAACTTTTTGAAACGTTGAGAACCAATATTAAGCTTCGTGCAAACGTTGAGGACCAAAAGAGTAATTTGGCCTATATATATATATATAAAGGCATGAAATTCTATGTGAGCTTATAACAAAATGAACCATGTGTTGTTAGTTGAATCTACAGCTAGCCGATGCATTATATTGTAAGGAAAAAAACTTCATTAATACGGTAGTACTAATTTTGGTACATCTCTCTAATTTTGTAATATTTGTTAATATTAATAGAAACTCACTTCAATAAGAACTTACCTTAAATAAATTATGAATCAATTGATTAGAGGTCTTGAACTTACTACTACACAGTACTAGACATCCACTCACTATATAGAAATAGAAGTGCCAGGTTGTACTTAAACAAAGACAACTAATGTTTATAGTTGTAAGTGTTAAAAATTGGAAGCTGATGAAGCAAGTTGTACATTGAATTTGAATATGCTAATCCTCCTTGTGCCTAATATATGAAATTTGGGTGGAGTTTTGTTCTTATACATTTGATTAAAAATAAACAAGTATATATTAACCAAAAATGTTGGCCATCCCATGTAAGTTTTAGGGCCCTAGAATTGCGGTTGTCATTATATGTTAGATTTTTTTGCCATTCCATATGTCATTTTAAAGTTTCTCAAGGTTGCACATGGAAAATTATTTGTAAATTTTATAACATTAAAAGTTTTTTTGTTTGCTTAATTTAATATAAACCTTGGAGAACAAGAAAAAATAGTAGTAAATAATAAAAGTTACTTAATTATAATATAATATTTTTTATATTAAAAATTATAGGTTATAAATAAAATTTAATTTTAAATTTTTAAAAGAAGTTTAAAAAGTGGTATTAATATTTATTTTTATTTTACTAAAAAAATTGGATAGTTAAAAATAAATAAATTATACTCTAGCTTTACTTTTTCCCATATAATGAACAAATATACGAAATTTGTAGATACTATATCCATTCAACTAAAATTGAGGAACTATTTTGTCTTTAATTTATCTTTTAGTTTTTATTTACTTATATCGTAGTTTGTTGGTTCTTCATGGATAGTTTACAAATGATTGAGTCATTAAATATAAGATATTATTACTATATAGAATTTTTTTCTATTTTAAAAAAATTACTTTTAATGAAATGCATATACTAAAAAAAGAGTGGATACTCTAAAGTAATCATCTGCATTTCTAGAAGGCAAAAATAATTCTCTACATTTCTTGATAGAGCTATAAGAAGATATGGAAAAGGAAAATGAATAGAGAGAAAAAAGCAAAAAACAATTCTTCTCACTATCTCTCTCATAACTACACCAGAAATGTAAAGAATTATATTAGAGGATTCATTCTAAAAAAATTGAACTTTATATATATATATAATATATATATATATATATATATATCTATAATATATATAATATATTTATTTAAAGTAAATTAGTTTCAAATTTGAATAGATCTTTATATTGTTTACTTTTTAGGAAAAAAATAATTTTAAAAAAATTTCATTAAACATGCACTTAATTTTCTTTTGGAATGAACTCTTTGAATTAACTATAATTAGTATACGAAACACATTTAAGGAAAAAAATATAGATGATCATAGATCTTTTGGATTTGTTATGGAGAGTAACTAGGTAGTCCGGGTATTTCATGGGTTCAATAAAGCAAGAAGAAGAAGAGGAGGAGGAGGAGGAGAAGGAGAAGAGGGAGAGAGGAGAGGAGGATGGAGAAGAAGAAAAGAAGAAGAAGAAGAAGAAGAAGAAGAGGGAGAAGAAAGAGGAGAGAGGGAGAGGGGAATGGAAGAGGAAGAGGAAGAAGAAAGAAAGAAGAAGAAGAAAAGAAGAGAGAGAAGAGGGAGAGAGGAGAGAGGAGGAAGAGGAAGAGGAGAAAAAGAAGAAGAAGAAGAATAAGAGAGGGAGAGGAAGAAGAAAAGGAAGAAGAGAAGAGGGAGAGAGGGAGAGGAGGAAGAGAGGAAGAGAAAAGAAGGAGAAGAAGAAGAAGAAGAAGAGAAGAGGTAGAGAGGGAGAGGAGGAAGAGGAAGAGGAAGAAGAAGAAGAAGAAGAAGAAGAAGAAGAAGAGGGAGAAAAGAAGGGAGAAGAAGAAGAAGAAGGAGAAGAAGAGAAGAGGGAGAGAGGAGAGGAGGAAGAGGAAGAAGAAAGAAGAAGAAGAAGAAAGAAGAAGAGAGAGAGGGAGAGGAGGGAAGAGAAGAAGAAAAGAAGAAGAAGAGGGAGAAAGAGAAGAAGAAGAAGAAGAAGAAGAAGAAGAGGGAGAAGAGAAGAGGGAGAGAAGAAGAAGAAGAAGAAGAAGAAGAAGAAGAAGAAGAGAAGAGGGAGAGAGGGAGAGGAGGAAGAAGAAGAAGAAGAAGAAGAAGAAGAAGAAGAGAAGAGGGAGAGAGGGAGAGGGAGGAGGAAGAGAAGAAGAAGAAGAAGAAGAAAGTTGAAAATAGATGTAGGTATGGGAAATATAAAAAACAATATGTAAATAAATATGAATGGAAAAAATAAAAAGTAGGTAAATAGAAATAGGTATGGGAAGAATAAAAAGTAGGAGAAGAAGAAGAAGAAGAAGAAGAAGAAGAGGGAGAAGAGAAGAGGGAGAGAGGAAGAGGAAGAAGAAGAAGAAGAAGAAGAAGAAGAAGAGAAGAGGGAGAGAGGGAGAGGAGGAGGAGGAAGAAGAAGAAGAAGAAGAAGAAGAAGAAGAAGTTGATAAATAGATGTAGGTATGGGAAATATAAAAAACAATATGTAAATAAATATGAATGGAAAAAATAAAAAGTAGGTAAATAGAAATAGGTATGGGAAGAATAAAAAGTAGGTAAATAAATAAATGATGGTGGAAAGAAGACAAAAAGTATAAAATTATGTGTAGGGAATGACCCGGATCCACATGACTCGACCCGACCCAGGGACCTAAAAGAAAAACCGAAAATAAATCCAAGCAAAAATAAATATTGCGGAAGCTACTAACCTGGACGCCATCGCTAAACCCTCGGATCTTGCCAGTGCCTCTGCTCCACCAGGGTTGACGTCCAATCGATGAGCTCCGAAAAGGACCGCACCAAACGGAGGACTCTACCTACGAGAGGTAGAGCCACATGTCCACGACTGATGCGCGGAAGAGGACTCAAGAAGAAGAAGAAGAAGAAGAAGAAGAAGAAGAAGAAGAAAAATAAAAAGTTGATAAATAGATGTAGGTATGGGAAATATAAAAAACAATATGTAAATAAATATGAATGGAAAAAATAAAAAGTAGGTAAATAGAAATAGGTATGGGAAGAATAAAAAGTAGGTAAATAAATAAATGATGGTGGAAAGAAGACAAAAAGTATAAAATTATGTGTAGGGAATGACCCGGATCCACATGACTCGACCCGACCCAGGGACCTAAAAGAAAAACCGAAAATAAATCCAAGCAAAAATAAATATTGCGGAAGCTACTAACCTGGACGCCATCGCTAAAACCTCGGATCTTGCCAGTGCCTCTGCTCCACCAGGGTTGATGTCCAATCGATGAGCTCCGAAAAGGACCGCACCAAACGGAGGACTCTACCTACGAGAGGTAGAGCCACATGTCCACGACTGATGCGCGGAAGATGACTCAAGAGAAAGAGAAAATTATACTGAGTGGGGTTTCCCAAATGGGACCCCCCCTTTCCAACACATGGAATGGGCAACTGGAAAGGTGTGGAGTCACTCCTATTTACAGGAGGATGAAAGAGCTCCCATCATTGACGCAAGCAATGTGGGACTTGGAATATGAACAAAATATCATGCTTCCATCATGATCACCTAACCCACTTTGGGCCACGAGTGCGGGCTCGTGTGACCTCCGATGAGTGTCGTCTTGGTGTCCTTTTGTTCGTCTCTCAGCGAGCTTTCCAAAGAATCCTTATTCGACCCGATCAGACTCCCACGTGGGCGGATATTTAGTCCCAAAGACCCCAATATATCCAACATTATGAGTATGTAAGAATAATAAATGTTATATTTTATATATTTTAAATGTTTAATGGAAGTATAATTTTTTTAAAAAGGAATAAAGATATACTATATACCTATTTTAATTTATTTGTAATTATTTTTTATTTATAATATATAGATCGGTTCGACTATGATTCAAATACTTTATGACCAATGAACGTATTATGTATATATCAATCATATGAGATGAGGCACCTATGGCACATAGGTATTGTTTTAAAGCTTTTGACATAACTCTAAGGGATATAGTTGGGTATCAAAATCTAGAATGTTAAAAAATTGTTCGATGGTAAAGTTGTTATGTTTGGCGTTGATTTTAGAAAAATATTGCCTGTTATATATTCCTATAGGTTCCCATCAAAATATTGTATTGTTATCCCGTAATTAATCGTATATCTGAGATTCATGCAAGGTTTTGACATTAACCAAGAATATGAGGGTTGGTACGAGGAATATTGATTCTGAAAACCTGACTATATGAGAGTTTGCATATTGGATTCTGAAGAATGGTGATGGAGTGATTGGAGATGTTCTAAATGATGACGAAAAAGTGATAACTATACCTGATGATATCTTGATAAGTAATGTGCAAGATTCAACTGAGTCAATTGTTGAAGACACATACCCCTTATTTTTACAAAATTATGATAATCATGATTATATTCATGACAGGTGAAGAGAGCATATACTTTAGTTCAGACAGTATATCTAACCAAGATCTTGATTCTGAACTAGAAGATGTTTATACCACGGAATTTCACAACATTATATTTGGTTCTAGACTTTCATATCATGAGCTAAAACTAAAGGTTGGTGCACCTGTTATGTTACTTCGTAATATTGATAAATCAATGGATTTGTGTAATGGAACTCGGTTGATCGTGACAATTAAGACTGTGTAAGCATATTGAAGCTATGATTATTTTTTGTAAGTTCGCCAATGAGAGGGTAATAACTGCACGTGGGTTATTAATCCATCAGATTCAAGGTTGCCATTTAGATTCCAACGTCGACAACTTTTAATTGTCTTGCCATTTGCAATGACTAATAAGTAATAATAAGAGCCAATGACAAACGCTATCTGATACATGCTTATACTTACCACATTTCATGTTTACCCATGGTTAACTATATGTAGCATTCGATACAAGGATCAACCCTAACTAGGCTTTTACCATTAGGACGCTTCAAATATTAAATCCTTTCACCAACCAGATTACACACCGGGAGTAAAACCTTCACGGACACAGGAACCTAATATTGCAACCTTGAATCATCAAAAGGAGCAGCCCCACTTGGCTTTTACTATTAGGACATTCTAGATATTAATTTCTTCACCAGGAAGCACATTCCTAACACCAAGAATTTAATATATAAAGTTCCTCTTGCAACCTTGAATCATCACAAAGATTAGCCCCACTCGGCTTTTACTACTAGGAACCTTCAGATATTAAATTCTTTACCGAACAAAATGAACAAATAAATGTTTAAGCCACTAAACTAAGACTCCTATCACATAGATACAAAGAATCACTCAGATTCACTATCTCACATAGAGAGCACTTAATGTAGAGAATGAAGATGAAATGTTTTTCAATAATACATTAAGTACTAACAGCTTCCTTCTCAGTGCATTAAATAGATGAGAAAAACAAATAGCTGTTGGAGCTTCTCTTCAACGTCTTTCTTTTTTTCAAGCCAACAACTAGCATACACTCCTCATTAAAAGAATATTTTAAAATAATAATAATAATATATTTAATATTTGATAATTTTTTAATTAACAATTGTAGGATCTTGTCTCTTTCTCATATCATTCTATCATATATATTATTTTGTATTTTTAATTATAATATTTGATATTTTTTTTAATATAATGGGAAGTTATTTATTTTCTCTCTCTTCTCATAACTATCCTAGGTTATGTTTGATAGAAATATAAGGATGGGAATGGAAGGAATGTAAAGTACTGTAAAGAAAAGAAAAGTGTGTTGAAAATGTAAAAAAAATTATGAGAAATTTGTTTGATATATACAAAATATGATGTAAAAGTTTATTAGAAAGTGTGAGATTACATCTCAAGCGCAAAGCTACCAAAAGTAACCCTAGTAATCATACCCATTATCTCTCTTTCTCTCTCCCATCTCATCACATATCATCTATATTAATGTGGTTGTTTTTTTTTGGTCACAGAAACTTATTTTATAATTTAAAAATATAATAAAATATATGATGTGAAGAGTTGAATTGGAAGAGAGAGTGGCGATAATGGATAGGTCATAAGATAGTTATGAGAATAATGAAACTATGAAAGAAAGAAACAAAAAAGATAACAGATGAGAAGTTATTATAAAAGTTAAGAATTAAAATAATTATCAAATATTTAATTTATTATATTGTTTGTATATTTTAATTTCATATTAATTTTTAAAAAATTAAAAAATAAGTTACATGTACGTATGTGCATGTGAAACCTTTAATATTGTAACTCCATAATATTCCCTCCTGTGGACACGTGGCGCTAGTCTTCTAGAAGGTTAATTGGACCACGGATCAGTGACACGTGACACCGCTAGA
The DNA here is from genome assembly GCA_014851425.1 of Senna tora. Taxonomy (NCBI): domain Eukaryota; kingdom Viridiplantae; phylum Streptophyta; class Magnoliopsida; order Fabales; family Fabaceae; genus Senna; species Senna tora. Next base: position 46,250,143 of record CM026264.1, read on the forward strand.
TGGCCTCGAACGTGCCTCCCTCCATGTGCCCTCACACAACAGAGACGTGGGGGAGCCCTTAGGATCGTGGGTCGAGCCCCATGATCAGAAACGTGGGTCGACCACGTTTCTCTCTACCTCAAGTATAAATACCCCTTACCTAGGGGACTTAAAGCAGAACGATAGACACAACATAGTAACATATAACAAGATTATCATTAACTGAAGTCTACACAACAAACATCAGAGCACACTTATTCCTCATAGGGTACACTCGTTCCCTTGTTCTAAACATCACCTACAGACTATTAGAAAAGATTTGATGGCTTTGATATTGTAGTCATTGTCCTTAAGGAAATTAAGCCCCCACTATTTGTTATTGCTCGGTTTGTTATGGCAGATTTCCTCCAGGATTATACAAAGCCTGATATTATAGTCAGCAAACCTATAATATCTCAGAACACGATTTTCTGTAAATCAAAAAGAGAGAATATGATTTTCGGTTTTTTTGTTGTGATTCTGTTTGATGGAAGATGCGAATTTATAGACAAAATCCGAATAGACATGATCATTCACATATGACCTTTCAGATATGAACATTGGCATTTGAACGTTGTGCTCATTCAAATTAATTAATTAATTAATTTGAATTTACTTAATAATTAATTAAAAAAATTAATTATCCGGGCTACCAATTTTAAGCCCAAGTGCTCGAAGTGGATCTTTGACCAATATATTATATATATTAGGATCACACCACAATCTTAGATTTTTCTATCCAAGATCTTTTTATTTATTTTGTTATAAATGATTCATTAACCATTTATATATACTACTTCCATCCTTGATTTATCCAATGTGGGACTTACTCACTAACTATTCTAACAATACCCCACTTAATTAGTGATTAATTCACTTAATTGAAGAGTTTATGCATATAGAAGGTATCTTTCGATTTAAACCTACTATTAGTATAAATACTTCAAACTATGTCAGAATTGAGAGTTAGAAAATTCTATTAAACTTCAATCCTTTAGTGGACAAAGCGGAAGTATATATACACATAGACCATTTAAATTAAGTATACAACAATACGTGTTCATTTTAAACTTAGCACTATATACGGCCTTGTGCTACTTCTTGTTTCATAAACACTTGCAAAGTTTTCGTCTCCAAACTTTGATTGAAGCGGCACCACTTCATGTGTTTATTTAGGTGAAGTTTTAACCAAGTCCTTAATTTAAACTAACTTTGGTTTTTTAAACCAAACATTGTTTCTTCATTAAGAGTATTATAATACTCACTCTCTAGTTCATAAGTACTTTAAAATTCTAGTACTTGTTAGCTGTCATTAAATATAACTTGTTGTTACCTTTTAAACCTTTAGAATTGCAAAGCAATAAGAAATGTCAGGTTTCCGTTATTTGTGACAATTTTAAAAATTCTTTAAACTCATCATTTTACTAGTACTACTAACTAAATCTCTCGAGAGTCCTTTTGTCAATGGGTCTGCAAGATTATCTTTATATCTTACATAAACAACTGTGATTATTCCATAAAAAATCAGTTGTCTTATATACACTCATGTCTTAAAGCGATATGTCTAGACTTTTCGTTGTAGATCTTATTAAATGCTCTAGACATAATAGTTGCTTCACTATCACAGTGCAAGAGGACTGCTGGCATTGGTTGTGGCCACAACTCAATATCTAGTAACAAGTTCCTCAGCCATTCTGCCTCCTTGCCTGCGTCAGCCAAAGCAATAAATTTAGATTCCATTGTGGAATGAGTGATACATGTTTGTTTCTTAGAAGCCAAAGAGATAGCTGCTCCACCTAAAGTGAAAATTCAACCCGATGTTGATTTATAATCACTCAGGCTAGTTATCCAACTAGCATCACAATATCCTTCCAATACTGCAGGAAATTTGTTATAAGTCAATGCCTAGGACTTTGTTCTTCTAAGATAACCAAACACGCGTCCTATTGCTCTCCAATGATCACTACTAGGATTATGTGTATATCTTGAAAGTTTTCCCACAGCGAAGGCAATATCAGGCCTAGTGCAATGCATTGCATACATTAAGCTACCTATTGCACTAGCATAATCTAATTGACTAACTGATCTTCCCAAGTTTTGAATCAACTTGTTAGATACATCATATGGAGTATTATATTCTTTACTACCCAAATGATTCAATTTGGTTCAAAGCTTGTCAATATAATGAGATTGACACAAAGAAAAACCTCCATTACATTTTTTTAATTTTAATACTTCTTAGTATCTTTAATGCCTTGCATATTTATTCCTATGAATAGCATGTCATCAATATATAGACATACTATCACTCCATAATTCTTTGTGAACTTGGAGCAAACATATCTATCAGCTACATTATGTTTAAAACCATTTGATAATATTACTTTATCAAATTTTTCATGCCATTGTTTTGGAGCTTGCTTTAGTCCATATAAGGATTTGATTAACTTACACACTTTTTTCTGATTTCCAGGAAGTATAAAACCTTCAGGTTGCTCCATATATACTTCCTCTTCTAAATCACCGTTTAAGAATGTTGTTTTCACATCCATTTGATGGATGCATAAATCATAAATGGATGCTAATGCAAACAAAATTCTTATAGAAGTGATTCTAGCTACAGGAGCATAAGTATCAAAATAATCTACTCCTTCTTTTTGCCTAAAACCTTTAGCAACTAGTCTAGCTTTGAAAGTTTGTAGGGATCCATCAGTATTATATATATTTCCTTCTAAAAACCCACACCCAATGAGTTTTGAGTTTGTAGGTAAGTCATGTTAGTACCCATGTACCATTAGATAGAAGAGAATCCATTTCATCATTTATTGCCTCTTTCCAGAAAGCAGAATCTCTTGAAGCCATTGCTTCACTGAAAGTCTTTGGATCATCTTCTATACTCAAAATCATGGGTATTTTATTTAATACATGTTCTCTACTTCCTTCTACTAAAAAGACTAATGCTTGAGAAGAAATAAAATCAGAACCTAAGTTCTTTTCTTTCCTAGTTCTTTGACTTCTCCTAGGATCAGTAGGGGGTTCAACTAACTTTATTTTATTTGATGAACTAGGATTAAGAGTTACTATATTATCTCCTTGTGTAATTGTTTGTTTTTCTCGAGTTACAATGCTATTAGGATTTTCTGTATTATTTTGTGAATTATTATTTGAATCACCAATAAACTTTGTTTCAAAAAATTCAACATCTTTTGATTCTATAATAACAGTAGACTCTACGTCTAATAATCGATATGCTTTAGAGTTTTCAGCATATCCCACAAAGTTGCTTTTAATTCCTCTCGGACCCAATTTTGTCCTTTTAAGATCTGGTGTTCTGAAATAAGCTAAGCATCCCCATACCTTTAAGAAATTTAAGTTTGGTTTTCTTCCTTTCCATAATTCATATGGTGAAACCTTAAATTTCTTTGAAGGTATTCTGTTGTGCACAAAACATGTTGTTAATAAAGCCTCCGCCCATAGATTCATTGGTAATTTAGCATGCATTAGCTTAGAATTTATCATATCAACCAATGTTATATTTTTTATTTTAGCAAGACCATTTGTTGTGGGGTATATGGTGCACTTGCTTGATGAATCAAACTATTTTCTTCACAAAATACAGAAAATTCATTGGAAAAGTATTCTCCTCCTCTATCACTACGCATAATTTTAATCTTCTTTTCCAATTAATTCTCAACAACAGCTTTGTAACTTTTGAACATATCTAATGTTTGATCTTTTGTTTTCATTAAGTATACAAATGTAAACCTTGAATGATCATCTATAAAAGTTATAAAATATCTATTTCCTCCTCTAGTTAAATGACCATTTAGTTCACAGATATCAGAATGCACAAGTTCAAGAATTTGTAGTTCTTTCATTCTTAGGAAATGGTTTCTTAGTCATCTTAGCTTGAATACATATTTCACATTTTTCAGTAACTTTATCCAAACAAGGAATTAAGCCATGGTTAGACAAAAATTTAATTGAAGCAAAATTCATTTGTGAAAGTCTAGCATGCCATAAATTAAAAGATGACTCAATCATATAAGTAGAAATATTAACTTTATTGATGCATAACTTAAACATGCCATCACAAGAGTATCCTTGTCCAACAAATACACCACTCTTTGAGAAATAACTTTCCCTGCCTCTAACACAGCTTTAACACCCTTCTTACATAATAAACTGGCAGAAACTAAATTCTTTCTAACATCAGGAACATGGAATACATTTGTTAAAATTAATTTCTTCCCATAAGTAAATTCTAATTCCACTACTCCTTTTCCAAGGACCTTGGTAGTATCATGATTTCCCATCAACACTTTCTCTTCATTGGTTGTTACATCATAGTGCTTGAAGTCATCTTTGTTGTTGCAAATGTGAACAGTTGCTCCGGAATCATACCACCAATCGTCAAATTTCACAATTGTTGACATACTGCATTAGTTACCATAGCAATAATTTCTGAAAGAGAAGCTTGAGTTTCAACAACGTTTGCCTTTTTGTGTCCAGCATTCTCTTCCACTTTTACTGTTTTTGTAAAATCTGCATTCTTTCTTGAAATGGCCCTTTTTCCCATAGAAAAAACAAGACTTGTCTTTCTTGTTGTTGTTAGAAGAACTTTGCTTTGAGAAGTCAGTAAATTTTCTCTTATTTGTTGCCTTATTTTCAGACTTTCCAGGATTACTTGTTTTTTTAGACTCAATAACATTCACCTTAGATTCAGTTTCTAAAGCATATTTATTTTCATGAAATCTTGTTTCTTCTTCAATACGAATATGCTTTATTGACTGGTCTATGGTAAATTCTTTAGAAGTGTGTAATAATTTCTTTCTATAATTATTCCAAGTTGTTGGTAATATAGAAATAACAGCAGCCACTTGAAGTGGTTCAGAAACATCAATTTTCAAATCTTTGAGTCTTGAAACAAGAAGAAGTAATTCATCTACTTGATCCATGACAGACTTATTGTCTGACATTTGAAATTCAAAGAATTTCATACTAAAAAATCTGTCAATGCCTTGTTTTTTAGAAGTATATTTATTTTCCAAGGCTTTCCAGAATTCTTGTGGTGACTTGATTGGACGAAACAAATCATACAAACGATCAGAAAGAAAGTTTAAGATAAAACCTCTACAATGTACTTCATCTTCCTCACGCTTTTTTCGAGCCACAATGGTTTCTTCAGTATCATTATCAGACAGCAGCGAAACTTCATTCAGACTCGAACTCAACAGATATGCGATTCCCAATTCAGTGAGTAGAAACAACAATTTGTCCTTCCAGTGTGTGAAATTGGTTCCATCAAATCGATCAAGTTTGAAAACTTCTGGATTCAACATCTTGTTGACTCCAGTAGTCTCCATTTCAGATTAATTTCCTTAAGATTGTAGAAAAGATTTGATGGCTTTGATAGTGTAGTCACTGTCCTTAAGGAAATTAAGCCCCCCACTATTTGTTCCTACTGGGTTTGTTATAGTAAGCAAACCTATAATATCTCAGGGATACCGCAAAAGCACAACACCCAGGCTGACACCCTCTTCAAACTAGCCACCATGCCAAGTCAAATAGGCCTCAAAACGGTCATGCGAAGGACTTTACAAGCACCCAGCATAGCCCCAAACATGCTATCAATAGCAATCGATGCCTCTTGGATGGCCTCTATAGAGGCGTATATAACAGTGGGCATGCTACCCGAAGAAAGTGAACTGGCCAAGAAGATAAGGAGGTAGGAAGCTCAATATTTTATCTGGGGAGAAGACTTGTACAAAAACGGGTTCTCATCCCCGCACCTCGGGTGTCTTCCGCCCAAAGAGGCCAACTATGTCCTCCAGGAAATCCACGAAGGCGTATGCGGAACCCATTAATCTGCGGGTGCCCTCCACAAGCAAGCACTTCGCTCGGGATTTTATTGGCCCAGTATGAGGGTAGACTCTGAAAAATTAGTTATGAATTGTGACCAGTGCCAAATGCACGCCAACTTCATACACTAGCCTCCCATAGAGCTAAAACCCAACGAATCACCCTGGTCGTTTGATACTTGGGGAATGGCCGCAAAGCATGCTGCAAAGGAAGTTCCTTATAGTGGTAGTCGACTATTTCACAAAATGGATCGAAGCCGAACCCTTCGCCACCATTGGATCCCAAAATGTTCGAAACTTCCTCTGGCGAAATATCATATCCACATTCGGCCCTCCCCATATATTGATCACCGAAAATGATCGCCAATTTATCAACAGGAAGTTCAACGACTTTTGCAAAGAATGGCACATTGACCATCAGACGACCTCAATCGAATACCTAGCGACCAATGGTTAAACTGAGCGGGCAAACATGATCATAATCGAAGGACTGCAGAAACGCTTAGAAGAAGTAAAGGAAGATTGAGTGGACGAACTCTCTTCAGTCTTATGGTCATACCAGACAACCATTCATTCGGCGACTGGGGAAACTCCATTCGCTCTAACCTATGGACAAGAAGTTATAGTCTCAGCCGATATCGGGGTACCCTTAGACCGAGTCTTAAATTTTTTCGATGAAAACCCAGAAAATTTACTAGTCAGTCTAGATGCGGTCGAAGAACGCAGGGAAGCGGCAACGCTCAAAGCTGCTGCATACAAATGGCTTCTCGCCCAAATATAAACCAAAATGGTGCACCCCTGCAAATTCGAAAAAGGAGATTTAGTCCTGTGAATTGCAAATAGCAATAGGCGAGACTGCTTCCATAGAAAGCTTGCACCAAATTGGGAAGGCCTATATAGAGTTATCGGGATCGCCTCCCATGGAGCTTACAAATTCACCCGCCTGTCGGGCGAGCATATACCCAATACTTGGAATGCTAGTGGTCTAAAAAAGTACTACACTTTGTCTTAGCTTGTACCAAGAAATGTTTTGTACTCGTTGCGATTAATAAAAATATCATGCGCAATGGGATTGATCGACTCTCACACTTGTCAAATTTCTTGATAACTTAAATTCAAAAATGTATATGCAGAAAGAGAGGTTTGCCGCCTCCAAATACAAAAATTTATATACAAAGAAAGAGGTCTACAGTCACCAAATACAAAAACCTAAGAAGCGTCCTCGTCCGACGGGGCATTCTGGTATCTCGACCGCTTGTAGACCTGGTCACCTGATTGCGGCTGGTCATAATTGCCGCTTGAGCATCTCTATGAGGATTCCGAAGAATAGTATACTCCTATCCTTAACGGAGAATCAAGACGACGGGCAGCACAGAATTCACCCCCAATCTTCTCCCACAAAGGGTGAAGTTTTGCCCTTATCTCTGGAGAAACTGAGATGACCATCAAGTCTTCCAACTGCGTGATGCCATTTTGCATCCCACAGTTCGCAAACTCAAGAAGTCCAAGCGATGATCCCTTGCGATCTCTGCGTTCTTCTTGGCAAGCTCCACCTTTAACTCCTTCTCTTTGTCGCTCAACCGAGTGTTCTCGTCGAGTAGCTTCTCCACCACCCCTGCAAGTTTTTCAACCGATTAGTCACTAGGCAAAATACAACAAACAATGCCTACCCCTCCATTCCTCATTGATAAGTGAAGCCCGCAAAGCAACTAGGCAACAACATGGCTTACTTGGTGATATGCTCTAATGCATAATCATCTCCATTGTCTAGCTGATAATTCTGTCAGGCCAATATGACCCGCTCAACCTCAAAAGGTATAAATTTCCATTTTAAAGAGATACCCTCACCTAGAAATCTGACGGGCATCTCTTCGAGGGCACGGGAATATAAGGTATTTTTCAGGGATCAGAGCAACTTAGATTGTCCTCATCACTAACCCGTCTCTCAGCATCCGCGTCAATACTCTGGTTAGTCTCGTCCCAAGCTCGCCCTCGCTTCCTTCGACGCTCGCCCGTTGGAGCCTCCAATCTCCCCTTAATTCCGCCCAAGGTTAATCCTAGAGTAAAGAAGACAATTAGAAGAGGTAAAAGTACAATATGGAAAGGCGCGTTACCAAAGGTAAAGACTTACCATAAGTCATGTCGGCAACCTTTGATCCCCTCAGGCACCCTAAAACATTGCTCTTATAATCTTCCCGATCGCACAGCACCCGAAGGGTTGGATTGGACCACTTAAGGGGAAAATGGGTGCCAATCCTCAGGGCGTATCCAAGGTGGGCACACACCTTTCTTGGGAACAACTTTGAAGAAGTATGATCTCCATTTGTGATTGTTGTTCAGCAGATTGATGATAGTAAACTCCTTGGCATACGCTTGAAAAAAAAAACCAAGCGCGTACCTCACGCGTGGCGTAGAGAGAAAGGAAGACGTTGGGAAAGACCTCGAAATTGTTCGACGGACACACCCTCTCAAAAATGCTGAGTTGGAACCAAGCATTGGCCATCAGCTGGGCAGGACAGACGCTCAAAATGTTGAGCATAGCCTCCACGAAACCATAGAAGGGTGGAACCATGGAGGCATTATAGAGAACGCAGAGAGGACGGATGAAACTCACATCATTACTCCAGGTAATAGCCTCTGCCTCGTCCATGGATTGAATCTCATAGTTCTCAGGCAAAGAGCGAGAAAATCGCTCCCCCCCAAATCTTCTCAATTCCGGGACTCGGCAACACCAACGACTCCTTGTCCCTCTCAAGGTCCAGAATGTCGTCAAGAGAACCAGGCTCGAGATCAATCGTGTACCACGCCTCTAAAACCAGAGGAAGAACTTTGATCGACGCATGGTCTTCACCCTCTCTGACTAGGACCCCCCAAAGGTCCGAAGAGTCTCACAGCATGATGAGAGCCAAGACCCTCTTCTTGATCTCGTCCATGGCCACAATAAGGAGATCTTGTTCAAAGTCCGGCTCTATTACCTGAGGATGAAGGGCGGTAGCGCTAGAAGAAGACATTCGAAGTGACAAATAAAGATGAGGGAAAGAACAGAGACAAGTTTTCAAGACGAAGAGGAGAAGTCGCAAGAACTGGGGAAAATGAGAACAACGCTTCAAATAAAACGTGCATTATGCCAAGCCAAAGAGCGTGAAGATTTAAAGGACAAGGAGCGCAAAGGAAAAAGTCTAGAAAGCCCCTGACCTTCCAAATCCCTTCAATACCCTCCAAGGGCATCCCTGGGAATTCGCCCACTTATCGGAAAGATGCGTGCGTTTCTGTAGAGATGGCTCGAGAAACTTGCTAAGCAAGTCAAGCGAATAACCGTCCAGATCCGGACGGGTGGCATCCTTGGCTACCCACTCCTATGAAATAATCTCCAGAAGAACTCAAGTCTTCTCAAAGGCACGTTCGACTGCCCCGACTCCAATGATTAGCAGTCGATCTTGCTCTACAAACAACTCATGGCGGGCGACCTTGCCCCCAATGCTGTACAGTAAATCAACTTAGGTCCACGGGCACTCAGCACCCATAGACTTAGGAGACTTATGTAACTCCATAATATTCCCTCCTGTGGACAAGTGGCGTTGGTCTTCTAGAAGGTTAAGCGGACCATTGATCAATGACACGTGGCACCGCTAGATGGCCCCGAACGTGGCCTCCTTCCATGTTCACCCATGAGCCCTCACACAATAGAGACGTGGGGGAGCCCCCAGGATCGTTGGTTGAGCCTCATGATCAGGAACGTGGGTCGACCACATTCCTCTCTACCTCACGTATAAATACCCCTTACCTGGGACTTAAAGCAGAATGATAGACACAACACAATAACATATAACGAGATCCTCATTACCCAAAGTCTACCCAATAGACATCAGAGCACACTTCTCACAAGATACACTCATTCCCATGCTTGAAGCATCACCTATGGACTCCCTCTCTCTCACCCTCTACACGAGGTACCTCCAACAGGTGGCTCGCCCGCCTAAAGCATCATACATGTCCTAGCCGCACACGGCCTTTACAGGTAACGCTCTTGCCTAACGGCTCCTATGGACGTCCCCTCTTCAAACTACATGGAATTTGATCCCTTACCAAGTGTACGTAGACACCTAGTCATCACCTAAGGACAAATCCCCCAAGGTTACAACCCTTTGTGGTCCTTATTCCACATTATGAATTTTTTGAACCAAAAATGACAGTTACAAGTATTTTGTGATGCCAAAAAAAAATATGACACCAAAATCCAACAACCATATTAATATAAATGACAAGAGTCAAGTTCTTCTTAGAGGTAAAGTAAAAATACTTCAAAAAGAAGGGTATATGTAAGAGAGGTCCACACACATTTTGTGGGAGAATACATGTTGCACATGAGCATGAAAGAAACTTACCTAGTTACCCATATATGCATAGGTGGGAGAAATAATTTTTCACTAGATATGTTTGCATATATTTGCAATAATATGGAGACTTCAAGTAAATGAGAAGTCATGTCTATGTGGCTATGATACATGGGTGGATAATCATAATCCAAAATGATTTTGCTTGTAATAAAGATACATTCAATACTTGAGGTAATTCTAAATGTCCAAAATTCAGAGTTTGACCACATATCAATTTAGAGTTTGATAAAAGATCACTGAATTCTAATTGTCCAAAATCAAGTAGTGAATAAACGGAGAATTATGTCCCTAATTTTTCTTAAGTTTGAAAGGAATGGCCTTAGTACAACCTATTTTATGATGATAATAAAGGGGGTCAGATATACTAACTTAATATCTAGATATATTTTGACATAAAAATATATTCAAAGCTTTAAATTAAACTTGAGTATATCCAACAAGTACATGAAAAATTGAGAGCATAAAGTATTGCTAAGAAAATAATTGGAATATGCACCTACGTCAGGAGTAAATAAAATACCAAGAGGTATGTATTTGAGGGGCCAACATACATATATTTATAAGTGGGAAAACATTTGCCCACACAGGATGGTGAGAGAGCTTTGTGTCAATCAAAGAGTATGCAGCAAAAGTAGAGAGCAAATTTAGGGCATCTAGTACCCAAACAGGGGATATTGACTTTCTTGGTGAGGGATTAGTGGGGTCGGTTGGTTGGTTGGCCAAAGGGGGAGACTTTGTCCTGACGAAAAATCGATGAGATCGTCTTTCATTGCAATTGCTATGTCCTCTCTTCTTCTAGCCAACTAGTTAGAAGATCTTTACCCTTTCGAAGGAAAGCACACTTGCTTTTATGCCAACTCAACAAAGACCAGGAGTTAAAACTCCATAAACACAAGAACTTAATATTTGAAGTTCCTTTTGCAACCTTGTCTCAACACAAGGATCAGCCCTAACTAGGCTTTTACCACTAGGACGCTTTAAATATTAAATCCTTTCACCAACCAGATTACACACCAGGAGTAAAACCTTCACAGACACAAAAACCTAATATTTGAAGTTCTTCTTGCAACGTTGAATCATCACAAGGAGCAGCTCCACTTGGCTTTTACTGTTAGGACATTCCAGATATTAATTTCTTCACCAGGAAGCACATTCCTAACACCAAGAATTTAATATATAAAGTTCCTCTTTCAACCTTGAATCATCACAAGGATCAGCCCCACTTGGCTTTTACTACTAGGAACCTCCAAACATTAAATTCTTTACATAATAGAATGAAAAAAATAAATGTTTAAGCCACTAAGACTCCTAGCACACAGATACAAAGAATCACTCAGATTCACTCTATCACATAGAGAGCACTTATTGTAGAGAATGAAGATGAAATGTTTTTCAATAATACATTAAGTACCAACAGCTTCCTTCTTAGTGCATTAAATAGATGAGAAGAACAAATAGTTGTTGGAGCTTTTCTTCAATGTCTTTCTTCTTCTTTTCAAGCCAACAACTAGCATACACTCCTCATTAAATGTAATTAAAAAACTTGAGCTTTTGGAGTAAGAGAAGCCGTCGATTTTTGCTGTAGATAAAGAAGAGATAGTTGATATAAAGACGGGACCGGATCAGCTGAAGTTAAGGGGCGTTGAAGCCAGTGAAGTTGTTTTTTATTTCAACCATCCATCTCATTCAACACCTCAGATGCTGCCATGTCATCCACTACATATCCTTTGCTTTTTCTAGAGATCCAAAACATTTAACAAGTTCACAACTTCCACTCTCGTGCATTTGGACTCAAACATTTTTTCTCTGCCACACTCTATTTCAATCAGCAGCTCTTTTCCCCTTCTTTGTGGTTCTCCATTTTCATTTTCTTCCTCTTCATCATCAAGTTGCATTGTGTGCTTTTCTCCTTCTTAGTGCTTGAAAATGTAAAGTTATGAATAATTCAGTGTAATAATTTACATTGTCTTCTTAAAAGCAAAAGCTGCAACTTTTAGCTATGAATTATGATATATATATATATATATAGGCCAAAAGCCCATTTTGGTCCCTTATGTTGTCACCAAGTTTCAAATTGGTCCTTTATGTTTTAAAAGTTTTAAATTGGTCCTTTGTGAAGATCGCGCCTGCGGCGGGCTTCCCGCAGTTGCCACTAAGTTTTCCATAAAACTTGGAAAAGGAAAAATTTGTCTAAAAGTTTGATAAAAGTGAGGTTTTAAAAGAATTAAGTTCGGGAGTCTGCTTGAGATGAGGGGAAGGTGTTAGGCACCCCTCTTCCCCCGTCCGAAGATGGTTACCCAAAAACTAATACTTAAATCGTTTTGGCCTTAAAAGAGTTGGATTACACACAAGAACATAAAAAAACACAAGGAAGTACTTGACCTAGGATAAGAGCCTAGGGCCTACGTACCCTCCAAGAGGGATCAAAGTTCGCATAGTTTGTGCGACATGCATGTGTGTAGGTGTGGGGATGCTCACCAAGGAAAGGCTCAGATGGCATCCCAGTGCAATGTGCCTAAAGAGACAAAGGCCTCTCGGCACCTATCTACCATGCAATTACAATCAATTAAGACAAGAGAAAAGGAAGAGTGTGTGGGTGGGGCTCATCAGGCAGCGTGCCCAGATGACGTGAAAACTAGTGCTCCTATAGAAGCAAATACTCCTTGGTGGCACTAGGATTATATATATTGAGATAAAAAGTAGTTCAAAAAAAATTTCATAAAGAAAAAAGGGGGAAAAGGTAGATAAGGCAGAAAATGCCTTTCTGCCTCTGAGATGAAGGGGGTCGCGACCTACAGCTGGGTAGGTCGCAACCCACGGTCTCGGGTCAAGATCCCTTGGCCAGTGACAAGTCTTGGGTCACGATATACAACAGGATACGTCGCGAACTATAACCTCAGGTCAAGGTCCTGAGGTCAACGACAAGCTATGGGTCGCAACATAAGTTAGTATACGTAGCGACCGAAACATAAATTTCTAGAAAAATTGGAACAGGGGAAGATCATAAAGCAAATTGGTGCGCAAACAAGCTTCTGGGTTGAGGCCCCTACACCAGGGGGTTGCAACCCACTCACGAAAACCAGAGAAGAAAAATTTAAAAAGTTGGGGTTCTAGACCCTGGATCTAGGACATGGAGGGAATCTTGCAACCCTCGGAGTGGCTCAGGGTGTGGCTCCTGACCTAATGGATCCAAAAGATTTAAAAGTAAAGGAGTAGTTGAAGATGGAGAATGCAAATAAAAAATGTGGATAAGTGTAAAAGAAAATTTTACCAATCTCCTTGCAATTCGTCCATTTATGACGCTTAGGTCGCGACCTAAAAGATACGGGGTCGCGACATACACGTGATTTTTGATCTGATTGGATTCTGTCATAAATGCAAAGGGGGTCGTGACCTAGGGATTCATACGTCGTGACGCCCTTTGACCTGTCGCTTGGGTGTCACGACATACAAACTTGTATGTTGCGACCCACAAGCTTGCATTTTTTCCTCTCTTTCTAGCTTTTCTTTTATATTTACATTTTTATATTTTATTCTATTTATTTATTATTTTTTGTTTATTTTTGCTTATATTTATTTTTTCTTTTGTTTTTGATTGCACCTTTTGGGGCCAGACAAAATGTGGTGTCGACAAAGTCCCCTCTTTGCTTATTCTTTGTTTAAATTAAAGGAACAATTAAAGACAAGAAAAGGAAACCAAATTTTGTCATTAAAAACAAAATTCAAACACAATTAAAGTAAAACAAAACAAAGGAAAAATCCTAGGGCTCCTAAATTGCTACTCTTGATCATCCCCGTCCTCATCATCAAAGCTGTCTTGATCTGCAGACGGTACCCGGCTCGGGGGAGATCCTCCTTCTTCCATCAGGTGGAAGTACTTTAATAGGGGTCTCATTCTGCCTTTCAGCTCATTTACAACTTCCCGTAGCTCTCTGATCTCTCCTAGTTGTTCTCTGACCTCCCAAGTCAAATCCTCGATAGCCTTATCCTTAGCCTGGATTTCATCTTCAAGATGGGTCAAAAGATCAGGAGTCAGTGTTGCCTCCTCAGTCCCAGGTGGAATGTTCTACTATTGTTAAGGTGGCAGCTACCTTCCCTGTTGAGGTAGTTGCTATTCCTGCTGAGGCGGAGGAGAGGGTATGGCATTCAGCATCTACTCAAAGCCAAGGTGCTCCAGCGATGGGAAGTCTGCCATATCCTGATCCTCTTTCATCTTGTAAGTAGAGGCAGACTCCTAGTAATCTAGGCCCCGATCAGGTACCTAGTGAAGCTCGCAAAAGGCAGTGAGGAAGTGGGGAAAGCTTATTGCTGTCGGCGTGTATTTAGGCCCAGGGTTCAGCTTAAAGTCCTAAGCAATTTTTTGAAATTCCTGACTCATAATGGTGGGGAAGCAAAGAGGAGCTCTCTGCATGATTAGGTAGATCAGAGTACTTAATTTATTGCTAAGAGATCCCTTGTGTTTCGTTGGCAAAACATTACTAGCTAAGAAGTTTTGCCAGTTCTTCGTCATGTGGTGGGTGCCGGTTCTTTTGAGGGCACTCTTGACCTCCCACTTATCTCACCCTAGGTATGCCAGTGCCGCTGCTATGGCTTCCCTCGAGTAAGGCTCATCGAGCATCCTAGCAAAAACGCAGTTAGGCTCTATCCTCAAGTCGTACACTTGGACTTCGCGCAGTCGCCACCAAGTTTTCCATAAAACTTGGAAAAGGAAAAATTTGTCTAAAAGTTTGATAAAAGTGGGTTTTTAAAAGAATTAGGTTCAGGAGTATGCTTGAGATGATGGGAAGATGTTAGGCACCCCTCTTCCCCCGTCTGAAGACGATTACCCCAAAAACTAATACTTAAATCATTTTGGCCTTAAAAGAGTTGGATTGCACACAAGAACATAAAAGAAAACAAGGATGGACATGACCTAGGAAAAGAGCCTATGGCCTACGTACCCTCCAAGAAGGATCAAAGTCCATGTAGTTCGTGTGGCATGCATGTGTGTGGGTGTGGGGATGCTCATCAAGCAAAGGCTCAGATAGCATCCCAGTGCAATGTGCCTAAAGAGACAAAGGCCTCTCGGCACCTATTTACCATGCAATTACATTCAATTAACACAAGAGTAAAAGAAGAGAGAGTGTGTGTGTAGGGCTCATCAGGCAGAGGATGGCTTTCTGCCTCTGAGATGAAGGGGGTCGCGACCTACAGTTGGGTAGGTCGCGACGCAAGACCTCAGATCAAGATCCCGAGGCCAGTGACAAGTCATGGGTCGTGACGTACAACAGGATATGTCGCGACCTATAGCCTTAGGTCAAGGTTCCGAGGTCAACGACAAGCTGTGGGTCGCGATATAAGGCAGTATACGTAGTGACCCATACATAAATTTTCAGAAAAAATAAGAATAGGGGAAGATCATAAAGCAAACCACTACGCAAACAAGCTTTTGGGTCGAGACCTCTACACCAGGGGGTTGCAACCCACTCACAAAAATCAGAGAAGAAAAATTTAAAAATCTGGGGTTCTAGACCCTAGATCTAGAACATGGAGGGGATCTTGTCAACCCTCAGAGTGGCCCAGGGCCTGGCTCCGGTTCTAATGGATCCAATAGATTTAAAAGTAGAGGAGTATTTGAAGATTGAGAATGCAAATAAAAAATGTGGATAAGGGTAAAAGAATACTTTACCAACCTCCTGCGCAATCCGGCAGCCTCTTGGAGCTTAGAAATCTCAATATGGTCATCTGAGGCAGAGCCTCCTATTTATAGTGACCGTACCAGCTCTATTCCGAGAAACAAAATTCGGCCATTTATGAGGCGTAGGTCGCGACCTAAAAGTCACGGGGGTCACGACGTACGCGTGATTTTTTATTTGATTGGATTCTATCATAAATCCAAAGGGGGTTGCGACGTAGGGATTCATACGCCGTGACACCTTTTGACCTGTCGCTTAGGTGTCGTGACATACAAACTTCTACGTTGCGACCCACAAGCTTGCATTTTTTCCTCTCTTTCTTTTTTTTTTCTATCTTTTCTTTTATATTTTATTCTATTTATTTATTATTATTTTTGTTTATTTTTGCTTATATTTATTTTTTTTCTTTTGTTTTTGATTGCATCTTTTGGGCCCGAACAAAAAGTTGTGTCCACATCCTTTATGTTTCCCAGAAGTTACAAATTGGTCCTTCCGTCCAATTCTGTCTATTTTTTGTTAAGTGATGACGTGGCCTGCTGAGGTGTACACTATCTCTCCTACATGTACTGCTTGGCTGATGTGGCCTAAGTTACCCTAAAATCAGGGACTAAAATGAAATAAAATAAATTTTTACAAATAAAAAATGTAGTTTTCCCACTTTTCCATCGTTTTCTTCTTCCTCCTCATCGCTGCCTACCTCTATGAAAGAGAAAGACAAGTGCAAGAGCAAGAAGAAGAAGGAGAAGAACATCAATCACAACCATGTTCGTAGGAATTCCTTGAGAGAATTTGATCAACGAATAATTCCTTCCCCATTTTTTCAAACTCAAGCTCCTCTGACTTAAGCTCTGGCCATGGCTTCTCTTTTTCGGAGTTGGGATCCTACAAAACGCAGAAACTCAAGCCCATTCGAACCAGCGTCTCGTTCTATTCATCAATTCTGCCTAAAGTTTCAAACTTTGAAGCTCCGAACAAAACCCAGAAGGCGAATCACGAGAAAAATGAGGGATTTGCGGGACGAATAAAGTCGAAAGCTTTCAAGTTGTTGAAGTCGAAAGACCTTTTTCTTTCTTCTTTTCTATCCGCTCTAGATCGGTTCAACTTACCAGGAACTTTTCCATCTTGTCTTTGGCTATCTAGGCGTTTTCCTCCTAGATGAACCATTCTGCCCTGTCCATCAGTTCTTGCAAAGTGGACACTGGGCATCTGTTGAGTTTATTGTAAAACTGTGAGCACCTAAGGCCTTGTTTGATGACAAAGATGGTGATCGCATCCTAAAGGCCCCTGACTTGGATTGAGAGTTTCTTGAACTGTGCCAGGAAGGCTTGTAAAGTCTCTCCTTCTTCCTAGTAAAAACCCATGAAGGAGTCTTTGTTTTTCTGGTAATCCTTGCTATTGGCGAACTGAGTAATGAATTTCTGAGCCAACTGCTCGAAACTATGGATTGAGTTCGTGGGTAGCAGTGAGAACCATCTTAATGTTGATTCCTTCAGAGTGGACGAGAAGACTCGGCGCTGTTGTCTGTCTGTCATGCCCAGTATCGACATGGCTGAGTTGAAAGTATTGAGATGGTTCCGCGAGTCCGTTTCTCCTCCATATGGCTCTATGTGGAAGGGAATTTTCAAACCCATGGGGACGTGCTCGTTCATAACCTGTTGGGTGAAAGGAGTCCTCTCTCTTGAAATTCGAATCCAGGCCACTGGTATTGACCTGGGTAGATCGTAGATGCCCATAGGGAGCATACGGGTTATAGGGACTTGCCCATGGCATATGTAGGTATGAGCCTGGTGGATAGTTCGGGACAGGGGGTCGTGGATAGTCAATGGACGGTCGTACTGCTTGTCCAGCGACCATTGTTGGTCTCGGTTGAATGATTGGAGGAGGAGCTGGCGCTGTGAACGATAGCCAGGCAAACTCCATCGGGAGAGTTCCAAATTGTATAGAAAGCGCTTGTGGCAGACTAGGAACTTCTGGCGCCATTATGCTTGATGGGCCTATGGGAGTTGGCACCGGAGCGTTGTGCAGTGTTGCTGTCATCTAGGTATCTCTATTGGCTGGGGGGAGGCCTCCGTACATCTCCCATTCACGTTGACGTATTGAGGCAATATTAGCTTCTAGTCGAGCTATTTCGTTTTTGCGTGAGACTCTCGCTGGGTCTGTTGGTCCCTGGGCGCTTCCTGGTGGGCGTGGATTATGCGGCATGCCGTAAAAGTTTGGATAACGTTCTCCGTGATAGTCACCTGGGATGCCGAGACATTTGGCGGTTGACTTGCCACCGAAGTTCCTGCCTCCGTTGGAGTGGTGTCGGTCGTTCCTTGTCTGTTCCGCGTGCTTCAGCTTGGAGCCCTTGCATCGATTGTGGTAGCGGGTGTGTTCGAGTCAACCATTTGTAGAAGCTAACTATAATGAGACTTTGGTGAAAAAGGGAAAATGGGTTTATGAGTTAGGTGTATACTCCTACTCCCAAAAAAAAGTTAGAATGTCTTTTAGTGGTGAGATGCACAAGGCATTGTGGTCTGAGAAAGACCGTAGTGGGCGCCAATGTAACTGTCATTTTTTGTTTAGACAATTCATAGTGTCAAATAAGGACCACAAGGGGTTGTTGCCTTGGGGGATTTGTCCTTAGGTGAAGACCTAGGTGCCTACTTACCCTTGTGTAGGGATCAAATTCCATGTAGTTCGAAAGGGGAATGTCCATGGTGGCCGTTAGGCAGGAGCGTTACCTGTAATGTCGTGTGCGGCTAGGACGTGAATGTGTTCTCTGGGCAGGCGAGCCACCTGTTGGAGGTACCTCGTAGGTAGAAGGAGAGAGCAAGGGTCTCTAGATGCTGCTTAGAGTAAGAGGATGTGTGCATCCTATCAATGGAGCGAGTATGGGCTGATGTCTGTTTAGGAAGACTTCGGGTAACGATGATCTCATTCAATGTTTTTAGTGTCGTGAGCACTACTATGAGTATTGTGTATTATGTTTCTTATGGAACGTCCTCCTTTAGTCCCCCGGGTGAAGGGTATTTACACTTGGAGTAGGAGAGAACGTGGTCGACCAACATTCTAGAGCCTCGAGCTCGACCCACGATTTGGAGAGTTAACCCACGTCTCCAATGCGGGATAATATGCGGGTGATTGTGGGAAGAGGCCACGTCTGGGTCTATCGAGCGGTGCCACGTGTCACTGATCTGAGGTTTGGTAAGCCTTCTAGAAGGCCAGTGCCACGTGTCCATTGGAGGGCATATTATGGAATTATAGTGTGTAATCCTATTCATTTCACTTTTTCGTCTTTTCTCTTGTTGTAAGAAGGTTACCCGGGTGTAATTATGATTTCTCAAGCTAGTTAAAGCATCTCTTGCTTATTTAGCGAGATAGAGAAAGGACGTAGGATATTTGATTGAAGCTCTCTATAATGAATCCTTGTGTGATTTATATTGCTTTTATGCTTTTAACATTAACGAAAAAATTTCGAAAACCATCATTAATCTCAAATTTCATTAAGCTAAACAAGAAAAATATTTTTGAAGACAATTTTACTTTGATCTTTTTTTCAAACAAGAAAAGTATTTTGAGTTTGATTTTATTTTTAAAAATTATATTTGAATAAGAATTTTTAAAGGAATCAATTCAACCCCCTCTGTTCCCTTTCTTGGTTATTTCCTAATAGTTAACATATTGGAGGCTCGTTTGGTAAGACTAGCATACAGTACATTACATGTAATCTCACGATTCCCAAAAAAATTTTACATCATATTTTATACATACCAAACATACTTTTTATCATACTTTTTCTCTCTCTGAATTTTTCTTTCTATCTCTCTCTTTACTTTTCTCTATAGTACTTTCTTTACAATACTTTACATCTGTGCATTTATACCAAGCGTGCCCTGGGCCTTGTAGAGAACGAGGGAATGGAGGACAAGGAAACATAAGCAAACGTATGCTCAAGTCGGCTAAATGACAGATGATCTAGTGGAGGCACTAGGCCCCTCTTATATAGGTGTCATATTGGAAATTTTCTAGGCATATATAATACTAGAGGCTTCGCATGCACGTACGTACATGCAATTTATTCTTAATTTTTTAGAATATAATTATTATATTTTAAAGCAATAACAAATTATATATTTGATCATTTTTAAAAGTTTAAATTAAAATAATTATCATAACTTAAAATAATAAATTAAATTATGGGAAGTTATTTACTTGTCTATTTTTTTAGTAACTACCCGGCCATCATATATGTTTTCTCTCTCCCACATCCTCCAATCATATTTTTTCTATATTTTTTAATTATAAAATATCTATTTTGTGACATCAATGACCAGAAAGGTTTCAAAGCCACGTATACATACGGAAACATAAGTTAGAATAAAGATCCATGGAAGGTTCCAAATGGGGGAACATGGTCGGCTAAAGCCAATCACGTGGCAAAGGTTGATAGCTGATTGTATCGTTTCAAGAATATTGCTTTTTTTTTTTAAGACAATAACTAAAGTAACCTTTTAAAAAATATCTCTTAAAATACAACTCTAATAAGTAAAAAGATATTTAGCAAATAATTAATATCAACAAACTGTAGTGAGACACTATCAAACATAGATGAATTATTAGGTGCTAGAAAAAATATTTAACTTTGTGTAGCTTGAGAAACAAATATATGCTACATATATGTGGTAAAAGCATTACATGCCAATGCTAATTTGTTTATTGATTGTGTAGTTAAAATATTACATATATATATATTTAGATGTAATAGTATATTTCTTAATGACTCTATTACTTTTATGATATTTGTTTTTTCACTAAATTGGTTCAAAAATAAGGCTAGATAAGAAAATTTTGATTAAAAATCTATTTTGGTCCCTATCATTTCACACTTTTCTCGATTTGGTCCTTAATATTTACTTAGTCTCATTTGTTCCTTACATTTACTTTAATGTCTCTCTATTACTTTTATGATTTTTCTTTTCACTTTAAATAGGTGCTAGATAAGTTAAGAAAATTTGACAAAAATTTTGTTTTGGTCCCTAACATTTCATACTTTTCTCAATTTGGTCCCTAGTGTTTGCTCAGTCTCAATTTGGTTCCTTACATTTACGATTGGTGCCAATTTGGTCCCTAACGTTTGCACAATTATAATTTGATCCCTCATGTTTGCAGTTGGTACCAATTTGATCCCTCATATTTCCTTCTTTACCCCTCAATTTTTTTTAAGTAATATTAATACTTGAATAATGGAGGGACCAACTTGATACCGATTGCAAACGTGAAGGAACAAATTGAAACTAAGAAAATATTAGGGACCAAATTGGTATCAATTGCAAATGTGAGAGATCAAATTAAGACTGAACAAACTTTAGAGTCCAAATTGAGAAAGGTGTTAAATTTTAGGGACCAAAATAGAGTTTTTATTAAAAAAATGTATAAAAATGTCTAATGTTATTTATTGATTGATGGTCAAGTACGTGACATACTATAGGTTATACTTTTTTTATAAAAAATTTTATTAAATTATAGAAAAGCTTGACGGCACGTACAATAAATTAGAGAACACCATTATAACAATACTAAAGAAATAATTCGTAAAGATTGTTGAACTAAAGAGCGAATAAAAACTTCAACTGATCCCATTTGTAAGATGAACTTGAGATGTAAAACTGCACCATTCTTAGTGTTGCCAACAAAGTTTTTACTATTAAACCTTCTACATATCAGATCTGGAGTAATCTTCAAAGTTGAAAGTATATTGAAATTTTCTAACAACATGATGAAGGAGTGGAAGCTTTTTGACATAAAGATCTGCAAATTTTAGATATAGATTTGTAAAAAAAACTTTCCCAACAAACGAAAATAACAAAAACTACCTCCAGTTACTAGATCTAAGAAGATTAGTACTTAGAGATTAAACTTTTCTAAAGAAAGACAAAGACACAGACTAGATCTGAAAGAAAACACCACCAAAATGAGAGATAATATAAATCTGAAAGATCTATTTATTTTAAGGTCAAAGGTTCATTTTGGTCCTTTATGTTTCACTCAAGTTTCAAATTAGTCCTTTATGTTTCAGAAGTTTTAAATTAGTCCTTTATGTTTTCCAGAAGTTCTAAATTGGTCCTTCCGTCCAAATCCATCAATCTCTTAAGTTAACTGCTGACGTTGTGTGCCGAGGTGGACACATAATTGCTCATACGTGTATCAAATAGCTGGCGTGGCCTTCGACACACCAAAACCACCCAAACGGCGTCGTTTAAGACAAAAATAAAACCATGCTGAAAGGACCAATATGAAACCCTAATAAAACATAAAGGACTAATATAAAAATTCAATAAAACATAAAGGACCAATATAGAACTTGAATGAAACATAAAGGACCAATATAGAACTTGAATGAAACATAAAGGACCAATATAGAACTTTCATGAAACTTGAAGGACAAATATAAAACTTTTGGAAAACATAAATGATCAATATAAAACTTTTGAAAGATAAAGGACCAATTTAAAACTTGGGTGAAACATAGAGGACCAAAATGAGTATTTGACCTTATTCTAAAGACTAAAAAATAAACAAAATTAAGAAAATAAAGAGGGGTTACAAAACCTACAAAAAATTATAAGTTGTAGCAACCCCTCTGCACTTATCTACAGGAAGAGAGGCGCTCGATGATGAAGAAAAAATAGGAGTTGAAGAGGCGGTTAATGAACAGTGGTTAAGTTTTTATACCTATTATTTCTACCCAAAAAAAAAAGTTTTTATACCTATTATTATAATTTAGGATTTTGGTGCACTAAAATTAAAGCGTAATATTTCTAATCGTTTAGAGACTATTTAATATTTAACAACCTCTGTTATTTTCAGTTAATGAGTAATAGTTAAAGAGTAACAAATTAATTTTCCTATTTTTTTTTCAAGGACTAAAATGTGTGAATTATGATTTTCCAAAGACTAATAAACTATTTCAACGTCAAAAAAGCGTACAAGACTATCACTCATGATGCTCAAACTCCGAGCAATTCTAGTTTTAAATGGAAGCAATTCTGGAAGCTCCCGTTGCCACAGAAAATACTACACTTCTGGTGGAAGACCCTTAATAATGGTCTGCCTTTAAGAGAACATATGGCCTGGAGAGGTTTTCAAATCCCCATAGGATGTCCCCATGGATGTGATGGTTCGAAATCAGAAGATCACATATTTAAGGAGTGCCAGTTTGCGAAGAGAGTGTGGTTCGCGTCAAGGTTGAGTTTACGAGTGGAGGACATTGGCACCCATGCCATGACAGAATGGATCAACAGTTTTATGGAAAACAGTACTGGGAGAAACCAGAGTCAATAGAGAGAGCTCCTCATTCTCCTGTTAACCATATGCTGAAGTATATTCACTCAGAGGAATAACATTCTTTTCTGGCAAGGAAAGAGTGATGTTATGGAATGTCTCCAGAGAGCATACACAGTAGTAGAAGAGATTAATGGGATGAGTAGCTTGCAAAGACAGGATCCGTTCTTTAAACTAGATGTCCCGACCAGAAACACTATGGCTGAAGGAAGGACAATTGACCCTGCAGTAGAGTAGTTGAATATTACTTGCGGACGGACCATTGACTCTAGGTTACGTCGCAAAGCCTTCTCGGTCTCCCTCCATTACGAATCTCAGTTAAGGCACCTAGGATACTTGGTTACTAACTATGACCAGAACTCAAGCCTGGCTATGCTTCGCAGCATCCGTCTATTTCTAGAAGATTATGCTATGGAGCAGATGGGGCCGCTTGTATTCAACATTCTGGATAACATGATGGTTAAGCAGCTCCGCAACAAAGACAGCTCCAACATTAGATATCAAGCAATTAATTATGATGTTTTGAATATTTGTACTAACAAAGGTATTTCTGTATCTTTTCAGTTATGTCAAAACCACCGTGATTGGGGAAGAAATATAACTTCCTGGCCAATAGGTGTTGTGTGTGTAATTCAAAGTCCCACATTAGTTAGATTTAGTGAGTGAGTGGGTGAGGAGCTTATATAAATAGGTGTGAGTTATATAGGTTCTAACACACATAAGAATACTAGCCTATAACCATTGGGTGTACTGGGTTTTGGGTATTTTTATGTATTGAGGAGGGTTTGTAATTTTTCCGTTCAAAAATTACAAGTAGTAAAGTTTGTCCCAGTTGGGGTCGTGGTAGTAGGTCTTGAGGCACCGAACCACGTTAAAATTTTTGTGTGTTCTTCTTTCTCTTTTCTTTATATTTTTGTGCGGGGCCCAACAAGTGGTTTCAGAGCTTTGGTTCCGGCCTAGTGAGGAAGAAGGGAGAAAGAGCAAGAGGAAGGAGTCGTCATCATCCAGTTAGCGCCACATCAGTAATTTGGAGAGAGGTTGGGTCTGGCTTATTTTCTCTTTTTTTAAAGTCAGATTTTCTTTTGAGTTTGGGTTGTTTGTGGTGCTGGTTGGTTGGCTGTGTGAGTGGAAGTATTTAGCCAAGAGTTGGGTTAAATACAATGAACACCCTGAAGTTTGAAGTTCCATTGTTTGATGGGAGAACGGATTTTACACTGTGGCAATGTACGATTCAAGATTATTTGGTTCAGCAGGGTCTTGACTTAGCATTGCAGGATGAGAAACCGAGTGAAATAAAAGAGTCAAATTGGAGTACAATTCAGAAAAAAGCTGTTAGTACAATTCGATTGGCACTAGCCCCACAGATAAAAGTGACTGTGCTGAAGGAGACATCACCGAAGAAGTTGTGGGACACGTTGGAGAGCAAGTTTGCGTCGAAGACATTGACCAATCGATTGATGATGAAGATGGATTTGTACTCATTGAAGATGGAAGAGGGAGGTAATGTGACTGATCACATTAACAAATTTAATGAGATGGTATCTAGACTGTTGAATGCAGGGGAGACTATTAAGGATGAAGAACAAGCGCTGCTTCTCTTAGCTTCACTACCAAAATCCTTCAAGCCTCTAGTCCAATCAATGCTAGCAGGAAAGAGCACACTAAATCTAGATGAAGTGATGAGTACCTTGAAGGAGAGCCAGAGGATGATGGGTGGTGAAGAGTCTTTCAGGGACAGTCATATACTAGCAGTGGATAGTGACAGGAAGAAGAAGGGTGATCAACTTGGAAGAAATTCTCGATCGAGAGACATGAGCACTATTGAGTGCCATTACTGTGGACAGTTGGGTCATATACAGATGAGATGTCCAGACTTCAGGGAGGACTTGCAGAGCATGAAGGAGAAGAGAGGAAGATCAAAGGGAGCTTCTTCTACTAATGTGGTTTCTTATGAGGATGAGTTAATCTGAGGATGTTAGAGGATTCTGCAGCAAAGGAGGATCGTTGCAGAAGCAGAAGAAGTCAGAAAATTAATAGGAGAGTTTAGTTTTTTTTATATAGAGAGAAATAATGTAGGACTTTGGATTAAGGGAGGATTTGTTGTGTGTGTAATTCAAAGTCCCACATTAGTTAGATTTAGTGAGTGAGTGGGTGAGGAGCTTATATAAATAGGTGTGAGTTATATAGATTCTAACACACATAAGAATACTAGCCTATAACCATTGGGTGTATTGGGTTTTGGGTATTTTTATGTATTGAGGAGGGTTTGTAATTTTTCCGTTCAAAAATTACAAGTAGTAAAGTTTGTCCCAGTTGGGGTCGTGGTAGTAGGTCTTGAGGCACCGAACCACGTTAAAATTTTTGTGTGTTCTTCTTTCTCTTTTCTTTATATTTTTGTGCGGGGCCCAACACTAAGGTGGTATCCACTTAATCCCTTGTAACTGTCTTCATTAATACAAATATCTTATTTAAGAAAAAAGACTAATAAATTGTATTATTATCTATATTTATATGGTTGTAGATCATTTCCATCAATAGTCTCTCAAATTAATCATTTAATTAATTAAAAGCGAAAATAAAAAGATAATGTAAAAAGATCATGGGAGAGAGAAAATAGAAGAATAGTGGTAGTAGTAATTTTATTTTTAAAAAATATTGATTGTGATAGTTATAAAAGAAAATAATTTTTTAATCATTAATTTATTATTTTACAATTAATAATAATTTATTTTATATTTTATAAATTAAATTTTTTTTTTGACATATATGATTATATGTACATATGAAGCCCTTAGTAAAAAGTAACTTTAACAATTTGTTATAAGTTAACCCTATTTAATCACTCCAAGTATGAGTTTCTAATTTCATTTTCTGATCATCTATACTTTCTTTTGGCAAAAGTACCTTTCTTACCCCTAACGTTTGCGGGTCCTGTCAGTTCCGACCCTAACGTTTTTTTGCTGTCAATTGTACCCCTAACGTTTTACATTTCTGCCAATGTCACCCTTTTCACTAACACCGTCAAATATTTAACAGTTTTTGCTGATGTGGCATCCTATGTGGCAAAACGTTTTTTTTTCTGTCAATTGTACCCCTAACGTTTTACATTTCTGCCAATGTCACCCTTTTCACTAGCACTATCAAATATTTAATATTTTTTGCCTACGTGGCATCCTATGTGGCAAAAATATCTGACTTGGTATATTTTTTTTCCACATCAGATTTCCTACTCATCTTTTTCCCATCAAAATTGTGTCGTTTTGACCTCGGCCTATTGTTAGAAAAAATATTTAATTTGTGGGCTCACATTAATTATTTAATGTATTTATTTTAGTTTTATAAATATACGGGTTGATAGGTGGTCCAATAAAAGGGAAGCCCAAAATATAAAGCAATTACTTGGGCTTTAGCACACATTATATTAAAAGTCTGATAGGCGGCTATGTGTAGGCCTTTTAAGGTTTTACTGAAGCCCGTAATGGGAGGCCCCAGTAAGACACAATTATATATTGGCTAGGTCCCCTCTCTAACCCTAACACAGTGAGTCTCCCCATTGTAGCCGATGCACGACCAGGGTAATAGAGAGGAAGACCTAGCTCTCAGGTATTCAGTAGAATAGTTGTCCGGTGCCCGGTTTTCAGGTGTTCCTCTAGATTGAAGATGACGAAATCAGGTTCGCATTGTGTTTTAATTAGTTTCAATGATTTAACGTCACAATCGATACAAGAATGTTACACCTATTCCTTCTAAAATATAACTCAAAGGCACGCGCTATTTTGCTCATAAAAACATCGGAGACGTTATCCATTCTCTATTTTAGGGTAACGTCTCCGATGTTTTTGTCTGCAAAATGGCACGTGCGTTTGAGTTATATTTTAAAAGGAATATGGTGAGGCTAAAACGATACGGTTTTGATGGGAAAAAGATGAGTAAAAAATCTGCTGTGAAAAAAAATATGTCAAGTCAGATATTTTTGCTACATAGGATGCCACGTAAGCAAAAACTATTAAATATTTGATGGTGCTAGTAAAAAGGGTGACATTGGTAGAAATGTAAAACGTTAGGGGTACAATTGACAGAAAAAAAAACGTTTTGCCACATAGGATGCCACGTCAGCAAAAACTGTTAAATATTTGACGGTGTTAGTGAAAAGGGTGACATTGGCATAAACGTAAAACGTTAGGGGTACAATTGACAGCGAAAAAATGTTAGGGGCGAAACTGACAGGACCCCCAAACGTTGGGGTAGAAAATGTATTTTTTCCCTTTTTTTTTTCGGGCAAACAGATCGCTGCTACAAAACAAAAATAAAGTGGAAAAGCAATAAAATAAAAATAACGTTGTATCATACTGTTTGTCTTCTTGTAATTGGAATGTTAGATAGTAGAAACTATTCTGATGCTTTAATTTCTCGATATAGTTATTTTATTTTCTTTTAGTTTTTTAAGATTAAGTAATTTGAAAAAGAAAACAAAACTTTGCTCTATCACATTTCATTATTTTATACTTTGGATAATTTTTTTTAGAAAAAATTGTGCTTCCGTAAAAAAAAAAAAAGTTGTGCTGGCTTTAGCCGGTCCAATTCTTTAATTAGGCTAAACTAAAACCAAATCAAAATGATTTAAATTAAAATTGATTTTTGAAGGTAATTTTTTGTAGACTGAAAGCTTGTGAAAAAGAAGATTTATAGTTTTTTTTAAGATACGCTTGGTAAAAATGCACAAATTAAAAGAAAAGGGATATAAAGTACTATTGAGAGAGATAGAAAGAAAAATTAAGAGAAAAAAAATATGATAAAAATGTGTTTCACCATGTAAAAATTATAATATAAAATTTTAAAAAAAATGTGAGAATACAAAAAAATAATACTATTTGATTTTTGTACCAAACATACCCTAGTTTATAAACTTTTGGGGAGGGAGAGGAAATGGGTTGGTGGAATTCCTATCCCATTTTTGCCAATTAGGAATTTAGGATGAGGGATTAGGAATTTTTTGAGAATCTCAATTTTTCAAAATTAGGAAATTTAATAAGTGTAATTTACATTTTTTTAGTATTATTGTAATAAAAAATTAAAAAATGATCACGTTTTATGGGCCAGTGGATCAGAGGCCCAAAGATTCAAAAAGCATCCAACTGCTCTTTCCCAAGTAGAAGAAGTTAAGAACTTGAGTCAACTCCATGTTTATTCTTGCTCAGCTTTAGAACAGTGTTGGAGAATGGAAAGCACATCATCACAGGCCATAATAACATGCAAAGGTAGGTACAAAATTTTAATTGATTAATTGATGTTTTGTAATTTGCAGAAATAAAAGAAGATGATGATGATATTTGATAGATAGATAGATATATAAATTAGAGATTCTTAAGAATTGATTTGATGAACGATAGATTCGTTCAAGTGATAAACAATTTGGTATCGTTTAAGCAAGATTCAAGAGACGGAGGATTGTTTGTGTGTTGCAGGTGCAGTGTGGTGGGGAGGAGGAGAGAAAGATGTGAGCGTGGAAGAGATAGAGGTGGACCCACCTCAAGCCACAGAAGTTCGTGTGAAGATGCTTCTTGCGAGTGTGTGCCATACGGATCTCTTGAGGGCCAAAGGAATCCCATCCGTGAGTCACTCACAATCTCACAGTCATCTTCTCACTTCACGCCATTAATTGCTTCTAAGATTTATTTATTTATTTATGATAATTCTTCTAAGATTTATTTTGAAAAAAGAAAAGATTTGCTTCTAAGTTATAATCTAATTACTCATTCATTCCAAACAATCTTTTTATTTTTATTTGGGGCACGGTAGAAATAGAAATAAAATTGGAAACGGAATGTATTTGATGTGTTTAGTAGTAAAAGTTTGGTAATGAAAACGGAATGTAAATGTATTAAAATGACTATTTTACCCCTTATATTAAAATAATAAAAAGAAAAGAAGGTTATAATTTTGTCAAATCATGTCAAATCAAAGGGGTATAATAGATATTTTGTATTTTCTTTTTCTTTTTTCTTTTTTTTAAAGTTAATAAAAATAAAAAAGTGAAAAAGTAAGTGGGACCGAGTGGACCCATTTACTTTTTAATTTCTATAGAATTAGTTTCTTGTTAATGAACTTGCCCTTGGTTTTGAGGAAAATGCAATTTTGGTCTTTTTGAAAGATGCCATCTATTTAAATTTAGTTGGCAAAAATGTCAAATTTCTTTCTTGAAAAATGAATATCTCAATTTAGGCCCTTAACTAGGGATGATTAAAATATCCATACCTAATGGGTACCCTGAAATTTTATTCTGTGGGTTTGAGTATGGGTCCGGGTCTGGGTAAGGAGATACCCTACCCGTAATAGTAATTATTTATTTATATATATATATAAAGTATTATTTTTAAACTTTTTTGTGTTGAGAAAATATATAATTCTAAAAAAAATGTTAAATATCTTATAGATATTAAAGTAGTTTAATTGTACATTTATATTTATGATTTAATTTTTTTATTTTTTGTGATTATAGATAAAAAGTTGATAAAAATAAATTTTATATTAATAAAATAATAATTTATTTTGAATTTTTATGGATCTGGGTCCGGGTATGGAGATTTAACTACCCGTAGGGTCCGGGGATGGAAATTGATTTTGATACCCGCTCAAGTCCGGGTCCAGGTCTGGAGATTATATAGTACCCTACCCTTAACAAGTTTTCTATCGGTCTCAGATATGTTAATAGAGATTTTTAAGGATTAGATTGAGACAAATGAAATCTTTTAAAGAACAATTATATATATATATATATATATATATATATATATATATATATATTAATATTAGGGGCTATATTGAGATAAATTGTATTATCTAGAGATTAATTTGACTTTTTATTTTTAAGGACTAAATTGAAATAAATTATGTTTTTTGGGACTAAAATGATAATGTACTATTTTTTAAAGGGTCCAATTTTTTCCTTTCTTTTTCAAAATTTAGGTGGATATATTATATCTAGGGAAAAGTCAAGTTGTAAATTACTCCGTTTTTTTTTGGTAAATAATGAAATTCATTAATAAGAAAGAGTACAAAATAGATCTACCAAACCGTCCAATCTTGTCATTCTTTCTTCAATTCTTTTAATAAATTGTGATTTTAATTCTTGAAAGATGTAAAATATCTCAATTTAATCTATAAAAGATAGAACCATAGAAATATAAAATATAGTCCTTCAAACATATATATAATACAATTTCTCTCAATTTAATTTAATTCTTAAAAGAACATAGTGTCAAATTCTTCTTTAAAACTTGTAATCTGTCTCATTTTAATCATTAAAAATTTGTTTTTTATCAATTTTGTTAATGCAAATCTTTAAAGACTAAATATAAATAAATTATATTTTAAGGATTAAATTTTATCTCTTCATTTTTAGGAACTAAATTTAAATAAATTATAATTTTCAAAAATTAAATTGAGATAGATTGATTTTTTAAAGGGGTCATATCTAGGCTAAAGTCCTAGTTGTAATCTTTAAAAATTGTTCATTGTTAATAATAATTTTCTTAATTAATTCTAATTGATGGAAATATTTGAATAAAATGCTGACCTCACAAATTAGATTTTTATATCAGACTTAAAATCTATAGTATTTTTAACTTAAAAATAATAAATTCTTTGACAATTTTGGTCGGCTCATTATGTATAATAAGATACAGTTTTAAAACTTTAAGAATTATATTGATTTTTAAAAAAAATTAAAAAATTTGATTAAAAATAGATTTTGCCATATTATTTATTTTGCACCAGCAAATCAGCAATAAAGAATTTTTTCGTATCTAGGTTTCATTTAGTTGTTATATTGCTTACTTCATATATACAAATGGCTCCTAAAAGTAATTTAATCATTTAACATTTTAATTTTATGTGCAGCCTCTTTTTCCTCGAGTATTAGGGCATGAAGGAGTTGGGTAAGCTTCAAATTTCCATTATAACTTTATCTTTCAAAGTTAATTAATGAAAAAAAAACCTAGTACAATTTTTTGTTTTGTTTTTTCAATTTTTAAAATTACCAATTCTAAGAATTCATGTTTCAAAATATCTGTTAATTATCATATGTTTTCTGTTCGCGAAACATATTCTAATTTTTTAAGCCAAAAATAGAAAATTAACTAGTTTTTTTGTCAAAACTCTAAATTGGTCCCTTATATTTGCACGAAGTTTCATATTGGTCCTTTATGTTTCAAAAAGTTTAAATTGGTCCTTTATGTTTGCAAGAAGTTCCAAATTGGTCATTCCGTCCACTTCCGTCAATTTCTTAAGTTAAGTGCTGATGTGTCCATCTAAGCTAACATGTCATCGACATGTCATCGCCACATCAACGCCACGTCATCACATATGATAGTAGATGATGATGTGGCGATGACGTGGCATGACACGTCAGCTTAAATGGACATCTAGGAGAGATGATATATCCACCTCAGCACGCCATATCAGCACTTAACGGAAGAAATAAACGGACTTGGACGGAAGGACCAATTTGGAACTTCTTACAAACATAAAAGACCAATTTAAACTTTTTGAAATATAAAGATAAATGACCAATATAAAACTTCTTGTAAATATAAGGGAGCAATTTGGAGTTTTGACCTTTTTTTTTGTTTTGAAAAATCAAAATCAGTTTTTAAAAACTGTTAGCAAACAAGCCCTACATATTTGCAATTAAATTTTTTTAATGAGACATCGACATGTGTACATGATTTATATAACTCATCTCTCACATGCTTTGTTCTTTTTAATTTTTTTCCCATATGCTTTATATATTTTGAATGATAAATATGATAGCAAAAATATAAAAAATTGCATATAAATATGATCTTTATAAGTTACAAATTAACTAATTATCTCACACTATTGTTCATATATAATCTCAGTGTTGTTGAGAGCATTGGGGAGAAAGTGACAAATGTGAAAGTAGGGGATGTTGTGATACCAACATTCATAGGGGAATGCCAAGAATGTGAGAATTGCATTTCAAAGGAAACCAATATGTGCCTCAAATACCCTCCAACTTTCAATGGCCTAATGCTTGATAACACATCAAGGATGTCCATAAGAGGTCAAAGATTATACCAACTCTTTAGTTGTGCCACATGGTGTGAGTACATGGTAGTTGAGGAGAATTACCTTCTCAAAGTTGATCCTACCATTGATTTGGTTCATGCTAGCTTCATCTCATGTGGCTTCTCCACTGGCTTTGGGGCTGCTTGGAAGGAAGCCAAGGTTCAAAGTGGTTCAACCTTGGCTGTTTTTGGTCTTGGGGCTGTTGGATTAGGGGTATGTACCAATTGTTTTTGGATGGAACCCTTATTTTGGGCCGTCGTATATAGATATGTGGGGAATAGGATCCTCTACAGTACTGCAGAAAGAGAAAGGAATCAGGGTGAAATTCATGTGGGTCCTATTTGATGAAAGTTCTACGCTTTGCAGTACTGTAGAGTATCCTATTCCAGATGATACGAACAAAGGAGCTGAGGCCATTAATTTGCTTCATAAAGAAATATAGCCCGGTGAATAAGATAGCAACAGAAGAGCATAATTTTTGCTTCTTTGTAGCTTTTGATTTTTATGTTGAATTCCATAATAGGTCTTTAAACATGGGGATTCTCTCTTGCTCGAAAAGAGACATCTACTTGTACAAATCTTCTTAAATCTATCGAGAAGTAAAACTTTTACTCTCTTATTGCTATCTCATTCACTGGTCCGGATCCCAATTTGAGGCAAGTCAATGGACTCAACTCTTTTGTTTGTATCACCTTATGTGTGGACTTTCAGTATAATCTTTTGTATAGATATCTTTTTCAGCTTAGTATATGCAAGAATTTCAATCAAATAGAGTAAATGAATTGAAAAAGAATGGTTTATGGAGGACCAAATTGAAAGGAAACTTATTTAGTGGGGGCCAAAATAGAATTTTCCCCTTTGTTCCTTGACATTGTATATGTGTGCATTTGCTTTCATTTAAGGCATGACACTCACTACATTGCAGGTTGTAAGTGCAGCCAAAATGCTGGGGGCAAGTAAGATAATTGGGATTGACAAAAATGGGATGAAGAAAGCAAAAGGAGAAGCCTTTGGAATGAGTGATTTTATTAATCCTATTGAATCTGATAAACCAATTTCTGTGTTGATAAAGGAAATTAGTGGTGAAATGGGAGTGGATTATTGCTTTGAATGCACTGGAGTTCCTCCCTTGCTGACTCAAGCTGTGGAAGCCACAAAAACGGTACTTTTTTAATTCACCAAATCATATAATTATGAGCCCTTTTTATTTTTTTAATTTCAAAGATATACTTTATTAGTTTAGTTTGGTTTCGATTTAGTTCTTTTGAGAATTAAACATTTCACTTTAGTTTTTAAAATATTGGTCTTTATAGTTAACAAGACATGTATGAGGATCGTTTTGAAATATAAACAATCTTTAGATAACTAAATGGGAACGATAATAAAAATAAAAGGAGAACTAAAAAAGGATGTAATTAAATTATTATAAAGTCTATGTTGGTGTTGTGAACACCCAATTTTATTTGGTCACATTTGGCAACCGATTGTACAATAGTTGCGACGGATATCCCCTTGAGGGGTCGTTTGGTTCATGGTTTTGAAGATCGGGGATGGGAATGACTCTCCCAATACTTTGTTTGGTTCAAGATTTTGAAGGCGGGGAATGGGAATGTGAATGGGAATGAGTCTCTCATTCTCTTTTTCATTCTTTTTCTTATTCTCATTCTTATTCCCACTCCCTAATCAAAATAAATTCACCAAACAAACAAGCCCTTAGTCACGAGTCTGCTATTGATGTGGCCGGTCGCGACCAATTGTACCATGGTTGCGACCGCCTATGTATGAAAGCCCACACCTTTTGAAGAATTCCGGGCTTTTGGCATGCATTTTGGTGCCAATTATGCCCCTAGATGGCTCTATAAATAGAGGGAAGTTTCTAAATGGGGGGAGGCAATTTGGAGAGCCAATTGAGTGAGAATTTGAGAAAGGAGTTAGAGTACCTGGAGAGTTTTCTTTGGAGCTTTGTTGTTAAGTTGGAGCCTTTA
Source organism: Senna tora (assembly GCA_014851425.1). Classification (NCBI taxonomy): domain Eukaryota; kingdom Viridiplantae; phylum Streptophyta; class Magnoliopsida; order Fabales; family Fabaceae; genus Senna; species Senna tora. The sequence goes on from CM026264.1 coordinate 46,284,492, forward strand.
TTCTCTTGAAGTGAATGCCAATTTGGTAGTCTTGGAGAGTTAATCCTCCTCCCCTTGGCTTTTCGATCATTTTCATACTTAATTGACAGCTTTTGAGTGTGAACTGGTCATTTTTTTTTGGGTTTTTGTTGTCGAGAAAATGCAGGGGCCGTGATTTGTTGTTTGAGAGGGGTTGTGACCCCCTTCGTAAAATCCCTATATTTTTTACCTAGAAGAAGAATTCGGCCGTGACCTATTGTAGAGAGGTCGCGACCACTTCATAAAATTTTCTAGAATGAGTTGTATCTAGTTGAATGCATTTGCGACCGACAAGATGAATTTTTCATAGTAGATTCGTTTCTAACGAGTAGAATGAGTAAGAGTTAAGGATCGCAAAGGGTCTAAACTCTGAGGGACTTATTCTTAGGCGAGGGCCTAGGTGCTTACGTACCCTTTATAGGGATCAAAGACCACATAGCTCGTTGGTGGAATGACGTCCATGGTGGCTGTTAGGCAAAGGGCTTACCTTCATGCCGGTAACAACTAGGACGTTGAGAGAGATGGGTGAGCAAGGTCACCAGATACACCGTGATGGTGATTCTACAGTTGGAACGTCAATGGTGGACAAATCTTATGAAAGGGAGTTTGGGATGTGAGTAATCGAGAGCCTAAAAGTTGTTGTATGTGAGTTTAGGTGCAAGGGGCTTTAAGTAGGCTCTCCTATGGGCGAGGACGTGGTCTACCCATATCGTGCATGCAAATGTGCCACTTGCCAGGTTGACACGTGTAGAGTCACGTGCGAGCCATGTGCGAAGGGGCAAGAATGGAAATAACAAGTTGATTATCCTCCATTTCATTGGATGCCTTACATGGTACCAATGGTTCACCAAAACATTAAAAAAAAAAACCTAACAAAATAACATTAAAATCAAAAGAAGAAAAAGCTACCTAAATAAGTGGTAAGTGTGACTTTATTCACCTTCAATCACTTCAAGGACTTGTCAATGACCTACATTTTTGGACTAAACCCAACAAAATAAATTCCTAAAAAGTACCAATCAAATAAAATGTCAAGAGAGGCTTCATCCTCCTTGAGGCATTCAAATGCACAAGTACCAAGAGAGATTTCTTTCTCCTTTCCAATTCAAGTACTCACAAAATCAAATACAAATATGAACTACGTAAATTTTGATCACATTCATTAGTCTATATACTAGGCCTTTGATCTCGTTCATTGGTGTACTAAGCCCTAGACTCTTATCCCAAATAAAGTCTACCATGAGACTGATTCCATTTTCTTTATTCAAGGGTATTTTAAATTAATCTTCAAGTCCAATATAATATGTATAGTTATTTTAGGTAATCGTCTTTGGATGGGAGATTAAGAGGTGCCTAACATCTTCTCCTCGGCTCAAATAGACTCTCAAACCTTTCTATGATTCGTTTGACCATATTTCAAAAACCTTGTCACTACAAAAATGAGTATTTTTAACAATCTATATTTCGATGGTCATTAGTAAATTTTGAAAATATATACATTTTTCAACAATTAAATTTTGACCATCAAAATAAGTACATTTTTTCAACAATTAAAATTTGGCCATCGAAATAAGTTGTAGAAAAAGCAATGTTGTAAGAACCGAACCGGACAAAGACTCGGACAAGTGTTCGGTTCATGGTCCGATCGGTTTAACCGGTTGAACCATCGGTCGAACCGGATGACGCAATAAATAATAAATATTAATTATTATTAATATATAAAATGACATCACTCAAATTTTAGGTTTCAATATACATAATTTTGAAGTTTTAAATTACAATTCTTCTCAAAGTTAATTTTCAAGACTTGTCAAACTCTGAAACAACTTAATCAAACCAAATATGAAATTCTTGATGATTATGACTTTAAAATTTTAATTTTCAAGGCTTTTCTAATTTTAATTTTTAAGATTTCTCTAATTTCTTTTTTTATATTATTTTTTATTTTTATTTTTCAATTTTTTATTTTTTTTTAAAATAAAATTGGACCAGTTGGACCCCGGTTAAATCCGATCCAATCCGATCCAACTACAAAAACGGGTTTTTTGGTCCAACCGACTCGCCTTTGTATTCGGTTGGCAGTTGAACCGGTTGGACCATCCGGTCTGGTCCGGTTCTTACAACATTGAGAAAAAGTCAATATAATACTATTTTCGATGGCCAATAATTGTCAATAATATTATTTTCGACAATACCTTTGTTGGCGATGGCAATTGAAAAAGTATTGTTGAGAAATTAAAGTATTGTCGAAAGAAATATTAACGACAATTATTGATTGTCGAAAATATTATTATTGTCCTTTTTTCAACAATTTATTTCGACGACCAAAATTTTTTTTTTTTGAAAAAGTAATTTTTTTCAATAATTAAGTGGTCATCAAAATATCGGTCTTTGAAAATACTCATTTTTCTTGTAGCGTGTCCACCAAGCGTTTTCTAAATGATTTTTGAGAATCTTTTCAAAAAAAATTTCAAGCTGTTATGAAAACTTGGTAGCCACTCCACTATAGAAAGGATAAGTGTTCACACTAGAAAGAATATGATTAAGAATTATTGCATTAATTATAGACAAAGTTGGAGGTAACACCAATTATAAAATGTGTGATGGTTCATGTACAGAAAAGATCATTAGAAATTCTTGTATGAAGAATTGATTATAAGGAAGATGGTCTAATAGCTATAGGTATGAGAAAACTAAAGAAAATAACTAAACGAAAGGTAATGATAAATTTAAATATTAATTTAAATCTAAATATATAAATGAATAAAGATAGAATACATTTACATCACTTAATTCCAAGAGTCGAATCCCTTAGTCGAAAACACTTTAATTGTTGTTTATTGTGATTAAAATCGGATAAAAGTAAAAGTTAATTCATTACTCATTCATAAATAAGCATGACTTGGCCTTTTCTTTTCATTTTTCTTTCTTCTAAAAGTAAAATTTAATTCTTTACTCATTGATCAAAGGTTCATTTTGGTCCTCTATGCTTCACTCAAGTTTCAAATTAGTCTTTTATGTTTCAAAAGTTTTAAATTAGTCTTTTATGTTTCCCAGAAGTTTTAAATTGGTCCTTCTATCCAAATCCGTCAATTTCTTAAGTCAATACTACAAAAAAAAAAACCAGTGTTTGTGACGGGCAAATTCATCACATATTTAGTACGGATTAGTGTCAAGAAGAAATTAGTTAAAAAAAAGTGACAGATTTACGACAGGTTAGCAATCGGTGACTGACATGTTTGCGACGCATGATTATCCATCTCCGATTTGTGACGGATTTGTGTCAAACAAAAATCCGTCAAAAAAAATGTGATGGATTTACAGCGGGTTATCTCATCTTGTCACAAATCAATGATGTACTTGTTTGTGATGGATGCTAATCCATATTAGATTTGGGACGGATTGGTGTTGGAAATGGAATGAACTCTGTCGTAAATCTGTAATGAATTTGAGACGAATGACACGTCCGTCTCAAGACTGTGACAGAATTCTTGTGACAAACACATACACTTTCACAAAAGCCCGTCACAAATACATATTTCGATCCCCGCCTTTTCTTTTGTCCTCTTGTGGTGGATTAGTGACGATCTTGTGATAGGAAAATGGCCATCACAAAAATTCCGTCACAAATAGCGTGTTTTCTTGTAGTGTAACTACTGTCGTGGCGCGCCGAGGTGGACACATAATCTCTCATACATGTATCAGATAGCTGATGTGGCCTTAGACACACCAATAACACTCAAACGACGTCGTTTAAGCCAAAAATAAAACCATGCTGAGAGGATCAATATGAAACTCTAATGAAACATAAATGACTGATATAAAACTTCAATGAAACATAAAGGACCAATATAGAACTTCAATGAAACATAAAGAACCAATATAGAACTTGAATAAAACATAAAATGACAAATACAGAACTTTAATAAAACCCGAAGGCCAAATATAAAACTTTTGGGAAACATAAAGGATCAATATAAAACTTTTGAAAGATAAAGGACCAATTTAAAACTTGGGTGAAATATAGAGGACCAAAATGGGCATTTGACTTTACTCATTCCTAAATAAGCATGTATTGGCCCTTAATTTTCTTTTCAATTTTCTTTCTTTCTATCTTTTTTGGCAGCTCCAAATGGATTTGTAAATTTTGTTTGTTGTGGTGTAATTGATATTTATAGGGGAAAGGTAAGACAATATTCATGGGCGCAGCTGCAGCAGATGAAGACTTTGTGCAAGTTAGATTTCGTGCCCTTTTACTTGGGAGAACTTTGAAAGGTTCTATTTTTGGAGGATTAAAAGCCAGATCTGATTTGCCTATAATAGCTGAGAAATGCTTAAAAAAGGTTAGTTCATTCTTTTTCCCACAGAATTTTAGACACTATATATATATATATATATATGGTTTTCTCTTTGAGCATATTAAGTGAGAGTATTCATCTTATGTAAAAAATGAGAGAAATTATTTTAAACAAAATATGTGATAATCACGTGAAGTTTAAAATATATTATTTGAGGGCCAAGTGAGGTTTTAATAATGTTTTAACATTAATAATTCAATTTAATCTGAATGGTCGCTTATCTCTCACATAAGATAACTCTTCTTATCTCATATTTGGATCCGATGCAATTCCTTTTTCTATAATTTTTATACAATTCTTTTAAAATGCATATTTTTACTTCATTTATGAAGTAATAATAGGGACTCAATGTAATAAGGACGCACTATAAATGGATTAGAAATCAAATTATTATTAATATTGATAAATAGCATCATCAAATAGCCTTGTGAGGCTATTTATCAATATTAATAACAATTTGGTCCCTAATCCTTTCAAGGTGATGCTATTTATTGTCAATATAATAATAATAATTTGGTCTTTAATCTATTCATAGTGAATCTTTATTAGTGCGAGTCCTTATTATTACTTCACAAATTAAATGAACCAAAATGTATATTTTAAAGGAATTAGACTGAATCTAGTTTAATATCTTTTTTTAGTGTCACAAAATAAACTATTTTAAAATTAAAAATACAAAAAATTATTTTAAAATTAATATCTTTTTTTAGTGTCACAAAATAAATTAATTTTGTCATTCATTATAAAGGTAATATTATCTATCATCTAGTTTATTTTTTTAAAACTCCCAATCAATAGAATTATTTATTTAAACCATTTCATCACACCCCACTCTAAACCACTCCATTAATGATCAATTCACCCTACTCTCTCTAAAACTCCCAACCAAACCCTTAGGTTAATATTTTTAAAATTATATAAAATAGGAGAGAAAAGTGAGGATAATGGACAATTATTTAATTTCTAATTTTAAAATATACTAATAAGTATTACATAATTTTATATCATATTTTAAAAATTAAAGAAAAATATAACATGCATTAGATCAATTTGGTCCTTCGCTTAGCTTACTGCTTGCATTTTTTATGAATAATTTGTAAATAAGATTTAGTTTATTTTACAAATTACACGTTGAATTGAATTCTATTAAACTAAAAAAATATAAAGAAGGCATTTTTTTTATTTTCGTCGGGTCTCTGAGGCACTGCCTCGACTAATCTGGACTTAATCCGTGCTACACTTGAACTAACCCTGATTAGTTAATTAGCCTTTATTATTATTACTGTTAGTTATTTTTATGTATTATATTAATCAAATGACTAAATTAATTAGGACTTGATCATATTTAGAGACAAAATTAAAATATTGTATCTTTAGTTAGGGTCTAACTTGAAAGGACATGCATTTCTTTCAAATTGAATTATTATTTTACTCTTTACTTTGAGAGAAGATTAAAATCTTTTGTTTTTAGTTAGAGATGATGAAGTGCCCAATAATAATGGACTATATTTCATTGTGCAGGAATTTCCTCTTGATGAACTTAACACACATGAGGTCTCATTAATGGAGATAGGCAAAGCATTTGAATTACTGAAGCAACCAGATTGTGTCAAAGTAGTTGTCAGAATTTGACATTTTCAGCAAAAAATTGTTTTGGTTTGTGTGTGAAAATCAATCCTTTTGATTTGTTCGATAGAATTTGCAAATACAATACTAGTTTGCAATTGCAATCCTTGAAAGGCTCAGAAAAATCAACCCACCCTCATAGTAAAAAAATGTGTTTAAAAAAAGAAATTTTCAGTTTGACAAAAAAAAGAAAGAAATTTTCATGTAAATTATCAAGAAACTAGTTTCAATCAAACACATCTTCAATCAAATTTTCAATTGCAATTGGCATCCTGCCACACCCGAGTTAAATTATCGCGTTCTTTGGTTTATGAAAAAGAGGTTGTAATCTTTGATATAATTCAATATTTCTTTTAACATTTTTTTTATCAAACATATTTTATTTTTTTAATGTGGTGAAATTATGTTGTTGTCCTAACTTTTTTACCCACTTTTATTCTATTCCCACTTTTAATATAAGAGTAAAATTGTCATTTTACCTACTTTTATGTCATTCACATCACAATCACATCACATTCTCATTCTCTCTAACATTCTCATTCCCATTCCCTCAAACATTCTAATAATCAAACGAGGCCTAAATGTTCATATAATCCTAGAAGCTCTTTAAAAATAGAGGTTTTTAAAATTTATTCAAACTACTAATTTACAATACAGCGGTGATGCATGAGAACTCATCTTTGTATAATACACATTATAAAATACCAAAATAAGGAAGGGAGATCGTGCCTATGGAATAAGAGCGACATCTAGAATCAAAATACAAATAAGAATTTTGCAAAATAGTAGGGCTCAATGATACAAAGTCGGACTCACCAATGAAAGTCTACTCAGTTGCAACTTCTGTCGAAGGTTCAGTATCTACCCTGCTATTTGAATAAAAAGAAGTATAAGGGTGAGTGAAAAATCACATAGTGAGTAAATAACACACACTACAATTGAGACAAAACAAGCTATTTGTTGGATTTTCGGGGTTCCCTCCTCTGTGGTAAAACTAAAACCCAAAGTTAATGAAGCCCACTCACTTAAAGCCCATTAGGGTTATTTATTTTAGCATGTTTCATTAGTAGCAAGTATGATGTTAGAGAGTGTTCTTTGAGAGCTCACTTTTAAGAGAGAAAAGGAGAAGTGTTTCAAAACTGTATAGTCTCACATTTTTTCGTGATCAGACGGCGATTCATGGTCCGATTGAGCTGAAATTTTGTGAACATGTTCGAGACTTCTTGTTCTTCATTATGAATAGTGGAGATTGGTTTTGAAGATATGGAATTGGAGGTTTTACAACAAAAAACCAGACTACTTTTCTGGGCGTCGTTTCTGCACTGACATGTTTCATCATTTTCAACGATCGGCTAGTCATCTATGGTCCGATTGGGCTGATTTCTTTCTTCATTGTGAACGATGGAGATTGCATTTGGAGCACCAGAACCCACTAGGGATTGGCCCCACGAACCCACAATCAATCTGAAATATTCTTACCCCAAGAAAGCTAAACAAAGGTCGAACGATCCACTTGAACCATTGAACTCGAACGAACAATGACCCAAAGTGTTAGAAGACGCTACAAGGATGATCAAACCTTGATAAGTCTATTAGTTCAATGAAGAACACTAGAGAGAAATCCACTCTCAAGATGAATAATTCAAATTCACATAAAATTCATAACTTAACTTCCAAATACAAGATAGAAAAGGAGTATTTATACTCCAAAAAAGAAAACTCTAGAATCCTAAAACAATTAAAACCATAAATCCTAACATAACTTTAAAATAAAACTATTGGGCATTTCTAACAATCATTCTTAAACCCAGTATAATTAAAACACTAAATTTTAAATAATTGTCTAAAAAAAACTAATGGACTTTAAATAATAAAGCCTAAATATATGATTTTCGCACAAAAATTTAACCCAAATTAAAATAAGCATTTTAAGCCCAAAATAAGAAGATCTAGGCTTAAACAAGTCTCCACATGTATAGTACATGGTCCAACCTCTCCAAATTAATGTTTTCAAGCCCAAAACATGTTGTGCAGCTCCACTTTCAGCCCAAAATGTGTAACTCACGTTTTTACTATTATCTGGCGGCTTTAATTTGATTTTCTTGACTCTTCTTGCTTTTAATAATACAATTGTTTCGGGAGATAAATTATGGCCACTATTTGTGCTTTCCTTGCTCGCATCATTCTGTCCACAGGTTGAACTTTCCACGACGATATCGCTCTCTTTCCCCCTCTCGTCGAAGCTCGCCTTCGTCGAAAAAGTTTTCTTGGCGAACACGTTTTCTTTTTTCATCAATAAAATCGCCTCCCCCAGGGGCGGTTTCACCTTCGTCCTCATGTACGCTTTCTTCTTGTAATCCCCCAACAGCAGCATGACCTCCTCGTCCGACATGAGGGCAACGTAGTAGTCGCTGCTCGGCTCGGGGCCGCCGCCGGAGAACTTCGCCGACTGGAGGTCCCAGTAGACCTCGACGTGCTGCCCGTCGACCACGAAGGACTTGAAGCCCTTCTTGCTCCAGAAGTGCCAAGGCTTGATGTCGACTCTACAATTGTAGTTTATTCTCTGGGCCATATGATGAAAATTGAAAAGACCAAACAAATTCAAAACCTTTAATATAATAATCCCTTTACCATATATAGATAGTTTATTCTCTGGGCCTACACTTTTCCATTACATCATCGTTAATGGGCTAGCTCAAGCCCAAAAAGATATCAGGATTTCATTATTGTGCTACAGGAATTTCAACCTCAATAAAAAAAATTCTAAATCAACACGCTTTTGGTACGATGATAATGACCACCGTGGATCAACTCGTAAGGGATTGTTTATGGGTTAACTAAAAGTCTCGTGTTCAAGCATTGAGAATGCAGTTGTGTTAAAATTTGGTTGAGAGAGCTTTGCCGTCTTTGTGATCCTACCCAGCTTGAATAGGATTAATCTTCGCTTAAACCGTTAAAACGGATAGACGAAGGATAAAGAAGAATGATGATAATGTAATTTCAGAATTCACAGGAATGACATAATAGGAGAAGTGTTTCAAAACTGTATAGTCCCACATTTTTCGGTGATCAGACGGCGATTCGTGGTCCAATTGAGCTGAAATTTTGTGAATATGTTCGAGACTTCTTGTTCTTGATTATGAACAGTGGAGATTGGTTTTGAAGGTCTAGAATTGGAGGTTTTACAACAAAACCAGACTGCTTTTCTGGGCGTTTCTGCACTGACATGTTTCATCATTTTCAACGATCGGCTAGTCATCTATGGTCCGATTGGGCTGATTTTGTTCTTCATTGTGAACGATGGAGATTGCATTTGGAGCACCAGAACCCTATCCGAATTGCTGCGAACAGTAGCCAATTTTTTTTGGTGATTTCTCTCCTTGTTTAGTTTTCTCTCTTATTTTTAGTTGACTAATTGTAAATGGTTAAGGAATTGCTTTGAGAAAATTGTGGTTTGCTAGAATACTTGTAAGACAATATTATTTTAGTGGATTTCATTTACCTAGACCAGGAGAGGCCCCATGGTTTTTCATCCTTCACATTACTGGAGTTTTTTGCCATGTTAAAGAAATTTAGTGTTCTTGTGTTGTGTTGTTTTGTTTTGTGCATTTTTAGATAGCCTACTTAAATAGGTTTCATGCCGGGATTTTGCTGAATATTGCTCCTAGTAGGCTCATATAAGTGGAGAATATTTATTGTTATTATTAGTGGTGTGCTTGTTGTACCCTTGCTTCCAGACTCCAAGTAGATAAGTAAATTCTATAAGATAAAATTTTAATCTTAAAAAATTCTCATATTTTAAACTATAAAGCTCACAATAATTCTTATGAGTTATGATCACTTTTTAACTAGGTTGAGGGAGATAGGAATACAAAATATTTTCATGTCGTAGTTAAAAAGAGAAGAGTATTACATCAGTTTACACGAATTAGAAGATCAGATGGGGAATGGACAAAAGATTATATGGAAATGGAAAGGTTATCAGCATGATAATAAGTCGCAAAAAGCAGAGATTGATGCACTTCTAGATTCTTTGGATGTACCATGTATTAATTTCCAGGAAAGCAGTGATTTGGGGGCTCCTTTAACTGATGCTGAAATTGAACAAGCCTTGTTTCTAATGAAACCAGATAAAGCTCCAGGTCCACATGGTTTGCCAACAATGTTCTTTCAAAGATTTTGGCCAGTAGTCAAACAGGATCTGATCATGTGCATTAAATCCTTCTTTGATAGAGGTTTTTTGCTCAAGGAGTTTAACCAAACTCTTATCATCCTCATTCCAAAAAATCAATGTCCTGAGCAGTTCAAAGACTTTCGGCCAATTAGTTTGTGTAATGTTATTGTTAAAATTATCTCAAAGGTGTTGGTAATCCGCATGCAACCAATTATGGAGAGAATACTTGCACTGAATCAAAATGGTTTTGTTAAAGGAAGGGCAATTTCAGATAGTATTCTTTTGGCATCAGAACTTATGACATTTATTCATAAAGCAAGAAAGGTCAAGACCAGGTGGTGTGCTTTCAAGTTGGATATCTAGGTAGTATTCTCATGGGAATTCCTTGAAGCAGTAATTAGCAAGATGGGTTTTCCTCAAAATGTCATCCGGGTTATCATGCAATGTGTCACTTCAGTCTCCTATTCCCTCATGTTAAATGGTCAGCAAGCTGGCAGATTTCATCCGCAAAGAGAAATCAGACAAGGTGATCCATTATCACCTTATCTCTTCATTTTATGCTCAAATATTTTGTCATGCATCTTGCACAAAGCTGAAGGAGAGAAGAAGTTGCAAGGCATTCAATTTGGCAGGAAGGGCCCAAGAATCTCACATTTAATGTATGCTGATGATACGATTTTGTTCTTCAAAGCTGACTCTGATAATTGCAGCACAATAAAGCAAATTTTGGAGAAGTATGCGTATTTAGCAGGGCAAGTCTTGAACAAGGATAAGTCTATTGTAGTTTTTAGCCCCAACACTCCGAGACAGTTTAAGCGATTTATGGCTAGTTCCTTGGGAGCAAATACTTCCAACAAGTTGGGGAAGTACTTAGGAGTCAAAGTTGATAACATACCAAATAGTGTTGAACTATTTAGGGATCTTGTAGAGAAAGTTGAAGCCAAGTTAGCAGGTTGGAAATCCAGACTGCTTTCTCAGAGTGGAAGACTTACCCTTAATAATTCAGTGTTACAAGCTTCTCCTATTTATCAGCTCTCAGTCCTGGCGATGCCTAATAAATATGCAGATAAAATGGATGCTCTTTCTACTAATTTCTATTGCGGTTTTCGGGACAGCAAGCCAGCCATGCATTTGGCTCCAAGGGACAAGCTTTTTACTAAGAAAGACAGGGGAGGATTGGGTCTTAGACAAACATCATTATTCAATAAAGCTCTGTTGGCCAAGCAAGTGTGGAGAATTGTAAGTCATCCTTCTTCGGTGTATAGTCAATGGGCAAGGGCAAAATACTTTAATAATCAAATTGAGCAATCACCAAAGAAGACTACTCAACCGGAAGCTATTTGGAAATGCTTGGATAAGGCAGGTAAAATAGTTTTTGATCATTTATGGTGGACAATCGATAATGGAGAACAGGTTCGGATGGGTTCAAAATTTTGGTGGCAACCGCGGGACTCTAGCTCTCATTCTACTCATCATGTCGTGGATTTAATCAATGGTGCCACAAGATCTTGGTGTCACGATTTGGTTCATCAGTCTTTCAGTACTAATGTCGCTGCTAATGTTTTGCAATGCCCTATTTCTTTCTGTAACAATGAAGACAAGTTAGTTTGGAAATTCTCCACTTCTGGAGAATTTAAAGTCTCCGATGGATATTACTTGTTGGATACTTCCACACAACAAAATATCCCGGTACAATTCTTTCCCTGGAAATATTTGTGGAGTCTCTCAATCCCTAGTAGAATCAAGAATTTCATCTGGAGGTTTACGAATGACGCTTTGCCAAATTTGATAAATCTGCAACGTCATCATTTGCATTTAGATACTACTTGTTTATTGTGTCATCAGCAGACAGAAACTCTGGATCATCTCTTTCTTCAGTGTCCTTTTGCTAGAGCAGTGTGGTTTGGTTCTTCTCTCTCTGCTCGAACACATAGTTCCCTTCAACAAGTTTAGTTCAATGCTTATCAGACTGGCTTAATGAATCTCGACAGGGAACTCAGCATCAAGTGGATTTACTTCATTTCAAATTAATTTGCTTGCATAACATTTGGTACTCTAGGAATAAGTTTTACATGGAAGGAAAGCAACCTTCTCCAGAGGCAACAATTCAATCAATTCATCACCAATGTTTACAAGTGCAGCAAGCCTTCCAGCATCACCCAGCTTCTAATCACCTGTCAAACAAGCGGTTTAATAATAACCAAGAAGTTACAGGAGCAGAGTTGACTGGTCTGAAGTCCACCTTGCCTTGGAAGTTCACAAGGGGCACAAGGAAGTATATCGTCCTTGTTCATCAGCATTTTAATTATATAAAATCTATAGCTCTAATTTTTAATAGTGAACGTTTTAGCTTTGATGTTTTCCTGTTAGTAGTTATTAGGAAAATATTATGCGGACACATGCAGGGATATGATTCGATCAACAACATCATAATGGAGAAGCACGGACATCTTCAGTTACTTTCAAAGACACAGAGTTTCACCAACACTGTCCTGCAAAGAGATATTCAACTGCTTCTTTCGCAGAAAAGTATTCGTCTTATGGTGCTGGAATCGCAACATAGAGAAACATACAGAAATTATGTACCTCATTCACTACAAGAAAATAGGTTATTAGAGATGGATTTATGGCCAGTATCTAATCCGTCTCAAATGTGTCTCTATTTCGTCCCCAAATGACCAAAAAAAAAGCAAAAAAAATTTTATGGATTTAGAGACGGATTTAGGGACGGACTTTTTTGCCACCAATACATCCGTCTCTAATCTGTCTCTAAATTTATGGAAATGGTAGCGGCCACAAGATATGTTCTTGAAAATTGTGATGAAGTGCAGCCGTATCTAGAGTAAGTTTCATGCTATTGAAACCTACTTTCAATGATAAAATAATTATGGAATAAGTTTAGTTAACCTAACCTTGCATATGTGATTGCAGTTTATACATCGAGGGTATAAGAAGTTCTTCACCACAATTAACAAATGCTGAGGTGGATCAAATGATTGGTTTTAATTTTCCTACTTGGTTTCAAGAATATGTAAGATGTTATTGCAACTTTCAAATCTTGTAACATTAATAGTTGTCCAAAGAGTGCTTACATTGTATATCCCTTTTACAAATAGGTTCAAAACAAAGACAATAATGTGACTGATCAATTTATACAAGACATTGCTTGGGGACCCAAGAAAATGGCACGCTCATGGCCTATGTATTTTGTTAATGGGTATAAGTTCCACACAGAAGGATGGAGCCAGCACAAGTCAACAGTAAATTGTGGTGTTTGCATTAGGGGAAGTGCCTATGGACAATCGGAAAGTGATTACTATGGCATACTTAAAGAAGTAATCCAATTAGAATACATAGGGGGATCACCAGTGAAGCATATAATGTTGTTCAATTGCGAATGGTTTGATCAAACTCTGAATCGTGGCATGAAAATCCATAAGGGAATTGTTGAAATTGAAGCAACACGAAGGTACAATAAATACGATCCATTTATATTTGCGCAACAAGCAGAGCAAGTATATTATGCACCTTTTCCTGCGGCACGTGATAATATTAATTGGGTGGCAGTTATTAAAACGAAAGCAAGGTCCACAATTGATGCACCCAGCTCTGAAGTTGGTAATGATGTATATCAGGGTGATGAGATAGAGGAAATCACGCCAACAAACATTGAGAATGACGAGCTTCCAACATTACATGATCGTGAAGGTGCATATGAAGAAGCTGATATGTTGGTTGTCAATCAAGAACTTCCTGAACATGAACCCGAGCTTATTTCAACCTCGACTGATGAAGAGGAGGACCTACTTACTGAAGATGATACAGGGGATGAAGATGAACCTTAGGAGTAGTCTTGTAAATGTAGTGGAACTGATAATGTTTTACATTTTGTAATGTAGTGGAACTCAAATTATGTAACTCTTTTTGTAATTTGTTATGTTTCTTTTTAAATACTTTTAGAATTAGTATTGATTGTTGTTTAACTTAAATTTTATAACTTTTTTTGTAATGTGTTGTGCTTTTATTAATGCTTCTTGTTTATAGATGTCTAGTGGTCAATCAAGTCGAGGTGGTGTTAGAGGGCGCACAACTCGAGGTGGGGGCCGTTTAAGGATTCAAGACCTTGATAATCCTTCTCCACTTACTGCCCCTTCTCCACCTACTGCCCCTTCTCCACCTATTGTGCTTTCTCCACATTCATCTGTTCATTCTAATGCCCAAATTGATGAACAACCACCACATCTTTCCGGTAGACCTTGCGGAAAAGATCCTACAGATGGCAAAACATGGATTTATCCCGATAAAAAAACGTAAGTATAAATTTATTTGCAGTCATATTTGATCACATGTGTGGATGTATATATATGTGTACTTGTTATTAACCATTTATTGAAACTTGCAACTTTCACCCTGTAATTGATTCCATAAGAGAGATAACAACTGTTATTGAAGGGAAATTTGAGAGGCCATACGACAATTGGACGAAAATACCACCTGAAGTCCAAAACATGTGGTTTGGGGAATGGGCGGTTAGTTTCACTCTACTTATTATATTGTTTTGATTTCTAAACTTTGAATAAAAATTATCTTTTACCAAAGTATTCACTTATATATGCAGAAAAAGTACAAATGGCTCACACATTTTGAAAGGCAAATAAGGGAAAATTGGGAGCATCAAGCTAAAGAGCGACTTAAGGCTTTAATGTGTAGGATACGGGCTAATATGGAAAAAGGTAAGCCACGGCCTCAATGGATTCCCGAAAATGTATTTGAAGAATTAAAGGCTGAATGGCAAACTGAGGCTTTCAAAGCAAAGCGAGAGCAAGCAAAGAAGAATCGAGCATCTGCGAAAGGTGGGACATTACACAGCTGCGGCTCAATTCCCGTATCAGAGCACAAAAGAAGGCTGGTAAAAGTTTATTTTCCTAACAATGGTGTACTTATTTACCTTTACATCTTGTTTGGTTGATAGTTGACTGGTCATGTTTGTAATAATAATAGAAGGAGGAATTAGGAAAGTAGCCAACTCTGTTCGAGTTATTTGAGCGCATGCACAAAAGGAAGGGTAACGGAGAGTTTGTTGACAAGAGGGCTGTTGAAGCTTGAGTATGTATTATTCTTCACCACCGGTTTCTTGAAATCTGAGTTGATATGTGGCTACAAAGCTGGTTTAGAAAGTTTTTCTTTTTTTAATGTGAGATTGTTGTTGTTTCCTACTTCATAATATGATTGAATGTGCTGATGTTTTTTGCTGTGGTTTGTTGTTTCTTTTGAAATATCCTCCTTACAGTGCTTAGTATGGTGTTTTAGAGAGCTATTTTTAAGTGTTGAATTTTCTTCCTAGCTCACTTGTCTCACCTGAAACCTTGTTCTAATGTGTTTAAAAGGTGTGCTGGAAGTGTTGTTTAAAGAACAAGTTGTTTAGTTTTAAAACCTCATTTTAAAGTGTAAAAATGTTGCTTGGAGTGCTGTTATGGGTGTCATACACTGTCTTTGTTTTATTAGGCTTATTTTCTATTTTCTACTACCTCTGTTTATTTCTCTTATATGTAACAATCTCTCATGAAATCTTTAAGCATAAAGGAATGTTTCTACAAAAAAGAAAGTTCATTTTTAGTAAAGACCAATGTGTCTAATACAATATTACTTCTAAAAGAAATTTGATTGAACATGATCAGTTTTATTTGTGATTAAGCATTTTATTTGACACATTCATCTTTAGTAAAATAATTAAATGAAGTTGTGAGTGATATGTACAGGTAAAGATTCTTAGTAAGGAATCGTACTGGTATAAGGGTACAGATTCATACTCAGTCCATTCACAGTTCTCTTGTGTAAAGCTTTGATGTCTGTATAAGGGTTGTTATTTCATTATTGTTATTTCATGTCTTGCAATTAACCTACCTACTTTCATGTCTGTAATGTTTCGGGAGTTTTATGAAAATACAAAAAGCTTATCAATGTCTATGTTTATTTGACTTTGACCTTAATTTGGGTATGAGATTGATGTAAAAAAGAGTTTAACAAGTGACTTAAATTCTGAAGTTAGAAGATAATACAATTACCTTCTTCATTTTTTCTACATCTCAACTATATAAGGGTTGCTTTATGATAATTTTTTATATTCTACATTCATTTACTCTCTTACTTGCCAGCCTGCCTTGTTAAAAAATTTTACAAAGTAAACAAATAATGAGGTATTGATTTTAGCTTTATGATATGTACTTGTATTCTCTTACCTGTTTATTTTATATGACATTTTTACAAAGTAAACAAATAATGAGGAATTGATTTTAGCTTTATGATATGTACTTGTATTCTCTTACATGTTTAGTTTATATGACATTTCCTCATCCATTTGTAGGAAGAATATAGTAGAATTAAGTCACTAAAAGCTTCTCAAGCATCGGCCAATGGCATTGATGCAATATCTCAAAAGGAAGATAATGCCATTTGGTTAGAAGTTGTGGGTGAAAAGAACAAGAAAGGACGTGTTTTTGGTGTAGGATCAGAAGCACCTGATATTGGTAGCATATCTGTTTGACATGTCTAGTGGACCTGAGTCATGGCTTCATCCTCATTTCCAAGCTGAGTTAGATCGATGCTTGGCAAAGCAAGCTGAGGAGCATCAAGCTGTAACTGATGTTTTAAAACAAAAAGTTGAGGAGCAATCACAAATCATAACAGCTTATAATGATAAATTTGCCGAGCATGACCGTTTGATTGGTCAATTGTTTTATCAGTTAGAAGTTGAAAGCACTACCAAGAGAAATGTAGGATCAGAAGCGCAGCAGTCAACTCCTTATTAAAAATATGGATTTTATTATGTTTGTATGAAACTTGTGCCTTTATTAGGTATTAATAGCAAATTATATGTGAAAATTGAATCAATTTAGGACAAATTAGAAATTAAATAAACATATCAATCAGAGACAGATTTGAGACGGAAATTTTATTTTCATCTCTAAAAATAGTCCCAAAAATGGGTTTAGAGACGGATTAGGCGTCTCTGTTTTGTTGCTAAAGTTAGTTTGAACTGCTTTAGAGACGGATCAGAGACCGACCACTTAGAGATGGATCAAAGACCAACTAATTATTTTCCGTCTCTGTTCCGTCTCAAACGATAGTCTCAAAAAAATTGAATCTAGACACGGATCAAAGACGGCTTATTAGACACGGATCTGAGACGGGCACATTAGAGACGGACATGTTAGAGACGGATCAGAGACGGAATTAATAATTTCCGTCTCTATTCCATCTCTAATCCGTCTCCAAAAAATGTCTTAAAAATTCAGTTTAGAGACGGATTAGACACAAAATTCATGTTTTCCGTCTCTGATCCGTCTCTAAATCAACATCATACGAGATAGATTAGAGACGGACTTCATTTGATTAGACACGGACTAAAGAATCCGTCTCTGAAGTTTAGGAACCAATTTTTTGGACACGAACAAGTGTTCGTGTCAAATTCCGTCTCTGAACAAATCAGAGACAGATTTTACCCTTTTTAGAGACAGATTTGTCCGTCTCTAAAGGGTGTTTTTCTTGTAGTGATTTAATTCCGCAAAATATCTTCCTACTTCCTACGAACTATTTTCTTTCCCTGTAACCTGTTTTGTTAAATCAAAAAAAAAAAACTAAGATTTTATTCTTCATTTTCATATTTAGTTTAATTCCTAAATTTCTTACTTTTAAAATCTTAATATGGCCCAAAAATATTATTGATATTATCTTATGAATTCTTAATATATATATATATATATATATATATATATATATATATATATATATAATATTATCTATATTTATATGATTGTTACTTTTTCTGTGTCACATATTTTTATCACAAAATACTTATTTTATACTTTAAATAAAATAGAATATATAATGTGATGAGATGTGAGAGAGAAAATAGGAACAATTGATAGAGTAGTTATGAAAAAAATGATTAAGTAAATAATTTTTTATTATTTAATTATTATTTTGAAATATAATTATAATAATTTTATATCATATTTTAAAAAATTAAAAAATAAATAGTATACATGTATGTGCATGCAACAAAGCCTCTAATTTATTATTACTATTATTTGAGTTATCACACAAACTCTACAATAACAATTCAATCCATAATACTCATATAATTAAGGAGATCTAAGTTGCACAATCTTTTTGCTTGTCACATCCATATAAAGCATCAATAATTAGTTTTTTGTACGTTCTTTTTGTAAAGTTCTCATCAAAATATGACAATTTTAACATTTTTCTGGTTTTTTTAAAAAAAACATTTTTTTGGAGGGTTTGTATGTGAAAAATAATCCTTTCAATTGTATGATGAAAATCTATAAATTATGAATTCCTGTAAACTAATTTAATTAAACATGCCTTCAATCAACTTTACACAAGCAATTAGCATCAATCATTTACAATAACAATTCAATTCATAATACTCATATAAGTACATCATCTAACTTGCACAATTTTTTTTTTCTGTGTGTCAGCTAGAGCATCAACGATTCGTAATGTATTGATTTGGATTTCTGCTGAAGTGCAGGTGTACGAATGAAGTGTGTAATCTGAGCCGTCAAATGAAAGAAAGTGTTGTAGTGCAGACACACAAATCTCGATTCTCATGTGACAGCCCATATGCACTGTAACATATCCAAATCCGTATTGTATCCATCATATTGTTCTTTAACTTGTCACTCAAGTTTATAGGCACAAAGAACAAGACAAAAATCAAAGTTTGCATTACTTCGGGTGGAATAATACCCACTACTATCGTCACTTTCACAACCATCTAAACCACTACCTTCTCTCTCACTTTCTTGCTCTATCGAACCTGGCTTGAATATGAACACACCACCCCCTCCTGACGACGACCCATTCTCACTAAACAACCAATCATGCACATCCCACAACACTTGCACTGGCTGCTTATTAACCATCACGGTTTGATTCCCTCTGAACTTCCATTGCAAGTTTCTCACATGAATCAACACAATCCCATCCACACTCACCCACATCTCGGGGTCCTTATTCTGCCCACAGGTCGAACTCTCGACGACGATATCGCTCTCTTTCCCCCTCTCGTCGAAGCTCGCTTTCGTCGAAAAACTTTTCTTGGCGAACACGTTTTCTTTCTTCATCAGCAGAATCGCCTCCCCCAGGGGCGGTTTCGCCTTCGTCCTCTTGTACGCTTTCTTCTTGTAGTCCCCCAGCAGCAGCACGACCTCCTCGTCCGACACGAGGGCGACGTAGTAGTCGCTGCTCGGCTCGGGGCTGCCGCCGGAGAACTTGGCCGACCGGAGGTCCCAGTAGACCTCGACGTGCTGCCCGTCGACCACGAAGGACTTGTAGCCCTTCTTGCTCCAGAAGTGCCAGGGCTTGATGTCGACTCTACAGTTGTAGTGAATCTCGCCTCCCAAGCTATCGATTGTTATGTGTAGTGAGTAGTTCATGTAGTTTTTGCACCATAAGATGCTTACATTTCTCCAGTAACCTACGATTATGGCTTGGTATATGCTTGTGACTGTGCTTTGTGCAACTTTTGTGGGGATCGGCTCTTCTGTGATTCTCTCCACAATAGGTGATCTTGATGATACTGATGGTGCTCTAAAAGAGCGGTAGAAAGCCATATGATGAAAATTGAAAAGACCAAACAAATTCAAAACGTATAATATAATAATCCCTTTATTCTATGGGCCTACACTTTTCCATTACATCATCGTTAATGGGCTAGCTCAAGCCCAAAAAGATATCAGGATCTCATTATTGTGCTACACAAATTTCAACCACAATAAAAAAAATTCCAAATCAACACGCTTTTGGTACGATGATAATGACCACCATGGATCAACTGGTAAGGGGTTGTTTATGGGTTAACTAAAAGTCTCGTGTTCAAACATTGGGAATGCAGCTGTGTTAAAACTTGGTCGGAAGAGCTTTGCCGTCCTTGTGATCCTACCCAGTTTGAATAGGATTAATCTTCGTTTAAACCGTTAAAATGGAATGACGAAGAATGATGATAATGTAATTTCAGAATTCACAGGAATGACATAAATGGAGAGCAAGGGTTATTAAGTGGGATCAATAGAATAGTGTTGGGAATAATGGAGATTTGAGAGGAAAAGGGTTGAGGGAAGAATTTTGGGATGAAGAAGAAAGAGAAATGGGAAGAGGAAGAAGGAAGGAGAGAAGAGAAAGTTGGTTTTGGTTAGAGAAAATTTCTCCATGTAGAGGCTGAAAAAAAGAATGTAGCCGAAACAAAAGGAAAGAAGAGAGAAGATTGTCCTTTGTGTTAACAATAATAAATTAATCATCACTTTGACGAGTTGTTGAACCAATTCCAACTATGAATGGTGTACAAAACAGGAAGGTTAGTTGAAGAATGAGAATCAGAATGAGAATCAGAATGAGAATGAGTTACGATGTCATACCATATATAGATGGCCATGACATTACTATATTTTCTAAATTTCGACTGATGTTTGTTATAATTTCACTTAATTTTTAATCATGTCTTTACGGTTTAAAAGTTGGTATATAAGGAGGGTTTTACAACATTAAAAAAATTTAATTTAGTCTTGATTAGTAAATTTTTGTTATAAATATGTTAATCTTGCTAATGTGACCAATATATTTTACACCAATTTCCTTTGAACATTTAATCTCGAATCTCATATCCATGAGAAAAATTTTAAATATAAAATTTAGAAGCACTATGTTAATTAAAAAAATGAATGCAATAATTGCTTGCTATGCACTTCAATAATTTTTTTTTCACTAATAATAAAAAAATTGGAAGCACAATATTAATAAAAAAAATTAGATATATCATTTTTTTAATTACCGTTGTTATTTTAAATTTAGTATTTGCTTTTTAATTTTTTTAATGAATATCAGGTTGAATGTTAGAAAACAATTGTAGAATATAAAAATGTTAGTTTATTTGGGGCTTTGTAAAAGTCAAATTAATTTATAGAAAAGTTTTTTTTTAAAAAAAAAAATTAACAAGTCTATGAAAAACTCATAGGCATAAGGTTGAGATTAAATTAATTATGTGATAGTATAAAAGGAGTAATAACCATAATTTATAATCTTGGGGTGCATTTGCATCTCTCATAATTAAATTTGAAACGGGTTTATATCCTTTTTAAAAAATATATATTGGGTTATTAAATATTTTTATGCTATCCATATTAAAAGGAAAAAAATTTTATAGCAAGCACATAAGTAATTTTATCTTAATTTAATCCTATTAAATAAGGCATGTAGCGCAATTTTTTAGTGGGATCAATTATTTTTAGTGTCAGAGAATTAAAAGCAAAACTTATTTCCATTATTAGAGATGATATATTAGGGGTGATCAACGGTTCGGGTCAACCCGCCAACCCACCAAAACCAACCCAACCCGTCAGTTCGGGTTGGGTTGGTTAGGGTTGGCGGGTTGGTACGGGTCCAAAATTTCAACCCGCTTATCGATTGGTTCGGTTAGCGGATTTAAAAATTATGAACCTGCCTAACCCGAACTAACCCACCAACCCGCTCTAGTATATATTATTATTAGAAAAAGAATTTATAACACATTAAAATATTAAATCACTAATACATAAGCAACAAATACAAATTGTTCATATCTTGAATATGTTAATTTTAATTTTTTTCAAGTTCTTGACTTTTTCCTAAATAAAAATAAGTTTTTTTTGTGAAGGTAAATAATTGAAAAGTTCAAAGAAAAATAAAAAAGATCAAAATAATAATAATAAAAAATTTGACGGGTTGAACCCGAACCAACCCAACCCAACCCGTTCATTGGCGGGTTGGTTCGAATTCGGGTTCAAGACTCTTTTTTTTTTTCAAACCCAACCCAACCCAGCCCGCCGAACTTTGATTGGATTGGTTCCAATTTTTCCTCAAACCCGAACCAAACCAACCCGCGATCACCCCTAGATGTATGAGCACACTCCATACAATTGTGTAGTATATATTACTTACAAATATGGTACACATTTGATTCTTTCGTGAAGGGCAACTGAAAACTCCGATCCTGTACCTTGCTCACAAAAATCAAACGAACACTCTTCCTCTCCACAAACGTGTAACCATAGTAGAAATAATTTAGCTAAAGTACTATTTTGATTCTTAATGTTTGCATGAAATTTAATATTGGTCATCAATGTTTCAAAAGTTCAATGTTGGTCTTCAATGTTTTTTTTGTCTATTTTGGTCCTCGGGTGTAACACCGTTAACTTTTTCCGTTAAATAATGAAGTGACATGCTTATGTGGCACACCCTCTTTCCTACGTGTCATATTTTAATGACGTGGCGTGACACATTGCCACAAGATAATGATGATGATGAAGTGGCAATATGGGGTGACGTGGCAGTGATGTGTCATGCCACGTCATTAAAATATGACATGTAAGAGAGAGAGTGTGCTACATAAACATGTCACGTCATCATTTAACGATAAAAGTTAACGGTGTTACGCTCGAGGACCAAAATCGACCAAAAAAAACTTTGAGGACTAACATTAAACTTTTGAAACATTGAGGACCCACATTAAACTTCATGCAAATATTGAGGACCAAAATAGTACTTTAGCCTTCATAATATATCAGCACAAGGCAAAATTATGTAATTTGGAACTTTTGGGGAAAAATAAGAATAAATCAAAACGCCCTTCCCCCTTGAGAATAACTAGGGAAACAAGATGAAACAGAAGTACGATCACCATACAAGAATTAAAGTAGAAAAACTCCTAACCAGAGGAAAAAATCATGACCGTTGCCAAAAGACAACAAGAAAAAAATACTATATGAAAATTTTTACCTCACACAATATTTTCTCAACCCACACTCCAAGTACATCCACACTCGCTCTCTAAAATCCAAAACAAGTATTTAACAATGCCTCAAGCACTCGAACAAGAGAAGATTTTCACAATGAAGAAGAAAATTACAACCTCTCTCTAGATATAAGGAGAGAATAACACTCTCACTCTAGGAGAAAACAATTCTCTCTCTCATTCTAGAAAATACTCTTCTCTCTCTACAAAATGCTCCTTTGGGGGATGAGGTTGCAAAATGGTATGAAAAACATCGCTTTTATAGGAAAAGTTAAGGACAAAAGTGTCTTTAACTTTGTGGGAACCTCCAAAACCACTTGAGTAAAACCATGGGTGCCCACAATATTTTGCCCACCATTTTCCTTTTACTACCTTGGGAAAAACTATGGTAATTTACAATCAATATCACAACAAGTAGCAAATTGAACAATCATACCCATCTCTTAGAGTATCGCCACTTTACATTCCCTCGCCAAGGATGGCTTCAAAGAGATGAACCGAGAGACAAAGATGAAAACCAATTAGAATAAAAACCAATTACATGAACAAAAAAATAAAAACGAACCTTCATTAAAATCATGACTGATGTGATTGTATAAATTTGAAACAAACAGCTTGAGGCAATAAGGTGCAATATTTGATTCAGTATTTAATTCTAATGAAGGTACAATATTTTCTCTGAGAGTTCTCACTTTGAGTGAAACGAACAGCTTAAGGCAAGGTACAATATTTGATTCAGTATCTATCTTTTCAGGATCAACATTGATGAGTATATTAGTTTTATATATGCTATAGCTAATTTTATATTTGCTATAGCAGGTTTTATATATGCTATAGCTAGTTTTATATTTGCTATAGCTACAGTAACTGATATGTTACTGATATAGATTCTTTTATGTTTTTTCTTATTTTACTTGTAACTACAATAATTAGTTATTAATAGGTTTAGTTTCTTTTCTTTTTTGGTTTTAGTCTCATGCCTTGCGCATGGCTCTTATGCCCGAGACTCAGTTTTCTATCTGTATATATTCTCTTTCAAAATCAATGAGAAATCATCTTGCATCAAATCTCTATCTTAGAATTGAAGATGGTATCAGAGCCTTCCATTTTGGAGATAAAAAATTGATCAAGAAAGACTCAAAAAATCAAATGAAAAACAAACCTGAGAGAGCTGTAAGCGAGATCTAGAAAGCATTCGAACAACAGAGCCCTCGTTGAGAAGAAGGGAAACACGAAGTTGACAACCTATAGCAGTGCTGTCACTAGTGCGAAGAATTATGCCTGCGCTTGGAGCCTTAGCAACTCAGATCAACCTGGGATAGCACTCGTCACGACACCACTAGTCGACAGTAACTTTATCTCTTGGAGCTTAGCGATAAAGACTGGATTGGAGGTGAAGGACAAGCTCGGGTTCATAAATGGCACAATAAAGCAACCCACGGAGGAATCCAACTTCAAGAAATGGAAGCCAGTGGATTCAATGGTAAAATCTTGTGTCTAAAACTCTATCGCAAAGGATCTTGCGGAATCTTTTATGTTTTGTAAGACTTCCAAGGAGTTATGGACAGAGCTAGAAGAAAGATATGGAGTGAAGAGTGGACCTAAGTTCTATCAACTTCAGCAATATTTGGCATCAATGAGACAGGGAAATGACTATGTCACTAACTACTACAACAAGATCCATTGCCTATGGGATGAGATGCACAGATTGAGGCCAACCCTCGATGCATATGTGAAAAATGTTCTTGTGAATTCAACAAAAAGTTGGATGATTTAGAAGCTGACACAAAACTGGTACAATTCTTAATGGGAATGAATCAAGGATTTGATAAAATTAGAAGTCAAATCCTAGCTTTAGATCCCTTGCCTTCGGTCAATAAGGCATCTACAATGGTGGTGACAATAGAAACTGAGAAGGAGATAAATTTGACCTATGGCAGCAATGCGGTAGAAGGCTCAGCTATGTTGGCCAGAGGAAATATGCGAAGTGAAAGCTTCAAGAAGAGAGAAGATAAGAAGAATGACAAGTTGGCAAAGCATTGTGACCACTGCCAACAAAATGGCCACACAAGGGAAGGTTGCTTCAAGCTCATAGGCTACCCCAAGTGGTTTAAAGAACTAAGGGATCGGAACAAAAGAAGAAAAATGGGAAAAGGAAGATGGTAGCAACTGTGATGGTTGAAACTCCTCTTGACTTTAGCAAAGACAAAGACATAACTGACTATGCAAGTGTATTGGCAGCATTACAGGAGCTTACAAAGATAGTCAAGGGAAAGACAAAAGAACAACATGTTAACTTTCCCAACCTAGGGGAGTTTGCAGGTAAAAGTGGTAAGGAAAGTCCTATTTTTCTCACTGGACTTCAAGCCACATATGTTTCAACATAGAGCTTTTGATCAATTTAAAGGCTCTAGATTAAACAATTCATGTACACTTACCTGATGGTTCAGTGAAAAGTGTAAGATATACAGTAACTGTAGTAATCCAAGGGAAGATTCATCTTCATATTGTTTTCTTCTTGCCCAATTTTAAATATAATTTGCTTTTTATCAACAATTTGGTTAAGGACATTGGTGTGTCTATGTTTTTTAATGATTCTTCATGTATGATTTAGTACCTAAAATCTAGGCAAACACAGGTAGAAGGAAGACTTGTGGACAACCTTTACATTTTAAAGCATTAGCATGATTCTGCGTGCAATACTATGACTGCATGTCTGCATTAGATAGTGTTAACTCTGTAAATTCTACTCATGTTGTGAATACACTGCACAAAATTTTGATTTTCTACTTTGGCACCAAAGACTTGGGCATGCCTCAATTGTTGTACTAAAACACATTGATGTTGTTAAAATGAGATCAAATTCTGTTTTGCCTAAACTGTGTGAAGTATGTCATTATGCAAAGCAACATAGAATGTTGATCTATCACAAATTATAATTATTTCAAATGTGAGGTTGATGGACGCTGCCTTGTCGCGAGGCCGGCACCAATAAAATTAATACTAGAAAGTGCAGCTAGTGGCACAACCTAGGTCGATTCTCTCTCGCGGAGCCTATGGACTCGATGGACAAATATGCTTAATTAACACAAATGGGGTGTCCTTGAGGCAATTTAACAAACACTTGGTGTGCAATGAAACTAAATGGAATTAAATGCAACTAAATGAAACTAGAACTAACACTTTTTGGGGTTTTCAATATTTTTAAAGCTAAAGTAAATTGAGGTGAATGAAATGAGATGAATATGCTTTGTTGGAGAATGCTTTGGGCTATCCTTGCTATCAAAAAGTATGAAGTTAATCAATGAAAGGCCATTTCCTAAAGTAGTTTAGTGACCACTAAACCTAGGTAATTTAATTAGAGAATGCAATTAACCAACCGGACAATTAACAAGCCTAATCAAATACCATCAATGAAGCAAATGGAGAATTTAATATAGATAAGAATTCAACTCAACAAATACCATTGTCATTAGAGTAACTTCCACAATGAATCAAAACTACAATAAGATTTAACCAAATCCAATGTAATCTAAACCCACAATGGGAGAATGAAAATACAAATCACAAATCTATATCAATCCCTAATATCCAACTACAACCAAGTTAAGTTCCACAACCATGGAACCACAATCAATACAAATCCATCACAATCAACAAGATAATAATGAATCTATAAAGAGAAGTAGATGGAAAACAAGAAAAACTCCCTAGTAAGTGCCAAAGCTCAAGCCCCAATCATCCTCCTCCAAAGCATAAGAAGATTAGCCACTCATGGATGGGAGAAATGCTTCACCAAGCTCCTCCAACCCTTGCTTAACCATGGATGATGATGGAGGTTGCTGGAATTTGGTCTGAATAGGTGTGGAGAGTGGAGAAGATGAAGAGAAAATGGTGAGTGTGGCTGGAAATGTGGAGAGACTTGAGAGGATGAGAGCTTGTGTGTTAAATGTGTTCAAATTCGTGGGTCTCTCCCCAAATTAGGTTAAGGGCCTCTAAAACCTCAGAATATTCCCTTTAATCCGACCTAGTATGCTCCCCTTGTGGTAAAACACTGAGAAAGTGGGCCCACAATCCGTTTCAGCTCTTAAAATCGCGAGAAAATTGTGCAGAACTGGTGTACCCGCTGGCAGGGGGTCATCTACCCGCTGGCAGTGGGTGAATTAGTCGAAACGCACGTTTTCCCTTTAAACTGAGGTCCACCCGCTGCCAGCTTGCACGGCTACCCGCTGGCAGCGGGTGGAACAGCAGAATAGGCCCAAAAATGCCTCTAAGCTTCAAATCTTGTACCGGCTTCACTTTCCAGCTTCTTTCTCGACCTCTAGCACTTGAATCCTTGCTATTCCTCAAGCTAGTTGACCTACAAATCGACCAAAACAATTGTGAGGCCCTCAAGTTAATAAAACTAGAGAATTATCACAAGTTATTCAATAAAAACATGGAATTAGCAAGATTGTGATTTAAGTCCTTAAGTGCCCTTGAATAACACTAAATCATGCATAATGACTCTTTAAACTCAACAAAAGCTTGTCAAATGCCAAAAGATACAAGGGTAAATATTGGTATTATCAACTCCCCCACACTTAGACCTTTGCACTCCTGAGCAAAGCAATCAGTCAAAAATGCAGTCAAGGGGTATGTAGGTAGCAACAAAATAACCAATCAAATCAAGATGCAAAACAACTAAGCAAGAAACCATGTTCTTGGTTCATGCAACAAAAGCAAAACAATTATGCATAGCAATCAAATAAAACATGCAAATGACCGATGACTCAAGTGTTTCGCTCTACTCACTAATGTTGGATATTTTCTCTCTAATCTTACTTACTTATCACTTTGCCATAGGCTTGAGAGAGATCTAGATCTCCACTAAGATGCGTTAGCTCAACAAATCATGAGGTCTTAATGGCTTGTAATGATGGATGCATGGTCATGGTGAAAAGTGTTTACAAAGAAGGAAATTATGCAAAACGAAACATTTTGAATTGACTCCCAATTAAATGATTACTTGGGTTCCAAAAGAGTCTAACCAAACAATCATCTTCCAACCACCAAGAAATTTGTCTAAGATCCTTATTACTTTCGGTTGCAACTCTTTTATTCAACATCTTTTTTTTTATTGCTTTTCTTTCTTTTGTGTTTCCCTTCTTTTTTTTTTCTTCTTTTTTTTTTCTAAATAAATAAATGTATAATTCATTTATTTATTTATTTATTATTTCTTTTCAAGCTTTTTGCTTGATTGGATCAATTAGACAATTTCAACCCAGGAAGATGAGTGGTCAGAAACTAAGAAACCTAAAGTCAAACATTTAATTAAAAGTCATAGTGCGAAATGTCTAGAAAAGCAAGAATTAAGCTCAAAGGGGGTGACTATGGGTAGTAAAAGAAATGGTTTGTGTATGGAATATAGGTGAGTGAAACAAACGCCTCAATCATTTTTATTTAACTAACGCATGTCAAGCTTCAACAAGATTTCAATCAAGTTATAGAAAGTAAACAAGTAAGCAGACAACACACAAGTATATGCAAGAAAAACAGAAGTGTTTGGCTCAAAATCTTCCAACAAGGCTTGGTTACTCTCACATCGATCAATGCATGCCTAATTAATTACTTACATTAATGACTTGCTTAAGTTGAGAATTAGAGAGCACCAATCTCTTGAAAAATTGTTTCTTATTCTTGAAATGATTTTGCATTCTGCAGGCTCCTGACACACTACTTGAAAGCATTTTCTAAAATGCTTAAACAGGCACAGAAGTTAAGTGTGGTTCCCAAAAAAAAAATTTCAAAACATTTGAGTATATCAAAAAGTGATTATGGAATTCCTGATTAACATTATTAATCCCAAAAGTCTTCAACAAAAACGAAAATTGAATCTACTCAGTTGATAATATCCATGAACAAAAGGACTTAAAACCTGTGCATTTACATTTATATTCGCATCCACAAGAATAGAAGCTGAAAAACTAAATTCACAAGGAGTCAAAAACACAATCATGAAATAGGAATATAAATCTGATGTCAATATTTGCAATAATCACAAGGTAACCTGCCCATTCAACAATTCAAAAAATAATCATTCTTCACAAACTTCTCCCCCACACTTGCAACAAGCATTGTCCTCAATGCAGAAAGAGAGGACAAGGATGCGCAAGCACGAGGGTCCACAAGCATAAAAACAATCAGTTAATTGCAAAAAGAGGAGAAGAGGGGCGAGCAAGGAAAGCTAAACAGCTACACAGCTAAGAATGCATGAAATTATAATGTTCCAGAAGTTAAATGAGCCATCAGTAGCTCAACAGTAAAAGTAATAACCAGCACAAATAGAATTCATGAGTAAGAAGGAAAAGTAGCAGAAAAGTCAAATGAAACACAAAAGAAATAAAAGTAGATAAAACTAGCAAGCAGTTGGCTCAGAACCGAGCTCCATCACGGCCCTCTCGCAGCTCTCTAAAATTGTCCCGGACCTCGACCTGAAAAGATGTGAAGCTAGCCTGCAAAGTGTGGATGTCATCCCTAAGAGTGTGGACGTCATCCCTAAGGGCACGCTGCTCAGAGATCAGGAGATCTAGCTTTTGGTCAGAGGTCTGCATCATTGGCTCTGAAGCTTGCGAAGGGGTCCGACTCGAAGAGGCTTCATCACGGCGCCGCCTGACATTCCTGGCTGGCGCGGGAGGTCTAATAACTGGAGGTCTTCCAAATCCCAATCTACTGTAATCTCTGGTGTTGGCAGGATCGAACTCTAAATCAGAATCAAGCTGCGGAACACCTGCTCTCTTGTACATCTGAGAGATGAGATGTGGAAATAACAGAATTTGTCCCTTCACTGAAGCCTTCTTGAGCGAGTCAAAAATCAGCCCGGCCACATCAACTCTCTCATTCTTCATGAATAAGTAAATAAGGTGTGCTT
Source organism: Senna tora (assembly GCA_014851425.1). Lineage (NCBI taxonomy): Eukaryota > Viridiplantae > Streptophyta > Magnoliopsida > Fabales > Fabaceae > Senna > Senna tora. The sequence continues at coordinate 46,314,428 of CM026264.1, forward strand.
GTTGAGAGGGTATGTCAGTACCATGGCTGGAAGGAAGAATGTTGTGACATATAAAAAGCAGCCATGCTCTAGCAGCCGGGCACAGGGAAGAGCGTTGCAAATAGATCTGAGATCCTCCATACTTAGCATCCCAATCGGAATTGTCCTGAATGAACATCTCTCTAATTTCAGCGCGCGGGAAAGGAGCATCACCACTGTTAAAAGCTGACTGTTGGCTCTTGTAAGCACAATTCTGCACAACAGGCAGTCCAAAAAATTGCCGGATGCCAGCCAATGTGAATGTGGTAACCCTAGTGCCGTGGTAGGTCGGGTTGTTGATGCTGCGCTTGAGCTTGGCATTAATGTAGAAATGTTGCACAAATTGCTCATTATCAGCTACCTGTACCCGATTGAGAGATTGGAGGTTGGCGGCGCATAATTGATCAAAGAATGCATTGCCTTCCGTCTCAGGAAAATGAAATTCTTGATGGAGGGATCTATTTTCAACCTCCTCTTGTATTTCTTCAAAAGTCAGCTCTTCACCGGACATGCTTGCTAATCAACACCAACAAATAGAAACAAGAAAAATACAAGCAATTTAAAAAGAATCAGTCAACATAAAAGCCAGCAAGACTACGCTAACCAACCTAGACGCCCAACAAAATAAAACTAATTAGAGAAAAAGAAAAAACTAATTATACTAAAGAAAGAAATAAAACTATGGAAAATGAAAAGACAACCAAATGAACTATGACTAATGTGGGTGCTCAGTTGAAAAGTGATCTTGCGGTATGCAATTAATCCAGACTGATTTTCTAAAATTATGAAATAATTAGCCTAAATTAAAATCAACTACACAAAAGTGAAAAATGGCGTCGACGTAAGCAAAAAAAACTAGTGCCAAACGAAAATAGCACAAATTTACTATTGCTAAACAAGACTAGGGTATGCACTAACTAATTCTAGATAAAATACTGAAAAATTAATTAAAAAGAGAACTTAAACTAGAATTTATTTACTACCTAAGTACTAATGTGACTAAAAAAAAAAAATAAACAAAAAGCAATTACCCTATCTACTAAATCAAAATAAAAATTATTTACAACCTAATATGGTAGATAATCATAATAAAAGGAACTAAGTGAAAACCAAGATTAAATTATTTATCAACTAACACTAATGCTACGCATACTAAAATATGGACTATGTTTAAGTGAAATTGGATAATTAAATAAAAGAATAATATTTTAGAGAGAAAAAAAATGATTAAAATAAAAATTGAAATTGAAATTGAAATTGAAAATGAAAATAAAATAAAAAATAAGTAACTAATTAAACAAAGTAAATAAATAGAAATAATAATAATAATAAAAATAAATTAGGAAATTACCTGAGGAATTGGTGAAATTGAAGAGGGGGGCTATGAAGGGGGGTGGGGACGGATTGGAGGGAAGGGACTCACGGTTTTGGGGTATGGTTTGGTGGGGATTTTGGGTATGGATTGAGAGGGAAGGGAACGGTTTTGGGAAGGGAGAAAATACAGAGGAAGGTAGTGAGGCTCACGGCTACGATTTTTGGGGTGGAAGAGGGAGGATGGGTCGGTTTTGGTGAAGGTTTTGAGGGTGGGTGGGTGACGGTTTTGGTGGAGGGGTGTGATGGGGTTCACAGTTTTGGTGGAGGAAGGGGAATGGGTCGGTTTGGTGGTGTGGTGGAAGATGGAATGGTGGGGGTTTGGGTCTTGGTGTTGGTGAAGGGGCTCGGGGAGAGAGAAGATGGAATGGTTTGGTTTTGGGGAAGGTGGGGGACGGTTTAGGCAGAGAGGAAAGGGAGTGAAGGTTTTGAGAGTGGGGTTTGGGAGAGAAGAACAGAGAAGAGATGGAGAAAAGGGAGGGGTCGGTTTTGGGGTGGAGAGGGGGAATGGGTGAAGAAGGAGAGAGGTTAGAGAGAGAGAGAAAGCTGAAAAGAAGAAAGAGGGGGAAGGGGAATTATGGTTAAGATACTAAATATTTTTGAAAATTGAAATTAGGTGAAATAAAATAAAATTAATTAATAATAATTTTCTTTTTAAATGCCCAGACTCACCCGCTGGCAGCGGGTAAGTCAGAGGCGAGCTAAGGAAGGGCAAAACAGGGGAGGAACAGGGGAGAGCCTCTGTAGCTCTCGCTGGCAGCGGGCAAAGGCTACACGCTGGCAGCGGGTGCTACAGAAACGTGCTTAAAAGTGGACATTTTGACCCCTAACTTCATTTCTCCACTCCATTCACTCCTGAATCCAACCAGAGACTCCTAAAAACATAAAAATCCATCTATTCCTACTCCTAGAACCTAATTTGCTGGCTTCCATCTATCAAAAAGCAAACCTCAAACATCAAAATTCATGCATTCAACAACCAAGGGAGTGTTTAACCACACAACTACACAAACACACAAAGCACAAACTAAAAGCAACAAAATACACAAAAGCATAATTAAACCACAAAGAACAAAACCACAATCTACTACCTACTAGAAAATCTCTTCCCCCACACTCATCTCAAGCAATCCATAAGAGCAACAAATTAAATGCAAGATGAGAAAAGGAAAGAGATGACCTGGCCCCTCATGGGGGCTTGGAGTTTTCCTTGAACAATTTCAGCAAGTGACCATTCACCAAGTGCACGGCACCGGTTGAATCTTCCATTATCTCTACCGTTCCATAAGGAAAGACCTTGGTCACTGTGAATGGTCCATCCCAACGTGTTTTCATCATTCCTTGCTTGAACTTGAATCTTGCTTTGAATTTTAAAACTTTATCCCCAACACTAAAGCATTTTCTAAGAATGCCTTTGTCATGAATTTTCTTTGTCTTCTCCTTGTACAACCTGGCATTTTCATATGCTTCAACCCTCATTTCATCAAGTTCTTGCAATTGGAGTTTTCTTTCTTCTCCTGCAACTTCCATATCTAAGTTGCATTTTCGCACCGCCCAGTATGCCTTATGCTCTAATTCAACTGGCAAATGACAAGCTTTACCGAAGACTAGGCGATAAGGGGACATGCCTATTGGAGTTTTGTAGGCTGTACGATATGCCCAAAGAGCTTCTTCAAGTCGGGAACTCCAATCCTTTCGGGAGGGTTGCACAACCCTTTCAAGAATCTTCTTAACTTCCCTGTTAGACACCTCTGCCTGACCATTGGTTTGTGGGTGGTAAGGTGTGGAAACTTTATGTCGGACACCATGCTTAGCCAATAGGCTATTGAAAAGCCTATTGCAAAAGTGGGTGCCCTGATCACTAATGATGGCTCTAGGGATCCCAAACCTACACAAAATATTAGACTTGACAAATTTAGCTACAGTTTGAACATCATCCTTCCTAGTGGGTACGGCCTCTATCCACTTAGAAACATAGTCAACTGCCAATAAAATGTAAGTAAACCCGTTTGATGGGGGAAAAGGTCCCATAAAATCTATGCCCCAAACATCAAAAATTTCACAAAATAGTATAGGTTGTTGTGGCATTTCTTGTTTCCATCCCAAACCCCCAAAACGTTGGCACTTATCACAAGTTTTACAAAAATTGACAGAATCCTTAACTAAAGTTGGCCAATAAAACCCACAGTCTAAGACTTTCCTAGAGGTTTTCTTTCCACCAAAATGCCCCCCACAAGCCAAGGTATGACAGGCAGTTAAGATGCTCTCTTGTTCTTCCTCTGGTATGCACCTTCGAATGACTTGATCAGCACATAGTCTCCAAAGATGTGGCGCATCCCAAGCATAGAATTTGGCATCTCCCTTTAGCTTTTGTACCTGAAAAGTAGACATAGAAGGGGGTGTCACTCCACTAATGAGAAAATTCACTATATGAGCATACCAAGGCTCATGACGAGCTATGGTACACAACAAAGAATCTGGAAAAGCATCAAAAGTAGAGTTAGAAGAGTCCACTCCCTTTGTGTCCTCAGGTAAGCGACTCAAATGGTCAGCTACATGGTTTTCAGCTCCTGGTCTATCCTTAATCTCTATGTCAAATTCTTGCAAGAGAAGGGCCCATCTGAGTAGCCTGGGCTTGGAATGAGGTTTGGAGAAAAGATACTTCACTGCAGCATGGTCAGAAAAAACTACAACCTTGGAATTAAGCAAGTAAGGACTAAATTTCTCCAAAGCAAAGAGAACGGCAAACAATTCCTTTTCAGTGGTGGTATAATTAATTTGTGCCGGGTCTAGTGTCTTGGAGGCATATGCAATCACTCTAGAAACCCTGTTCTCCTTTTGCCCTAGCATGGCTCCAACAGCAAAATTAGAAGCATCACATGAAATCTCAAAATGTAATTGCCAATTAGGAGCAGAAAGTATTGGGGGAGAGACAAGTCTAGATTTCAGTTCATCAAAAGCAGACCTACATGGTTCATTAAAATCAAACTCTGCATCTTTTTGAAGTAATTGAGATAATGGATATGCAATTTTGCTAAAATCTTTAATGAACCTCCTATAGAACCCTGCATGACCCAAAAATGATCTAATCTCCTTAATACATGTGGGGTATGGGAGGGAGGAGATTACTTCTATTTTTGCTTTATCCACTTCAATCCCTTTTTCAGAAATTAAATGCCCTAAAACAATTCCCTGATCAACCATAAAATGGCACTTTTCATAATTTAGCACAAGACCCTTTTCAGAACATCTAGCAAGAATTTTATCCAAGCTGTCTAAACATGCATCAAATGACTCTCCATAAACTGTAAAATCATCCATAAATACATCCATGCATTGTTCAAGAAAATTAGAAAAAATAGACATCATACAACGCTGAAATGTACCAGGAGCATTACTCAACCGAAAGGCATTCTCCTATATGCAAATGTACCAAAGGGGCAAGTAAAAGTGGTCTTTTCTTGGTCCTCCGGAGCTATGGGTACCTGAAAATAACCAGAGAAGCCATCAAGGAAACAGTAATAAGACTTGCCAGCAAGCCTCTCAAGCATCTGGTCAATAAAGGGTAAAGGGAAATGGTCCTTTCTAGTGGCGTCATTTAATTTTCTATAGTCAATACACATGCCCCACGAATTCTGGACTCTAGTGGGAATCAACTCATCCTTCTCATTTTTCACTATTGTGATCCCACTCTTCTTTGGAACAACCTGCACAGGGCTAACCCATTTACTATCAGAAATTGGGTATATAATACTCGCACTCAAAAGCTTAGTGACCTCTTTCTTGACCACATCTAAAATCAAAGGATTCAACCTCATTTGGGGTTGCCGCTTGGGCTGCGACCCCTCCTCTAGCAGAATTCTATGTGTACAAATTGTAGGACTAATCCCTGGTATATCTGCTAAAGTCCACCCTATTGCTCTTTTATGTTTTCTCAAAAGGTTTAAGAGCTTCCCTTCATTCTCGTCAGATAACCCATTAGCAATGATCACTGGTAATTGGTTATTTGACTCTAAGAAAACATACTTTAGATTTGAAGGGAGCTCTTTGAGCTCTAGAGTGGGAGGTTGAATTACAGAAGGAACTAATTTTTGCACATCTAAAGTGGCAAGAGTACTTCCCTTTAAAATTTCATTTTTACCACTTGCCTCAACTTCCATGCATTCAAACCTTGGTAGAATGTTCCCTTCTTCGGTTGATTCAGCTTCAACCGCGATTTCCTTTCTTTCACTATGTTGCCCTTGGAATAGGTGAGAAGGCGGAGAAGCAGAAAGAGGGTCTTCACATGGCAGAATGTATTGAACTTTGTTTTGAATCACCTTCCCTGTTTCATTGCTTGACTCACCTGAAAACTCAATGAACAACTTTCCCAAAGGGCCATCATAACTGCTCAAAGAAGAAAGAGAATCCAAAGAATAACTAGTCACAGAAAATGTATCAGATTGTGGGGCACCACGTGTACAATCAACTGACATGCAGTTAAGACACGAGGGATCACCTCCACAAGAGCAAGTAGATGGAAAAGAATATAAAGAAGAGAATGAAGCAAGAGTGTCATCATCAGCATGCAAAAGTTCAGTGAATGAAAAATAACCATCAGAAAATGCATCAACAGTAGATTCAGAATTATCATCATCAAGCTTATAACCTACATGTTCATCTTCCATGATTATATCTATTGCACTAACCCCAAGTAAAGAATAGTCCTCATATGGATGCTTCATGGCCTCATACATATTAAAATTAACTTTATGATCTCCCACTTCCATAGAGATCGTTCCTTCTTTCATGCTAATCACAGTGTTAGCAGTCCTCAAGAAGGGGCGACCTAAAATGAGAGTGGAATCCTGAGGCACTTCCGCAGCCATATCAAGAACATAAAATCAGCTGGAATGAGCAAGTCTTTCACTCGGACCAAAAGGTCCTCTATAATCCCATCAGGTCGCCTAATGGACCTATCAGCTAATTGTAAGATTACTGTAGTGGGTTGAAGTGTTTTAACACCTAGGGCCTGATAAACAGATTTAGGCATGACATTTATAGCAGCCCCTAGATCAAGTAATGCACCCCCTATAGTAACCTTACCAATAGTACAAGGGATTGTGAAAGACCCCGGGTCTTGACACTTGACCGGGATTTGGGGTTTGAAAAGAGCAAAAACATTAGAGCTCACTTGAACTCTCTCATTTGGTCTAAATCTTCTCTTGTTTGTACAAAGCTCTTTCAAAACTTTTGCATATTTAGGCACTTTTCTTACCAACTCTAACAAAGGAATATTAACTTCTAACTTGGTAAATAAATTCAGTGCCTCTTCATCAGTTTTAACTTCCTTGACTTTCTTACTTAGCAAATATGAATTAGGAAAGGGAAGATCACTTATACTTACCTCCTTACCTTTTTGGGTGGAGATGGCTTTGTTATTTGCTTCTTCCTTCTCCTTTTGTTCCTCTTTTTCTTTTGGTTCCTCTTGTTGCTCCTTCTTCTTTTCTTCAACTTTTTCCCGCAGTCTAGTCTCTTTGGAGCTCTCAGAAAGCTTGAGTGGTGACAGAGGACGACTTTCACAAACAATTTCTTCAATTTGTTCATCACCTTCCTTGTCTTCAAATCTGACTTTTCTGCCGCTTCTAAGGCTTATGGCATTCAGTGACTTGGGATTGATCATTGGTTAGAAGGCGTCGCTCCGCTTGATCTTGCTTGTTCATCACTCTTCTTGTTAGACAGTTGAGTGACAAATGAGTTCAGGTTGTCATGCTTTACTTCCATTTGTTCAAACTTGTTCATGATATTAGTGAAGCATGAGTCAACGTGTGAGGCGACGGCCTTGATTTTATCATCAGTGATACTCCGCTCTTGGTCAAATTTTGCACCAATATCTGAGAACCCTTTCACTAGAAGCTGTTTAAGCTCATCATTGCTTGAAGACGGTGCACCTTGACTAATGGGAACCATGGCATTAGTGGTGTTCTGTTTTGGTGCTTGGCTAGGTGAAGCCCCTTGAAAATTTGAGTATTGACCACCATAAGAATTTCCTCCTCTAGAAGGGTAGTTCCCTTGACTTTGCCCACTGCTAAACCCCTGAGTATTCTGATTACCGCTATTCCCATATCTGAAGTTAGGGTGATCTCTCCAACCAGGATTGTATGTATTGGAGTAAGGGTCCCTTTGTTGGTATTGCCCAGGCCGTGCTTGATACATTGCATTCACATCTTCATATTGACCAGGGCAATCTGCTGATATGTGCATAGGGGAATCGCAGAATGTACAACTAGCGCCTACCATAGCTAGCTGTGGAGTGGGTGATCTTGGAGATTGGATGCTCAGTCCATCCACCCTCTTGGTCAGTGCAGACAGTTCATGTACCACTTTCACCAACAATGGATCTCGATCTGCTGGAGATATCTCTTTTAGTGCTCGAGTATCCCTCGTGGTAATGTTTTGCCTACTCAAGGCGAGCTTCTTGATCAACTCCATTGCCTCATCAGGGGGCATGTCTTCTATGGACCCATTAGCAGCTGCATTGAGCATTTTTGCATCTTCATCAGTTAACCCATAGACAAAAGCTTGGACTAGGTGCTCCAGTGGCATTTGATGGTTTGGACATTTTGCTACCATATCCTGAACACGTGTCCAATATCCATAGAATGTTTCACCCTCTTCTTGCCTTGAAGATGCAATTTCTTTTCTTGCTGCGGCGACTTTGTTTGAAGGATAATATTTTTCAATAAAGTGCTTCTTCAAATTATCCCATGTTTGGTAAGCATCTGGGGTGTACCTTGGCAAACTCATATACCAAACCTTTGCTTTCCCTTCCAGAGTGAGATGGAAAACCTTCCACATGACTTCTTCAAGTTTAGCCCCCACGGGCTTCATCGTCATGCAATGCATGTGGAGAGAGCTTATATGTGTATACGGATTCTCACCTGGAAGACCATGAAATTTTGGAAGTGAGTGCACAAGAAAACCTTTAATTTCAAAATCAGTAGTAAAAATAGGAGTAACACCAACCAAAGATTCAAAATTATCATCAAATTGATTCAATTGTTTAATGGACTTTTTAGGTTGATCTACCACATTATTACCTCCTTCATTCCTTTCCCTATTGTCCATCCGATTATCCCCGTTATCCTCTTCGGCCATTTCTTCTATTGCTAGTTCTCTTCCCCTTTCTTGGTTAGCCTTAATTACTTCTTTTTTGAGTTTTCTTATTTTCCTAAGAGTTCTTTCAATTTCTAAATCTAATGGAATTAGGTCTCCTCTAGAACTTCTTAGCATACACTAAACAAACCAACAAAAAGAAGAAAACACACAGAAAAATAGTGAAACAAATAAAACAGACCAGAAAACCAGAAACAAAGCAACACAGAATGAAAAACAGTGCAGTTCACTGCTTCACCCGCTGCCAGCGGGTGGGTTCATCCGCTGCCAGCGGGTAAGACAGAAACAGAAGCAATTTTGCACTGTTAAAGCAGAAAAACAGGGCAGATTCGAAAAAACCAGCAAAAATCCAACTGAAAATGCTTCAAAATGACTATTCAAGCCTAAAAATAAATGCTAAATCAACTATAAACTACCTAGAAACAATAAACACAAATAAAAACACAATTAAATGCAATTAAACTAAGTGATTTCTTGCCAAAAGAAAATAGGATAGCTATGAAAAATTTCACAAAAAACAGCAAAAACACTTACTAAAAATCACAATAAGCCTAGAAACAAACACTACAATGAAAAGACACAACTTAAAACACAAAACATAATAACAAAACACAATCTAACTATGTGATTCCCAAAGAAATCACGCGAAAACAACCCAATTCGTGAGAATCTAGCACAATTGCACAAAGAACCAAAATGGCTCCCCGGCAACGGCGCCAAATTGATGGACGCGGCCTTGTCGCGAGGCCGGCACCAATAAAATTAATACTAGAAAGTGCAGCTAGTGGCACAACCTAGGTCGATTCTCTCTCGCGGAGCCTATGGACTCGATGGACAAATATGCTTAATTAACACAAATGGGGTGTCCTTGAGGCAATTTAACAAACACTTGGTGTGCAATGAAACTAAATGGAATTAAATGCAACTAAATGAAACTAGAACTAACACTTTTGGGGTTTTCAATATTTTTAAAGCTAAAGTAAATTGAGGTGAATGAAATGAGATGAATATGCTTTGTTGGAGAATGCTTTGGGCTATCCTTGCTATCAAAAAGTATGGAGTTAATCAATGAAAGACCATTTCCTAAAGTAGTTTAGTGACCACTAAACCTAGGTAATTTAATTAGAGAATGCAATTAACCAACCGGACAATTAACAAGCCTAATCAAATACCATCAATGAAGCAAATGGAGAATTTAATATAGATAAGAATTCAACTCAAAAATACCATTGTCATTAGAGTAACTTCCACAATGAATCAAAACTACAATAAGATTTAACCAAATCCAATGTAATCTAAACCCACAATGGGAGAATGAAAATACAAATCACAAATCTATATCAATCCCTAATATCCAACTACAACCAAGTTAAGTTCCACAACCATGGAACCACAATCAATACAAATCCATCACAATCAACAAGATAATAATGAATCTATAAAGAGAAGTAGATGGAAAACAAGAAAAACTCCCTAGTAAGTGCCAAAGCTCAAGCCCCAATCATCCTCCTCCAAAGCACAAGAAGATTAGCCACTCATGGATGGGAGAAATGCTTCACCAAGCTCCTCCAACCCTTGCTTAACCATGGATGATGATGGAGGTTGTTGGAATTTGGTCTGAATAGGTGTGGAGAGTGGAGAAGATGAAGAGAAAATGGTGAGTGTGGCTGGAAATGTGGAGAGACTTGAGAGGATGAGAGCTTGTGTGTTGAATGTGTTCAAATTCGTGGGTCTCTCCCCAAATTAGGTTAAGGGCCTCTAAAACCTCAGAATATTCCCTCTAATCCGACCTAGTATGCTCCCCTTGTGGTAAAACACTGAGAAAGTGAGCCCACAATCCGTTTCAGCTTTTAAAATCGCGAGAAAATTGTGCAGAACTGGTGTACCCGCTGGCAGCGGGTCATCTACCCGCTGGCAGCGGGTGAATTAGTCGAAACGCACGTTTTCCCTTTAAACTGAGGTCCACCCGCTGCCAGCTTGCACGGCTACCCGCTGGCAGCGGGTGGAACAGCAGAATAGGCCCAAAAATGCCTCTAAGCTTCAAATCTTGTACCGGCTTCACTTTCCAGCTTCTTTCTCGACCTCTAGCACTTGAATCCTTGCTATTCCTCAAGCTAGTTGACCTACAAATCGACCAAAACAATTGTAAGGCCCTCAAGTTAATAAAACTAGAGAATTATCACAAGTTATTCAATAAAAACATGGAATTAGCAAGATTGTGATTTAAGTCCTTAAGTGCCCTTGAATAACACTAAATCATGCATAATGACTCTTTAAACTCAACAAAAGCTTGTCAAATGCCAAAAGATACAAGGGTAAATATTGGTATTATCAGAGGTCTCGACTGGTCGTCACGATCGTGATCAAATAAAACCTCAAGGTAGCACAGGGTATAACCTAAGGGTCGAATTGTTGTGTGTGTAATTCAAAGTCCCACATTGCTTAGGTTGTGTGAGGAGTGGGTGAGGAGCTTATATAAATAGGTGTGAGTTATATAGGTTTCAACACACATAAGAATACTAGCCTATAACCATTGGGTGTATTGGGTTTTGGGTATTTTTATGTATTGAGGAGGGTTTGTAATTTTTCCGTTCAAAAATTACAAGTAGTAAAGTTTGTCCCAGTTGAGGTCGTGGTAGTAGGTCTTGAGGCACCGAACCACGTTAAAATTTTTGTGTGTTCTTCTTTTTCTTTTCTTTATATTTTTGTGCGGGGCCCAACACGAATCTCTCGCGGAATTTTCAGATTGATCCTGCAATTGGTTAGTGATCCAAGCAAAACAAGTATTCACGGAATGAAAGGGGAAAATGAAGATTATAATAAAGGACAAAGATATTAGATTCAATATGTAATTAATTAAACAGGTCCCAAGAAGAATAGAACTCAGTAATCCCTGCCAATCTAAAGGTTTTTAAGTTCAACTAGTTCATTCGAAATTCACCCTATTCAAGATAGTCATGCATTACAAAAGCCTATATAAAGATAATGTTATCCCTGACCGGGAACATCAATAACATGAATCAAAAGATTTTATGATATACTAGATGGTCAACTGCCTAACCAGGAACAATTAATTCAAATTAATAATAATATCGCAATAAGAGATGCATACAATCAAGAACTCAATTAATAGATATGTATCGAAATTCAAGAAATAAGAATACCAAGTGCTTTACCACATAATCAATGATTACCGACCCGATACAAAGGATCTAGCAGACTAAGTACATGTCCATTCATGGAAGAATCTAATAAATTAATGACATGTGATATGGAGCAAATACAATCATAAGAATTGGAAAAGATGAATACAAAAGAAGAATGAATTAGTAAACCCTTATGAAGAGCCATCGGCTCATGCCTACACTAGCTCTTCTTGGAAACCCAAGAAGAACTTAGCCACTCATATTCTCTCTAAACTAGTATAATCTCTAAGGTGAACCATGAATGAATTCCAACTTGATGAAACGACTATTTATAATGCTCCGAGAGTCCTAGTTTGATTCAAATTGGGATGGAGATAACGGATATTGACACGTGGTTTGACTTTTGAATTTAAATCAATTTAAATGCTTCTCCAACTCCTTGTACTTGGGAACAACAATTGACACAGACAATGCTTGGGATGAAACAGAACAAATGAAATACAGTAATGCTTATATTAATTGTCTGTTAATTGCTTATTTATTTGCTAATTAATCTATATATGCTATGAAATTTGAATGGGTGGAGGGAGATGAGTCTCTAGACTTCATAATGATTAATAGTTAATTAGACTTATTTTGTCCCATGTTTTTTTTGTAAGGCTTAACTATTGGCTTTGGTTTTTACAGATATCTAGTACTTAATAACATAATGCCAAATATTTCTCCAGGCATTCTCATATATATATATTTGATTGCAATAAAGCCAAATCTAATTTAAATGATGAATGCTATTATGACAGATCTAGAAAAGTGCTGGAAGCTTTATTGAATTTGAAGACAAAACTCAATCTATTGAGATATAGAGGTGATTTGATGTTCAGTTGTGTTAGTATTTCTCTTTTCTAAGGGCTTTGGCCACACAAAAAAAAGTATAGGGTGTGGATTGTTTATGGAGAACTATTTGTGTAAACTTTATTAGTGAGTGTTAAAAACCTTAAACATCTGTGTGGAGTCTGATAAATTTGTAGTGAATTTGTGAGATGAAGTGGTTGTAAAATAAATACTTTGGCGAAGTAGTGAAAATCCTTTGAGAACTAAGGAGACTAATAGATGTAGGCAATTGTTTGAACCGAACCAAGATAAAAATATTGTGTTGAATCTTTATCCCAATCTCTATACTTCTTTCAGTTGCTGCATCACTCACTTATTTAGCTTTAATATTGCATCATATTTGTTTCTCCTTGCTGCCATCTCCCACTTGTAATTTTTTCATGTAGATTTTATTTGCTTCTAACTCTGTTTTAGCATAGAAGCAGTGAAGCTAGAAGTCTATTATATCTCTACTTGCTAAAATTCATTTTAAAACATTGGAAAGCCAGAATGTTATGTTCTCTGCAATAGTCCATATATATATATATAGAAGCCTATCAAAATTGATTGAGCTAATTAAACAAAATTGTGAGAATTTTTTAAAGAGAATGGAAAACTTGAGAATCTATGTAATCTCTGTTTTCCAAAATTCACAATTAATACAAGTCTTGCTTCCTAAAACTACACGTACAAGTTGAGAGGTCTTTTTTTTCTCTAGATATATATCATATTGTACTTCCAAACTTAGAGAAAATTAAGTCTTGAGAAATTATGCCAAGGCTTTGCATTACATGTAGAGGAACATAGAAAATTGATAAAAAAAATTAAAAAATGCACCTTAACTAGTTTGATCATAACATAGAGACTCCTATATATATGTATTTAAAATAGAAAAAAAAAAGGTAAAAGTATCTTTTCGTCCTAGAATTATAGAGTCTCTATAAATTTTGTTGTCATATTGTGTATTTGTGCCTCTAAACTTTTAATTTGCAAGCCATATATATTACTCTTTACCCTAACTTTATCTAATTAAGTAAGAGCAGGTACAAACGCAGTTGTTGACAGCCAATATTAACTGTGCAAATGTAATTAACTAATAATATTGTCAATTTTCTCCCAAAATGTTTCTTTTTTTCTTTTGTAAATCTCTAATATGTTTCTATCTATTGTCAATTTTGTCCCCAATTTATGTCGATTCATTCAAATCTTCATAATTTATTTATGTTGTTAAAATTGTTCTCAACAATCTTTTAATTCAAGCTAGAAAACATTTTTGTATCAATATGACCGATCTAAATATAAAAATAATCTAAGATAAAACATATATTGGAATGATTGATTCATGTAGGTCACCTTCTTCAGGTTCGTTTAATTTTTTTGCAATTTTGGACCCAATGCGATGATCTTTGTGTTGCCTGTGGAGATAAAAAGACAAAAATAAACAAGTTGTAAAAATAGCATATTGTTTTAAAAATTATGAAACATTGAGGACCAATATGAAAAAAATAATAAAGATAGAGGACTAAAATAAGGTTTTAACATTTACAATTTTATATAGATAGTACATGTTGACGATGTTTAATCCATATATAGTCGACTCATCTAGTGAGAAAAAGTTTTGATTGTTGTTATTATATTACATGAAATTAAAAAGAGTTCAGATTAACTATATTTTCTTAAATATTTTTGTTATAAATTTCTCTGATAAAAAATCAACATGTGTATAGTTTATACAACTCATCTATCTCAATGAGTGATTTTTTTAGAAATTTTTCCAGAGGTTTTATTTTGAATAGTCTAATATCTAATAACAAAGAAATTTAAAACCTGTATAAACATTATTAAATTTTATAATATATTACATATTCAAATGATATAAAAATAACTTTATTAAATATATTTTATAATGTTTGAACATCTCTCTATCAAGGGTTTGTATCCCTTTGACTTTAATGGCACGTTTGGTAGGGTGAATATAGGTGAGGTGAGGTGAGGTGAAGTTTTGATATGTTTGATAGGTGGTGAGGTGAGTGGGAAAGGGGAAAAAACTTCATTCATGAGAGGTGAGTAAGGTTGCTTGTGTGTGAGGAGAGAAGTTGTGGTGAGATGAGGTGAGGTAATATTTAAAGACCAAAATGTCCTTAAAAATTTTGTGGCTTTTAAAAAAGTAAGGGCAAAAAAGGTATTTCATACTTTTATCTTCTATTTCCCTATCTTCTTCCCACCATACCAAACAATATTACTTTTACATTCCACTTCCATTTCCCTGCATACCAAACATACTTTTTATCACTTACTTCCACTTTCACTTTCTACTAAAATACTCACCAGATACCAAACACCACCTTAAAGAATTCTCGATAGATGTTTTTCCATTTTTTATTTGTGGCTATTTGTGTACAGGCTGTAAAAGATGCTTGTGATTTTGCGTTTTGGACTTTGCTTCACTTAAGTCATGGTCTCCTCTTCCATGGCTCAAGAAAGATATCACATCTCATAACCCCATTTCTTTATTCAATTTGGTTTCTTGCTTCTTCCATCTTTCAGATATTTGAGATATTGAATCAAAGCAGAGGTAGAAGCACAAACTCCAACTAATCACAGCTTTGAGATCTTCAAACTCTTCATTTCGCAGTTTCTCCCAGGATTAAACTTCTTCAGGTACCTACATTTATTCACCTTCCATAAAAATTATATGAGCTTCTTCAAGCTCATTTCAAATTCAAAACTCAAGCTTTGCTTTTTTTTCTTTTTTTTTTTTGCATTTATTCCAAGTTTTTAATTTTGTTAACGGGGAATTCACCAATCTCATCATGTGAATCTTAAAATTTCATAAAATTTTTGAAGCTTGTCGGATAGTAATTTTTGGTTGGTTCAAAGTTTAGAAAATAAAAAAGAAAAAAATAATTTTAAAAAAACATGTAGAGACAACTTCAGAATTCTAAATCAGGCACCTAAACTCAGCCATAATTCTAAATCTTAATCCTAAAGCAAAAGTTAAGGGCTTGGACGTTTGGTTAATAACAGAATGGTGTAAATTAAGTGAGTTAAATAGATTATATTAAAAAGTTTTAAAAAATTAATGAAATTTTAACTATTCTTCATTGATTAAATATTGTTATATTATATTAGTGGAGTGTAGTAGTTTAAAAAGTTAAAAAAGCACCCGCACCATCGGTTTGGAATTTGCGATGGTGAATACCATCCTAAATCACTTTACACAATTTGATAATCACACTCCGTAAGAGATTTAAACCATCTCTCTCTATTATCAAACCATTCTCCTAACCTAACCAAAGCCTAGAGTAAGGTCATCAAAATTGCGATCTTGTAGCTGTAAACCTTGTTGAATCTCGCATGGAAGATCGAAAATGAGTAAGATCGGAGCAAGATCGAAATCTTGATCGTAAAATCATGGAATCATTCAATCCCTGCTAAAATGTTGTGTTCTACTCTATTTTGCAATTTTCAGCTCTGTGTTAGAGGAAGAAGCCTAACGAATCACAGCTTCGAGATCTTCAAACTCTTCATTTCTCTGTTTCTTCAGGTACATTTATCTTATAATACTAAAGTTGCCACCAAATGCTAAATAGTCGCCACTAAAAATCTTTGGTGGCGACTTTTAGGTCGCCACAAGGCCGCCACCTATAACTCCGTCGCCGAAAGTTTCGGTGGCGACTAAATGTGGTCGCCACCAAATATATACTTTTCAGTGGCGAGTTTTGTCGCCACTGAATGTGTAGTTTTTAGTGCCGACTTATGTCGCCACTGAATGTATAGTTTTCAGTGGCGACTTTAGTCGCCACTGAAAGATACCACATGTTTCAATGGCCGGTGAAGACCTTTGCCATCGCTCACAGGACCACCCGCCGCCGGCCGCCGGACCACCCGCCTCTGGCCGCCGAACCTCTGTCCCCGGTTGTCGGACCTCCGCCTCCGGCTGCCGGATCTCCACTTTCATGACCACCTTATATTTTTTTTAAAATGGCGCATCGACGGATTCGAAGGCGGGACATGATGCATAGTAGTGTCCACAGCAACCACTGAGCCATATATTACTTTTTGTTATATAATTTCATTCTAATATATTTATTATGTTTTCTACTTTCGATGGCGACTTTCCAAGGTCGCCACTGAATGTGTTGAAGGGTTAAACATTTCGGTGGCAACTTTCCAAGGTTGCCACTAAAGGTGTTGAAGGGCTAGACGTTTCAGTGACGACTTTCTGAGGTCGCCACCGAATGTAATGAAGGGTTAGACGTTTTGGTGGCGACTTTTCAGGGTCGCCACCGAATGTGTTGAAGGTTTAAATGTTTCGGTGGCGACGTTTCAAGGTCGCCACGAATGTGATGAAGGGCTAGACGTTTCGGTGGCGACCTTTTGAGGTCGCCACCGAATGTAATGAAGGGTTAGAGGTTTCAGTGGCGACTTTTCAGAGTCGCCACCGAATGTGTTGAAGGGTTAAACGTTTTGGTGGCGACTTTCCAAGGTCGCCACCGAATGTGTTGAAGGGCTAGACATTTCGGTGGCGACTTTTCAAGGTCGCCACCGAATGTAATGAATGGTTAGACGTTTCGGTGGTGACTTTTCAAGGTCGTCACCGAATGTGTTGAAAGGTTAAATGTTTCAGTGGCGACTTTTTGAGGTCGCCACCGAATGTAATGATAGGTTAGACATTTCGGTGGCGACCTCAGAAAGTCGCCACCGAATGTAATGATAGTTAGACGTTTCGGTGGCAAATTTTCAAGGTCGCCACCGAATGTGTTGAAGGGTTAAACGTTTCGGTGGCGACTTTGCAAGGTCGCCACCGAATGTAATGAAGGGTTAGAGGTTTTAGTGGCGACTTCCTCTTGTCGCCACCAAAAAAATATAAGAAATATCAATGGTGGCGACTTTATTTAGTCGCCACAGAAAAGTAACTTTAAGTGACAACATTTTTAGTCGCCACCTATTGAACAGTTTTTTGTAGTGTCTCACTCCAACTCAGAAAAACGACGCCGTTTTGATTCAAAACAGAACATTTAAATGAATCAAAACGGCGTCGTTTTGCTGAGTTGGAGTGAGAGAGGATGTCATGTCATTTAAATATGACACGTAGGAGAGAGGGTGTACCACATAAGCCTTCCACGTCAACATTTAATGGTAAAACCAAACGGATGTTACGCTAGAGGACCAATTTTGACAAAAAAAAATGTTGAGGACCTAAAATAACCTTTTGAAACGTTGATGACCAATATTAAACTTCGTGCAAACGTTGAGGACCAAAAGAGTAATTTGGCCAAACTTTATTAGTGAGTGTTAAAACCCTTAAACATATGTGTGGAGTCTGATAAATTTGTAGTGAATGAAGTGGTTGTAAAATAAATACTTTCGCGAAGTAGTGAAAATCCTTTGAGAACTAAGGGGACTGGATGTAGGCAATTGTTTGAACCGAACCAAGATAAAAATATTGTGTTGAATCTTCATCCCAATCTCTATACTTCTTTCAGTTGCTGCATCACTCACTTATTTAGCTTTAATATTGCATTATGTCTGTTTCTCCTTGCTGCCATCTCCCACTTGTAATTTTTTCATGTTGATTTTATTTGCTTGTAACTCTGTTTCAGCATAGAAGCAGTGAAGCTAGAAGTCTATTATATCTCTACTTGCTAAAATTCATTTTAAAACATTGGAAAGCCTGAATTTTATGTTCTCTGCAATAGTCCATATATATATATATTTATATAGAAGCCTATCAAAATTGATTGAGCTCATTAAACAAAATTGTGAGAATTTTTGAAAGAGAATGGAAAACTTGAGAATCTATGTAATCTCTGTTTTCCAAAATTAACAATTAATACAAGTTTTGCTTCCTAAAACTACATGTACAAGTTGAGAGGTCTTTTTTTTTTGTAGGTATATGTTATACCATTTGAGGAGAGGCAGGCCGCAATGATTGATCCAAATCAAGTGAAGCCTGTGAGCCCAAATGATGGAGGCCCTAAAGGAAATGTGGTGAGAAGGAGTGTGCGGATGAAGAAGCCGACGTGTAAATGCTCATGGAAAAGGGAATAAGAGAGGGCGGAGTTGGTTAGAGTGGGTGTGGAATGATTGAGTGCTTCTCCCTCTGACATTCTCTCTCTTGCCTGGATTCTTCTTCTTCTTTCTTTGTCTGCTATCCTTTCTGAATATTTTCTGTTATTCTCTGAACATTGTAGTCATGCTATTATGCTATTTGCTCATGTACTGCTGGACTTAATTCTCTTTTGTATTTTGATTCATCATTAATACATCAGAGAGCCGTATTTTCCATTTCTGTGCTTCTGTTAAACTGTTAGAACATTACATTTGGTGCTTTCATTCTCTTACTCATGGCAGATAATACACGCTCGAAGGATTTGGCGGCTAAGGTCGATAGGTTGCAAGAACAAATTGAAGAACGGGAGGCCCACTATGCGACTCGTCTGGAGATGGTGGAGAAGGCTGTCGACTCCTTTGATTGCTTGGAGAAGACCGTTGAGTCCATTGCTCGCGCTGTCGATGCTCTGGCCAGCTCGATGGAACGGAACAAGCTCTTGCTTGATGAGCAGCAGCCGAAGGCAGTTGTGCCACAACCTTATCAACCATTTCATACCAGATCTGTCAAGCTGGATTTTCCTCGCTTTAATGGGTCCGAGCCACTGCATTGGTTATTCAAGGCTGAAAAGTTTTTCGCCTATTATGAGACACCGGATGGCCAACGAGTAACGATTGCCGCGGTTCATTTTGAAGGGGTCGTGGTTCCGTGGTTTCAAATGTTGAGCAAGGGTGGCCGTGTGGATACATGGGTGGCGTTGGCTAAAGCTATCGAGGTTGAATTTGGCCCATCCCAGTTTGAATCCCCACGCGCTTTGTTGTTCAAGCTGTATCAGAAGTATTCTGTCGCTGAGTTTTACAGGGAGTTCATGATCCTTGCTATTCGGATTGAAGGTATCTCCAATGAAGCCTTGTTGGATTGTTTTGTTAACGGTCTTAAACCGGTGATTCGTCGGGATGTGGTTGCTCAAGGCCCGACGTCCCTTCTGCGGGCGGCGGCTTTAGCTCGATTGTTTGATGAGCGTATGACTACGGGGTTTTCTTCTGCAAACCAGAGGGGTTCCTTTTCCTCTTCCACAAGTTTGGTTCCAGTTCCATCGCCTCAGGTCACGGCTCCGTTAAGCTCGTCTACTAGTCTGGTGTCGGTTTCGTCTACTCCTACGTTTTCGCCTACCAAGCCTACCGAGAGAGCCTCACTACCTCCTCTGCTTCCCACGCCGAATGTTCCACCGCTCCGCTCTGTTAAACGAATGTCGGCCGCCGAAATGCAGTTGCGGCGGGAAAAGAATATGTGTTTCACCTGTGATGCTCAGTACTCTTGGTCCCACAAATGTCCCAATCGACAATAGATGGTGTTACAGATTGAAGATGACGAGGAGGGTGAGCCCCCTACCACTGAGGCACCAGTCGCAGCACTTCCGGTGGAGCCATCCACGTCAGAACCACCGCCGCATCATTTGTCGCTTAATGCCTTCAGTGGTGACAATGCGGCAGGGACAATCTGTTTTCCTGCTACGATTCAGGGTGTGGCAGTACAGGTGCTTCTTGATGGAGGAAGTTCCAATAATTTCATTCAACCTCGCCTGGTTCGTACCTTGAAGCTTGCAGTTGAATCCATTCCTTCATTCAAGGTCTTGGTGGGGAATGGTCAAGTGTTAACGGGCTGCAGTATGGTCAAACAGGTTACTATGCTCATACAGGGTCATGACATTACTATTTCGGCTCATGTTCTTGAAGTTACTGGGGCCGATGTTATATTGGGAGCCCAATGGCTTGCTACGCTGGGGCCTCACCTTGCAGACTACAGCACTGCTACTATAAAGTTTTATTCGAATGGGCAATTTATTACGTTGCATGGGGAGCCCAAAACTGTTGCAAAAATGGCCCAATTCCATCATTTAAAGCGGTTATCCACAACGGATGCCATTGCTGAGTGTTTTGCTCTTCAGGCCCATTCGGTGGATGTCACCGGAGCTAGTGGGCAACTTCCTGAGGATTTGCCGTTGGATCTTCACTTACTCCTCCAACATTACAGTCTTGTCTTTGATATTCCTCAAGGCTTGCCCCCACAACGTTCCCATGACCATCAAATTGTCTTGCATGATGATAAGCCTGTTCGGGTGCGTCCTTATCGTTATCCTTTTGCAAAGAAAGATGCCATTGAAGAAATTGTCTCTCAAATGTTGGCTGGCGGTATTATACAGCCCAGTGCCAGTCCGTTCTCAGCCCCGATGATCCTCGTTAAAAAGAAAGACGGCACGTGGCGATTTTGTACTGATTACCGGGCATTAAATGCGGTGACTGTGCGGGATAGTTTTCCTATTCCTACGGTGGATGAGTTGTTAGATGAGTTAAAAGGTGCCACTTACTTTTCCAAATTGGACCTTCGTTCGGGGTATCACCAGATTTTGGTTAAACTGGAGGATCGCCATAAGACTGCTTTTCGCACTCATCAAGGGCAGTATGAGATGAGTGGCTAGTTATGCCCTTCGGTCTTACTAACGCACCGCCAACATTTCAGGCGTTGATGAATGCTGTGTTTCAACCGTTTCTTCGCAAGTTCGTCCTCGTTTTCTTTGATGGCATCGTCATATATAGCTCTACTTGGGAGTTACATTTAACGCATTTAGAACAAGTGTTGATGATTTTATCACAACAGCGATTATATGCTAAATTATCTAAATGTGTGTTTGGTCAGTCGAGGATTGAATATCTGGGGCATTTTGTTTCTACTAAGGGTGTGGAAATGGATCTGTCGAAGGTTCGTGCCATTGACGAGTGGCCTCTACCCACTATGGTTAAACAGTTGAGAGGGTTTTTGGGTTTGTCTGGTTATTATAGGCGCTTCATTCATCGCTATGCGACTAACGCAGCTCCACTGACTTCCCTGCTTCGGAAGGATGAGTTTAAGTGGTCTGAGGAGGCCACTACTGCCTTCAACACTCTTAAAGCTGCTATTACTACGGCTCCAGTGTTAATTTTACCGGATTTTTCTAAGCCGTTTACTATTGATACGGATGCGTCGGGCGTGGGCATTGGTGCGGTTTTGAGTCAGGAAGGTCGACCAATTGCATTTTCTCCAAAAAGATGTCCCTACGTATGCAAAACCGCTCTGCTTATGCGAGAGAGATGTTTGCTATCACCGAGGCCGTGGCAAAGTTCTGCCATTATTTGATTGGACACTTCTTCACCATTCGCACTGACCAAAAGAGTCTACGGCATCTTACGGATCAGACGTTGCAGACGCCAGAAGAAGAAGAATGGCTACCTAAATTGCTGGGGTTTCAATTCGCGATTGATTACAAACCGGGTCGATTGAATACGATGGTCGACGCTCTGTCCCGCTCGTGTTACGTCGCCTGTTCGTCCCCTGTTTACACCATCATTGATGAGGTGCGAGTGGCGGTTAACCTTGACCCTATCACGGCTTGTGTAGTCTCACAGTGTGAGGATGGCTCTGTTTCAGATCCTTCTTATGCTCTCCGAGATGGGGTGTTCTACTGGAAAGACCAATCGTGGTACCTCAGCATGCGTCAGCGTTGCAACACAAGCTATTACATGAGTACCATGCTTCCCCACTGGGTGGCCACGCTGGTTATTTGCGTACCTATGCTCGATTGGCTGCGGTTTTCTATTGGCCACACATGCGTCGCGATGTGCAGACCTTTGTGCGACGGTGCACCATATGCTAACAAGCCAAGCAGTCCCAATCGTATCCGAGGGGCCTGCTACAACCTCTGCCTATTCCACAACAGATTTGGGAAGATGTTGCTATGGATTTCATCACTGGGCTGCCACCTTCTCATGGATTTACAGTCATCATTGTCTATTGAAATATGCTCACTTTGCCGCCCTCAAAACAGGGTTTACCAGTTTCCAAGTGGCTGAGAAGTTCTTCCAGACAGTGGTTAAGCTCCACGGGTTGCCTACTTCAATTGTTTCGGATCGCGACAGAGTATTCACGAGCACTTTTTGGCAACAGTTGTTTAAGCTACAGGGTACTTCATTGAAGATGAGCTCGGCCTATCACCCTCAAACAGATGGCCAATCCGAAGCAGTGAACAAATGCCTCGAGATGTACCTTCGCTGCCTTGTATTCGAAAAACCTTCCACGTGGTTCCCTTGCCTAGGTTGGGCGGAATATTGGTACAACACGGCCTACCATACAGCTATCGGTATGACTCCGTTCAAGGCCGTTTATGGTCGTGATCCACCGCGCTTGCTCCGCTACACACCATCGCCAGCAGATGTGGCTGAAGTTCGTGCACAACTAGTGACGCGCGATGAGATTCTTCAACACCTCAAGTTGCATTTACATCGTTCCCAGGAGTGGATGAAACATTTTGCTAATAAGAAGCGTTCGGAGGTCGAGTTCCAGGTGGGAGATAATGTGTTCGTGCGGTTGCAGCCATACCGGCAGCACTCTGTTCATCTTCGTCATAATCAGAAGCTGGGACTTCGGTACTTTGGGCCGTTCTCTGTGGTCGAGCGCATTGGTGAAGTTGCTTATCGTCTTCGGCTACACGAGCACGCAAAAATACATGACGTCTTTCATGTGTCGCAGCTGAAACTATGTGTTGGCGAGCCATCATCACAACTAATTCCATTACCATTGGTCACTATCGAGCACAGTCCTGTGATCTCACCAACCAGTATCTTACAACGGCGTGTGGTTCAAGTGGGTAACCAGTGGGAAGATCAATTGTTAGTCACATGGGATGATGGGAGTTCTCCTACATGGGAATCACAGACTGAGTTGCAACGGAGTTATCCTTCTTTTGACCTTGAGGACAAGGTCCCTTTCAATGCGGGAAGTAATGTTATACCATTTGAGGAGAGGCAGGCCGCAATGATTGATCCAAATCAAGTGAAGCCTGTGAGCCCAAAATGATGTAGGCCCAAAAGGAAATGTGGTGAGAAGGAGTGTGCGGATGAAGAAGCCGACGTGGAAATGCTCATGGAAAAGGGAATAAGAGAGGGCGGAGTTGGTTAGAGTGGGTGTGGAATGATTGAGTGCTTCTCCCTCTGACATTCTCTCTCTTGCCTGGATTCTTCTTCTTCTTTCTCTGTCTGCTATCCTTTCTGAATATTTTCTGTTATTCTCTGAACATTGTAGTCATGCTATTATGCTATTTGCTCATGTATTGCTGGACTTAATTCTCTTTTGTATTTTGATTCATCATTAATACATCAGAGAGCCATATTTTCCATTTCTGTGCTTCTGTTAAGCTGTTAGAACATTACAGTATATATCATATTGTGCTTCCAAACTTAGAGAAAATTAAGTCTTAAGAAATTATGCCAAGGCTTTGCATTACATGTAGAGGAACATAGAAAAATTGATAAAAAAAATGAACCTTAACTAGTTTGATCATAACATAGAGACTCCTATATATATGTATTTAAAATAGAAAAAAAAGAAGGTAAAAGTATCTTTTCGTCCTCGAACTATAGAGTCTCTATAAATTTTGTTGTCATATTGTGTATTTCTGCCTCTAAACTTTTAATTTACAAGCCATATTACTCTTTACCCTAACTTTATCTAATTAAGTAAAAGCAGTACAAACGCAGTTGTTGACAGCCAATATTGACTGTGCAAATGTAATTAACTAATATTATCAATTTTCTCCCAAATTGTTTCTTTTTCTCTTTTGTAAATCCCTAATAGCTATCTATTGTCAATTTTGTCCCCAATTTATGTCGATTCATTCAAATCTTCATAATTTATTTATGTTGTTAAAATTGTTCTCAACAATCTTTTAATTCAAGCTAAAAAACATTTTTGTATCAATATGACCGATCTAAATATAAAAATAATCTAAGATAAAACATATATTGGAATGACTGATTCATGTAGGTCACCTTCTTCAGGTTCGTTTATTTTTTTTGCAACTTTAGACCCAATGCGATGATCTTTGTGTTGCCAGTGGAGATAAAAAGACAAAAATAAACAAGTTGTAAAGCATCTTGTTTTAAAAGTTATGAAACATTGAGGACCAATATGAAAAAAATAATAAAGATATAGGACTAATAAGGTTTTAACATTTACAATTTTATATAGATAGTACATGTTGACGATGTTTAATTCATATATAGTCGACTCATCTAGTGAAAAAAAGTTTTGATTGTTGTTATTATATTACATGAAATTAAAAAGAGTTCAAATTAACTATATTTTCTTAAATATTTTTGTTATAAATTTTTCTGATAATAAATCAACATATGTATAGTTTATACAACTCATCCATCTCAATGAGTGATTTTTTTTTCGAAATTTTTCCAGAGATTTTATTTTGAATAGTCTAATATCTAATAACAAAGAAATTTAAAACCTGTATAAACATTATTAAATTTTATAATATATTACATATTCAAATGATATAAAAATAATTTTATTAAATATATTTTATAATGTTTGAACATCTCTCTATCAAGGGTTTGTATCCCTTTGACTTTAATGGCACGCTTGGTAGGAAGTGGATATAGGTGAGGTGAAGTTTTGATATGTTTGGTAGGTGGTGAGGTGAGTGGGAAGGGGAAAAAACTTCTTTCATGAGAGGTGAGTGAGGAAAGAAGTTGTAGTGAGGTGAGGTAATGTTTAAAGATCAAAATGCCCTTAAAAAATTTGTGGCTTTTAAAAAAGTAAGGGCAAAAAAGATATTTCATACTTTTATCTTCTTCCCACCATACCAAACAATATTACTTTTATATTCCGCTTCCATTTCCCTGCATACCAAACATACTTTTTATCACTTACTTCTACTCACACTTCCACTTCCACTTCCATTTCCACTTCTACTTTTCACTAGAATACTCACCAGATACCAAACACGAACTAAGATCTTCTTGATAGATGTTTTTCCATTTTTTAATTGTGGGTATTTGTGTACAGGCTGTAAAAGATGCTTGTGATTTTGCGTTTTGGACTTTGCTTCACTTAAGTCAAGGTCTCCTCTTCCATGGCTCAAGAAAGATATCACATCTCATAACCCCATTTCTTTATTCAACTTGGTTTCTTGCTTCTTCCATCTTTCAGATATTTGAGATATTGAATCAAAGCAGAAGTAGAAGCACAAACTCCAACTAATCACAGCTTTGAGATCTTCAAACTCCTCATTTCGCAGTTTCTCCCAGGATTAAACTTCTTCAGGTACCTACATTTATTCACCTTCCATGAAAATTATATGAGCTTTCTTCAAGCTTATTTCAAATTCAAAACTCAAGCTTTGCTTTTCTTTTCTTTTTTTTTGCATTTATTCCAAGTTTTTAATTTTGTTCACGGGGAATTCACCAATCTCATCATGTGAATCTTAAAATTTCATAAAATTTTTGAAGTTTGTGGGATACTAATTTTTGGTTGGTCCAAAGTTTAGAAAATAAAAAAAAAATAATTAAAAAAACATGCAAAGACAACTATAGAACTTTAACAAATCTCAACTTTGAGAGAATTCAAAATCACAGAGGCACCTAAACTCAGCCATAATTCTAAATCTTGTACTCTATTTTGCAATTTTCAGCTCTGTGTTAGAGGAAGAAGCCTAACGAATCACAGCTTCGAGATCTTCAAACTCTTCATTTCTACATTTATCTTATAATATTCACCTTCCATATTCTTAATTCTAAGGTATAAATCATATAATTTGATTATCTATTTATTTAGAACCGATAAAGAAATACAGACCGAGTTAGAGATTCAACTTTTCTCCCCATACTTGCCTAAATGCAAATTATAAACCCAAACTTTGAACCCTAAATTGGTTCAAATAACCATGAGTCAATAAAAAATGGTTGAAATAAATAAGAGTAAATTATTAAGTTGTTGGTCCTTGAAAAATTACTTTCAATTTAGTTCTGAAAAATATAAATGTCTAATTTAATCTTTAAAGAAAGATGATTTTTGTCCCAATTTGATCATTTTTTGTTTTTTTGTCAGTTTACTAAAGGACTGATGACACGTGAACGATAATATGGCAAACTAAAATACACATCATTGCCATATTATATTAAATATCAATTCAAAAAATAATTAAAAAAAGGAAGCACACTACATAACCTAGGGCAAAAATCGTATTCTTTTTCAACAAATCAAAGACGCTTCTCTGCTCTTCGAGCAAATCGTCTTCTTCTCAAAGGAAGGCTGAAGAAGAAGACTTTTAAAAAAAAAATGTTAAATTGGGATAAAAATTATCTTTCAATGATAATTAGACATTTGTATTTTTCAAAGACTAAATTGAAATAATCTTAATCTTTTCGGGACTAACTTGATAATTTACTCAATAAATAATATATATATATATGATAAAAGTGTATTTTTATTGTCAATATAAACTTCAAATAATATTATGCTGAAGCTTGAGTCATCTTAATTATCTTTGTAGTCATTTATATAAGAGAGAATATTTTCTCCTAAAAATCTAGGACGATTTCAGTATGTAGTGAGCAAAATTCTAAATGTACTAAGCTAACTTGGTAAATTACACCTTTAACATTAAAATTGTTTAAAAAAATAAAAAAATAGTTCAATAATATTTTATTTTACTTTTCTCGTAATTAAAAAAAAAGGAATCTGCTTTTATTCCAAATAATAAAGACTCTTTGACCAAGTAGTTTATTTTAAACATAAAAAATGGTTCTTTTCTGTTGAAATGATTGGTTCAATTTATCATTAAAAAGCATTATATTTTTATAGTATACAAAAATTGTTTCTTGCAGCAAATAAAAATATATAAAAAATCAGAGCTCTTTTTAATAAGATAGGTAAATTAATAATGAAAATTTAAATTTTATTATTTTACCATTGAAAAGAATTGTTAATAATCTAACAGTTAAATCAGTGACTCGATAACTCCAACCTTTTATCGGTCCGATATTCAGTCTAGGTTCAAACATGATTTTTCTAAGTATTTTTATTTTGAAATGTAATAATCTTTTGGCAATAATATTTTTACGGTCAAATGCCCATTTTGATCTTCTATGATTCATCCAAGTTTTAAATTGGTCTTTTATTTTTCAAAAATTCTATGTTGGTGCTTTATGTTTCTCAAAAGTTTTATATTTGTCATTTATGTTTCATTGAAGTTCTATATTGGTTCTTTATATTTCATTGAAGTTTTATATTGGTCCTTTATGTTTCATTAAAGTTTTATATTAGTCCTTTATATTTTATTAGAGTTTCATATTGGTCCTATCAAC
The DNA here is from genome assembly GCA_014851425.1 of Senna tora. Lineage (NCBI taxonomy): Eukaryota > Viridiplantae > Streptophyta > Magnoliopsida > Fabales > Fabaceae > Senna > Senna tora. The sequence continues at coordinate 46,342,234 of CM026264.1, forward strand.
ATGGTTTTATTTTTGACTTAAACGACGTCATTTGGATTTTTTGGTGTGTCTAAGGCCATGTCAGTTATCTGATACACGTAGGAGAGATTATGTGTCCATCTCGGCACGCTGCGTCAGCAGTTAACTTAAGAAATTGACGGGCTTGGACAGAAGGACTAATTTATAACTTCTAGGAAAGATAAAGGACTAATTTGAAACTTGGGTGAAACGTAAAAGACCAAAATGAACTTTGACCTATTTTTACGTGAATTTCTTTTTTTTGAGTAAATTACACTGCTCTCCCCTCTCATTTGCAAAATGACACTCCCCTCTCCTCACACATGATAATAGCCTACAATTCAGTCCAAAGTGCACTTTTGGTTGACTTTTCCATCCAAATTTATTGATTTACGTGTAGATCATCAATTCAACTTATTTTTTTTTTACCATTTTGCCCTCACTTTTTGATTGAAATATTATGCTTACCCAAATGCCCCTTAGTGAATTCTCCAACATAATTTTGCTTCCTATTTGTGATTAAATATGATTCATTTGTCAATGTTATTATTTTTATTGTATTTTACAATAGTTATTATTATTATTTTATTTCATTAAATTTTATGATAATTCTTTATTAACTAACTAATTAGTTAGTCATTTTTTTATAATACTGTCTATTATTATTATTTTATTAAATATATTTTCTAGTTTTTTACAAAAACAGGTAATTTTTGTAATTAGTCAATATTTTTTTATAATTTTATAACGTGTAATTATTTTTACAAATTTAAATTTTTTATAGTGTATTTCTAATTCTCAATACAGCTTTTTGTTAAAAAATTAAAAACATAACCTTTAAACAATTTTTTTCTCCTTTTTTATTAAAAGAAAGTGTCTACGTAAAAGCATTAAGCAAACAGAAAGATCCATCCTAAATGAAACGGAAAAAAAAAAACTTACATTAGCATTAATAAAGATCCATCCTAAATGATTTATGGACTAATTTATTTTCCCTAGTCTTAGGCCCATTTGGTCAAGTTTATGAAAACTGTTGATTTTCAAATGACTTCTTTTAAATGAAGTTTGAGAAAAAGTGGAGAAGCAGTTTGTATTTGACAAACTGAGTTGAGAAGTACTTTTCAAAAACAATTTGTGTTTGGCAAATTTGTATTGCAAAGTGCTTTGAGTATAAAATTACCAAGAAGAGTATACGTAGATTTAAGTGTTATTAATATTATTAAATAAATAAATTATATAAATATTTAATATTATTAAGTTTTATTACCAAAATAAATATAAAATAATAATTAGTTTATTAATTTAATAAAGTATTAATGAAAAAAATATTAATTTTTGTTTATATAATTTTTTTATTTATGATTATTATTTTTATTAAATATCTATTAATTAATTCAAATAAAAACTAATTGTAAATATTTATATTATTTTGATAAATTATTATTATTCTCTTTATTATTTAAATATTTTTTTATAAAAAATACAAATAAGATCACAATATATATAATCACAGTAATATTTACAAACACTTCGTACTTTAATTTATATGTCTCAAAATAATTCATACATAAAGATTCATTAAAAAATGTTCATACATGAGGAGATTTCTCTACAATTTCATCTCTAATTCTATTCCGTGTTAACTCTATAAAAGTAGAAGACCCAATTTGCATGTGAAGAGGAAACGTGAAGGGAGAATGGGTGTAGGGTATAAGAAGGGGTAAAATGGAAATTTTAAAATGTTTGTAAAGGTATTTTTGTCTTAAAATAATTAAATTTTAGCTTCTGCTTTAGGTTAGTAGCAGAAGCTCCAATTTTTAGCTTCTGCTTAAAACTGAAAAACTATTTCTGCTACAACTCATAATAAGCACTTCCGGGTAATTTGCCAAACACCTCATTTTAAGAAAATAAGCGCTTTTCCTTTTGAAGAAAATAAGCACTTCCTAAAGAGAAAAAAGCTTGGCCAAACAAGCTCTTATATTGAAAGAAAGAGTTTTGAGAAAACCTGTGGAGAATATTTCCAGCCAAAGACGTCAGTTTTCAGAACCAACTACGAGTTGTTCATCGACTTAGATTACTATCCATTCATAACACATCAGATACAATAATTATTAATCAAACAACTATTGAGTTCGGACCAAGTTAAGAAACGTTTTTCACCTATTCTAAATTAATCAAAAAAGTCATGAACATGTATAGGGATTATCAAAATACCCATACCCAATGTGTACCCTGAAATTTTATCCTGTGGGTCTGGGTACAAAGTCAACGGGTCCGGGTCCGCGTAAGGAGGTACCCTACCCGCAATAGTAATTATTTATTTTTATATATATAAAGTATTATTTTTAAACTTTTTTATAAATATATAATTCTAAGAAAAATATTAAATATCTTATAGATATTAAAGTAATTTAATTGTACATTTATATTTATCATTTAATTTTTTTCTTTTTTGTGATTATAGATGAAAAAAATTAATAAAAATTAATTTTATATTAATAAAATAATAATTTATTTCAAATTTTTATGGGTTTGGATCCGGGTATGGAGATTTAACTACTCAGAGGGCCCGGAGATAGGGATTGATTTTAATACCCGCTCAAGTCAGGTCCAGGTCCGGGTCCGGAGATTATAATACCCTACCCATGATCATCCCTAAACATGTATTACAATTCATTCAATTAATAGCATTAAATTCAGAAGAAACACACTCATGTAGCTTAATAAGAATGAAAAATTACTAAACTATCAGTCTTAGAAATTTACTCAATTCAAATAAACTGTTCACTATCAACCTTGAAACAAGAAAAACATAACGTACAATTTCCATACATCAAATTGCTAATTTGCTACTAGAGAAAAATTCTTATACTACGAGTTTTAGAAACTTGCCAGCTAGAACTCATCAAACACATAAATGCAAGCAATGTCACTTCCCAAGCTAATCACAATGAATTCAAAATTCATACAGAAAATAGAGAATACTATGAATGGAAGTGTAAATTTCAACTTAAACCTAGTTTCACAACTCTAAATTAAAAGATCTTGGAACTTCAACTCTGTCAACTATTTAGTTTCTTGACTGTTACCTGTTATAGTTGACAGAGTTGCAAATTCGGTGATTAAATAATATTTTTTTCAAGTTTGGGGATTAAATAGTTGACAAAGTTACAAATTCGGGGACTAAATAGTATTTTTGTCAAATTCGGGGTCTAAATAGTTGACATAGTTAAACATTTCGGGGACTAAATAGTAATTTGACCAACAATTTAGAGACTAAATAGTATTTTACCTCTTAAATAAAGTACATTATTGGTAGAACTTCACAGCAAACACCTAAATAATTTCACTTTAATTTTTTCCTTTTTAAATGAGAGTGTGCTGATGTGACCAATCTATCTCCTTAAGCGTGCCCACGCCTAATTTTCTAGTGAGAAGAAAATGATAAACTTTGTCTAAAAACCAATAAAAGTCCTCTATTTAGACAATGAATAATTAAATAATAGCTAAAAACCTAATTAATCTTGAATAAAATTTATGATTATGTAACCAATTAAATTGAAAATCTAACAATAAAATGAACTTAACAAATTCTTCCTCACTTAGATCATGCTTGCCCTCAAGTAGAAATTTAAGATTTACATCAAAACTCCCCAAACATTCAAATTCCCTCACACTTAGATCATGCTTGTCCTCAAGTAGGAATTTAAGATTTACATCAAAACTCCCCAAACATTCCCATCAAGCCCTTGCAATTTTTAATATCGTCCAAAGGTCCCAACTTTCAGTAATGTCAAACAATCATGTGAAACACCAAATATGTCCAAGAGAAAAAAGAGAGACAAATTTTAAGCAATTTAAGTAAGTTAGATCATTAAGCGCCACTCATCCCAGAAATTTGCAAAATCTAGTGAGAATTGCATAAACAAATCTGAACCAATCAAAGAAGAAAATTCAAGCAAAGAACTATTCCAAAACATGCTATCCAATGATCTCATTTCCTCTTTCACTCTTTTTATTAATATGATCTTTTTTTTCCAGCCATTGTTTTGATTTTATAAATGAAGAATGAGCAAGTGACACTTTGATAGTGACTTCAAATAATAACTGAGAGATTTTGTGAGTATTATGCTATTTGGAAGACTGTTACCCATTACTAGAATACACCTTGTTATTCAATTACTTGGGGTTATCACACACTTCTAGTTCAAATTATTTTATAAAGCAATAATAAATTAATTTGCTTAAACTATCCTTTTGGCAGATTTCTTGAGTAAAAATGGTAGATGTAGGAGTATCAATTGCAGCCAAGCTTGCAGAATACTTAATTGAACCCACCATACAACAAGGACTATATTTATTTTGTGGAGCTAAAATCAAAAGGAAATTTGAATCCGAGAAGGAGAAGTTGCTGTCAACCCAAGAAGGAGTCCAGAAGCGTGTTGAAGAAGCACGTCGTAGAACTGATACAATTGATAATGCTGTAAACATGTGGATAAATGATGTAAATAGCCTTATAAAAGACTTGGATGATCTAGAACAAGAAATAAAGGAAAAGAAGAGCTGTTTCGGAATGTGGTCCCCCAATTGGCCTAGTTATTGTCTCAGCAAACAAATGGCAAAGAAAATAGAAAGGATGGTGCAGCTTAATGCAAACCATGAATTTAACCCATTTTCCCACCCTATTCCAATTCAAGATATAGAGTATTTTTCTTCTGAAAATTTTATGTACTTCGAGTCAACAACATTGGCTTCAAATCAACTCTTGGAGGCATTAGAAGATGCAAATTGTTATATGATTGGATTCCATGGCATGGGAGGTTCGGGCAAAACCACCTTGGCAAAAGAAGTGGCTAAGAAAGCCAAGGAATCCAAGATTCTTGATCGTGCTATACTCACTACTGTGTCCCAAACTCCAAATGTTAGGAAGATTCAAGGAGAAATTATTGACTTACTAGGTGAAAAATTTACAGAAGAAACTGAAGCTGGAAGAGCAAGAAGAATATCATCAAGATTGCGAAGCGGAGAACGAATTCTTGTGATATTGGATGATGTATGGGCAAAACTCAATTTAGAGGATATTGGGATTCCTCTCAATGGCAATCAACATGGGTGCAAGCTTCTTCTAACCACGCGACGTGAACAAGTATGTACTTTGATGGAATGTGAAAAAAGGATTCCATTGCATCTCTTATCTGAAAATGAAGCTTGGACTTTGTTTAATAAGCATGCTCGTATCAATGATGTAACATCACAAGGTGTGGCTCAAGAAGTTGCTAAGGAATGTAAAGGACTACCCATTGCAATTGTAGCTGTGGGAAGATGCATGAAAGAAAGTGATCTTGATGGTATTAAAGTAGTGTTGAATAAGTTGAGGCATTCGAAGCCAATTGATGTGGATGAGGGTGAGAAAGATGTTTTTGGTTGTTTGAGATTAAGCTATGATTATTTGAAAAATAAAGAATCCAAGTTGCTATTCTTGATGTGTGCTGTGTTTCCAGAAGATCATAGAATCGACCCTGAAGTCTTGTTCAGATATGGGATAGGATCGAATGTATGCAAGCAGGTAGATTCATTTGAAACCGCCAGGAGTTGTGTGAATGTTGCCATAAACTGTCTTATAGAGTCTAGCCTATTGATGCGTGACAATGATAGCAATGGAAATGCATTTTATAGGATGCATGACATGGTTCGTGATGTAGCATTGTGGATAGCATCTTATGAGGATCGTGCCATTGTGGTAAGCCATTCAACAAAGCAAAATGCGTCATTAGAAGATGGATTTACAAGAGATTGTTATGCATTGAGTTGTTGGAACATGGACAAAAATCTTCCTCAACAATTAGATGCTCTGAAGCTTGAGATGCTTTTGCTAAATATAGAAGAAAACGATCTTGATTTCTCACTTCCATCATTTGAAGGTTTCAAAGGGATGAAGGTTATGGCTATAACGAAACACAATGTTTGGCATACGATGAAAACATCATTAATATGGTCTCATTCGACCCATTTGTTGACTAATCTTCGCACTATGCGATTGGTAGGAATGAAATTAGATGACATCTCTTTTGTGGTAAGTTTAAGAAATCTTCAGATTCTTGACTTCCAATGGAGTGTATTGAAAGAACTACCAAATGGATTAGAAAAATTGAATAAATTAAAATTGTTGGATTTGTCAAATTGTCACATTGATGGCCACTGTTATGAAGTAATAAAAAGGTGCTTACAGTTGGAGGAGTTGTATGTGCAAGGAAGTAGGGAAAATGCATTCATAGATTCAGATACTTTTTGCCTTGAAGATGTTACTTTTTCAAAATTACAAAGGTATCAATTAGATGTTGGGGGGATTGCAAGTGATTTCTATAATGTTAATTTATGTAAGAGAAGTTTATACGTTGGAGGTTTGAATGTCTCCATCTCAAGTGCAAATATTAAAGATCTTCTACGACGAGCAATTAAAGTGGGTTTGAAAATGCTTAAAGGAGGTTGCAAAAATGTCATCCCAGAATTGGTTCAAGTTGTAGGTGGCATGAATGAGTTGATTGGGCTTTATCTCAAGTCTTGTTCTGAACTTGAATGTGTCTTCAACACAACTTCTCTTATGGCTTCTTCATTTGATGTAAGTATTGTGGTGCAAAGTCTATTATTGGTACAAGAGCTCCAAATAGTAGATTGCAGTGAGTTGAAATATATAATGACAAGTGGAGAACACAATAATAATAGAGGGAAACAAATAGTTACAGTACCAGACATTTTTTATTTGAGTTTCTCTCAGTTGAAGAAATTACACATCCATGAATGTTACAAGTTGGAATACATATTTCCAATCTCTATGGTTCAAAGACTTGAGCAATTAGAAGAGATAAGCATAATCAATGCGCCTTATATGAAGTATCTTTTCAGTGAGCTTGATCATGAATATCTTTCATCAGATCAAAATCAGATTCAAATTGTTCTTCCTCGCTTGAAAATAATCATATTTAAGCGCCTTTTGAATCTTGTCAATTTTTTTCCGGATAGCTGTCCATATGAACTACGTTGGCCATTCTTGGCAAAGTTTTCTTGTGAAGATTGTCCGAAACTGACAATTGGTTGGACAGGGAGCACGTATAACAAGGTTAATTTAGAACAGAGACAATCATTCTTGAATAAGGTATGGATATGTATAATATTTTCTTTAATTTAATTCGTACATTGTGTTTGTTATTACATGTTGCCCAATGCATTGGTTATACTAATAATGATATTATGGTGGTTTTGTTAAATTAATAATTTTCACGTACCACTAATGTCCAATATGTACTTATTTAACAAAACACTTGCATATTAAACAAATCTATATTCTATATATTGAACAAGATCAATATTCTATTGAACAATGTTTTTATGTTTTATATTCTCCATGTAAATCATGCATTAGTTTATTAGAGGACAACTACATATTTTAAATGTCAAATTTAATTAGTTAGGATACTGAATTAATTCTTAAAATGCTTGAACTTTTAGTTAAGATTATTCATGCCACATATTATTCTTTTATCCTTTCATGACTACATATTTTTTAATTAACTAGAGTAGCTCAAATAATAATATAGAAGGTACAATGATTATCGCACATCTATAAACTTTACTGTATGGTACTGAATCTTGGACGATTAAAAGCCAGTATGAGCATAAATTCAACGTGGCAGAAATGAGAATGTTGTGTTGTATGAATGGTCACACTAGAATGTATAAGATTATGAATGATTGCATTAGAGAGAAAGTTTGGGTAGTACCTATTGTAGAAAATTTAGTTGAAACATGCTTGAAGTGATTTGGTCATGTACAAAGAAGACTGTTATAGGCTACTCTACGTAGAGTTGACTAGATGAAAGATAGCCTAATAGCTAGAGGTAGGGGAAGACCAAAGAAAACAATAGAAAAAACTATTATGAGGGATTTATCTATTAATGCCCTTAACCATAGAAATGAGTAAAGACAAAATATGTGGCATCACATGATCCATATAGCTTACCCCACCTAATTAGAAAAGACTTTGATTGTTGTTGTTATTGCAAATAAGTGAAGAAATTGGATATGTAAAATATGTAGAGAGATAATAAAATTTGATTTAAATATAAATTTGCCCAAAAATTGTTACAATCTTATTAGGAGAAAATCAAGTAATTTATCGTATATTGTTGTAATGTTTAGGGAGCAAATTTAAATGTGATTTTGATATAGAAAAATATTAACATATATACTATGACATTAAATAGTACTTTTATTTCAATAGTATGGACTCATGTTTTAGTGATGGTGTACTGATCATTCAATTCTTTTTATAAAAATAGTATATAAGTTTTGGAATATATACAACAAATTATTACTAATTTTGAATTAAAGTAAATGTTAGATAAAAATTAATATAAGAACTTCATCAAAGATAATGAGGGCAAGTTTATATTGAGCAGTGAATTTATAGATTATAGTAGACGCGAAGGTCGAAGGTATTTAAAAAGTTTCCAATTACAATTAATAAAGAAGCAATAACATTGACGTGATGCCTTGCTAATATATATATATATATATATATATATATATGAGTGTAGATTATTTGTTAATAAAATAGACTTATTATTGGCATATCTAATTAATTAAAATAAAATAATGGATGCACAAGCAGGAGGCAGAAGTTAAGGATGGTAAGGTGGTACAATATGAAATCCAAGCTAATGTCCAAGCTATTCTAAATGTGAATGAAGAAGGGGCATTAATGATAGTGTCAAATTTGGAAAAATTTTATTTAAAGCATTTAGATGAGGTGGAGTATATATGGAAGGGCCCAATTCTGATAAGCCTCCGACATCTTAAAGAGTTGAGAGTTGAAGGATGTAGAAAGTTGAGGTGCATCTTCACTAGCGTTGTCATTAAAAATCTCCCACTATTGGAATATATGATTATAATAAAGTGTGAAGAGTTGGAGGAAATCATTTCATTATCAGAAGATGATGCAAACTTTCCAAATCCATCATCAACCACTCATCATCTCCAACAGCCCTGCTTCCCAAAATTGCAGTTTCTTGAAGTTGAGGGATGCAACAGGTTGAGATGTGTTTTCCCTCTCTCCATCTCACAATACGATCTTCCATGTTTATTAGATATAGATATAAGAAGTTGTGAGCAAATAGAGGAGGTTTTTGGATGTGAAAAGATCAAAGATAGCAGCACCAACAACAAGAAGGAGATTGTGCTTCCAAACTTGACAATGTTGAATCTTGAACGATTGGCGAGTTTAGTTGACATTTGCCAAGGTTTTACATTTCATGCGGTGAAACTTACTAAAGTCTGGATTAATGAATGCCCCAAGTTTGCTCCATTTCTAAGAGGAAATCAAGAAATTCCTATTGATAAGAGTAAAAAGGTATGTCTTGTAATTTTATTCCTCTTAATTTCTTATTTTGAAAAGCTATTTTAAATTTTGAAAAACTCCAAATATATCATAATTTTTATAAACTCCAATCTCATTCCAATAATCAATTTAATTGGAAGCATGTATAGGGATGAATGAAACGAGCTGTTCATCGGGCTCGGCTCGCATAAAAACTCGTTCGGACTCGTTCATTTACTAAACGAGACGAGTCTGAATATAAAAATAAGCTCGTTTAGTTAAAGGAGCCGAGCTTGAACATCTAAGGCTCATTTTGTTTAGTTTATGAACGGCTCGTTTAAAAATAAAATAATATAAAAATATATTCTTTCTCTATCTTACATGTATTATTATATTTAAATATATAATGAACACTCATTGCACACTCACACTCACACACACACACACACACACACACACACACATATATTGAATCTGTCATGTTGTGTACAAATGCCAATCAACATCTAAGTTAATTTTTTCATATACATGTATATTATATGAAAGTTAATCATTTGTAATTTAGCTTAACTTTTTATGCACGCGCATGCGCGCGCGCACATACACACATATATAGCATATTAGCATTGTTCGCAAATTACTTAGCTCGACTCGTTAAGCTCGCAAACACCTTGGTTAATTAAACGAGCTGGGTTTGATCATGATTTTTTGATTGTTTTAAAGCTCGAGCTCTTCTTATTTTTAAACGAGCAGAGCTTGAGCATCTAAGGCTCAGCTCAGTTGCATCCCTAAAGGCATGTGAAATAATGTTGATAAAATTGAAATTGATTAGTATAATGAAATTGGAGTTTTACAAATTATGATATATTTAGAGCTTTTAGAGATTTTTTGTAAAAAAAATTAACGACTCTAAGTATAATTTATAAGTATAAAATTAGAGTTAAATTTATTTATGTGAAAGTATAGGGGTATTTGTCACTTTTTATAATTTAGGAGGGGTTAATTGTCATGTTTTACAATTTAGGGGAAATAGTTGCATAGTTACATTTTAACGCTGTTAAACGGATGATGACAAATTGGTGTTAATTTGTGTGTGAAAGTACAAGGGGAGTATTTGCCACAATTGATAGTGCGGGGGTCTTTACAATTGAGTGATAGTTGAAGGGGGTATATACTTTTTCCCTAGATAAAAATAGTATATAACTTTTGGAATATATGCAACAAATTATTACTAATTTTGAATCAAAGTAAAATTTGGGAATGAAATACTGGATGCAGGGAGAGGCACATGAAATGCAAACGGATCTCCAAGCTATCCTAAATGTGAATGAAGGAGAAGGGGCAATGACGATGGTGTCAAATTTGGGATACTTAGAATTAAAGAATATAGGTGAGATGGAATTTTTATGGAAGGGTCCAACTCTGATAAGCTTCCAACATCTTCAAGTGTTGAGAGTTGAAGGATGCAGAAAGTTGAGGTGCATCTTCTCTAGCGCTGTCATTAAAAGCCTCCCACTATTGTATATGTTGAATATAATCAACTGTGAAGAGTTGGAGGAGATCATTTTATTATCAGAAGAAGAAGCAAATCTTCCAAATCTATCATCAACCACTCATCATCTCCAACAGCCCTGCTTCCCAAAATTGAAGTTTCTTATAGTAGAGGGATGCGATAGGTTGAGATGTGTTTTCCCTTTCTCCATCTCACTATACGATCTTCCATGTTTATGGAGTCTCCAAATAAGAAGGTGCTCTCTGGTAGAGCAAGTTTTCGGTTGTGCGCCTCAAAATCATCATCGTCATGATGCAGAGATGATGGAGTTTCAGCTTTCACAGTTGGAGTATCTAACACTTGAAGAATTGCCCAGCCTTACTAACTTTTGTAGAGGTTTTGAGTCTCACCTCATCTTGGAGGCTTTGGGAATGTGTGAGGTGAAAGACTGTCCCAAGTTTTCCTCAACCATCATTCCTGCTCTCCACAAGTTTATCACTCACAAAGGTACCACTCAAAATTCCATTTCTCAGCTATATTTTTGTAATTATCAATCATTCATTACACCAACATGCCACCCAAAAAAAAATTACTCTCCATAATTTCATTCAATTTAATTCATTTTATTCACTCTCAAATGAAAGTTATCTATATTCTTAATTTATAAATAAAAAAATTTGAGGTTAATTAACAATCTTTTCATCTTATTTCAAACTTTGCTACTATATATTATGAGAAGATGAAAATAAAAAAACATGCACTTCCAAGGGTTCCTATGACGAAATCGCATGGGTTGCCAACATATATTTAGTATTTATTTCCACCTGTACTCACCACAATTCAATTTTTTTCATATTATTTTATCTTCTTGGCTCAGAATTATTGTGCTGTCCCAATTCTCCTCTTAAACATACTCTTGTATTATGGTTGTTCCAATTTGATTTTTCTTTTTCCCATCTAATTATTTAGATGAGAACAAGGAGGAAGAGAAAGAAAGTAACATTGATGATAATGTCGATAGTACTTCTCACAACATCGAGGATATAAACGATGAAGTTGAAAATGAAGATGTAGGTGATGAAAAGAAAAATAAGCAAGTTGAAGATGGTGAAGAAGATGACAAAGATGAGGATACTAATCTCGATGGTTCTCTTGACAACAATAATTGACACTGAGGATGCTTAGCCAGAAACAGAACAAATGAAATACAGTAATGCTTATCTTAACTATCACTTAATTGCTTATTTATTTGCTAATTAATCTTTTTCTTTTGTCTTAAACAATTACATGTCATAAGGAAAATATTTTTTGTTCTTCACTGTTGTTAGAGGTGAAATGGTCAGATAGCATAAGCGGTGAAAGTAAAGACTTGTGAAATTAAGAAAAAATCGAAGAAAAGAAAAGGGATATGAGATGTGTTGCCTCCACTAGTAAATTATGATTAAGGGGTATATATAATACACAATTGTTCTGTTTCTTTTTTGTTTTCATGGATGGTCTTATAATTTTCCTCCTTTCTACAGAAACCTAAGAGGGATATTAATGAGTGTAATGATGAGGCCCATCATTGAAGGTCATTTTCAATGCTAGTTTCTTCCTATTCTTTGCAAATGAGTACTGATAGATTATCTATGTATGCTATGAAATTTTAATGGGTAGAGGGAGATCTCTAGACTTCATAATGATTAATAGTTAATTAGACTTATTTTGTGCCATGTTTTCTATAAGGCTTAATTATTGACTTTGGTTTTTACATATCTCTAGTACTTAATTACATAATGTTAAATATTTCTCAAGGCATTTTCAAATATATTATAGATATACATATATTTGATTGCAATAAAGCCAAATTTAATTTAAATGATGAATGCTTTTATGACAGATCTAGAAAAGTGCTGGAAGTTTTATTGAATTTGAAGACAGATCTCAAGCTATTCAGAACATGCAGAGGTAATTTGATGTTTAGTTAGTTGTGTTGGTATTTCTCTTTTCTAATGGCTTTGGCCACTGTTTTACCTAAAGCCAAAAAAAAAAGACAAAAAAAAAATGTAGGGTGTGGATTATTTATGGAGAACATTAAACATTTATGTTGAGTGTGATAAATTTGTAGTGAATTTGTATGGTAAAGTGGTTGTAAAATAAACACTTTGGCAAAGTAGTGAAAATCCCTTGAGAACTAAGGGAATTGCATGTAGGCAATTGTTTGAACCGAACCAGGATAAAAGTTTCGTGTTCCATCAATTTTCTTTTCAATCTATATACTTCTTTCAGTTACTGCATCACTCACTTATTTAGCTTTAATATTGCATCATGTTTGTTTCTCCTTGCTGCTATCTCCCACTTGTAATTTTTTTCATGTTGATTTTGTTTGCTTCTAACTTTGTTTGAGCATAAAAGTAGTGCAGCTAGATATCTCTAATTGCTAACTTCATTTTAAAACATTGGAGGCAAGATTTGTTTGGAAAAAACTGGTTGGCTATTTTGAGGAGAGATGGGTGTACCCGCAGGACCTAGGAACTTTTATTTCTATCAAGTTTGTGGGCTTTGGGAGGAACAAAGAACATGAAGCTCTTTGACACGCTACAATTCTCGCAACTTTGTGGTGCTTTTGGTTAGAGCGAAATGCTAGGGTCTTTAATAATAAGTTCATCTTTGCTCATCTTTTATGGGATAGAATCATGTTCTTGTTGTCACTATGGGTCTCAGCGAATGGAATGTTTATAGGGGTTTATTATTACGGATTTACAAAGGGATTGAAATGCTCTATTGAGCTAAGTTTTTGTTTCCTTTTAGTGTTTTTCTCTTTGTTTTCTTGTCATGTTGTTTAGAGGACTTATTGTCCTCTTCATTTGTACTCTCTTTCTCTCTTAATAATACTTTTTTTTTCTATAAAAAAAAACATTGGAAAGCTTGCAATTTATTTTCTCTGCAATAGTCCATAAATAGAAGCCCTACCAAAACTAATTGAGCTCATCAAACACAATTGTCAGAAATTGAAATAAAATGGCAAACTTCATAATCTATGTAATGTATGTTTTCCAAATTAGCAATTTAAGAAATGAAGTCTTGCTTCCTAAACTAATTGTGTTTGGTTAAAAAAATTGTGGAATTGAAATTGGAATTGATGAGATGGAATTTGAATTGAATTATTTGAATTAAAAAGTGTATTTGGTATGAAAAGATGGAATTGAAAGTTTGTAAAAGAGTGTGAGGTAAGAAGACTAATTTGCCCCTCAATAAATATTAAATAATTATTTTTCTTTTAGTTTTATTTTTTTAGTATATAATTATTATTTTTATATTTATTATAAAAATATTAATTATTTATATTCATTAAAAATAATTATAAAAAATATTAATAAATAATTATAAAAAAAACAGAAGGAAAATTGGGGTTCGGGGCTGGGGCAAGTAGTGAGAGACGTGAGGGAGAGAGAGAGAGAGAGAAAGATGACGTGAGAGAGAAGAAAAAGTATGGGCAAAATTGTCATTTCATCTCAATTCTACAAAACTTATCCCAATTCCATCTAAAAAATAAAGAATTCAATTCCAAATTTTTTACACATTCACCAATTTCACATAATCCAATTCCAATTCCACATTTGCCCAACCAAACTAAATAATTCATTGAAATATGTGCAATTCCACATATAATTCAATTCTATACCCAACCAAACATAGATGTACTAAGCATGGAATTGGAAGGGTACAATACCAGTTGAGAAGTCTTCTTTTTTTTTTCTAAGTATATATCATATTGTGCTTCAAAACTTGGAGAAAATTAAGTCTTGAGCAATTATGCCAGGGCTTTACATGTGGACGAACATAGAAAAATGGATAAAAATGCACCTTAGTAGTTTGAACGGTACATAGAGGCTCCTATATATGTATTTAAAATAGGGAAAAAAGAATCAAAAAAATATTTTTTTGGTCTCCTAAGTCCTAACTATAGAGTCTCTATCAATTTAGCCCATAAATTTTTTACATGCAAGCAATCCTGCTCTCATCATCTAAAAAAAGCTTGAACTTTTAGTTAAAGATTATTCATGCCACATATTATTCTATTATCCTTTCATGACTACATATTTTTTAATTAACTAGAGTAGCTCAAATAATCATATAGAAGGTACAATGATTATCGCATATCTATAAGCTTTACTGTATGGTACTGAATATTGGGCGATAAAAAGCCAATATGAGCAAAAATTCAACGTGGCAGAAATGAGAATGTTGTGTTGTATGAATGGTCACACTATAATGTATAAGATTATGAATGATTGCATTAGAGAGAAAGTTTGGGTAGTACCTATTGTAGAAAATTTAGTTGAAACATGCTTGAAGTAATTTGGTCATGTACAAAGAAGACCGTTACAGACTCCTCTACGTAGAGTTGACCATATGAAAGATAGCCTAATAGCTAGAGGTAGGGGAAGACCAAAGAAAACAATAGGAAAAAATATTATGAGTGATTTAGCAATTAATGACCTTAACCATAGAAATGAGTAAAGACAGAATATGTTGGCGTCACTTGATCTATATAGCCGACCCCACCTAATGAGAAAAAACTTTGATTGTTGTTGTTATTGTTAATAAGTGAAGAAATTGAATATGTAAAATATATAGAGAGATAAGAAAATGTGATTTAAATATAAATTTGCCCAAAAATTGTTACAATCTTATTAGGACAAAAATCAAGTAATTTATCGTATATTATTGTAATGTGTAGGGAGCAAATTGAAATGTGATTTTGATATAGAAAAATATTAAACATATATACTATGACATTAAAAGAAGGCTATACTCTTTAGTATTTTTATTTCAATAGTATGGACTCATGTTTTAGTGATGGTGTACTGATCATTCAATTCTTTTTATAAAAATATTATATAAGTTTTGGAATATCTACAACAAATTATTACTAATTTTCAGTTAAAGTAAATGTTAGATAAAAATTAATGTAAGAACTTCATCAAAGATAATGATGTCACGTTTTTATTGAGCAGTGAATTTATAGATTATAGTAGATGGAAGGTTGGAGGTATTTAAAAAGTTTCCATTTACAATTAATAAAGATGCAATAACATTCACGAGATGCTTTGGTAATATATATATGAGTGTAGATTATTTGTTAATATAATAGACTTAAAATAGACTTATTATTTCATGTTTGGTGTTCTAGAGTTGGCATATCTAATTAATTAAAATAAAATAATGGATGCACGAGGAGGCAAAAGTTAAGGATGGTAAGGTGGCACAATATGAAATCCAAGTTGATGTCCAAGCTATTCTAAATGTGAATTAAGAAGGGGTGATAGTGTCAAATTTGGAAAAATTTTATTTAAAGCATTTAGATGAGGTGGAGTATATATGGATGGGCCCAACTCTATTAAGCTTCCGACATCTTAAAGAGTTGAGAGTTGAAGAATCTAGAAAGTTGAGGTGCATCTTCACTAGCATTGTCATTAAAATTCTCCCGCTATTGTATATATTGTTTATAATAAATTTGAAGAGTTGGAGAAAATCATTTCATTATCAGAAGAAGAAGCAAACTTTTCAAACCCATCATCAACCACTCATCATCTCCAACAGCCCTACTTCCCAAAATTTCAGTTTCTTGAAGTTGAGGGATGCAACAGGTTGACATGTGTTTTCCCTCTCTCCATCTCACTATATGATCTTCCATGTTTATTAGATATTGTTAGAAGTGTGGCTGCAAATTTTAATTAGCCCACATTTTACAGACATGAAGATATGCCTATATGAAGATGGAGAGATTATGTTGCATTTTGTCTTACGCATGCAATTGGTAGTAGCCATCAATTTTGACTCTCATGACACATAATGTATTTATGGTCATGCATGCTTTGTCTCCTAGCACATTTAATGCCAACATGTAGCCACCCTAGCTACTTTGATATCTCTCACTTTGCAATCACGTAGAATGAGATAAGAGATATATTGCATGGGCATTTTGTAAGAAGGATACACACTTTGGGAAAGACATACATCTGTGAGAGAGTGTGTGATTTTGTGAGTGAGAGCATACTTCAGTTAGAGTAAATTGCATAAGTGTTTAAAGCAATTTCTCTATGTGTGGAGTGATATACCGGTGAGAAAAATATTGCGTGAGATATTTTTTGGTGTATTTGGGGTGTGGGCTTTGAGTGCAATTAAGTCACTTTTGTAATCTCCATTTGTTCCTATTAGTGAAATGTGTTGACCGTCTTTGCCCGTGGACGTAGGCTTAAAGCTGAACCACGTTAAATTTCTTGTGTCCACATTTTTACCACATAATTATTTTGCTCATTTATTCTGCTAATTGGGTCCATTCCGCAACAAATTGGTATTAGAGCAACAAGATCCGGTCGTGATGGCAGCAAAATTTGAGATTGAAAAATTCAACGGCAACAATGATTTCAGCCTTTGGCGTGTGAAAATGCGTGCCTTAGCTTGTTAGTGAAACAAGGGCTGCTAAAGGCATTAAAAGGAAAGGAGGCTCTACTGACCGAGTTATCCAATCAAGAGAAGGATGACCTTTTGGAGCTTGCACTTAGCACTATCTTGTTATCTTTAGCAGATGATGTTTTGCGAGAGGTTGCAGACGAGAAATCGGCAGCAGGCTTGTGGCTTAAATTGGAAACTCTGTATATGACAAAATCCCTCACCAATCGACTTTATTTAAAGCAGCGGCTCTACACTCTTCGGATGAAGGAAGACACACCTATAAAAGACCATCTTGCTGAGTTAAATAAAATTATCATGAATCTGAAAAATACTGATGTCAAAATTGATGATGAAGATCAGGCGTTGATCTTATTGTGTTCTCTACCTCATTCATATGAGCATTTTGTTGACATCATGCTCTATGGAAGAGAAGCTCTGACCATGGAAGATGTAAAAGCTTCGCTGAACTCTCGTGAGTTGAAGAGAAGAGTCTCAGAAAATTGGAGTGAAAATCAGGCCGAGGGTCTGTTTGGTCGAGGTAGAAACAAAGAGAGAAGTTTTGGTAATAATAGAGGCAAATCCAGATCAAAATCCGAATTCTGGAAAGGCATATGTCATTACTGCAAAAAGGAAGGGCATTGGAAAGCAGAATGTCCGAAGATCAAAGAGAGAAAGGAGACAACAGATAATGCTCCTAGTACTAGCAACACAACTAGTGTTGTTGTAGAAAACTTTGAAGGAGCTAATGTTCTATCAGTATCAACTAGCCCATTTAGTAATGATTGGATTCTTGATTCAGGCTGTTCATACAACATGTGTCCGAATCGGGACTGGTTTTCTACTTACCGGTCAATCAATGGCGGCGTTGTTCTTATGGGAAATAATGATTCCTGTAAAGTTGTTGGCATTGGAACGGTCCAAATCAAGATGCACAATGGTATTGTTAGAACTCTGTCTAATGTTTGACATATACCCGATCTGAAGAACATGCAATTTGATATCTTTGGGTACTCTTGATTCCCAAGGTTATAAGTATTCTGCTGAAGGTGGAGCTTTAAAAGTTTCACGTGGAGCTCTCGTGGTGATCAAAGGGAAGTTGGTTAATGGTCTCTATTTACTTCAAGGTAGCACAGTTATTGGTGCTGCATCAGTATCATCAGCTGATCCAGATTCAGAAATAACTCGTTTGTGGCATATGCGTTTAGTGCATATGAGTGAGATAGGGATGTCAATTTTGAGCAAGCAAGGCTTGTAGGATGGTCATAAGATTGGGAAGCTTGACTTTTGTGAACATTGTGTCTACGGGAAGCAGACTAGAGTAAAGTTCAGTACAGCTACCCACAGGCCTAAGGGCACAGTTGACTACATCCATTCTGACCTTTAGGGCCCTGTGCCTGTTTCATCAAAAGGTGGTGCCAGATACCTATTGACTTTTATCGATGATTTTTCTAGAAAAGTCTGGGTATATTTTTTGAAGCACAAAAATGAAGTGTTTCCTATTTTCAAGAAGTGGAAGGCGCTTATTGAAAAGCAGATCGACAAGAAAATTAAGCGCTTGAGAACTGACAACGGTACGGAGTTTTGTGAAGGTCAGTTCAATGAGTTCTGCGAAAATGAAGGCATTGTGAGACACCGCACTGTTTGAAAGACACCACAGCAAAATGGAGTTGCAGAACGTATGAACAGAACACTTCTTGAAAAAGCACGATGTATGCTATCGAATGCCGGTTTGTGAAAGGAATTCTAGGCAGAAGCCGTTAACATGGCTTGTTATTTAGTGAATCGGTCTCCATCGACTGCTATAGAGTTGAAAACTCCTATTGAAGTATGGTCTGGGTCTCCGACTGATTATTCTGATCGGAGGATTTTTTTGGTGTCCTGCATATGCGTATGTGAATGATGGCAAGCTTGAACCAAAGGCACTAAAATGCATATTTCTGGGTTATGCATCTGGGGTGGAAGGTTATAGATTGTGGTGTCTTGAACCTAGTTCACCTAAATTTATAATCAGCAGAGATGTTAAATTTGATGAATCATCCATGCTTCGTCCGAAAAAGGAGGTTGTTGAGCCTGAAAATGATCGCGGTGTTGATGAGAAGGTGGAGCTTGAGGTTGAAAAGAAAGATAGCAGTTCTAATCAACCTGTTGAAGATGATGAACATGAGAATCTACAAGAAGCGGGAGCTTCTCAAGAGCAGCAACAATATAGTATTGCCAGGGGTAGACCAAGAAGGCATATCAAACCACCTCAGAGATATGCTTATGCAGATTTAGTCTCATATTCACTATCTGTGGCAAACTTTTGTGAATCAGATGATCCTGTTACGTATCATTAGGCTGTCACAAGTAGCGAATCTGCACAATGGACTGTTGCTATGAGTGAAGAGATCGAGTCTCTTCATAAGAACCAGACGTGGGAGCTAGTAAAGCCAACTATAGGCAAGAATATTGTTGGTTGCAAATGGGTCTTTAAGAAAAAGGAAGGAATCCCCGGAGTTGAAGCAACACGTTCAAAGCACGGTTGGTTGCAAAGGGCTTTAGTCAAAAGGAGGGAATATATTACAATGAAGTATTCTCTCCTGTTGTTAAATATAGCTCTATTCGCGTGCTGCTCGCTTTGGTCGCACAATTAGAGTTAGAGCTTGAACAGCTCGATGTTAAAACGGCCTTTCTGCATAGTGAGCTTGAAGAACAAATTAACATGCAGCAACCAGAGGGATTTATTGTTGAAGGAAAGGAAGACCATGTTTGTCTTTTGAAAAAGTCATTATATGGCTTGAAACAATCTCCTCGGCAGTGGTATAAGCGATTTGACAGTTTTATGCTTACCCACGGTTACTCTAGGAGTAACTTTGATAACTGTGTATATCATAGGAAGATTTCAGATGGTTCTTTCGTTTATTTGTTGCTCTATGTTGATGACATGCTCATTGCTGCTAAGAGTATGTCTGAGGTTGATAAGTTAAAGAATCAACTCAGTGGTGAATTTGAGATGAAAGATTTGGGAGCAGCTAAGAAAATTTTGGGGATGGAGATACACAGGGATCGACGCGCAGGGAAGTTGTATTTATCTCAAAAGAAATACATTGAGAAAATACTTGAGCGCTTTGGAATGCAGAATGCAAAGCCTGTGAGTACTCCACTTGCAGCTCATTTTAAACTTTCAGCAGTTATGTCACCACAGTCGGATGAGGAGGAAGAGCAAATGTCTCGTGTTCCGTATGCTAGTGCAGTTGGAAACATTATGTATGCTATGGTTTGCACTCGCCCAAATATTTCACATGTTGTTAGTGTTGTTAGCAAATATATGGCGCATCCTAGCAAGATGCATTGGCAAGCTGTGAAATGGATTTTTCGTTACCTTTGAGGTACAACAGATCTTGGTTTGGTGTTTAATCAGAATACAGACACTGGTGGTTGTGTTACTGGATATGTGGACTCTGATTATGCTGGTGATTTGGATAAAAGGATATCTTTGACTAGGTATGTCTTCACACTTTTGGGTTGTGCTGTTAGTTGGAAAGCAACTCTGCAATCCACTATTTCACTTTCTACTACAGAAGCAGAGTATATGGCAGCAACAGAAGCTGTGAAGGAAGCCATTTGGTTGCGAGGTTTGGTTAGCGATTTGGGCTTAAGACAAGATGTTACAATTGTCTATTGTGATAGCCAAAGCGCAATACATTTGACTAAAAATCAAATGTATCACGAGAGAACCAAACATATTGATTTCAAATTTCACTTTATTTAGGAAATTATTTCTCAAGGTGCCATTATGATTAAAAAGGTGGGCACTATGGAAAATCCAGCAGATGTGATGACCAAGCCAATTACGGTATCTAAGTTCAAGCACTGCTTGGACTTAATCGGTGTTTGCAGTATGTGAGTTGCCCAGTTGGGTATTGGAGAAGACATATTGAGTATTCACTAATTTTGGAGGAAATTTGAGCCAAGGTGGAGATTTGTTAGAAGTGTGGCTACAAATTTTAATTAGCCCACATTTTACACACATGAAGATATGCCTATATGAAGATGGAGAGATTATGTTGCATTTTGTCTTACGCATGCAATTGGTAGTAGCCATCAATTTTGACTCTCATGACACATAATGTATTTATGGTCATGCGTGCTTTGTCTCCTAGCACATTTAATGCCAACATGTAGCCACCCTAGCTACTTTGATATCTCTCACTTTGCAATCACGTAGAATGCCTATATAAGAGATATATTGCATGGGCATTTTGTAAGAAGGATACACACTTTGGGAAAGACATACATCCGTGAGAAAGTGTGTGATTTTGTGAGTGAGAGCATACTTCAGTTAGAGTAAATTGCATAAGTGTTTAAAGCAATTTCTCTATGTGTGGACTGATACACCGGTGAGAAAAATAGTGTGAGATATTTTTGGGTGTATTTGGGGTGTGGGCTTTGAGTACAATTAAGTCACTTTTGTAATCTCCATTTGTTCCTATTAGTGAAATCTGTTGACCGTCTTTGCCCGTGGATGTAGGCTTAAAGCTGAACCACATTAAATTTCTTGTGTCCATATTTTTACCACCTAATTATTTTGCCCATTTATTCTGCTAATTGGGTCCATTCCGCAACAAATATAGATATAAAAAGTTGTGAGCAAATAGAGGAGGTTTTTGGATGTGAAAAGATCAAAGATAGCACCACCAACAACAAGAAGGAGATTGTGCTTCCAAACTTGACAATGTTGAATCTTGAACGATTGGCGAGTTTAGTTGACATTTGCCAAAGTTTTACATTTCATGCGATGAAACTGACTAAAGTTTGGATTGATGAATGCCCCAAGTTTGCTCCATTTCTAAGAGGAAATCAAGAAATCCCTATGTCTTGTAATTTTATTCCTCTTAATTTCTTATTTTGAAAAGCTATTTTAAATTTTGAAAAGCTCCAAATATATCATAATTTTTATAAACTCCAATTTCATTCCAATAATCAATTTAATTGGAAGCATGTAGGGGTGAATGAAATGAGCTATTCATCGGGCTCGGCTCGCATGAGAGCTCGTTCGGACTCGTTCATTTACTAAACGAGTCGAGTCTGAATATAAAAATAGACTCGTTTTGTTTAGTTTATGAACGGCTCGTTTAAAAATAAAATAATATAAAAATATATTCTTTCTCTATCTTACATGTATTATTATATTTAAATATATAATGAACACTCATTGTACACACACTCAAACACACACACACACACATATAAATAGGTGTGTGTATAGAATCTGTCATGTTGTGTACAAATGCCAATCAACATCTAAGTTAATTTTTTTATATACATGTATATCATATGAAAGTTAATAATTTGTTATTTAGCTTAACTTTATTTGCATGCGTATGCGCGCGTGCGCACACGCACATATATATAGCATATTAGCATTGTTCGCAAATTACTTAGTTCGACTCGTTAAGCTCGCAAATAGCTTGGTTAATTAAACGAGCCGAGTTTGATCATAATTTTTTGTTTGTCTTAAAGCTCGAGCTCTTCTTATTTTAAACGAGCAGAGTTTGAACATCTAAGGCTCGACTCAGTATAATGTTGATAAAATTGAAATTGATTATTATAATGAAATTGGAATTTAAAAAAAAAATTATGATATATTTGGAGCTTTTAGAGATTTTTTGTAAAAAAAATTAACGACTCTAAGTATAATTTATAAATATAAAATTGGAGTTAAATTTATTTATGTGAAAGTATAGGGGTATTTGTCACATTTTATAATTTAGGAGGGCTTAATTGTCATGTTTTACAATTTAGGGGAAAGAGTTGCAATTATCTCATAGTTATATTTTAACGTTGTTAAATGATGATGACAAATTGGTGTTAATTTGTGTGTGAAAGTACAAGGGGAGTATTTGCCATAATTGATAGTGCGGGAGTCTTTACAATTGAGTGATAGTTGGAGGGGGTATATACATTTTTCCCTAGATAAAAAATAGTATATAACTTTTGGAATATATACAACAAATTATTACTAATTTTGAATCAAAGTAAAATTTGGGAATGAAATACTGGATGCAAGGAGAGGCACATGAAATGCAAACGGATCTCCAAGCTATTCTAAATGTGAATAAAGGAGAAGGGGCAATGATGGGGTTAAATTTAGGATACTTAGAATTAAAGAATATAGCTGAGATAGAATTTTTATGAAAGGGTTCAACTCTGATAAGCTTCCAACATCTTGTGTTGAGAGTTGAAGGATGCAGAAAGTTGAGGTGCATCTTCTCTAGCGTTGTCATTAAAAGCCTCCCACTATTGTATATGTTGAATATAATTAACTGTGAAGAGTTGGAGGAGATCATTTCTTTTACATAAAATTCCTTTCCATCCATCCGATCTCTCCCTACCTACCAAACATACCCTAGGTCGAATAATAGAAAAAATAAGCAATGAAAACATGCTTGATGAATCTAGAGGCACATTTAGATTTATCTCATTTTCTATTTTCTGATGTGATTGAAGAAGGTATTGGAATGTAAATGATAAAAATTTAATGTCGAAAATTGTAAGTGTAAAATTGACTTTAAATTAGTTGTCACGACCCCCTATCGGACGTCCGTGACCGGCACGGGATGTAGGATTTCTCCTATCCCGTAAGCCTCTAATCCCTGATTGACATTCTTATATATGCGTAACTACCCATTTCTATTACAAACAATATATAGTATATATGGTCATCCCTATCCGGTGACCTAAGTAGCAGGCAATCCACGGCTCGCTCAACGCCGCTTCAGTCTATACATATACACATAGTCAATCACAGATACATATAATATACATATTGATCACGCGCTTCAGGGCGGGTGATCTATCCTATTCACATGCAGAATTCCTGTGTACAGTCAAGCATATATATTCAATCACACACCTGCATAAAATATACATATTGATCACACGCCTCAATGCATGTGACCTATCCTATTCACTTGCGGAAGTCGTATTTTCACACAATCAAGTATTCAGTCACACATATATATAAGTTTACATATTGACCACACGCTCAGTGCGTGTGATCTATCCTATTCACATGCAAGAGTCACATCCATATATATATATATATATACACACATGATATTCATCATATCCCAACCACAAGACCAATCTTTAATCTGTATGAAGCCGATAATTCTAGAGTGTGACATATACATATATGCATATAGCAACTGTACAAAACAATGCTATACCAAAATGAATCATATACATATATATCCTGTCAAAATACATATAACAGCACTACCCACACGAACAATGCGTGCGGTCTCTAAGTCTGTCCGCCTCCCTGAGATGAAGTGGAAGCGCCCCCGATGCCTATACCACCTGTGTCTATAACATGTAACATTGGGGTGAGTCAAACAGACTCAGTGAGAGGCTTTCCCATCCCTGGTGTAGTAGCGGATACCACTACAACTGGGGAAGAGGAGCCAATCACAAACACATACGCATATAACGGGTTTAGATTTTCATATATTAGGTGGTCAGGCAATTAACATATATTATATTCACAACAAAGAATTTAAAGCATGGATTTACATACATTTAAATTCACACATACATCATATCATGATTTAACATATAATTTCATGTGGTCACCCGTATTCAATTAACCGTAATCATAAACTGGCCCGAAGGCAATATCTCCGTTAGGAGAGAATCTGGCCCGAAGGCAATATCTCCGTTAGGAGGGAATCTGGCCCGAGGGCAATATCTCACGTGAGCAATGTGGGAACCTAGTTGATCACTCTATGAACCCCTGGTCCCAAGACTTTACTTAGAACAATAGTCTGACCCCAAGACTTCACTTGGAGCAATAGCCGGCGACTCATCTGACCTCGGTTTACCCAAGGCAATAGCCGCAATGTGGTGTACTTATATACTCTGTATTTCTATGGGTTGACTCAAGACAAACAGACTCAATCTACCCGGACTATCCTTGATCGACTCGGTTTCCACGTTGTATCATATATGACCCCTATGGACCACTGCTTACTCATTTCTCTCCTTCTTATGCAACTCTAAATTCCCAAGTGGTTTTCTAATTCGGAAGCTCTCGGTTTAAAACAAGTCACCTATGTTCATCTCTTTTTAAGAAGTTACATACACAACCACCCTTTTCAGGTGATCAATAATGAGATTGGTCTATAATACCACAACACCCTCACAAATAAAGTTGACTCGATCCTACCCCCGATATCATTTAGGTCCCAAGGACCTTCTTTTCATATAAGGCTCCTTGAGCCACCATTGCTTTTACAATTCACATACACACATATAGCACGTTTTCACATATACTGTAATTTAGGAATAACAATAGCATGTTATCTAACATGTAATTCCTACAAATAGGCAAGAAGGCAAACCATATATCCATATCCGCAGTTAACCCTATAGGGCAAGGATAGGAAAGCCCCTCACCTGGTTGGCCCCTCTGATCGGCTCTCGGTGCGCCCGAAAGTCCAATCACAGTATGGTGCCCTATACACATATACTTGAGAGATTCAGAAACTTGCAATTTCAACCACTATCGTGTACATGTAACGCTAATGCTCATGTTCTTTCTAATTAATTCCATAGACTAGTTGTTGGCTTGGAATGCCCTCATCTAGTTTTTGGAACACCTAGCATGCTTCTATTCGTGTTCAGCCCTTTCTTAATCACACTATTCGGAAGCTTTGACTTGGGAATGCAAGGTTACCCAATTTCATCTCTATGTGTCCATATGAAATTCCCATTACCCAAGTCTTGAATTTATGACTCAAGAGAGTCATAAATTCTACTTGTCTAAAATTTCCATTTACCGAATTAACTTTCAACACCTTACCTGCATATGCATACACATATTCGGACATGCTTAAAATTGGAAAAGTGTCTCTTTTTCCCCGAACGGGGTTCCGGGTGAGACGGGAATTACTCTGGTTTTAATCCCTCGTACATTCCAATAATTTTTAATAATTATATAATTATCATTCACCCTTTCAATGCACCCCAACTCATTCTACAACACCCTTAAACCTTAACAATCACATTTTCCTACACTTTTTCCAACCAGGATAAATTCCATCAATTTGGTTCCAGTTCCTAAGCTTCCAACTCACTTCCTAGCATGCAAATACTTCAATTTAGGACCCAGAATACTCAGATTGAATCAATTGGGGTCTTTCTAAAAATCCCTAAAATTGATAAAATTGGGGTTTGAGAGTTTCGGGACTTCTCACCTCGATTCAACCGGTTAGAAGGACGATATGGAGTAGAGGAGACTCCCAGCTACCTTCCCCGGTGAAGAGACGGTGTTTTCCGGCTAGTTTTCTGGCGAGAAAGCTCTCTTCCTCTTGTTTCTCTCTCTAACCCGAACTCTCTCTCTCTCTAGCACACGGTGGCGTTTTCCGGCTCCGGTGGACGGCGACTCCGGCCACCACGCGTGCTCAGCCCGTGCGTCCGGCCACCCCCCCGTGCATTGGCCTTCCTCCCGTGCGTTTCCGTCCACTTCACGCCCAGCTCTTGTGCCTCCGTGCTTTTGCTTTCCTCGACCCCCACCTCACGTCTTCCTTCCCAATTTGTCACTTTATCCCTTTTCTTTCTATTACATGTATATATATATATATATATATATATATATATATATATATATATATATATATATAATAAATTAATTAATATGTAAATATACATCACTAAAAACAAATATGCTCCTCTCTTTTTCTTTCTCTTTTCTTATTCCCTTTCTTTTATAATCAATATATATATATATAATAATTAAATACATATATAAAAAGGAAATCTGATAAAACTAATAATAATATAAAATTAGGATACTTTAAGACTAAAAAAAAATGGTTTGTATCTACAAAATAATAAGTAGTAGGATAGTGGGTATTTCTATCTCATTTTTTTCCACTTTTATTTTAATTAATGTAATTTAATTAATGATGCCAGTTAAAATATCCTCGGGTATTACAATCTTCCCCCCTTAAGAAATTTGGTCCCTGAATTTGAAACAAAAACACTAACCTTAGTCTTGAAATAGATGAGGATACGTCCTGTGCATTTCACCCTCGACCTCCCATGTAGCTTCTTCGGTCGAGTGGTTTCTCCACAGAACTTTAACCAATGGAATCTCTTTCGTTCTGAGTTTCTTCAACTGTTGATCTAAGATTTCCACTGGCTCCTCTTCATACGTCATATTTTCGGTTAGTTGCACGTCCTGCGATTGGATCACGTGCGAGGGATCAGGAAGATACTTCCGAAGCATCGATACATGAAAGACAGGGTGTACCCCTTCCAATTCTGTAGGCAATTCCAACCGATACGCTACATTCCAAACTCGTTCTAAGATTTCAAACGGTCCGATGTACCAAGGACTCAACTTCCCCTTCTTACCGAACCGCATTACGCCTTCATCGGTGATATTCTCAAGAACACCTGATCACCAACGGCAAACTCCAGTTCTCTTCTTCGATTGTCTGCATAAGACTTTTGCCTACTCTGAGCTGTCAACAACCTCTCCCTTATACACTTTACCTTCTGCAAGGCATCTTGTAACAATTCAGGGCCGACTAGGCTAGCTTCTCCGACCTCGAACCACCCAATCGAGGATCTGCATCTACGGCCGTAAAGGGCCTCGAAAGGTGTCATTTGAATACTCGCTTGATAACTGTTATTGTACGCAAACTCAGCCAAAGGTAAATATCTTTTCCAACTTCCACCGAAATCCATAATACACGCCCAAAGCATGTCCTCAAGAATCTGAATGGTTCTTTCTGATTGCCCGTCGGTCTGTGGGTGGAACGCAGTACTCAAATCAACTCTAGTTCCCAACACTTCCTGCAATGACTTCCAAAACCTGGAAGTAAACTGTGGACCCCTATCAGATATTATGGACACTGGCACACCGTGCAATCTAACGATTTCTGATAGGTAAATCCGTGCATATTGACTCACTCCGTAAGTGGTCTTAACTGGCAGAAAGTGTGCGGACTTAGTCATACGATCTACTATCACCTAAACCGAATCAAATCCCCGTTGTGATCTTGGCAATCCTGTTACAAAATCCATCGTTATCCTCTCCCATTTCCACTCAGGTATTTCTATCTGTTGTAATGTTCCGGCGGGTTTCTGGTGTTTAGCCTTGACTAGCTGGCACACTAAACACCTGGCTACATAGTTTGCGACATCCTTTTTCATGCCCTTCCACCAATATAACTGTTTCAGGTCATGATACATTTTATTAGCTCCCGGATGGATTGTATACGCCGTCCGGTGGGCTTCTTCGAGAATTCTTTCTTTCAAGTTATCAGCCATAGGGACACACAACCGTCCCTCCAACCGAAGTATCCCAAAATCATCTATAGAGAATCGGACGTCGTCCCCTTTCCCTTTAGTTATAGTATCCCTGATTTACTTGAGGTCGGTATCTTCATCTTGCCTAGCCTTCACCTCTTCTACCAAAGAGGACTTAGCTTGCAAATGGGCTAAAAGTGAGTTAGAACTTTCGATCTCAAACTGATTTCCCATTTGCTCTAGCTCGTGCAGTTCTCTAATTAGCGGTCTTCTTTCTTCACTTATATGAGCAAGACTGCCCATGGATTTCCGACTCAGAGCATCGGCTACCACATTAGCCTTTCCTGGATGATACAAGATCGTGCAGTCGTAGTCTTTCAACAACTCCAACCATCGACGTTGTCTCAAGTTCAAGTCTTTCTGCTCGAAAATGTATTTGTGGCTTTTGTGGTCCGTATAAATTTCACAAGTCTCACCATATAGGTAGTGTCTCCATATTTTCAAAGCGAATACTACAGCCGCCATTTCGAGGTCCTGAGTCGGGTAGTTCTTCTCATGTTTCCTCAGTTGTCGCGATGCATACGCAATCACCTTGCCATGTTGCATCAAGACACACCCTAACCCGATTCTCGATGCATCATAGTATGCTACATACCCTCCGGTACCTTCAGGTAATGCCAGCACCGGAGCGGTGGTGAGACTGTCTTTCAGCTTCTGAAAACTCTGCTCACACTTGTCATCCCATACAAACTTCACTCCTTTCTGAGTCAATCTAGTCATAGGTGCAGCAACCTTAGAGAAGTCCTGCACCAATCTCCTATAATATCCCACCAAACCGAAGAAACTGTGAATTTCTGTAATAGAGGTAGGCTGGGACCAATTCTTTACTACCTCTACCTTACTTGGATCAACGTGAATTCCCTCTGATGATACCACGTGACCCAAAAAGGCAACTCTGTCAAGCCAGAATTCACACTTAGAGAACTTGGCATACAGTTTTTCCTCTCTCAACCTCTGTAATGCTAGTCTCAAGTGTTCAGCATGTTCCTCAGAATTCTTTGAATAAACCAATATGTCGTCAATGAAGACAATGACAAATCGGTCCAGAAATGGTTTAAAGACCCTGTTCATCATGTCCATGAACGCTACAGGAGCATTAGTTAATCCGAAAGACATCACCAAGAACTCGTAATGTCCATATCGGGTCCGGAATGCGGTCTTGGGTATATCCGATTCTCGAATCTTTAATTGGTGATACCCAGATCGCAAATCGATCTTAGAAAACCGCTTCGCACCCTACAACTGATCAAATAGGTCATCTATCCTTGGCAGTGGATATTGATTGCGGATTGTCACCTTATTTAACGTTCGGTAATCGACACACAACCGCAAAGATCCGTCCTTCTTTTTTTCAAAAAGGACCGGTGCACCCCAAGGAGAGAAACTGGGTCTTATAAAACCCTTTTCAAGCAATTCTTGCAATTGTGTATGTAGCTCCTTCAGCTCTTTCGGAGCCATACGGTAAGGTGGTGTGGAGATAGGCTGAGTACCAGGTTGCAGCTCAATTCCAAATTCAATCTCACGATCGGGCGGCAACCCCGGCAATTCTTCTGGAAATACATCTAAGAACTCTCGCACTACTGGTACTTGAGTCGATGAAAGTACTTCTTTCGTGGTATCTTGGACGAATGCCAAGTACCCTTTGCAAGTAACTTGGACGCCTTCAAAGCCGAGATCATGCTTGGATACGGTGCAGCTCCATCACCCCGTATCACAAAAGGCTCCTCGTTTGGCATATTAAATTTTATACATTTAGCCCTGCAGTCCACAACCGCATGGCAAGACGACAACCAATCCATTTCGAGGATCACGTCAAGATCAATCATACACAACAACCGAAGGTCTACCACAGTCTCATGACCATCGACCTCCACAATGCAAGACTTGTGCACATACTCTACTTGTACCGACTCTCCCATTGGTGTAGAGACCAGTACTGTTTCTTCCATTCTAGATGGACTTTTGTTGAATTTAGAGGCAAATGCATGCGACACATAGGAATGAGTGGAGCCGGAATCAAATAAGACTCGTGCTTCAAGAGAGCAGACAATAAGAGTACCTGTAACAACCGCATTTGATGCATGAGCATCCTGCTGGGAGAGTGCAAATACCCGCGCCTGTCCTCCACCTACCGCCCCTGGCCCTCGGCCACTAGACCCTGCACCACGGCCTCTAGCTGCACCTGTACTTGCTACCTGTGGTGGCACGGTTCTCACTGGTGGAGCTGGAATAGGTGTACTCCTCGGCGTCGGATTGCATCTCACACTTGTACCCTCTTTCTTCTTTGGACACTCTCTAGCCATATGGCCCATCTGGCCACAATGGTAGCATCCACCTGTCATTTTTCGACATATACCGGAATGAAATCTGCCGTAAGTCGCACACTGAGGCTTTGTCTTACCGGCATTTCCACCCCCTTGCTCTCTCTGTCCTCCTTGAATATTACCTCTTGTACCTGTTTCATAGTTGGTAGTTGAGGATTGTCCTCCTGCGGACCCTGAATATCCTGCACCTCCACCTGTTGTCTTCCTTTTCTTACTTCAACCTCCTTGGTTGTCATTGCTTGTAATTAACTTCACTTTGGGATCAACAGATGTCCCATACCTCTTCCTGGTTTCAATCATTCTAGGACAGTCTGCTGCTTGAGCTAAAGTCTCAAACTGTCTCCTCTGCGGTAGCAAAGCAGTAAACAACGGCTCCGTGAGTCGGTGTATGAATCTCTTAATTCTTGCCTCTTCATTAGGAACCAACTCAGGTGAGAATTGAGCTAGTTCTGTAAAAAGTAATTCATACTCCGTCACGGTCATGTTAGGCGCCATCCACAATTCCTCGAATTGCTGACGCTTTGCATCTTTGATGCCTTCAGATAGAAACTGACCCAGGAATTCCCTATGAAAATCTTCCC
Source organism: Senna tora (assembly GCA_014851425.1). Lineage (NCBI taxonomy): Eukaryota > Viridiplantae > Streptophyta > Magnoliopsida > Fabales > Fabaceae > Senna > Senna tora. Next base: position 46,373,806 of record CM026264.1, read on the forward strand.
AGGTCATCGGTGCCACTCTGCGTGAATACCTCGTCTGTACGGACTCTATCCATATTCTAGCCGCTCCCCTCAGCTGGAATGAAGCTAATTCCACCAATTCATGGCCTGAGCACCTCAGCATGCACCCAATTCTGACCACGTCTCTGATAAGGTACTGCGGATCCTCTTTCTCACTAGTTCCGCAGAAGGTGGGTGGATGAAGCTTCAGAAATTTTGAAATTGGCAGCTTTCTGGGTGCTGCCTGCGGTTCATGAGGCATTCCCTGTGGTTGTTGCCATTCCCTATCCTCTTCCTCAACAAGCTCCATCTCTTGATTGCTAGGAACCCTCTCTTGTTCTTCCTCGCCGACTACTAACCGGCGTACTTCCCTCTGTATTTGTATTGTCATTTCTTCCCTTAGTTCCTGAAATCCTGCCGTGAGCATTTCCGCCACGGAAGGTGCACCTGTCTCTACTTGGGGTTGAGGTTCCGGTGACTGTCTCCTCTCTTCCCCTCTTACTTGTGCTCTACCTCGACCCTGAGCACGACCCCTACCTCGGCCTCGGGTACGGCCTCTACCTCGGCCTCGGGTGGGCATTCCCTCCTCCCGAACTGACTCTTGATCAATTTCAGCAGGAGTTCTCCCTCTACCCCTAGTCCGTCTCGTAATAGGTGACATCCCTATACTGCACAAGGACCACACCTAATAAGTACACATATACTAATGACATTTCATATCAAAGAGAGTAGAAAGAAAGGCTGACACAATTTCCTGGGTACTTCCACAAGTGCCTTTTTACTCCCACGTTGTGCCCGGGTACACAAAGAGGGGTAAACCGACACCCGATCATACCTATGGCTTCATACAGTTTAAAGTAACCAGGCTCTGATACCAAGTTTGTCACGACCCCCTATCGGACATCCGTGACCGACACGGGATGTAGGATTTCTCATATCCCGTAAGCCTCTAATCCCTGATTGACATTCTTATATATGCGTAACTACCCATTTCTATTACAAACAATATATAGTATATATGGTCATCCCTATCCGGTGACCTAAGTAGCAGGCAATCCACGGCTCGCTCAACGCCGCTTCAGTCTATACATATACACATAGTCAATCACACATACATATAATATACATATTGATCACGCGCTTCAGGGCGGGTGATCTATCCTATTCACATGCAGAATTCCTGTGTACAGTCAAGCATATATATTCAATCACACACCTGCATAAAATATACATATTGATCACACGCCTCAATGCGTGTGACCTATCATATTCACATGCAGAAGCCGTATTTTCACACAATCAAGTATTGAGTCACACATATATACAAGTTTACATATTGACCACACGCTCAGTGCGTGTGATCTATCCTATTCACATGCAGGAGTCACATCCATATATATATATATATACACATGATATTCATCATATCACAACCTATAATCCCAACCACAAGACCAATCTTTAATCTGTATGAAGCCGACAATTCTAGAGTGTGACATATACATATATGCATATAGCAACTGTACAAAACAATGCTATACCAAAATGAATCATATACATATATATCCTGTCAAAATACATATAACAGCACTACCCACGCGAACAATGCGTGCGGTCTCTAAGTCTATCCGCCTCCCTGAGATGAAGTGGAAGCGCCCCCGATGCCTATACCACCTGTGTCTATAACATGTAACATTGGGGTGAGTCAAACAGACTCAGTGAGAGGCTTTCCCATCCCTGGTGTAGTAGCGGGTACCACTACAACTGGGGAAGAGGAGCCAATCACAAACACATACGCATATAACAGGTTTAGATTTTCATATATTAGGTGGTCAGGCAATTAACATATATTATATTCACAATAAAGAATTTAAAGCATGGATTTACATACATTTAAATTCACACATACATCATATCATGATTTAACATATAATTCCATGTGGTCACCCGTATTCAATTAACCGTAATCATAAACTGGCTCGAAGGCAATATCTCCGTTAGGAGAGAATCTGGCCCGAAGGCAATATCTCCGTTAGGAGGGAATCTGGCCCGAGTGCAATATCTCACGTGAGCAATGTGGGAACCTAGTTGATCACTCTAGGAACCCCTGGTCCCAAGACTTTACTTGGAACAATAGTCTGACCCCAAGACTTCACTTGGAGCAATAGCCGGCGACTCATCTGACCTCGGTTTACCCAAGGCAATAGCCACAATGTGGTGTACTTATATACTCTGTATTTCTGTGGGTTGACTCAAGACAAACAGACTCAATCTACCCGGACTATCCTTGATCGACTCGGTTTCCACGTTGTACCATATATGACCCCTATGGACCACTGCTTACTCATTTCTCTCCTTCTTATGCAACTCTAAATTCCCAAGTGGTTTTCTAATTCGGAAGCTCTCGGTTTAAAACAAGTCACCTATGTTCATCTCTTTTTAAGAAGTTACATATACAACCACCCTTTTCAGGTGATCAATAATGAGATTGGTCTATAATACCACAAGACCCTCACAAATAAAGTTGACTCGATCCTACCCCCGATATCATTTAGGTCCCGAGGACCTTCTTTCCATATAAGGCTCCTTGAGCCACCATTGCTTTTACAATTCACATACACACATATAGCACGTTTTCACATATACTGTAATTTAGGAATAACAATAGCATGTTATCTAACATGTAATTCCTACAAATAGGCAAGAAGGTAAACCATATATCCATATCCGCAGTTAACCCTATAGGGCAAGGATAGGAAAGCCCCTCACCTGGTTGGCCCCTCTGATCGGCTCTCGGTGCGCCCGAAAGTCCACTCACAGTATCGTGCCTTATACACATATATTTGAGAGATTTAGAAACTTGCAATTTCAACCACTATCGTGTACATGTAACGCTAATGCTCATGTTCTTTATAATTAAATCCATAGACTAGTTGTTGGCTTGGAATGCCCTCATCTAGTTTTTGGAACACCTAGCATGCTTCTATTCGTGTTCAACCCTTTCTTAATCACACTATTCGGAAGCTTTGACTTGGGAATGCAAGGTTACCCAATTTCATCTCTATGTGTCCATATGAAATTCCCATTACCCAAGTCTTGAATTTATGACTCAAGAGAGTCATAAATTCTACTTGTCTAAAATTTCCATTTACCGAATTAACTTTCAACACCTTACCTGCATATGCATACACATATCCGGACACGCTTAAAATTGGAAAAGTGTCTCTTTTTCCCCGAACGGGGTTCCGGGTGAGACGGGAATTACTCGGGTTTTAATCCCTTGTACATTCCAATAATTTTTAATAATTATATAATTATCATTCACCCTTTCAATGCACCCCAACTCATTCTACAAGACCCTTAGACCTTAACAATCACATTTTCCTACACTTTTTCCAACCCGGATAAATTCCATCAATTTGGTTCCAGTTCCTAAGCTTCCAACTCACTTCCTTGCTTGCAAATACTTCAATTTAGGACCCAAAATACTCAGATTGAATCAATTGGGGTCTTTCTAAAAATCCCTAAAATTGATAAAATTGGGGTTTGAGAGTTTCGGGACTTCTCACCTTGATTCAACCGATTAGAAGGATGATATGGAGTAGAGGAGACTCCCAGCTACCTTCCCCGGTGAAGAGACGGCGTTTTCCGGCGAGAAAGCTCTCTTTCTCTTGTTTCTCTCTCTAACCCGATCTCTCTCTCTCTCTAGCACACGGTGGCGTTTCCCGGCTCCGGTGGACGGCGACTCCGGCCACCAGGCGTGCTCAGCCCGTGCGTCCGGCCACCCCTCCGTGCGTTGGCCTTCCTCCTGTGTGTTTCCGTCCACTTCACGCCCAGCTCTTGTGCCTCCGTGCTTTTGCTTTCCTCGACCCCCTCCTCACGTCTTCCTTCGCAATTTCTCACTTTATCCCTTTTCTTTCTATTACATGTATATATATATAATAAATTAATATATATATATATATATATATATAATAATTAAATACATATATACATATATAAAAAGGAAATCTGATAAAACTAATAATAATATAAAATTAGGATACTTTAAGACTAAAAAAAAAATGGTTTGTATCTACAAAATAATAAGTAGTAGGATAGTAGGATAGTGGGTATTTTTATCTCATTTTTTTCCACTTTTATTTTAATTAATTTAATTTAATAAATGATGCCAGTTAAAATATCCTCGGGTATTACATTAGTAAACTATGAATACATAGACGATGTAAGTGTTTGAAAGGGATTTTGAATATAGAGAACATTCTCAATAAAGGAAGTCAAATGTTGACTTCTCAAAATATACTTGAGGTTGTAAGCAAATTTGGAAAATATTACTTGAACATGATTTTGATCCATAAGCATGCACATTCACAACTGTCAAATATGGAATAAGATATCAAGTAGCAATGATAATAATAAGAACGAAAATAATTGAAATAAAGAACAATATTATTAAAGTTTTAAGTAAATACATATATAGATTGTTGAATAATGAAAATTGTGCATTTAGATTGATTGTACATTTTGTTATATCATTTAAAGGATGTTTTTGAATTTTTTGTCTATTCAAATTGCTACCAACTTTAGTGAGAGAACTTTGACAAGTATAGTTAGCCCCTCCAACTGCAAATGAAATAGTTCCAATTAGAATTTCATTGTTACATCCAAGTAAATTGGGTGGAGATTGCATATTTGTGGAAGAATCCATAGTGGTAGTATTGTTAACAAAAACACTACAAGAAAAAACAGGATTAGCTAGGGAAAAATTCGTAGCTAATATATGGACGCTAATTGCTACGTATTTTTTTCGTAGCTATTCCCTAGCTAAATCGCCTCCTCCGACGATTTCTGCCGGCGACCTCCTCCACCGGTCCCCTCCGGCGATCAATTTATATTTTTGAAAAATGGTCTTAGGACAACTCGAAGACGGAACATCATGAATGGTAACATTTACACCGGCCACTAGGCCATTTATCATTTTTTGATTTATTAATGTAAAACATTATATCTATATATATACATATAATAAATTAGCTAGGGATTTTTTCCCTAGCTAATTAGTTAGGGATTAGCTAGGAATTTTTTCCCCTAGCTAATTTCGGTAGCTAAATCAGCATTTTCTTGTAGTGAAAGTATGATTATACATACAATTTTTCTATTCAGTTTGCAAAAATGGAAGTCAATAAACTCTCTGTTCGCATTTGCAAGGCGTCTCTTTTGTAGCAACATTTTGTCTCCTCAACACTTTTCTAAATTTTGTTTTTATTCTCTCCCTTACTTGAAATATTAACAATATGCTAGAGTAGAGTTATTCATAAGTGATACATAGATCAAACCAACGTAACATAGCCTCCTAGCAAAGTAGCAAACCAAATCCTCTATATCTACGAACTTATATGGACAACACAAATATTAACCATGACAACTTGAAGGGTCGAAATACCCTTCTAAAACAAAGCTGGAGTTTCCATTCATATTTAAAAAAATGTCTGAAGAAATGTAAAACTTGGAATTTTTAACCACTGCTCGCCTAATTAGCAGAACTACAATTTTCCTTTTTTGTTTTAAAAAATTAAATAATGTTATTAAATAATTAAAAAGAGAAGTCATTCATATGACATAGTATTTAATGAGGGATGGTGGGTAGTTTTGGTTAGAGAAATTATAGCTAGATGTTACTCTTTATTATAGGCTATTATCATCTATATATATATATATATATATATATATATATATATATATATATATATATATATATATATATATCTTCTATATATTTATATATCTATATCTATATCTATATCTATATATCTATATATATAGAGAGGAATACCCCTAGAGTCAATGCTTGACAACTAGGATTAAGGAGTGGTTTGCTCAACTGACACATCATTATCTCAACTTTTAATCTCAAACCTTCAGTCAACATGTCCTTCCATGCGCCAAATGGAAATAAATCATTGGTCCACATAATTATTTGACATCGAGCTTGGCAATTTTAGTGTCCACGTCCACGCAAAATCAAAGAATCTGAGGCATTCAAAATTGCATTCAATGGAGGTCATTAATTGTGATTTGATTACTCTCAATCATGTACGTATATCACAATTACTATATCAAATTGAAGTAAATCATTGGTCCACATAATTATATGTAATCCAGTATGGCAATTTTAGGGATAAAAGTTCAGTGGTTCCGTACTATTAAAGTTCGGTACATCACTCCAATCATGTAAAGTCATTTATTAATATTAATAGAAATTTACATTAATAAGGACCCACCTGAATCGTTTAGGAACCAACTGATTGGAGGGATGTACTGAAGTTCAGTACTACTATATCACTGAACATCTACTGCAATTTTAGTGTCCACCTCCATGCAAAGTCAAAGAATCCGAAGCATTCAAATTTGCATTCAATGGAGGTCATTAGTTGTGATTTGATTACTCTCAATCGTGTACCTATATCACGGATAATTGATATCACAATTACCAAGTCCTGAAATATTGCAATAATTGATATCGGCTGGTTATTTGTATAATTGAAATTCGATTTATGTCGATCATGTGTGGAAAGTGTTATAAATAGGGGACTTATTTCGTTGTCTTCATGCGCCTCCACTGCCAAAAGGTTAGGGTTTTTTGCAACGTTACTGTGTTTCTTTCTCTCTGCCACATTTGTTTTTAAATGGTATCTTGATCGTCAAAAGTTATTCAAAGCCATTGGATGACTATTTTTGTACTGTTTTTTTCAAACAAAAAGGTTCTCAAATGACGTTAATGTATTAATATATATATATATATATATATATATATATATATATATATATATATATATAGAATCCATTCGTATGTAATTATTTGTTCTGCTTATAATTTTGTCCTATTTATATGTTCGCTGAAGATCAATGATTCTTTTACACATATTTGCAGACACTGGTTTATAAGTTCGCTTTAGATCAGTGATTCTTTTACTCATATATGCATACACTGATTTTTTTTATGGATCCTTACACATTGTGATATATATATGTGTTTTGCAGGAAGCATATTAGTCTTTTTTACTTTATATATTATCAATTATTATTTCCTTTTTATAGCTGCAACTGCAAGCATTCCATAATGTTCACTTTTAAATGTAATATATTGTTTATTTTGTTGTTAATTTTTCTTTTATGATATATATTGTAATTCGATTGCAATTCTTTTTTTAAGCTATTCTGCAAGTATTCCGAATCTTCTAAGATGGGAAAATAATGATGTTTTCTGTTTTTTTTTTAATAATTTCCCTTGCAGATTATCACCTCTCATAATTACTTTAGCCTTAGAATCACTCAACCAAAACTGAACCTTAAAACGCCACGTCAGCTTCCAATTTATGGTCATACACCTAATTCCGACGTCAGAAGCTAATCAATGCCAAGGCACCTGCTGCTCTCCTTGCCAACTTCCTTGGGAAATAGGAGCTGTATTGTGTTCCAAAGAATTGTGTTCACAGTGCAAGATTGTCCATTGCCGAAATTTCCACAACAAACCCATTAGAATGGAATTTTGTATTTGTAGCATGAATCCCATTTAAATAATTTTGTAGTTTTTTAAATTACCTTATCAGTTGTCTGCACTTTAGGCACTTTTCACCACATTTATCTGCTGCAGATCGAAGGCATTTTCTACAAAAATTGCAAAATTTTAGATACTGAATTAGAAAAAAAAATTCCATGTGTACTAGAAAATCTAGCATCAAGTTCTTGAGAAACCAAGAAGAAATGTACCTGTGTGACTGTGTCCACAAGGAGTGGTACTTGGTTCAAAGCATATCTCCAAACAAATCTGTAAAAGTAAGTTAATAGTATATAGAAATGAAATTTAAATTGTGGGGGGTTCCAACTTCCAATTTATAGAAATTAAAATGAGTTCAGTATATATATATATATATATATATATATATATATATATATATATAATCATTGTTCACCTCATCACAAAAAAAAAAAAAAATCAGTGTTCACCAGAAGTTCTTAACATGGTTGTTCATGTAGTTTGCAATGTGTTAAGAGTATGTAGTTAGTATATGTAATTAGTAGTTATGCTGTTTAGTTGTTCAGTTGATCTGTTATATCACTTAGGATTAGTTAGGTTGCTTCTTGGTTATTTTCTTGTTCCTTTCTTTCTCTCTTGTTGTGTATATATAGGCTTTATGCCAAGTCTCTTAATACATTGAATCATTCACTGCCTCTCTCTCTTTCATTAGTTCTCTTCTCTTCCAGTTCCTGTTTGCGTTAGCAGTTCATATTCTAACATGGCATCAGAGCCTAAAGACTCAGAAATGGGATCTCGATCCAACTCTGGAGAAAGCAAGGTGGAAACAAAAATTTCTCAGGATCTTTCAAGCTCTTCCGAGGCACCAAAGTTCACCTAGCAAAACTTCCCACCACCACTCTCCACCAAATTGGATGATCTCAACTATCTCATATGGCGCCTTCAAGTGGTGACCGTTGTTAATGGATATGACCTCTACACCTTTCTCCTTGGAGGTAAGCATATCCCTACTCATTTCCTCACTGGAGAAGATGAACTTCTCAATCGCCCCAATCCTCAGTATCTCAGCTGGAAGCGTCAAGACAAAGTATTGATGTCTTGGATGGTTATGTCCATGACCGAAGGCATGGTATCCCGCATGGTTCAATGCAGCCATAGTTATGAAGTTTGGAGCACTGTTGATACATATTTTGCCTCCCAAACGCAAGCCAGACAACGACAATTGTTTACCCAGCTTCGAAGCACAAAGAAAGGGAGTCTTGGTATGTCCGATTATCTTTTACAACTGAAGAAAGTGGCAGATGCCCTTGCCTCAATCAATCAACTAATTTTAGAACGTGATTACATAGAGACAATCCTTCATGGTCTTCCCTCTGAATATGAGGGATTTATCACCTCCTTTTCTCTAAAAGACACACAACATACAATGACTCAAGTTGAAAGCCTATCTTCTTGCACATGAAGCAAGACTTGAAGCTGCCAAAAATGACTCTTCTGATGCAATCTCGGCCAACTTTGTGCAAACTCAATCAAGAAACTTCTCTCAGAATAACAGGATGCAATCCAATATGTCACCAAACACCTTCAATAATAGAGGTGGTTCTTCAAACCGAGGTAACAACAGAGGAAGGGGAAAAATAAGTCAGATGCTCTTTCTGCTTTCAAACAGTTTAAAATCTTAGTGGAAAAACAACTTAACACGCCAATTAAGGCCCTTCAAACTGATTTTGGAGGAGAATATCGCTCTTTTATACCCTTTCTTAATGAACATGGTATAGCACACCGCATTAGTTGCCCGCACACACATCAACAAAACGGGACAGCTGAGAGGAAGCACCGTCACATTACTGAAACCGGGCTAACTTTGCTTGCTAATGCGTCTCTTCCCCTCAAATATTGGGATGAATCCTTCATCACATCAGTCTACCTTATTAATAGATTACCTACTAGTGTTTTAGGACACAAAACCCCGTTGGAAGTTCTCTTTGGTCACAAACCCAACTACACCTTTCTTAAAGTCTTTGGGTGTGCTTGCTTCCCTTTGCTTCGGCCATATAATTCTCACATGTTTTCATATAAATCCACCAAGTGCACCTTTCTAGGCTATAGCCCTTCTCATAAGGGGTATAAGTGTCTTGATCCCTCTGGACGTATGTACATTGCTAGGTCTGTGAAATTTAATGAATTTTCTTTTCCCTTTAAGGATAAAATGCATGCTAGTTGCTCTACTTCTTTACCTACATGTTCACGTGATAGCACTAATTCACAATTGCCTACTTTACCTTCCCACAATACACATATTAATGATGCTTCCTCACCCTCCATGTCTACTTTTTCTTTATCTCCTAATGGCCCTACTTCACTCCACACACCTACATCACGTGATGCTACTTGTACTACTAACCCTCCTTATGCTATTACTCCTAGTGTCTCGTGCCTTCCCACAGATACACATGTACCTTTGTCTAAAATTGATGGTGATGTCTCGGCCACAACCTTCCCTTCACAAGAAACCTCTTCACATGATAGTGATAATTCCTCTCCTACTTTACCTACTCCAGACACGTCACTGCCCCTTCCCACCTCCCAACATATTGGTCAACAACAAGTCAATACCACACCTACGGTCACACCTAACCCCACTCCTATTCTACCTAATGATCAAATACCTTTGCCCACCACATCAACTAATCTTCATCCTATGGTCACCCGTGCCAAAGCTGGGATCTTCAAACCCAAGGCTCTTTTAGCTTCCACTGAGCCCACATCAGTAAAAGAGGCTCTACTTGAACCAGCTTGGAAGGCAGCCATGGACGAGGAGTATGCTGCTCTTCTTCGTAATCACACTTGGTCTCTAGTCCCACTACCTCCAGAAAGGAAATGCATTGGGTGTAAGTGGGTTTTCAAGTTGAAGTATAACCCTGATGGCACAGTTCTTAAGCATAAAGCTCGTTTAGTTTCCAAAGGCTTTCATCAAGAAGAAGGGTTTGATTACTCCGAGACATTTAGTCCTGTGGTCAAGCCTTGCACTATTCGTGTTATTCTTACCATTGCTCTTTCTCATGGGTGGCCTCTGCAACAAATTGACTTCAATAATGCCTTTCTAAACGGCGATCTCCAAGAAGAGGTGTATATGTCTCAGCCACCAGGATTTGAGCATTCAAATAATTCTCTTGTTTGCAAACTTCATAAGGCACTCTATGGTCTCAAACAGGCACCACGTGCTTGGTTCGAAAAATTAGCTTCTGCTCTCAAGGTTCTTGGCTTCCGGTCTGCTGTTTGTGACAATTCTCTCTTCATTCGCCACACTCAGAATTCCGTTTTATACATCTTAGTATATGTGGATGATGTGATCATCACGGGAAGTTCCCCTGCTGAAATTCAACAACTTATGCGCAATTTGCACTCTCAATTCTCCCTCAAAAGTTTGGGCTCTCTTCATTACTTCCTTGGGAATGAAGCCTCTTCCACTACAGATGGCTCTCTGCTTCTATCCCAATCAAAATACATCAGTGACCTTTTAACTCGGGCCGGTCTTGAAAATTCTACACCTCAGAAAACACCAATGGTGTCAGGACTTAAACTCTATAGTCAGAATAGTGAACCCTATTCTGATCCCTCACTTTACAGGTCCATTGTGGGAGCGTTACAGTATGTTACCTTGACACGGCCTGAAATCTCGTTCAATGTTAATAAATTATGTCAGTTTATGCATAATCCTCAGTTAACTCATTGGCAGGCAGCAAAGAGGGTGCTTCGTTATTTGAAAGGCACTTCTAATCATGGTTTAATTTTTAAAAGAAGTACTGCTTTTAACATTTTTGGTTTTACAGATGCAGATTGGGGATCCGACCCAGATGATCGCAGGTCTACCAACGGTTGGTGCATATATTTTGGTGGAAATCTGGTTTCTGGGCTTCTAATCTAAGAAGCAGCATGTGGTTTGCTCGGTCGAGCACCAAAGCTGAGTACAGAGGGGTTGCCAATGCAGTGGCAGAAATACTTTGGATCAAGTCATTATTGTCTGAGCTTGCTGTTGGTCCTCCTAGGCTCTATTGCGACAACCTCAGTGCTGTCATGTTGTCAGCAAATCCAGTTCTCCATTCCCACTCCAAGCATGTTGAGCTCGATCTTCATTTTGTTAGGGAGCGAGTTGCTTCAAAGGAAATTACTGTGAGTCATGTTCATGCTTCTGAACAGACATCTGATGTTCTTACTAAAGCAGTGTCAAGCAAAGACTTTTCTGCTTTTCGTGTCAAACTTAGAGTTGTTGATCCTACTACTCTTAGTTTGAGGGGGGATGTTAAGAGTATGTAGTTAGTATATGTAATTAGTAGTTATGCTGTTTAGTTGTTCAGTTGATCTGTTATATCAGTTAGGATTAGTTAGGTTGCTTCTTGGTTATTTTCTTGTTCCTTTCTTTCTCTCTTGTTGTGTATATATAGGCTTTATGCCAAGTCTCTTAATACATTGAATCATTCACTGCCTCTCTCTCTTTCATTAGTTCTCTTATCTTCCAGTTCCTGTTTGCGTTAGCAGTTCAGATTCTAACACAATGACGGTGGGCTGTAGTGGAATTACTCTCAAAATGCTATCACTATATAGGATGGTGATAGCCAATATAGGATGGTGGCACAATTTTACATTTGATTGAAATTTGGAATAGGTCGTTGCCTTTATTCCATCATATGGTCAAATAGAAATTAATGTCTATAATATATCTTTCAAGATCCTTTTCTAGAATTTTGAGTGTTCATTTAAAACAATATTATCTTTCTTGGCTAAAGTCTATTTTTGAACACTTGTGTAAATTTTTTTTTTCATATATCATTTTTATGTTGATTTAAGATGATTAAAGTAATATTGCTTTATATTTTCAAGAAACCCATCCACTATAAGAAAAAATGTGGTTGAAAAGTTTGTTCAAATGAAAATAAATAGTCCTTTTGTGATGTTCAAAATTCATAATTATTAATAGTTTAGGCTAAAATAAAGTTTGATTTATTGGAAATCATATTAATATTAAATCATGTCAAATCGTTTTGAAATCTTCCAATCAAGCATTTAATGTAGTTAATTATCTTGACAAAAATTTCACAAAAGGACTATTTCACTAAATATGTTGTAAATACTATTAAATAGGAACGGAGTTTTAGAGAAATAATAAAAAATATTATATATATTGAAGTGAAACTATAAATATAAAGAACAATTAAAAACTAAAAGCCCAAGTATGTGTGGGCCAGTTAGGTAAATGATAGATTTATCAATAAGTTTATTTCTCTGTTTCTTTTTTTAACATGTCTCCATATTTTTTAATCCAATAATTGACCAAGAAAAATAATAACAAATATGTCAACTTTTAGTTTTTGTTTAAAAATAAGTGTGATAAATTATATATATATATATATGTACTCGTATAAAATGATGACTTTTTTTATTGTTGAAACAAATAATAAATTAAGTCTTACCAATCAAATAACAATGTTGAATTTACCATTCTTACATCAAATTGACCAAAAAAATAGTAAATTGAATAGATGAGTAAGAATGAAAGGAAGAAGAAGAAGAGAGACAAAGAGAAAGAAGGAGAATGAGAGAACAAAAACTTGATTTATGAGAAAAGAGAATAAAAAATACATAATAGTTTGAAAAAGAGAAAAAAAAAACACAATGGTTGTGAGAAAGAGATTGTGGCAAGAAGAAAGAAGAGTAGGATGTGGTTGAGAGATGTGAATGAGAAAGAAAAATAGAGGATATGACAGAGTATTTAATAATAACATTAGTATCTGTATAAGGTTATTGATAAATAGACAATGAACTCTACTTATTTACGAACACACCAAAAAACTTTTATACTCCAAATTATATGTCTAATTAAGTTTTTAGAGTACGAAATGATTATATAAAATAATCTGTATATATATCCCGTGCATTATGCACGAGTTCAATTTTAGTATATATATATTACAAAAAGAATATACATGGTTCCCTCCTTTGCCATATGTCCTCTCTCAATTAATGCTCATCCTCTAACATTTCATGCTCCATCTATTTATTTTAAAAATACCACATTAGACTCGCATTGAAGGAGTAGATGTTCAGTGGTACGGTAGTATTGAACTTCAGTACATCCCCCCTAATTAATGTGAGTTTTTATTAATATTAACAAATGACACTACATGATTAGAGGGATGCACTGAAGTTCAGTGGTACGGTACCATTGAACTTTTATCAGCATTGAAGATAGTCCACCTGAATCTACGTATCTTTGGTGTAAATGATGAGAGTAGATTCTCTACATTGTGAGGTGATGAAGTATTCACTAAAATAAGGAAAGAGATAAAGAGTACAATTAAGAGAGAGAAATTGTGAAAATGTAAGACCCACAATTTTTTCTTTCTATCTCTTTCTTCACTTTAAAGAGTATTTCACCTTAAAATATAGAGGATTCATTCTCGTAAATGACACTGCTATGATCAACATATTTTGATTGATAACATTAGGAGGTTGATTTGACGTGAATCAAGGAGTAGCCATTTAATTGTCATCTATTTTGCAGTACATTTTAATGGTGCCATTAAACCTCTTAATTGTCATATATTTTGATTAATTACTTTAGGAGGTTGATTTAACGTGAATCTGGGAGTAACCTTTCTTAAATGCTTACTGGAGTTGACTATAGTGCACTATAAATTAAAGTCGATGCTGGGCGGCCATTTCTTCAGTCCAAAAATTCAAACATTTTTGCATTCCGTATTCACACATTCACAGAAGTATTCATCTATGTTTAAAATGACTCATTGCATAAGATCTATATTTTAAAGAGGTAAAATACTATTTCCTTCCTGAATTATTGGTCAAACTATTATTTAGTCCCCGAATTTATCAAAAATATTATTTAGTCCCTGAAATTTGTAACTATGTCAACTATTTAGTCCCCGAATTTGACAAAAATATTATTTAGTCCCTGAAATTTGTAACTATGTCAACTATTTAGCCCTCAAACTTGGTAAAAATATTTAATCCTCGAATTTGCAACTCTGTCAACTCTAATGAGTAAAAGGAGACTAAATAGTTAACAGAGTTGCAAATTCGGGGATTAAATAGTATTTTTGCCAAGTTTAAGGACTAAATAGTTGATATAGTTACAAATTCGAGGACTAAATAGTATTTTTGTCAAATTTGGGGACTAAATAGTTGACATAGTTACAAATTTCAAGGACTAAATAGTAATTTTGATAAATTCGGAGACTAAATAATAATTTGACTAACAATTCAGGAACTAAATAGTATTTTGCCTCTATTTTAAAAGCCAGTTTACATCATGAATGCGATTCACCATGCAAGCATACGTTGTTTTCCTAAACCATTCTTTAATATACATGACTTCTCATTATTTTAATCCATATTGATCTGTAACTTTTCAGCTATGAATCAAATATTTGATGCCGTCGAGCACTTAACACTAGGCCACGGAATTGGACCATAAAGGTCCTCGTGGTCAGGTTGTGGGAGAGACCATATTGTCATGGATTTTTCCTCATTACTTCATTTAGTTTGAAACTTTTTAAACATTAGGCAAAAGTACTTTTCCTGCCCCTAACGTTTGAGGTCCTGTCACTTAGGTCCCTAACGTTTTTTCGCTGTTAATTGTACCCCTAACGTTTTGTGTTTCTTCCAATGCCAGGCTTTTAGCTAACACCGTCAATTTTTAGACAATTTTTGATGAAGTAGCATCCTATGTGGCCAACAATTTTGATTGGACTTAATTTTTTTCACATCAGCAGTCAATAGTACTAAGTTTTTTGGGGTTCATTTTACTGATGTAATGAGTATTTTGGTGTATTGAATTACTGATGTACTGAGTTTTTGGGATCCATTATACCCCTAAAATAAATTACTGATGTGAAAAAATTAAGTCAAATCAGAATTGTTGGCCACATAGGATGCCACGTCATCAAAAACCGTCCAAAAATTGACGGTGTTAGCTAAAAGCCTGACATTGTGAGAAACACAAAACGTTAGGGGTACAATTGACAACGAAAAAATGTTAGGGGCCAAAGTGACAGGACCCCCAAACGTTGGGGGTAGGAAAAATATTTTGCCTAAACATTGTGTTACTGCCTCACTATCTCCTATACTATATTTGACTGGATATGTTGATGATTTAAACTACTCCTGCTCATTGGTTGTCATTGTATATGGTGCCACTGCAATTATTTACCTATTAATTTTGATATCTAATGCTTCTTATAAGTTTAACAGAATTTCTAGCTGGTGAAGGAAAAGCATGGCTTCTTTCCAATTGTAAAATACTTTAGTATAGTAAGTCTCAGTTTTTCCTCTTTTATTTATTTACTTATGAGGTTTATGCAATAATATTTTTTTAAGATGTTTCTTCAATTCTAAGAGAGAGATTCGATACAAGATAATTTCTCATCGATTTTAAAAGGGAATATATACAGAAAGAAAACTAAGTCCCGGGCGTAAGAGCCATGTGCAAGGCACGAGACTACAACCAAGAAAGAAAAAAAAAACTAAACCTACTAATAACTAATTACTGTAGTTACAAGTACAAAAAAAATAGAACAAAACCTATGGTCATGTTTGACACCTATTTTTGTTTTTTGATTTTAAGAATTGTTCTAAAAATTGTTTTTAAAAACAAGTTCTGAAAGAAAAAAAAATAAAAATTATGTTTGATGAAATTTTTTAAAAAACAATTTTAAAAACAAAAGACTAAAGGAACACGTTTGATAAAACATTCTTATAACTATTCTGAAACATGGCTGGAACTCTATGATGAGCAATTTTGATACAAAATAATGTTGATAAAATTACAAAATTGACATTAATGAAAACTGTTTTCTGTATGTGTTCTCCGCCTTTTTATACCAAACCAAAAACACAGTTCAAAACAACTTTCTTCTGTTCTTATTTTTTGATTTTTTAGAACAATGTTTTGTTTTTTAGATTTTGAAAACAAAGATTAAAAACAAATTACCAAACAAGTTTTTGATTCTTTTATTTTTAAGAACAAAAAATTATCAAACAAGGCCTATATCTGTAACATATCAGTTCCTATAACTATAGTAGATATAAAACTAAGATAATATAAAACTAATATAATCATCACCCCCTCCTCAAGTTAGAGGTGATTCAATATGGAAGAGACCCAACTTGGACCTTAGGAAAGAAAATTGGGAATAAGTAAGATTCTTGGTGAAAATGTCAGTTGTCTGTTGATGTGTTGAGATGTACTTTGGGATTATAAAACTAGCCTTAAACTTCTCACGCACCAAATGGCATTCGACCTTGATGTGTCTTGTGCCCTCGTGGAAAATTGGATTGGCTGAGATGTATAATGCTGACTGGTTGTCACAATAAAGTGGAATAGGGACAGAAAAATCTACCTCCAAATCCTTCAACACAAAAGAAATCCAAACCAATTCACAAACAGTTGAGCTCATGCTTCTGTATTCGACCTCACACGAAGATCTTGAGACAATGCCCTGTTTCTTTAATTTCCATGACACAACGAAATCTCCAAGGAAAACAGAAAATCTAGAAATAGACCTTCTTGTGACTGGACAAGTGCCCCAATCACTGTCACACAGAATGCTTGCAAATTCAAAACCGAGTCAAATTTGTATTTTAAACCATAACCTTGAGTACCTTTTAGGTACTTAACTAAATGCAATGCTGCATAAAGATGTGATTCAGTAGGTGCACTAATACGTTGACTCAATTGTTGCACTAGAAAAGCTAGATAAGGCAAAGTTAAACTCGAATATAAAAGCCTCCCATTCATTCTTCTATATTTTTCTGGATCACTCAAAAGAGGTGACTGATAGTCAAACTTTGAATATTTTGACACAAAAAATGTTGAATATTTTGACATAAGGAATAAGTAACAAAATGTGATAAAATGCCCATAAAAAGCATCAAATTTTGATATTCTTGATTATCCGTAAAACCTGTGAAATATTGGATAGGTACATTTGATGTTTGTTGAGTGTTTCAAGCTTAACAGTGATCAATGCGAAGGATATATTCCTAGCACAAGAACCAGAACTAAAGCAAAAACGCATAGCAGGGCCAAGAAGGATATCAAGACAAGTAAAGAATGGAGCATTCGCCATGGCAAGCAGAAAGGCTCACCACTCAAGTAGTAGAAGACTCGCCACAACAAGTATAAGGCAGCTCGCAGATAGAAAATAGACTAGATTGGGAATAATTTCTGCACACCAATAATGGTGTACTAGATACTTCTATATACTGAGCCAGAAATAACAGAATTGGAGAGGGATTACATCAAGGACCTACACGTGTAAACAGATCCGTATACAAAGCTACAGTGGTGTACAGCTAATAGCCTAAAATATATACAATGCTAAAATATACAATTGCATACAATTACTCTATTGTCTTAACATTTCCCCTCAAACTAGACTTGGTATAGCAAAGTCTTAGTTTTCTTCGATTGTCTTCAAACTGGGTCTGAGTCAGAGGTTTAGTCAAACAATCAGCTACTTGTAACCTTGATGGTATGTGATGAACATCGATTTCCTTCTGCAAGATCATATCCCTTATAAAATGAACATCAATCTCTATATGTTTACTCCTGGCATGCTGAACCGGATTTGAAGCCAAGGCTTTGGCACTAAGGTTATCACACCACATCATTGATGGCTGTCTTAATCTTAATTCAAGTTCAAACAACAAAGAACTCACCCATTTTATTTCTGCTGCA
This sequence comes from Senna tora, assembly GCA_014851425.1. Lineage (NCBI taxonomy): Eukaryota > Viridiplantae > Streptophyta > Magnoliopsida > Fabales > Fabaceae > Senna > Senna tora. The sequence continues at coordinate 46,392,096 of CM026264.1, forward strand.
CCATCGTCTAACGCACGATACTCAGATTCGGCACTTGATCTGTAGACAACCCGTTGTTTGCGAGAAGACCAAGATATGAGATTGTCACCGAGATAAATGCATATACCAGCAATTGATCGTCGATCATCTAAGTCGGTTGCCCAATCAGCATCCGTGAAGGTGACAAGCTGCAAACTCTTCATTGGCTTGATGTGCAGACTTAGTTGATGCGTGCGTTTGACATATCTTAAGACACGCTTGACACCTTGAAAATGTGTCTCATTTGGTTCTGAAAGAAATTGACTTAGCTTATTGACCGAGAAGGCTAAGTCTGGTATAGTAGTAGTAAGATACTGTAGTGACCCTATTACTCTACGAAAAAGTGAAGGATAACTCATCTTTTCTCCCTCTTGAGCAGTGAACTTTCTTCCTGTTACCATAAGTGTTGATACACTCGCGCAGCTAGCCATATTAAACCTCTTAAGGACATCTTGAGCATACTTGCTCTGATTAAGATAGATTCCAGACTGATCCCGATAGACTTCAATGCCCAAAAAATAATATAGTGGTCCGAGGTCCTTTAAAGCAAAAACAGAGTTAAGGCGTCGAGTAAACTCAGTCAGAGACTTCGAATCATACCTGTAACAAGGATATCATCCACGTAGACAAGAACAAGAATAGTGAGCTTCGAATTTTGAATGTAAAACAAGGAAGTGTCACTCTTGGAATTCTGGAATCCCCATTGTTGTAAAGTGAGCCTTAAGCGTTCGAACCAGGCCCGAGGAGCTTGCTTAAGACCATACAGTGCTTTTAAAAGTTTACACACATGAGAAGGACATTGTGAATCTACAAAACCTTCAGGCTGCCTCATATAGACGTCCTCTTGGAGAAAACCGTTCAGAAAAGCATTGTTCACATCAAGTTGCTTGATTTCCCAGTTGAAGGTTATAGCTATGGAGAGAATGATTCGAATGGTTATGGCTTTTACAACAGGGCTAAACGTCTCACTGTAATCAATGCATGCTTCTTGTTGGAAACCTTTAGCTACGAGTCTCGCTTTATGCTTCAAAATAGATCCGTCAGCCTTGAACTTTGTTTTGAAAACCCATTTGCAGTCAACAAGCTTCTGATTTGAACTCGGTACAAGGACCCACGTTTTATTTCGTTGAAGTGTTGAAAATTCCTCGGCCATTGCTTGTCTCCAATGCGATGAGGACAAAGCTTTTGAAACAGACTTGGGTTCAGGGTCAGAGGAGTTCAATGATGAAAGAGAACCTGAGTTTGCATCTGTGTTGACTAAACCAACATAAGGTAATTTGGGCTTGAACAGCCCTACCCGAGAACGAGTGACCATTTGATGATGGTTTTGGAGTTGGGCTTGTTCAGTATCTGTTTGAGAACTAGGCCCAACATTGGCATATGTATGTTCCCTTATGTGAGAGGAAGGCTGTCCCGAATCTCGGCCCAAATCAGAGTTTGTATCAGCATGTGTCGCACGTGAGTCACTAGCAGATTTAGATGATGTATTTGAATTTGAGCTATCAGAGCAGGTGGCAGCTGGTGAAGCACGAGAATCAAGCAAAGTAGTAGGACCACGTGGTGATGCCGAACCTTTTTCAGAAAGAGTCGTTGGGCCATTGCCATTAGGTAAAGACTCTTGTAGAGTATCGTTGGAGCCACTCTTTCCTTCTCCATTCTTACCTTCTCCATTGGGTTGAAGAACAAAAGGAATGATGCAGTCATTTGAAGATGAAGGAGTTCTTCGATTTAGAAAATCCATTGAGCAAGGAGAAGTTGAATTATCAAATACCACATGTCTGGAATAATACACTTTTCCAGTAGAGTTGAGACATTTAAATCCCTTGTGTTGAGATGCAGGCCCTAAATACACACACTTCTGGCTATGAAACTGGAACTTGTGTGTTTTATAAGGTTTGAGACATGGGTAGCAGGCACATCCAAAAGGTTGCAACTCTGAATATATAGGCTCTTGATTGAACAAACGATACATTGGCGAAGAACCATTCAGAACAGGTGTTGGTAACAAATTTATCAGGTGCACTGCAGTCTGGAAAGCTTCAACCCAGTATGTTAGAGGTAGATGAGCTTGGGATAGTAAAGTCAGGCCCATTTCCACAATGTTTCTATGTTTACGCTCTGCTCTGCCGTTTTGTTCTGAGGTGTAAGGACAGGTATATCGCATCTCGATCCCATTCATTTGAGCAATTTGAGCAATTGGTTTATACTCTGACCCATTGTCACAATGGATTGCTTTTATCTTTGTGTTCAGCTTATTTTCTACAAAGGCTCGAAAATGATTAAAAGCACCTATGGCTTCCCCTTTGTGTTTTAGTGGATACAACCTTGTATAACGACTGAAATCATCAATGAAATGGATATAGATTCTGAATCCATTAATAGATTGAATGGGTGATGGTCCCCACAGGTCACTTTGAATTAAATCAAGAGGAGAAGATGCTTGAGACTTAGAGTGTGAGAAAGGTAAAAATCTTGATTTGCCAGCTTGACAAGCTTCACAAACAAAATTAGTATCATACTTAAATTTGACATTACATTTATTCAAAATCTACCCTAAAACTCGATTACTGGGATGACCCAGCTTGTAATGCCATAATCTGATATTTTGTTTCTCCTTCTCTTGTGCTTTTACTGCCAAGTTGGCCTGAGCTCGTGTCCTCTCATGTGGAAGCTTAGAGACCCCCATCGGGTACAGACCTTGCACTGTTGTCCCTTGCACCATTGACTGACCTGTCTTCAAATCCTTCACAACACAGGCATCATTAGTGAAGGTAACATGTACTGGATTATCCTTGGCCAGCTTATTTACACTTAACAATCTTTTTGTGGTAGTAGGTACAACTAATACATTGTTAAGTCTGAGATTAGTTTTCGGTAAAGAAGTATTACCTACTCCAATAATACTAGCCTTTTCCCCTGTGCAGGTATAAAAGGAAAGACTGCTTACTAATGGGAGTGTATTGGGTGTACTGATCAAACTAAGAGGCACTTGGAGACACGTGATATGATGCTCCACTATCCATGTACCAGGAAGCATCGTTCACACTTTGTGTTCCAGCGTGAAAAACTGATGGCGAAAAATTCCCTTGAGAGGAAGCACCCTATTCAGCAAAATTCTTATCGAACCTGTGCCAACACAACCCCACGGTGTGCCCTATTTTGCAACATAACTGATAGGTTGGTCTTGGACCATTGTTGGTGGTATTGTTACCACCTCTGCCACGTCCTCGTGGTGCTCCTCTACCACCACCATGGCCACGGGAGCCATTACCACGCCATGGTGTCTTATCAAACGAGGGAGTCTTGGACTCAGTCTCGGTTTGTGCTACATTCACTGCTGGTTGAATAGTCACAGTAGAAATCTAATTTTGGTGCTCAAGCTTACTCTCGTAAGTCAGCAAGGATGAGGTGAGATCTTCCCAAGTTAGTCCCTCTTGATCTGCTAATTTTACAGAGACAGGGTTAAAATCAGCTTCCAAGCCATTAAGAGTGTGAAGAATAAGATCATCCACAGCGACTGGTGCCCTTGCGAGAGCAAGATTGTAAGAAATGCCCTTCATTTTGGCTAAATACTCATTCATCTTAAGACTTCCTTTGCGGGTGTGATGAAGTTCTGACTTGAACATCATTACCCGTGATCTGGTTGACGCACTCGTGAGCGTTTTGGCTCCATTCCAGAGAGCCCGAGCAGTGGTGCAGTGGAGCAGCTGAGATCCGATTTCCAGCGACATCGAGTTCCTGAGCCAACCAAGAAGCAAGTTATCAACAACAAACCATTCTTCAAAATCTAGGTTAGGTACCTGTTGACCATCCACGGTGAGATGAGTTGGTGGTGCGACAGTAACACCGTCAATGTGAGAAAGAAGACGATTGCCAATGATAAGTGGACGGATGGTAGCTTCCCACATCATGTAATTGATGCGGTCCAACTTGATCGCCGCTGTCTGAGTAGACGAGCTGAAAAGGCTGTAGGTTTTGACACCTAATGATGCAGACGAAGCGGAGGAGGCAGAGCTCGACATGTTGCTATTCCTCTGATACCAAGATAGAAAATATACTAGATTGGGAATAATTTCTGCACACCAATAATGGTGTAATAGATGCTTCTATATACTGAGCCAGAAATAACAGAATTGGAGAGGGATTACATCAAGGACCTACACATGTAGACAGATCCGCATACAAAGCTACAGTGGTGTATAGCTAATAGCCTAAAATATATACAATGCTAAAATATACAATTGCATACAATTACTCTATTGTCTTAACACTCGCCACGACGAGCACAATTGACTCACCATAGCGAGTGGCAAGGCTAACGTGACTGATGAAGTGGACAACAACTTAATGAACAAAAATAAGAAGGGGTCCAGTAATATAGCAAACCATCAAGATCAATATCGTGATCTTTGACATCTTCTTCTTCTTCTTCACCATCTTCAACTTTGTTATTTTTCTTGTCATCATTTACATCTTCATGTTCAACTTCATCGTTTATATCCTCAATGTTGTGAGAAGTGCCGCCAACATTATCATCAATGTTACTTTCTTTCTCTTCCTCCTTGTTCTCATCTAGATAATTAGACATAATACAATTGTGTGTTTAAGAGGAGAATTGGGACAAGACAATAATTATGAGCCAAGAAGATAAAATACCGTATCTAAAACATTTAAATTTTAGATAAGCTAGAGTAGAGAGTGGAAATCAATAATAAATATATGTTGTCAACTCATGTGTTTTGGTCCCTTGACACCCTTGGAAGTGCATGTTTTTCATTTTCATTTTGTCATAATATATACTAGCAAGTTTGAAATAAGATGAAAAGATTGTTAATTAACCTCAAATTATTTTTATTTATAAAATGAGAATATAGATAAATTTCATTTTAGGGTGAATAAAATTATGAATTGAATAGAATGAAGGCAAAAGTACCTTTCCTACCCTCAACGTTTGGGGGTCCTGTCAATTTCGCCCCTAATGTTTTTTCGCTGTCAATTGTACCCCTAACGTTTTACGTTTCTGCCAATGTCACCCTTTTCACTAACACCGTCAAATATTTAACAGTTTTTGTTGACGTGGCATCCTATGTGGCAAAACGTTTTTTTTTCTGTCAATTGTACCCCTAACGTTTTACATTTCTGCCAATGTCACCCTTTTCACTAGCAACATCAAATATTTAATAGTTTTTGCTTACGTGGCATCCTATGTGGCAAAAATATCTGACTTGGCATATTTTTTTTCACACCAGATTTTTTACTCATCTTTTTCCCATCAAAATCGTGTCGTTTTAGCCTCACCATATTCCTTTTAAAATATAACTGAAACGCACGTGTCATTTTGCAGACAAAAACATCGGAGACGTTACCCTAAAATAGAGAATGGATAACGTCTCCGATGTTTTTATGAGCAAAATAGCGCGTGCGTTTGAGTTATATTTTAGAAGGAATATGCCGAGGTCAAAACGACACAACTTTGATGGGAAAAAGATGAGTAGGAAATCTGATGTGGAAAAAAATATACCAAGTCAGATATTTTTGCCATATAGGATGCCACGTAAGCAAAAACTATTAAATATTTTATTAGTGCTAGTGAAAAGGGTGACATTGGCAGAAATGTAAAACGTTAGGGGTACAATTGACAGAAAAAAAAACGTTTTGCCACATAGGATGCCACGTCAGCAAAAACTGTTAAATATTTGACGGTGTTAGTGAAAAGGGTGACATTGGCAGAAACGTAAAACGTTAGGGGTACAATTGACAAGAAAAAAATGTTAGGGGCGAAATTGACAGGACCCCCAAACGTTGGGGGTAGGAAAGGTACTTTTGCCGTAAAATGAAATTATGGAGAGTGCTTTTGAGTGGTACATACCTGTATTATAAATTTGAGTTAAGGGTGTAAAAACAATATATTATGGATATATCAAAAATTCAAAACATCTTTTTCCAAATCATTATGTTATCTTCTCTTTCTTAAAAAAAAACAGTATCCTTTTTTTTTTTTTGATAAACAATGTTTTTATTTTTAATATATAATTAAATTTATATTAAACTTTAATATAATTGTGTTAATATAATAGTAAAGATATAGTTCTCAGAAATAAAAAAGTAAAGATATATGCTTTATAAAAAAAATAGTAAAGATATATACTATGTAAAATACTAAATTATAATAGATGTTATAAGTTGTAACATTATATTATAATGAGTGTAATTGTTAAATATTTTGACATAGGTAAAGTTACTTAGGTGCTTACTATGAAGTTCACCAATCATATTAAAACGCGTGGCAAAAAATTTTTGTATAACCAATCATGGTAGAGAGAAAAAATGAGAAGCAATAAATTACATAACCAATCAAATAGGAGTGAGAATATAAATAATGTATATAATTGGTGAACTTTATAACAAGCACCTAAACATCTCTACCTTAGTTTTTTCCTTGTTTTAAAACACTAGATGAATAATAAATATAATAAAACATAGGTCTATAAAAAAAAGATATATAATAAAACATAGGAAAATTTATTGAAGATAAATTATACTTTTTTAGAGATAATTAAATTATGTGATGCTATTTTTTATTTTAAAGAAATTAGTATATATATTTTTAAAATTTTTTAAAAAATTACTATATATATTGACTTTCTTAAAACAAAAAATAAGTTGCACTTTTAAATGTTTTGACTTTTGACCAAATTTAATATTATTGGAATAAGAGTTTAAAAAAACATTTTTTGATGAAATAAATTAATATTATCTCGGAGTATACTTTCTTCACACCCTCTAAATGAGTAACAAATAAAAAAAATCATCAAGTGCCTATATTAGAATGACCTCAAATTAAATCGTCTCTGCATTTTCGTCATAAAGGCTTCAATCCCCTTTTGCTATCTCCTTCAATCATGCAATTGACTTGCTTTAAAGTTGAAAAAAAAAAACATGCCTTAATAATATTAATCATCCAAATCAGATTTTATTTTGCATCTACATAAATTTAACAATACTTTAGGAAATTATTTAAGATGATACTGATCACGTCATTTTTATCTGGTTCGGCTCGAACAATTATCTACCTCCAATCCTTTCAGTTCTCAAAGGATTTTCACTGCTTCGCCAAAGTATTTATCTTACAACCAATTTACCATACAAATTCACTACAAATTTATCACACTCAAAACAATGTTTAAGGTTTTAAGGTTTTAACACTCACTAACAACTTTTACACAAATAATTATCCATAAACAATCCACACATATCCTCCACTTTTTTTTTTGGCTTTTGGTAGAACAAAGGCCAAGACCCTTAGAAAAGAGAAATACCAACACAACTAACTGAACATCAAATCACCTCTGCATGCATTTGAATAGCTTGAGATCTGTCATAATAGCATTCATCATTCAAATTAGATTTGGTCTTATTGCAAAATCAAATATATATATATATATACTTGAGATTGCCTTAAGACTATGTAATTAAGTACTAAATATTTGTAATAACGAAAGTCAATAATTCAGCTTCGAAGAAAATATATGGGAGTCTAATTAACTATAAATCATTCTCAAGTCTAGAAATCTCCATATATACCTATTAAAAATTGTTTCTTCATCAGTAATAACTTGCACTTTAGAAAAGTTGAATCCAATATGAAGGCATTCTAAGGACACGTTCTTTAGATAAAAAAGAAAAGAGAATGGGAATGGTTTTAATTTGTTTGGTAGTAAAAATTTGGAATGGAAATGGAATGGGAATGTATTAAAATTACCACTTTACCCCTTTTATATTAAAATAATAAAAAGAAAAGAAGATTAGGATTTTGTCAAATCAAAGGATATAATTGATATTTTGTATTTTTTTAAATTTGTCAGGCACCACCTACTTTTACTTCTCCATTCCTTTGCTCTTTCAATGTAACGAAATTAAAGACACCTAAAGAATATGAAGAAACCAGGATAAAAATTCTTCCTTCATCATTCTTGAATCTTTTTTTTTTTTTGTCTACAAAATCTGGTTCTCAATGCAAAAACACCAGAACATTCATATTTAGAAACCTAAGAGGGTTAAAAAGGAGGAAAATAATAATATCATCCATGTCAAGCGTTGGGAAAAATGCAGAATAGGCCCAAATGATCAAGTGTAAAGAATGAGAACTAACAGATAAAATATTTAACGTGGTTCAAATTTTAGCCTACGTTCACCACGGGAAAAAGTTATGAGAAAATCCCACTACTAAAACATACCAAAGAAATACAAAAGTTGCTTAACTGAACACTCAATAGTCAATACAAATGACATATGAAGGATAAATTTAAACAAAAAGAACCTATGAATTCCCATAATGATTCACATTTCATAATCAGATAACAGAATTATTGGATATTATTTAGAGAGTTTATTCCTGCATTACCCCTTAATCATAATCTACAAGAGGAGGCAACACATCTCATATTATTTTTCTTAGATTTTTTTTCTCTCTTTCAATTTCACAGCAAATCCTACTTTCAAAACTTAGCATCTAGACAATATTTGTGATGTATATATAACAAATAAATGCAATTCTACCATCTCACCTCAGAACAAGAAAGCTTCTCCTTATGATATCCAATCCCTACAAGAGATGTCATTAGCATTGTTTAACACAAAGAAAAAGGATAAATTAGCAAATAAATAAGCAATTATTAATTAGGACAATTCAAATAATCATTACTGTATTTCATTTATTCTGTTTCTGGCTAAGCATCCTCATCTTTCGGTTCTTCACCATCTTCAACTTCATCGTTTATATCCTCGATGTTGTGAGAAGTGGCACCCACATTACCATCAATGTTATTTTCTTTCTCTTCCTCCTTGTTCTCATCTTGATAATTATATGGATAAAAAGAAATTTCAGGTTATAACAACAATGATACAAGTATATGTTTAAGAGGGAAGTGGGTCAAAAGCAAAAATAATTATGATAAGATCTCAGTGTTTATATCTCTAAAATAATTGAGCTTACAATACATTACATGTGCAACTTAATAATCAAATTAATAATGACGGGAATGAAAATTTTAATTTGTTGCTTTATTAAATTATAGATTGATTTATAGAGTGAATAAAATGATGAATTGAATAGAATAATTTTTTTTTTTTTGTGGCAAGCAAGTGTAATGAATGATTGATATGCTAATAAATTGTAGTTGAGAAATGAAATTTTGAGTGGTACGTACTCTTCACACTTTATTATAATCATATATTCCAATAGTGGGAGGCTTTTAATGACAACACTAGAGAAGATGCACCTCAACTTTCTGCATCCTTCAACTCTCAACCTTGCAAGATGTTGGAAGCTTATCAGAGTTGGACCCTTCCATATATATACTCCACCTCATCTATATGCTTTAATATTAAATTTTTCAAATTTGACACTATCATTAATGCCCCTTCTTCTGCATTCACATTTAGAAAACCTTGGAGGAGATCAGCTTGGAATTCATGTGCCTCTCCCTGCATCCAGCATTTCATTTTAATTAATTAGATATGCTAACTCTGAAACATCAAACATGAAATAATTAGTCTATTTTGTTAATAAATGGTGTACACTTCTATATATATTACCAAGGCATGCATCACCTGAATGTTTCAAACTTTAAATACCTCCAACCTTCACATCTACTATATTCTATAAAATCACTGCTCAATACAAACTTGACCTCAATATCTTTGATTAGTTTTTATCTAACATTTACTTTTTTTTTACTTTGATTCAAAATTTGTAGTAATTTGTCCAATATATTTCAAATGTTATATACAATTTTTATCAAGGGAAAAATGCATATACCTCCTCCAACTATCACTCAATTGCAAAGAGCCCCCGCACTATCAATTGAGACAAACACTTCCCTTGCACTTTCACAAACAAATTAACACCAATTTGTCATCATCCGACTAACAGCGTTAAAATGTAACTATGAGATAATTGCATCCATCTCCTCTAAATTATAAAACATAACAATTGACCCCACCTAAATTATAACATGTGACAAATACCCCTATACTTCCACATAATTAAATTTAACTCAAATTTTATATTTATGAATTATACTTAGACTTGTTAACTTTTTTTTTTTTAAAAAAAAATACTTAAACTATTTAAAACTTTGAAAAGCTCCAATTATATCATAATTTTTATAAATTCATTCTAATAATCAATTTCAATTTTATCAACATTACTTCAAATAATATACATGAGAAAATTAACTTATATGTTATATTAATTTATGGATTGGCATTTGTACACAACAACATGAAAAATTTAATATATCATGTGTAGAATGAGTGTTCATTGTATATTTAAATAATAATACATGTAAGATATAGAAAAAGAATATATTTTTATATTATTTTACTTTTAAACGACCAGTTCATAAACTAAGCGAACCGAACCTTAGATATTCAAGCTCGAATCATTTAATAAATGAATGAGCCCGAACGAGCCATTCATGAACAACTCGTTTCATTTACACCCCTTAATGCTTCCAATTGAATTGATTATTGGAATGAAATTGGAGTTTATAAAAATTATGATATATTTGAAGATTTTCAAAGTTTAAAATAGTTTAGAGACTTAAAAAAAAAAAGAAGTCTAATAAACTTTATAAATATAAAATTGGAGTAAAATTTACTTGCGTGGAAGTATAAGGGTATTTGCTAAATTCTATAACTTATGAGGCATTTGTCACATTTTATAATTTAAGGGGGGTAATTGTCATGTTTTATAGTTTAGTGAGGATAATTGCAATTATCTCACAGTTACATTTTAACTCCGTTAAACGGATGGTGAGAAATTAGTGTTAATTTTGTTCGTGGAAACTGGAGAGTAGAGGTCTAGTGGATGTTGCATAAACTACTTTTGGTTATATAGGATTGTAGTGTATGCACTAGGCAAGCAGCTTTTGGAGAGTTAATGAAATTATGTATGAATTTTATACATATATATTTTTAAATATTATTTTTTTAGGTATGTACACTCTTAGGATTTTACGCTACGAGTTTACCCCCTCCCAGAGTTTACGTAAAAGGGCGAGTTTGACAACCTTGCTCTATATCTAATATGCATAAGGTATAAGAGTAATTACTCTGTTGGCGACACCAAAAACGGTGGAGTTTATCATCCCAAATTTATTTTACATATGAGATCATTTTGTCTTTTATTTTTCTTTTCTTGTTCAACAGTGTTTTTATGATGAACTTTTTAATATTCTTAGAATGTCGTTCTCTGAACAATTATAAGTGTCGTTGGGGTACTCTGTTACGTTTTTCCTATAAAAAAAAAATAGTAAAGATCATTTCCTCCTTATCCAAGAAAAGAAAAAGACCACTTCCTTCTTTTAATGCTATAATATATATCTTAATATTTTTCTTTATCAAAATCACATTTTCCTCCCTATGCATTACAATGCACGATAAATTACTTGGTTCTACCCTAAAATTGTAACAAATTTGGACCAAATTTATTTGAAAGCACATTTCAATTGCTTAATTTATTAGTTACAACACTGTTATATTAATAATTATAATAAATATTATACCTTCTATATCATTATTTGAGGTATAGTTAATAAGAAATAACATTGTTCGTATATTATTGACATATAATTAATAACACACAATGGCTTAGTATGTAACTTTTTCGAAACATAAATAAAATAAGAAATTAAGAGGAAAAAATTAATAAGTCTATTTTCTTAACAAATGGCATTTTGTTTTGAGGTTGAATGATAAGACGAGTAATCAAAAAAACAAATGGTATACACTCCTATATATATTAGCAAGGCATCAAAAACTTCTTTATTAATTCTAATTATAAACTTTAAAGTTTAAATACCTCTAATCTTCGCGTTTACTGTACTCTATAAATTCACTGCTCAATACAAACTTGACCTCATTATCTTTGATTAATTTTTATCAAACATTTACTTTTTTTTACTTTAATTCAAAATTAGTAATAATTTGTTGTATATATTCCAAAAGTTATATGCTATTTTTATAAAAAGGATTGAATGATCAGTACGTCATCACTAGAACATGAGTCATATATAATTTTGAATTAAAAATAGTAAACAACTTTTCCTTCTTTTAATGTGATAGTATATACCTTAATATTTTTCCATATTAATATCAAATTTTGATCCCTACGAATTACAATAATGCACGATAAATTACCTGATTTTCCCCCAAAGCCAAAATTGTAACAAATTTTGGGCAAATTCATATTAAAACCAAATTTTATTATCTCTCTACATATATATTTTACATATTTAGTTCCTTAATTTATTAGCTATAAATTATATTAATCATTATAATATATATTGTACCTTCTATTTGATTATTTGAGCTACTCTAGTTAATTTGAAAAACTAATAATGTTGGTATATTATTGACATATACATGGTTGGCACTCTTTTATAAAACATAAATCAAATCAAAAGAAAAAAACTATAAAGCCGTACCTTGGGGCACCTTGGGGCAAACTTGGGGCATTCAACAATCGTGACACTATGAAGCTTCACCGCATGAAATGTAAAACCTTGGCAAATGTCAACTAAACTTGGCAATTGTACAAGATTTAACTCTTTCAAGATTGGAAGCACAATCTCCTTCTTGCTGTTGGTGCTTCTATCTTTGATCCTTTCACATCCAAAAACCTCCTCTACTTGCTCACAACTACTTATAGTTATTAATTGTAATAGAGGAGTCATTCTTGCCATGGCTGCAGAGAAAAGACTTTTCAACTTGTGGCACCTTTCCACTGATAAATCTTGTAGTTTTGGGAAGCAAACTTGATCATTAATTGATGGATTATAAGAGTCTTCACTATCTGCAATGATCTCTTCTAACTCTTCACATCTAGATATGGATATCCTTGTTAATTGTGGTAGGCTTCTTTGGACGACTGGAGATAACAATGACTTCAATTTTCCACAATTATCTACTATTAATTCCTTAAGACATTGGAGGCTCAAAAGCTGAGCAGAACCCATCCATATGTGCCTAAGCTCAGGTAGATTCCCCAACGTTAATTGTGTTAAAGTTGAGGCTACAGGATTAACTATATCTGGAAAAAAGCATAAATCCATTGCACCTCCCACAAAATCAACACATGAAAGAGCTGAAATTCCATTACTTGATTTGCTATCATTTGTAGCATTTCCTTCTAAACCCTGTGTAAGACACAAATGAACCAAATTTAAAACTTGGCCATTGCCTTGACATCAAAGCATATATATATATACTGCCTTACTTGAAGTGATTTCATCATTTTAGAAATAGCATTGTCATGAACAAACCAAACAATATTTTATTACAAGTTATGGCAACTAATTAAAAAAATTTATAATCATGAAAAGATAATAGAATAATATGTGGCATGAATAATATTTACTAAAATTTCAAGCTTTTTAGGAATTAAATTTGTCATTCAAAATAATTAAGTAGTTCTCCTCTAATAACTAATACATGATTTATATGAAATTTTATAAAACATAAAAACACATGTTCAGTAGAATATTGATTCTATCCAATATATAGATTAATATTGATGTGTTTAATATGCAAGTGTTTATTAAATAAGTACATATATGATATTAGTGGTAATTAGAACTTATAAATTTAACAAAACCACCATAATCTCTCATTATTAGTATAACTAAAGCACTGGGCAACACGTAATAACAAACACAATGTATGAATTAAAGAAAATAATACATATCCATACCTTATTCAAGAATGATTTTCTTTGTTCTAAATTAACCTTGTTATATGTGCTCCCAGTGCAACCAATCGTCAGTTTAGGACAATCTTCACAACAAAACTTTGTCAAGAATGGCCAAATTGGTTGATATTGATAGCTTTCTGGAAAAATGTTGACAAGATTCAAAAGGTGCTGAAAGCTTATCACTTTCAAGTTAGGAAGAACATTTTGAATCTCATTCTGAGAAGATGAATAATATTCATGATCAGGCTCACTGAAAAGATACTTCACATTAGGTGCATTCTTTATGCTTATCTCTTCTAATTGCTCAAGTCTTTGAACCACAGAGATTGGAAATATGTATTCCAACTTCTGACAATTACGGATGTGTAATTTCTTCAACCGGGAGAAATAAAAACAAGAATTGTCTGGCACTGCAACTATTTGCTTCCCTCTATAATTATTATCAGATACTCCACTTGTCATTATATATTTCAACTCACTGCAGTCTTCCATTTGGAGCTCTTGTATCAATAGTAGACTTTGCACCACAATACTTGCATCAAAGGAAGAGGCCATAAGAGAAGTTGTGTTGAAGACACATTCAATTTCAGAACAAGACTGAAGATAAAGCCCAATCAACTCATTCATGCCTCCTATAGCTTGAACCAATTCCGGGATGACATTTTTGCAACCTCCTTTAAGCATCTTTAGACCAACTTTAATTGCTCGTCGTAGAAGATCTTTAATATTTGCACCTGAGGTGGAGACATTCAAACCTTCAATGAACAAACTTCTCTTACATAAGCTGACATCAAAAATAGTTGTTCCAATCTCCCCAACTTCTAATTGATACCTTTGTAATTTTGAAAAAGTAGCATCTTCAAGACAAAATGTATTAGAATTGTTGAATTCATCATGACCCCAATGATATTCTCTATACACATACAACTCCTCCAACTGTAAGCACCTTTTTATTACTTCATAACAATGGCCATCAATTTTACATTTTGACAAATCCAACAATTTTAATTTATTTAATTTTTCTAATCCATTTGGTAGTTCTTTCAATGCACTCTTTCGGAAGTCAAGAATCTCAAGACTTCTTAAACTTACAACAAAAGAGATGTCATCTAAATTCATTCCTACCAATCGCAAAGTGTGAAGATTAGTCAACAAATGGGTTGAATGAGACAATGTTAATGATGTCTTCCTCCTAAATAAAACAATGTGATTCATTATAGCCATAACCTTCATCCTTTTGAAACCTTCAAATGATGGAAGTGAAAAATCAAGACCCCTTACTTCTATATTTAGCAATAGCATCTCAAGCTTTGGAGCGTCTAATTGTTGAGGAAGATTTCTGTCCATGTTCCAACAACTTAATGCATAACAATCTCTTATAGCTCCATCTTCTAATGATGAATTTTGCCTTGTTGCATGGTGTACCACTATGGTACGATTCTCTTTGGATGCTATCCATAATGCTACATCACGGACCATGTCATGCATCCTATAAAATGCAGCTCCATTGGTATCATTGTCACGCATCAACAAGCTAGACTCTATAAGACAGTTTATGGCATCATTCACACAACTCCTGGCCATTTCAAATGAATCCACCTGTGCGCTTACATTCAATCCTATCCCATATCTGAACAAGTCTTCAGGCTTGATTCTATGATCTTCCGGAAACACATCACACATTAAGAATAACAACTTGGATTCTTTGTCTTTCAAATAATCATAGCTAAATTTTAACACACGAAAAACATCTTTATCACCATCATCCAAATCAATTCACTGCGCATGCTTCAATTTATACAACACTACATTAATACCATCTTGATCTTTATCTTTTATGCAGCTTCCCATGGCTACAAGTGCAATGGGTAGTCCTTTACATTCCTTAGCAACTTCTCGAGCCACACCTTGTGATGTTATATCATTGATACAAGCATGCTTATTAAACAAACTCCAAGCTTCACTTTCTGATAAGAGATCTAATGGAATCTTTTTTTCACAACCCATCCAAGTACATACTTGTTCACGTCTTGTGGTTAGAAGAAGCTTGCACCCATGTTGACTGCCATTGAGAGGAATCCCAATTTCCTCTAAATTGAGCTTTGCCCACACATCATCCAATATCACAAGAATTCTTTCTCCACTTCGCAATCTTAATGATATTCGTCCTGCCCTTCCAATTTCTGATTCTTCTGTAAATTTCACACCTAGTAGATCAGCAATTTCTCCTTGAATCTTCCGAACATTCGGAGTTTGAGATACAGTAGTAAGCACAACATGTTCAAATTTCTCTAATTCCTTGGCTTTGTTGGCCACTTCTTTTGCCAAGGTTGTTTTGCCCGAACCTCCCATGCCATGCAATCCAATCATATAACAATTTGCATCGTCGAATGTCTCCAAGAGTTGATTTGAAGCCATCTTTGTTGACTCAAAGTACATAAAATTTTCAGAAGAAAAATTCCATGTATCTTGAATTGGAGTAGGGTGGGAAAATGGGTTAAATTCATGGTTTGCATTGAGTTGCACCATCCTCTTTATTTTCGCTGCCATCTGCTTGCTGAGACAATAACTAGGACAATTGGGGGACCACATTCCAAAACAGCTCTTCTTTTCCTTTATTTCTCGTTCTAGATCATCCATATCTTTTAAAAGCATGTCTACATTATTCAGCCACGTGGTTACAGCATTGGCAATTGTATCAGTTCTACGACGTGCTTCTTCAACACGTTTCAGGACTCCTTCTTGTGTTGACAACAAATTCTCCTTCTGGGATTCAAAATTCCTTTTGATTGTAGCTCCACAAAATAAATATCGCCCTTGTTGTATGGTGGGTTCAAATAAGTATTCTGCAAGCTTAGCTGCAATTGATACTACAACTTCTACCATTTTTTACTCAACCAATCTGTCAAAAGGATAATACAAGCAAATTAATTTAATATCGATTTATAAAATAATTTGAACTACAAGTGTGTGATGGTTGCCAGTTAATTTACAAGGTGTATTCTAGCAATGTGTAACAATTTTCCTAATAGCAGAATACTCAAACAGCATCTGTCAGTTATGTTTTGGAATCTCTATCTAAGTGTCACTTGCTCATTCTTCATTTATAAAATCAAAACTACTTAACATGAATGAATGACCTAAAATTAGGAAATCGAGTTTTTTTTTTCATTTCTGAACAAAGGTTGAATAAGATAAATTGAGGATTTACATGTTTTCTACAAATCTATCCCAAAGCTAAGGCTTTCAGAAGGGAAGAAATCAGATTACATGTAACAATTTTAGATAGTGATGACTAGGACAAGTTATTATGATGACAATATATACTTAAAGCAATAAAAGATATTCAATAATAATAAACCAGATTAATAAATATGGATCAAGTAGTTCCATATAACAAAACTCATTTGATAAACAATCTTGAAATCTAGTCAGCAGCTAAATTTCAGAGTTACACCTATTTTATAATAATTACCTTTAAATTTTTCCCCAAAGTTGACTTTAACTGAAAATTTGTTGCTGCATATATGTGGTGTTTGAATTAAATGACGGCCCCGTAATCCTTTGTCAAATTAAAAAAAAAAGGACGGCCTAGTGCATAAAGCTCTCACTAGGTGAAGTCTAAGGAGGGTCAGATGTACACAGCTGCAAATAGAGTGATTGTTTTTAGGAATTGGACCTGTGACCTCCGATCCAAGTCACATAGCAACCTTCAAATTAAAAAAAAAAATCGTCATTGCCTTTACTTTTTCAGCATGCCAGTCAATTATAAAAATATAATTGTATCTTAATGCATAGCTGTTTCGCTATAGTTCAATGAAGCTAGATGCAAAGTTGATGTTTCTTCCAGGGAGTTTATCAATATACTGTATAAAATTAGATAGTGTAATGAATTAGTAAAAATTTATTGAAGCTTTTAACTTGTTAGTGGCAAAATGAAACACGTGGAAAAGTTTTTAAAAAGAACCAATATAATCATGAGAAAGATGAGTTATAAAAACTATATACGTGTCAATTTGTGATTGGAGAACTTATAGCAATGATATAAAATTCCACATGAGATTTTTCCATATATATGTATATATATTTGACAATGATTTTTTATCATAAAAAAATTAATTGATACAAGTACACTATTTACTTTAGTTTGTTAAATTAGTGATGATATGAGTTGTGTAGCTTATATTGATGATGATGCCACAGTACTGTGCAAGCCTTTGATCCTAATATATATGCCTCCTAGCTCTGTGTGTGATTAATCCATTCTTTTTTTGATACAAAGGAAAAAGAAAATTAGAAAAATATCAAACTCTTTGATTCAATCTAAAATGATAAGCAACTCAAATTCATTCTAGGACTATATATACCTGTAGTCATAGAATAGGTTGAAATTAGTGCTATTGCTTTTTGAATTATTGTGTTCACTTTTATACTATACACCATCTTATTATATATATATACCTGTAGTCATAGAATAGGTTGAAATAGTTTGATGAGTTTGAAGATCTTCTAGCTCTGACTCTGAGACTGATCATTTCCTCCTTTTTCAGATCAAGAAAATCAGAAGACAAGGAGCAAAAGAAATTAAAAATTAAAAAAAAATGAAGAGAAAAAAGATACCTAAGCATCTGGAATTTCTTCTTCTTCTCAAGTCTTGATGTGATTTGAAGAAGAAGAAAAATCAACGAAGACAGGAGAGTAATTTCTTGGATTTCAGTATACATAAAAAAATAAAACTTGGTTTCAGATCTTTGAATATTCATATCGAAGACTTGCTCTTACTAGTCAATCACTTTATTGTTACCACTCATTATTGGATAAGCTGTTGTGAATGAGTAGCAGTTTGTGTTTGACAAATTGAGTTGAGAAGTACTTTTATTAGTAGCTAGAAAACAATTTGTGTTTGGTAAAATTATATAAATAAGTGTTTTTTACTGTAAAATTACGAAGAAGGGCATATATAAATTATGGTGTTATTAATATTGTTAAATAGATAAATGGATATCAATATCTAATTAATTAATTATTATTAAATAAATAAATAATGTTAATTTATTTATTAATATATTAACATGTTAATTAAATAATTATTAATTTTAATTAATGTATTTTTGTGAAGGAAGAAGATGAATAGAAGAATTTGGACTGATTGTATAGGTTAAAGCTAGGTTTAAAATAATAAAGGATATAATGGAAAATATTAAATTTTAGTAGGGGTATTTTTGTCCTAAATTATTTAAATTTTAGCTTATGCTATTAGCTAGAAAAAGAAGCTCCAATTTCTAGCTTCTGTTTAAAGCTAAAAAAATGCATTCTGCTACAACTAAGAATCACTTATTTTATGAAATAAGCATGCACAAACAAGACACTTTTTTTAAAAGAAGTGATTATTAAAAAAATAAGTGCTTCTTTTCTAAAAATAAGCATGCACAAACAGGCTCTTAGACAATTGGTGTCCACAAAAATTAAAAATAAAACAAAGAATAAAGAAAATAATTCGAACACTAATATTTTTTTTAAAAAAAAAGAACAATTGTTAATTTTCAACTCCTAAGACAAATAAAGAAATATTTTCAATGATTTCTTAAAATAGTTTATTAAAATGAAAATTGAACTCCTCCTTCCTCTGTACTCCCTTGGACATTATTTTATGAAATGTAAAGCCTATTTCAGATGAGGCCAATCTCCACATGAAGCTGAGATGAAAACAAAGAATATATTTACTTCATACAATTATCTTATGAAAAGAAAAAAAAATAGTACAATTACTAAGCAATTCAATAACTAAAAGGCCAAAAAAATAAGCAATGCAATAACTATATATAATTGCCAAAAAGTAAAGTGATAGATACAGAAAGGACACAAGTGGATGCAATTTTTATAAGATATTAAGTATGACTATGAGTCTATGACAATTATATTTAGACTAAAGTATTATTTTGGTCCTTAATATTTGTATGAAGTTTAATGTTGGCCCTCAAAATTTTTTTTTGGTCGATTTTGGTCCTCGAGTGTAACACCGTTAACTTTTTGTCGTTAAATGATGACGTGGCATGCTTATATGGCATACCTTCTCTCATACGTGTCATATTTTAATGACGTGGCACGCCACCTCACTGCCACATCACCCTAGATGATGATGAAGGAGAGAAGATGATGATATGGCAATGTGGGATGACGTGGCAGTGATGTGTCATGCCACATCATTAAAATATGACACGTAGGAGAAAGGGTGTGCCACATAAGCATGCAACATCATCATTTAACGACAAAAAGTTATCGACCAAAAAAAAATCTTTGAGGACCAACATTAAACTTTTAAAATATTGAGGACCAGCATTAAACTTCATGCAAACATTGAGGACCAAAATAGTATTTTAGCCTTATATTTATATTAAAAACATGAATAAACACATATAATATATAATATCTCTACCATTGATAAAAATAACTAATAAACATTTTATAAGAAGAGGTGTTCAATGTAAAATCCTAAATAACAAAACATATAAACATTTAGTTTGACTGAATCTAAATCCCCAATAGCTTTTAACTGAATGTAATTCACTATGTCAAAATCCTACACTTTGTGTTACTCAAAATAGGTAAGAATTGCAATACCCTCAAAGAATAAAACGTTTACAAGAAAAAAAAAAAGCACTCAAATACTCTTAAAATAGTGTAGATCACTACAAAACAAAAAATTTTCAAGAGGATTTTATTGGGCTATTTAACTGTCGATATAATTCTAACAACGGTTGTGGAAGCCATGGTTAAAGACACCGTCAGGAATAAACTTGCCAACATTTGACATGAGCGTTGACAGTAACAGTCGCCAAGTTTCGCGACAGTCGAAACCGTCACTAAAATTTTTTCTTAACCGTAACATTTTTTAATTTAACGACGATTTTAACCGTCGTTAAGTCGATGATGGTTTTAACATTATAATATTTAGATTAGAGCAATTGAGATTAAAACATTATTATAGACTCTACATGATTATCACATGTTTGATTTAAAATAATATATTTCAACCATTTAATATAATCTAAATGATTAAAAGTTACTCTTCTCATCTTTATACAAAATGAATATTCTCACTCTCTATGGGTACGTTCTTTACGCAGAAACGGAAATGGAAAGGGAGAGGGAGAGGGAAAGGGAATGCATTTATTGGGTTTGTTAGTAGAAGTTGAGAATAGAAATAGAATGGGAATGTATTAAAATTACTACTTTACCCCTTATATTAAAATAATAAAAAGAAAAGATGATTATGATTGTGTCAAATCAAATGATATAATAGATATTTTGTATTTTGTATTTTTTTTAATTATACACATTTTTCAAGATAAAAATAAAAAAGTGACTAACATGTGAGACCCACATAATTATTTTTTTTCCATTTTATTCTACCACCCTATTTCAACTCAAACGAACATGCCCTATATGTTGCCATGGCTGATTTATATAACATTTAATGTACTCGATTCAAAATCCAAAAAATAATAATCTATATATATATGGCTTTGAAATTTTTGGTGTCACACAAGCAAAGTGTGATACCAAAAAAATAACTTCCCCACTAATAAATAACTTCTCATGAATAACTTCTCAATAAATAACTTCCCATGATCTAATATATTATTTAAAATATAATTATTATATTATATTTTGAAAGTTACAAAATTATCAAATATTTAATATTTTATTATTTTAAATAATAATAATAATTTTATCTTAAATAATTTTTTTAAAAAAATAAAAACAAATTACATGCACGATACGTGCATGCGAAGCCTCTAGTAATAATAATTCCTTTTGACACTTTCAGATTCCACTTTTCTTTGTGTATGAACTACGAAGCATATTCCATCAATTTGATTAGGATCAATTAGTGTAGTAAAATTTTACACACTAAAATAAATACCTTCTGTTCAAGCAGAACCGTTTTGCCAGCTCCTATGATAGCTTGAAGAGTCTCCTTAAGTCTCTTCTCTTCTTGAGGGGGAAGAGGCTGGTGTAAACAAACATAAATTGACGTCATGCACATGAGGAAGCCATTGCTATTTGCTAAAAAGAAAAACCCGAAACATTATCTCAACTAGGTCTTTTCAATCCCTTTGAATATTCATAATGGATATTCCTTTAAAAAGACCATTCGAGAAAGTCCATAAAGAAGACATAAAAGTAATTCTATAGCATTCCTTTCCAACCAAAGACACCAAAGCGTCGCCACAACTGCACATTGCCAAAGAGCTTTATGTTTTTTATTCCTTCCAAAGCCACAAACTTGATACCAAGAAAAGTATCCAGATCTGCCGGACATACCCAATTCTCTTCAAAGAGACCAAACAACATGTTCCACTTCACAATGTAAAAAAAGATGGCTATTCGTCTCAGACCTTCTAAAATACATGATACACACATCCAGTAATAACGCCTTATTGGGACGACTGGTCTGAAGCAAATCATTACTGTTAATTCTATTAAGTGCTGCTGTCCAAACAAAAGCCTTTACTTATAAGGAGCTTTTATTTTCCAAAAAGATCTTGAAAGAACAAAGAAGGGGGTTGAATTGGTTAATCTATAAAAATATTGTATTTTAAAAGTTTAGGCTACTGTAATTTTGACTAATAAAAAATATACTTAGTTTTTCAAATAAGGCTCCTGTTATAAAAATGTTCAATTCTAATTTATTTGAAAAACAATTTGGGTAGATGTTAAAAGCAGTAAATAAATAAAGAACACAAGCAATTATTATAGTGAGAGGTTCAGATCAAATATCCTACGTCCTCTCACTCCCCCTTACTAAACTTGTAAGAGGAGTTACTTCACTATATAGCTTGGGAAATGTGAATTACAAACAGGCAACCTTCAAAACACCAAGGATCAGCCACAATGGCTTTTACTATCTAACTCAGGTAACCCTTAAAAACACAGGATCAGCCTCTAGGGCTTTTACCACCTAACCCAGGCAACCTCAGCTGTAATACCCGGGAAATTTTATTCTAAAAGTCGAAAATAAAGTAAAAGGTACAGAAATGAAGTAGAAAATAATTTTTAGAATTTAATTCAGGACCTAAGAAATTGAAAACCTGAATTAAATAGG
Source organism: Senna tora (assembly GCA_014851425.1). Taxonomy (NCBI): domain Eukaryota; kingdom Viridiplantae; phylum Streptophyta; class Magnoliopsida; order Fabales; family Fabaceae; genus Senna; species Senna tora. Next base: position 46,414,979 of record CM026264.1, read on the forward strand.
GAAAAGGGATAAAATTGAAAATATTTTTCAGCCTTACTTATTTAATATTATTATTATATATTGGAAAATAAAAGAAAATAAAAAGAAAGAGAAAAAAAGTAGGAAATTAAACTAAAAATATGTTTTAATTATATTTAGTAAATTATTAATTATTAGTTATTTTATTATTTAATTATTTATTTTATTATTATTATTATTATTATTATTATTATTATTATAAATATATATATTATTTTAATTAAAATATTATAATTTGGGGTGGGGGTGCCGTGTCTTAAAGCAAGGAGGAAAGATAAAAGAAAGAAAGGAAAAAGCATAAGGAAGGAAAGAAGAAGAGAAAGAAAGGGACAAATCGAGAGAGAGAAGTGGCGTGAGGAAGAAAGAAGGAGAAGAGGTGGGTTTCGCCATAAAAGTGATCGGGAAGAGCTAGCCGACACCGAAAAAAGTCACCGGAGCTCGGGTACAATGTCTCCTATACCTTCCAACAATCGAATCAAAGGTTGACAACTTCAATTTCATTCGAAACCCTCAATTTCTTCATTTTTAGGGATTTCTTCTCGATCCACCTTCGATTGGATTGTTTCGAGGGTAGATTGAGACCTGGAAAGTGTTCTTAAACACTTAGTTGGGGTAAGAACCGTGGCTATAACATCGGATTTAGCCGAATTCGAATTTGGAAGGATTTGGGGTTGAAATTCTCATTATTCCTAATTTGGGGAAATTATTGATAATTAGGAATTGAGCTTGGATTTGAGTAAATAGGCTTGGATTGGAATTATTGAAATTATATTGTTGAAATATTAGCTGAACAAGACCCGTGAAGAGCTGACCCGAGGTTACTAAGGTTGAACCTTGGCGTTTACGTGCTGGGTCCCTGCTCGAATTGCCCAAATACACTTTAAGGGTGATGTTGAGGGCTCCAAACCTCTTCTCTTCAATTTTAAACACCTTAGAATAATTCTAAATATGCCATCAAGCATCAAGAATTATTTTAGGTACTTTCTTGTTTCTCAAGGATGGAAACTTGCGGAACAATAAAGTCCAAATTTTAAAATGGCAATTTAATTCCTTCGTAATTATTAGGAAATGTTAAGTAGGATGATTTAGAAGCATATCTAGGTTTGGTAACTCAAATCCAAGCTCCAAAAATCAATTCAAGGTGAGCGATAATTATACGAAACCAAGTGCGAGGAACTTGAGACTCTCATAGAAGAGAGGGAAGACAGATAAGACCAAGGACTCGCTTCTTGGCGACGTCTAGGTGCTTTTTAGGCACGAGCATGTCATATGCATATGAATTACATATAGTTTGAGATGTTAACCACATGAATGCATTCGTTAGGAAACCACGACTCGTCCGGAGCGTGAGTTACTCCAGAACAAGCACAAGGAAGCCGTCCAGGTGAGGGGTTTCCCATCCTTGCCCTATACGGTTGATTGAGGATGTGGATACGTGGTTTGCCTACTTGCCTATTTGTAAGAATTATTTAGTGGTTAACATGCTATTGTTGTTCCTAAACTATTATATATGAAAGTATTTTTATATGTGTGTTTGACTATAGGTAAAGAGGTACTAGAGGGTATCCATGTGATGACATGAGATACGCCGAACAGTACAAGCAAGGGGGTAAGTTGTTGATTGAGTCCAATGTTTGGTTTACCCTATTAATTAGAAACTCATTAAAGAAATCGTATAGAAGTTATCAGTAAACGTCGACGTTTTATGGTAATTGAACTTAGGAAAGACCTTAGAGCAAGGTTATGATCTAAACAAGGGTTTGGGTATTAAATCAGGATTAAAAAGATCTCATAAATTGATTAGTGAGTCATAGGGAGGTTCACACTACCTAGGTGAAGTCGATTTAGGATAGAAGTGGGTAGATAGCGTCAGAATCCTAGCTAAAAGCTCGAGAAGAGAAACAAGTAAGAAAAGATTTTCCCGTTGAGGCCATTGCTCTAGCCTGGCACTAGGGTCAATTAACAGATTTAAAGATTTGCCCATTGAGGCCATTGCCCTAGCCTGACACTAGGGTCAGTTAACGGGTTAAAAGATTTGCCCGTTGAGGCCATTGCCCTAGCCTGACACTAGGGTCAGTTAAAAATTAAAAGATTTGCCCGTGGAGGCTATTATCCATTGTGAGATGCATGGACCAAATGAGTGATTTATAGTTTTCAGATGATATGTTAAATGTGATTGTTTGTTTATGAGAAGCGTGATAGAGGAGTATGATCCGTAGGTTTATCTTTGATTTGATGTTATATTAATATTGTCTAATCGTAATATAACATGTGATAAACTGGACCTTCATGCGCATGTGATTGTGGGTGTTTCCCTTTCCCCAGCTGTAGTGGTACCCGCCACTATGCCGAGGATGGGAAGCTTCTCACTGAGTCTGTTTGACTCACTCCCTCTGCTTCAATGATTCAGATACAAGTATCGGGCAGGCATCGACGTCCGGATAGTGATACGGACATCAGACAATCCTTTACGCATTAGTTCGCGTGGGTGGACACTTTTTGTTATTTTGACTCTTTTGGTTGTACATATTATAAGTTGTAAGAGTTGTGTATATATATTTATAGCTTTCGATATGTACCTACTCTAGACTTGTCGGCTTCACATGTATTTAAAGACAGGGTCTAGTTTGGGGATAAACTAGGATATATGTATGAGTATATAAACTTCTGCATGTGAATAGGATAGATCGTACGCATTGAGGCGTACGGTCAATATGATATGGATATATATATTATGTGTGCTTGCTGCATGTAAATATGATAGATTGTACGTATTGAGACGTCCGGTCAATATGATATGAATATTTACATTATGAGTGCTGATATGTATATCTATACACTGAGTTGATTTATTAAGAAATCAGAAATCAGTGCATTGCGTAACCCTTCCTCGTAACAGAATTGCTTAGACCCACGCATTATTATAGTCAGGTTTCCCCTGCCCAAATACCCCATGACTCTTACACAGTTAATACATAAGCATTAAGATACAAAAGGGTGAAAGGTTAATATGCATGTAATGTCAAATGGTATGACATATGCAAAGCTAGAATCCGATGGCATTGAATAATAATAATGTTGGAGCAGCAACCTGAAAAATAAGAATAAACACAAAAAATAGGGAAATGTAAATTTGTTAGAGAAATAATAAAATGCGTGGTACCGGACTGAGGCACGAGTATCTCGTTATCTTTAAGGTAATTCACGCCTCCTATTAAAATATCACCGACTTCTCTCTCTAGAAAGTACTAGATTTGTGTGGTAAAATAATCTCACACAATGGCAGTAAAAGAATTCTTTGGAAAATATCAATAGATAATGTGGCAGTAAAAGAAATACTAGAATATACTAGAGAAATGTAAAAAAATAAAATAGTGTGAGGCGGTTGTTGGGCGTCGAAACCAGCAAATAAATATATCCTACTACAATATGAACTAATAGAGCACAGTGAAAGCAAGGTCGATCCCACGGAGGTTGGATGATTCTTAATTCTTCTAAAATGACCAAGATGCAAGTGGAAAAAGAAATAAAAGAAAATAAATGAGGGGTGTGAAATAAGTGATCTAAGCTAAATAAACTAAACAAAGCAGAATTAAAATCAAGTAAACAAAGTAATGGAAATCAGCTACTGTAATAACACGTAGGCACGGGTAAACAGTAGCGTCAACAAAAAGAGATTAAATCAGTAAAATAAATTTCAGCCAGGGTATCCAATTCTAGAATTGATATTGGTTGTTCATCGACCTAATTTATCAAGCAATTCATGATATGTTTAGCTTAACAATTAAAATTAAATTCCAATAGTTAAATCTATTCCTAATATAGCGGTCAAGGAACGTCCGTTAACTCACCCTAATTAATTAATTAACAAACCAAGTAACGTACCTGAAATAATTAATTAATTAACAACATTAAGACCTTGAACAGATATACCAAACACAGATTATAAAGAATTGAAACGTTCGAATCCTACATAACCTGATTTCTAGCTCCACAATGTAAAATAATTATAACGTATAATTGATTTCACACTATTTGCTACTTAGATTAAATTTCCTAAACAATTACGGATTTAAGAAATTCAATTAGCAATCATCAATATAAAAACCAATGGCCAAGTAGTTCATAAATCAACAAGACTATAAATTCAGAAGCTAGAAAATATCATGAATGAAGATAGAAAATAAACCTTAATTCCTAGTCTCACAATCCATTAAGAGTTCTAGAATTGTTTCCCTAGCTAGAAAGAAAAGAGATTAGCCACTCATGGCTAATGAGAAACTCCCAAAATTATTAAAAGCCTTCAAACTTTCAAGAACTTCAATCCGCACGTTGCTCCTCCTCCTTTCTCTGCCGCACGTTCGTCTCCAGCCAAAAAGAAGAGAGAATGCCTAATGAATTCAAGTTGTTGCCTTTTGTGTCTGGACCTTTAGCCCATAGAACTTTCCAATTGAATTCAAAAGTTAATATCACAAAAGCCCAAATCCAAGTAAGGCCCACGCTAATGTTTTATCTTATGTCCAACCACTTTTTTTTTTCTTTGCTAATTTGCTTTTAAATATTTTCTTTCAGCCCAAAAACCAGGCAGCCCAGCTCCACAAAGCAAGAAAAATGTGCTAATTAAAATGAATCATAATGGACTTTCTTATAAAAATTTCACATCAGATCTGTAGCTTAACCCGTGCCCACGGCTTATCAGAAACCATTTAAAAACCTGCAAGAAAATACCCAAAATTAAGCCAACTTGGTAAATCAATTCAAAACCAAAATATTGAGTGAAAACTACTCATTCATGATCAAATCCAATAAAAATTAAATAAAAAAGAAAAGGAAATATATGCATAAAATTCATCCAAACAGCGGTGAAGAAAAGCAACCGACTTTAGTACCTACAAATATGTGTGTGTAGCGTTATGTGAGTGTTCAGAAAGTGAGAAACACAAGTGTGTGAAGAAAGTGTGACTGAAAGAGGATAAGTGAGGTGTGTGCGTAGAGAGTGAGAGAAGTAAGTGAGTGTGTGTGAGAGTGTTCAGAGCAAAGTGAGAAAGAGTGTAAGTGTGGCAGTCACGTGAGGTGCGTGGCAGAGTATAAGTGAGAAAGTGTGAAAAGTGAGAATTGTAATTGTGTCTTGTGTAATATAAAAGTTATTTCAGTTTAGTCTCACTTCAGATCTTCTCAAAATTCTACAAGTCGTATCAGAGCCTGGTTCGTGTGGTCGCCACTCGGTGTTGGAGTAAGCAGGTACGTGTTTGTGTATACGATCGGGGATCGCTGTACAAGGAGATTCTGCCAGAATACAGTCAGGGTCTGTAAAGATACTTGATCAGGGATCAAGAAGTCTTGACGGAAGTGCAGGGCACGGTCAAGAGGATGGCAAACATGGGAAGCAGCGTTAACAGTATGGAAAAGTTAAATAGTAATAATTATAATACTTGGAGTACGCGTATGAGATTTTACCTGCTTAGTCAAGATTTATGGAGTCTTGTCGGAGGGGAAGAAACCCAACCTCCAACAGGAGAAGAAGATCTTAAGAAGTGGAGTGTTAGAGTGGGCAAGGCGATGTATGTGTTGTCGATGACGGTGGAGGACGACATACTGCAATACATTAAGGAGGCAAAGACGCCCAAAGAAGCATGGGACACTCTCACATGTTTGTACGCACGCACAAATGACGCAAAGCTCCAGCACTTGGAAAATGAGTTGCTATCAATGTTGCAGCAGAATATGACAATTGGTGAGTATTTTACTAAGGTTAAATCAATATGCCAAAAATTTCTAAATTAGATCCTCAGAATCCTATAACGGAAACAAGGATGAGGAGGATTATAGTGCACGGGCTACGCCCTGAATTTCTTGGCTTGGTTACGGCTACTCGAGGTTGGGCAAAGGAACCAACCTTGATTGAGTTAGAAAATATCTTGGCAAATCAGGAGGCTTTAGACAAACAAATGTCTAAAGCATCTGTTCAAGAGGAACATAAAGCCCTATTTAGTAGTAAAGGGGCTAAGGGAAGGGTCACAAAGAGTAGTGTGACCGAGGAAACGTCCAGAGGACGAGGCGGCTGGTGTGGCAGCCAACAGAGGTGGAGCTCCAAGCCAGGGAGAGCTCAGCGAAGCCAAGATGAAGAGAGCCGTAACGAGAGACAGAAGTATCGACAGGAAAGTCGATGTTACAACTGCGGGAGAAAGGGTCATTTCGCCCGAGAATGCTGGAGGCCAAAGCGTATGGAAGGGAATGTGGTGACGTCTGCACAACAAAGCAGTGAAGAAGAAGAATGGGATTTTCAGGCTTCCTTTGCGATGACTGAAGAGGTAGAAGAGATGGCAACTTCTTGCATTGAGGAGATTGAAGAGACGTTGCAAGAAAAGGTAAGTGATCAAGGCCTGGAAGCAAGTTTTGATGATGACTGTGATGAGGTGAGTTGTCCGTGGGAGACTGAGGTTCATGTGACAACAATAGAAATTAGACCCAGTCAAGTAGAGGAATCAGAAAGAGTTAGAGAAGAAACTCCTCCATCACAAGAGTTACGGAGATTAGCAAGACGAAGACCGAATACAAAGTGTGCTAATGCAACGTTAATAGAAGATGGAAGATTCAGTGAGCCAACGTCGTACGAAGAAGCATCGAGTAACGAGGAATGGAGAAAAGCAATGGAGGAAGAGATTACAGCTCTCAAACAAAACCAGACATGGGAGTTGCTGCCGAAACCTAAAGGTGTACAACCCATTTCATGCACATGGGTTTACAAAGTTAAGAGTCGGCCGGATGGTTCTATTGAGAGGTACAAGGCATGACTTGTGGCGCGTGGATTCTCACAAAGATATGGGTTCGATTATGAGGAGACGTTTAGTCCAGTAGCTAAGATTACCACCGTACGAGTGTTGTTAGCACTCGCAGCAAGTAAGTCTTGGCCGTTGTGGCAGATGGACGTGAAAAATGCATTTTTGCATGGTGAGCTTGATCATGAGATATATATGAATCAACCAAGAGGGTTCGAGAATCAAGATCATCCTGAGTATGTCTGCAAGCTGAAGAAGGCTTTGTATGGGCTTAAGCAAGCACCAAGAGCATGGTACGGAAAGATTGCAGAGTTCCTAATGCAGAGTGGGTACGAAGTGGCATCGGCAGACTCAAATTTGTTCGTGAAAGTTCGAGGTGGCAAAGTAGCAGTAGTACTGGTGTACATGGATGATCTAATTATTACTGGAGATGATGAAGCAGAAATCCAACAGGTACGAGCCAATTTATCAGTACGCTTTCAAATGAAGGAGCTTGGAGAGTTAAAACACTTTCTGGGATTAGAAGTGGATCGAAGCAAGGAAGGATTGTTCTTATGCCAGCAGAAGTACGCTAGAGATCTTCTATAGAAATGTGGGATGCTAGACTGCAAACCTATCGCAACTCCGATGGAGGTGAATGCAAAATTATGTTTGGCCGAAGGAAAGAATTTAGAGGACGTCACAATGTACAGACAACTAGTGGGAAGCTTGATTTATTTGACGTTGACTCGACCAGACATCACATACGTTGTTGGAGTGGTAAGCTGATTTATGCAGAGTCCGAAGAAGCCTCATCTAGAAGCAGTTCGACGAATTTTAAGGTACGTCAAAGGAACTTTAGATTACGGGATATTTTATAGAAAGGGACCTTCGTGCAAGTTAAAAGGATATAGCGATGCCGATTATGCGGGAGATTGTGACACAAGACGGTCAACTACTGGGTATGTGATGAGTATTGGTTCAGGAGCAGTTTCGTGGTGTAGCAAGAGACAACCAACAATGTCCTTGTCTAGTACAGAAGCAGAGTACAGAGCTGCAGCAATGACAACACAAGAATGCACGTGGCTAATGCAACTACTAAATGACATACATCAATCGGTGGACTACCCAGTGGAGTTGTTTTGTGACAACCAATTGGCAATACGTTTAGCAGAGAATCCGGTGTTCCACGCACGGACGAAACATGTGGAGGTACACTACCACTACATTCGGGAGAAGGTACTGCGTGGAGATATTGAGGCAAAATATATTAGCACAGATAATCAAGTTGCTGATATATTTACAAAGGACTCAGTGGAGTGAAGTTTGAAGAATTTAGGGGGAAGCTTGGCATGATATCCAGATCAACTTTTGGAGAGATAAGTCGTTGAGGGGGGAATGTTAAAATATCACCGACTTCTCTCTCTAGAAAGTACTAGATTTGTGTGGTAAAATAATCTCACACAATGGCAGTAAAAGAATTCTCTAGAAAATATCAATAGATAGTGTGGCAGTAAAAGAAATACTAGAATATACTAGAGAAATGTAAAAAAATAAAATAGTGTGAGGCGGTGAAGAAAAGCAACCGACTTTAGTACCTATAAATATGTGTGTGTAGCGTTATGTGAGTGTTCAGAAAGTGAGATACACAAGTGTGTGAAGAAAGTGTGAGTGAAAGAGGACAAGTGAGGTGTGTGCCTAGAGAGTGAGAGAAGTAAGCGAGTGTGTGTGAGAGTGTTGAGAGCAAAGTGAGAAAGAGTGTAAGTGTGGCAGTGACGTGAGGTGTGTGGCAGAGTATAAGAGAGAAAGTGTGAAAAGTGAGAATTGTAATTGTGTCTTGTGTAATATAAAAGTTATTTCAGTTTAGTCCCACTTCAGATCTTCTCAAAATTCTACACCTCTCACGGGTTGATTTTGCTATATCACTCGGTGCAGGGGTACTCAGACGCATTACCTCCAGGATACAACAATCCAGTACTCGCCTGTTTCTCTACAACCTCTGCACGTAGGAGGTAGACAAGACTCTGTCTCTCACACCTTTCTCTACCCAAATATCACACACAAGATATATTTCATACAAAATCTTCTTACGATTTCTTCCCATACCCGTAAGATTTTTCTCCTACGTGTATATCTTCTCAATATGCTTACTAAGCCATTTCCAAATGTCTTTGGCTATCATATTTATAAGTAAGAATATGTTGCCTCATAATTGTTGCTAATAAAATGTAATAAAGATAATTAAAGGATAAAAAACCTCCAGCCACATTGATGTTGCAACAATACATTTATAAGCTTTAATGATTTGTAATTTATATTATTATTAATTAAATTAATTAATATTATTAATTTATAATAATATCCAACAAATAATAATACTAATCCATTATTGATTAATTTACTGTATCTTATAATGTTGGTATTAGATGAGTATTCATATATAGGCAGACAATGTGTGGTAACTACGGTGTAAGAAAATAGAGACATGCAATTTCAAGCTCAAGAAAATAGGAAGGGGATCAAGTGCAGCAATGAGTAAACAGAGCTTAGGATTAGGATTTAGAATTATGGCTGAGTTTAGGTGCCTGCGTGATTTTGAATTCTCGAGATTTTTTAAAGTTCTGAAGTTGCCAGAGAAACTCATAACAAAAATATTTTTGAAAAAATATAGTTAATTTGAACCCTTTTTAATTTCTTGTAATATAACAACAACAATCAAAGTTTTATCTCATTAGGTGAGTCATCCACCGTATGGATCAAACGTCGCCAGCATGTCCTATCTATCTAAAATTGTAAATGTTAAAACCTTATTTTAGTCCTCTATCTTTACCATTTTTTTTATGTTGGTCTTCAATGTTTCATAATTTTTAAAACAAGATGCTATTTTTACAACTTATTTATTTTTGTCTTTTTATGTATCCCTATTGAGGTGTTAACTTTAACCCTCAAGTGATCACATGACATGATAAAAATCTTTTTTTTAAAAAAAAATTGTATTTTCACATATTCTTCGACTTGAGAACTTTCATTTCAATCCTCTTCTTCTTTTTCTTAATTTTCTTGTTCTTAAATATATATATATATATATATATATATATATATATATAAACCCAATCGCTCCCATTCAGCTTTCCCAGAAATATCTCCACTGTCAACACAAAGATCATCGCATTGGGTCAAAAATTGCAAAAAAATTAAACAAACCTGAAGAAGGTGACCTACATGAATAAGTCATTCCAATATATGTTTTATCTTAGATTATTTTTATATTTAGATCGGTCATATCATAAATATATCAATATAAAACCTATTACACTTGCACTGTAGCTGATGAGTGCAAGTGTTATACTTATTTAAAAAAAAAAAATTATACTTCTAATAATAATAATTAATATTTAAGGGTGTGTTTGATTGATGATTTTGAGGATGTAATAAGAATGTTGGAGGAAATAAAAATGTCATGTCAATATGATGTGATGTGACGTGAATGGAATACAAGTGGGTAAAATAATCATTTTACCTTTACTTTAAAACTGAGGATGGAATAAAAGTGGGTAAAAAGCTAAGGACAAAAATATAATTTCATCACATTACAAAAAGTGAGATTTATTTGATAAAAAAATGTTGAATGTAATGTTGATTACATCCAGCATTACATCTTTAAAACCATCAACCAAACCGAAAACATTCTTAATTACAAAAAGGCCTAACAAAACACATCAAACAAACAAACGAACCCATATTCACCAAAAACAAATCTAACAAAAAAAATTGAAATAAAACACCATAAACCCAATAAAAAAATATGATAAACAAAAACAACTTCATAACATTAAAACATAAAAAGTTCAGCCTATGTTCCGAGTTTAATAAAAAAAACTTTAATACTATTAATATTTAACAAAAATTTGAACCCCCAGTGAAAGAAAATCTTTAATTATGAAAGAAAAATAAAAATTTATAATTTTGATTGTATATAATAATTATTTAATCTATATATAAATTTTGATTTTAATTTTTAAAAAATATTATTTCACTGTTATTTATTTTGAGAAGAAATTTTTATTTTTTTTATATTTGAAAAATATTTTTTATATTAGGATTTTATTCAAGAGGGGACCAAATTTGTCATCTCTTAAATTTATTTTAGGTTTCAACCTAATTCCTTAAGTTTGATTGGTATTATCACTTTGGTTCCTTCAATTTAAAAGTCATTCGAAAATTTAATGACCACTAGAAATGCCAATTTATTTGACAAAAAAATTTGACTTATTGTTAAGGGATAAAAAATACTTTTTGATTTTATACTTGGCATGCACATTCGTATTTATCACTCTTATAACAGAAATAATGGACAAAATTAATTGAATCGCAATTGAAATCGAAAATATCAAATAAAATGTACATATTAAAAAAAATGTAAACATAAGTTTTTTATCTTAAAATTAAATATATAAGCAAGTGATGATACTACATAAAATATTTTGATATATTATATTTGAATTTTTAAATATTAATATATAACTTATGCAATTTATAACCCTTGTGCTGTTAGTGTAATTTATACAATTAAATGAACTATACCAAAAAAAAAAATCGTGGGTCCTAATCTTATAAATAATAAGTGTAAGGCTATTTTGCTCAATGTGATTAAAATTGTAAGTTTACTTTCTTTATGTCTCAAAGAAATGGAGTGTAATTTTTAAATAAGAGAAAAAATGAAAGTAATTTAAGGATTTTATAAGAAAATAAAGTATAATATTATTACCCGTGCATTGCACGGGTCATAATCTAGTTGATACAAAAAGTTTTTTAGCTTGAATTAAAAGATTGTTGAGAACAATTTTAACAGCATAAATAAATTATGAAGATGAATGAATCGACATAAATTGGGGACAAAATTGATAATAGATAGAAACATATTAGGGATTTACAAAAGAAAAAAAGAAACATTTTGGGAGAAAATTGACAATATTAGTTAATTACATTTGCACAGTCAATATTGGTTGTCAATAACTACGTTTGTACCTACTCTTACTTAATTAGATAAAGTTAGGATAAAGAGTAATATGACTTGTAAATTAAAAGTTTAAAGGCACAAATACAAAATTTCTATTTTACCTTCTTTTTTTTTCTATTTTAAATACATATATATAGGAGTCTCTATGTTATGATCAAACTAGTTAAGGTGATTTTTTTATTTTTTTTTATCAATTTTTCTATGTTCCTCTACATGTAATGCAAAGCCTTGGCATAATTTCTCCAGACTTAATTTTTTGTAAGTTTGGAAGCACAATATGATATATACCTAGAAAAAAAAAGACCTCTCAACTTGTATTATGGTGCCCTTCCAATTCCATACTTTGTACATGTAGTTTTAGGAAGCAATAGTTCATTTCTTAATTGTTAATTTTGGAAAACAGAAATTACATAGATTCTCAAGTTTGCCATTCTCTTTCAAAATTTCTCACAATTGTGTTTGATGAGCTCAATCAATTTTGATAGGCTTATATATATATATATATATATATATGGACTATTGCAGAGAACATAAAATTCAGGCTTTCCAATGTTTTAAAATGAATTTAGCAAGTAGAGATATAATAGACTTCTAGCTTCACTGCTTCTATGCTGAAACAAAGTTAGAAGCAAATAAAATCAATATGGAAAATTACAAGTGGGAGATGGCAGCAAGGAGAAACAAACATGATGCAATATTAAAGCTCAATAAGTTAGCGATACAGCAACTGAAAGAAGTATAGAGATTGGGATGAAGATTCAACACAATATTTATTTGGCTAAAATGCACAGAATCCCCTGAACTATAGGGTGTTTGCACATAACCTCCCCGAACTTCAAAAAGTTGCATATCACCTCCTTAAACTTTTCAACTTTTGCACATAAAGGGTTCTGTTAACTTTTCCATCTAATTTTTAACACTCAATACAACATCAACTTCCACATCACATTTTAATTTCATATCAGCTGAGCAAATAATTATTTTTATAAAAAAATTAATTATTTTTATAAAAAATTAATTATTTTTATGAAAATTAATTTCTCTACGGTCTATATTTTAATTAATTAATTAATTATTGTTATAAAAATAATTAATTAATTAATAGTAGAGAAATTACTTATTTGCCCAGCTGACATAGAATTAAAATGTGATGTAGAAGCTGATGTGGCATTGAGTGTTAAAAATTGGATGGAAAAGTTAACAGAATCCTTTACGTGCAAAAGTTAAAAAGTTTAGGGAGGTGCTATGTAACTTTTTGAAATGCAGGGAGGTTATGTGCAAACACTCTATAGTTCAGGGAAATTATGTGCATTTTAGTCTATTTATTTTCCTGATTCGGCGAAAACAATTGCCTACATCCAGTAGTCCCCTTAGTTCTCAAGGGATTTTCACTATTTCGCCGAAGTATTTATTTTACAATCAACCACTTCACCATACAAATTTATCAGACTCAACACAAATGTTTAAGGTTTTTGACACACACTAATGAAGTTTACACAAATGGTTCTCCATAAACAATCCACACCCTACACTTTATTTTTGTGGCTTTAGGTAGAATAGTAGCCAAAACCCTTAGAAAAGAGAAATACCAACACAGCTAACTGAACATCAAATCACCTCTGTATCTGAATAGCTTGAGATCTATCTTCAAATTCAATAAAACTTCCAGCACTTTTCCAAATCTGTCATAATTAATAGCATTCATCATTTAAATTAGATTTGGCTTTATTGCAATAAAAAATATATATATATATATATATGAGAATGCCGAGAAATATTTGACTTTATGTTATAATTAAGTACTAGAGATTTGTAGAAACCAAAGCCAATAATTAAGCCTTACAGAAAACATGGGACAAAATAAGTCTAATTAACTATTAAACATGGGACAAAATTTCATGGCATACATAGATAATCTACTAAGAAGCACGGACACGCCAATTCTATGGCGTGTCGGCGTGTCTGACACGTGTCTGTGTGTCCGACACGCTTACACACGTGCGACACGTCTGCGACACTCTGTCTCTACTTTTCTCTTCAAGGTATACATATATATATATATAATATACCATGTATATATATATATACTCTATTAATATATATGACATCATGAATATTGTAATTTTTGAAGCTTTTATCAATATTTATGAATATTTTGTGTCCTCTTGAAATTAAATATATATATATATATATATATATATATATATATATATATATATATATATATATATGTCGTGCCGTGTCCTGAATCGGCGTGTCGAGGTGTCCGTGTCGTGTCGCATGTCAGTGTCAGTGTCAGTGTCTATGCTTCATAAATAATCTATCAGTACTCATTTGTAAAGGATGTGAAGAAACTAGCATTGGAAATGACCTACAATAATGGCCCTCTCAATACACATTTCTATCCCTCTTAATCATAAGACCATCCATGAAAACAAAAAAGAAACAGAACAATTGTGTATTACCCCTTAATCATAATCTACTAGTAGAGGCAACACATCGATCTCATATCCCTTTTCTTTTCTTTGAATTTTTTTTTCAATTTCACAAAAAGTCCTACTTTCACAGCTTAGCATATAGACAATATATATCTGTCATGCATGCATGCATAAACACAATACAATAAATAAATAAATAAAAATGCTATCCGACCATCTCACCTCTAACAATAGTGAAGAACAAGAAATATTTTCCTTATGGCATGCAATCCCTACAAGAGATGTCAGCGTTGTTTAAGACAAAAGAAAAAGATTAATTAGCAAATAAATATGCAATTTAGTGACAATTAAGATAAGCGTTACTGTATTTCATTTGTTCTGTTTCTGGCTAAGCATCCTCAGTGTCAATATGCACATCTATGTCATCTTCTTCACCATCTTCAACTTGGTTATTTTTCTTTTCATCATCTACATCTTCATTTTCAACTTCATCGTTTATATCCTCGATGTTAATGTTACTTTCTTTCTCTTCCTCCTTTTTCTCATCTAGATAATTAGATGGGAAAAAGAAAAATGAAATTGGAATAACCATAATGCAAGTATGTTTTTAAGAGGAGAGTTGGGACAACACAATAATTATGAGCCAACAAGATAAAATAACATATATGAAACATTTAAATTATAGATAATTTAGAGTAGAGAGTGGAAATAAATAACAATCTAGATAATATGTTGGAAAAACCTATGTGATTTTGTCCCGAGACACCCCCTGGAAAGGCATGTCTTTTTTATTTTCACGTAGTCATAATATATACTAGCTAGTTTGAAATAAGATGAAAAGATTGGTAATTAACCCCAAATTATTTTTATTTATAAATTGAGAATATAGATTAATTTCATTTTATAGTGAATAAAATGATGAATTGAATAGAATGAAATTATGGAGAGTATCTTTTTTTTTTCTATGGCAAGCTGGTGTTATAATGAATGATTGATAATGACTAAAATATAGCTGAGAAATGAAATTTTGAGTGGTACCTGTGTGAGTGATAAACTTGTGGAGAGCAGGAATGGTGGTTGAAGAAAACTTGGGACAGTCTCTTACTTCACACGTTTTTAAAGCCTCCAACTTGAGGTGATACTCAAAGTATCTACAAAAGTTAGTAAGGCTGGGCAATTCTTCAAGTGTCAGAAATACCAACTTTGGAAGCTGAAACTCCATCATCTCGGCATCATGATGATGATGATTTTGAGGCGCACAACCAAAAACTTGCTCTACCAGAGAGCACCTTCTTATTCGGAGACTGAATAAACTTGGAAGATGATACGGTGAGATGGAGAGAGGGAAAACACATCTCAACCTGTTGCATCCCTTTACATGAATTTCTAGCAACATTGGGAAGAAGGGGTGTTGGGGATGAGAGGTTGATGATGGGTTTGGAAAGTTTGCTTCTTCTTCCGATAATGAAATGATTTCCTCCAACTCTTCACAGTTTATTATATTCAATTCATGCAATACTGGGAGGCTGACAGCGCTAGAGAAGATGCTCCTCAACTTTTTGCATCCTTCAACTTTTAACATTAGAAGATGTTGGAAGGTTATCAGAGTTGGACCCTTCCATATAAATTCCATCTCAGCTATATTCTTTAATTCTAAGAATCCCAAATTTGACACCATCGTTGCCCCTTCTCCTTCATTCACATTTAGAATAGCTTGGAGATCAGTTTGCATTTCATGTGCCTCGCCCTGCATTCAGTATTTCATTTTAATTAATTAGATATGCTAACTCTGAAACACCAAACATGAAATAATTAGTCTATTTTGTTAACAAATGGTCTACACTCCTATATATATTAGCAAGGCATGCATCACCTGAATGTTTCAAACTTTAAATACCTCCAACCTCCACGTCTACTATATTCTATAAATTTACTGCTCAATAGAAACTTGACCTCAATATCTTTGATTAGTTTTTATCTAACATTTACTTTTTTTTTACTTTGATTCAAAATTAGTAATAATTTGTCCTATATATTACAAAAGTTATATACTATTTTTATCACTCACTTGCAAAGACCCCCCGCACTATCAATTGTGACAAATATTTCCCTTGCACTTTCACACACAAATTAACCAATTTGTCACCATCTATCTAACGCGTTAAAATGTAACTACGAGATAATTGCATCCATCTCCCCTAAACTATAAAACATGACAATTAACCCCCCTAAATTATAACATGTGAAAAATACCCCTATACTTCCACATAATTAAGTTTAACCCCAATTTTATATTTATAAATTATACTTAGACTTGTTAACTTTTTTTTAAATACCTAAACTATTTAAAATTTTGAAAAGCTCCAATTATATCATAATTTTTATAAATTCCAAATTCATTCTAATAATCAATTTTAATTTTATCAACATTACTTCATATAATATACATGTACATAAGAAAATTAACTTAAATGTTATATTAATTTATGGATTTTATTGATTGGCATTTGTACACAAACAACATGACAAACTCAATATATCATGTGTAGAATGAGTGTTCATTATATATTTAAATAATAATACATGTAAGATAGAGAAAGAATATATTTTTTTATTTTCTTATTTTAAATGACAGATTCATAAACTAAGCGAATCGAGCCTTAGATGTTCAAGCTCGAACCCAAAAGAGCATGCTCGAGTCGTTCATGAACAACTCGTTTCATTTACACCCCTTAATGCTTCAAATTAAATTGATTATTGGAATGAAATTGGAGTTTATAAAAATTATGATATATTTGGAGCTTTTCAAAGTTTAAAATAGTTTAGGGTTTTAAAAAAATAACAAGTCTAAATAAACTCAATTGTCTCACAGTTACATTTTAACGTTGTTAAACGGATGGTGATAAATTAGTGTTAATTTTAAGTGTGTGAAAAGTGTAAGGGGATATTAACCACATGAGTATGGCCTAGTGGTTTTCTCACCTGGTCCTTAACCGAGTGGTGGGGATTCAAATTCCACCTTTGAGCATGGAAAGCATTATGTGGCTAGACGTTTACCCTTAAGTGGAGGACCCGCGGCGAGGGGATTATTCACTTCTATCGGCAGTGGATACCCTTCCTTACGGAAAGTGCAATGGGATATTTACCATAATTGATAGTACAAGGAGGTCTTTAACTCAGTGATAGTTGGAGGGGCTATATGCATTTTTACCCTTTTTATAAAAAGAATTGAATGATCAATACGTCATCACTAGGATATGATCACTAGAATATGAGTCCATACTATTGAAAAAAAGAAGTAAAGATCTATTTCATCCCCCATATTTAGTGGTGGTTCTCTTCTAGATTTATTCTTGTTCTTGTCTTTCTTTGTGAAAGTTTAACCTTTAATTAATAGATCACTTTGGATCTAATAATTAGAGTTTGTTTATTGTGTTTGTGTGTTTCTTTTCTTGGTGGAATTTTTTTGACAAGTAGGTGCTTTTAGATCCAAGATATATGACATCTGTAATACCCGGGAAATTTTTCGAAGTTTAAAATGAAATTGAAAGGGAAAGAAAAGAGAGTAGGGAATATTTTTTGGTATTTAAATTTGGGATATAAAAGAAAAATAGAAATTTTAATTGGAAAGAGGAAGATTTAATTGGGGATATTTTCCACCTCTTCTTTATTATTATTATTATTAGTGTTATTATTTAATGATTTTATTTTAATTAAATATGTTAATTGGGGTAAGGGGTGCCGTGGGGTCTTTTATAGAAAGGAAAGGAGAAGGATTGAAAGAAAGCAAGGAAAGAAGGAATAGAGAGAGAAAGAAGAGAGAAAGAGAAATCGACTAAGAGGGAGAGAGGGAGAGAGGTGTGAAGGATGAAGAAGGTGAAGGGGGAGAATCTCGCCGGAGGGAGCTAGTCGACGCCGGAAAAGGTCACCGGAGCTCGGTTACAACGTCTCCCGCCAATCGAATCAATGGTTGGTAACCCCAATTTCATTCGAAAACCCCAATTTCTTCATTTTTAGGGATTTCTTCGATCCACCTTCGATTGGGTTGTTTCGAGGGTAGATTGAGACCTAGGAAGTGTTCTTAAACACTTAGTTAGGGTAATAATCGAGGCTATACCCTCGGGTTTAGCCGAATTCGAATTTGAAAGGGTTTGGGGTTGAAAATTCTAAATAGTCCCAATTTGGGGATTCATTGATAAATTTGGAATCGGGCTTGGATTTGAGTAGTTAGGATTGGATTTATGTCGTTGGAATGTGGGTGAATAAAACCCGTGAGGTGTGGAGTCGAAGCTGGGGTCGAAAGGGGGCCGAAACAGGCCCAAACCAGCCCATAGCACAGCAAACAAATTGTTGTGCTGCGAGCTGGCGCTGCGGCGCCCAAACCGGCGCGCAGCACCCGCTCTCGGGTATACCAGAGCTACTGGGCAGCAGCTGGGCGCCACAGTGCCCAAATGAGCGCTGCAGCGCCCGCTCTCTGCCCAGCATGTCCAAAATTCATTTTTAGGTCCATCCGGAGTGTCCGAACCTCATATTTTCAATCCTAAACATCTTAGGACACCCCAGCCATGTTTTTAAGGATCAAAATCATTTAAAATGTCTTCTTGTCCCTCAAGAATAGCAACTTACGGAACAAGCTAAGCCCAACTTCTTGAATTTCTAAATTTCTTCTACACAAACCTTAGGAAACCTTAAGTAGGATGACTTAGAAGCACGTTGAGGTTTAGTAACTCAAATCCAAGGCCCCAAAAGCAACTCAAGGAGAACGATGGTTATATGAAACCAAGTGCGAGGCACTTGAGACTCTTATAGAAGAGAGGGTAGACGGATAAACCAAGGACTCGGTTCTTGGCAACGTCTAGATGCATTTTAGGTATGAGCATGTAGTATGCATATGAATTGCGTATAGATGAGATGTTAACCACTTGAATGCATTCGTTAGGAAACCACGACTCGTCCGGAGCGGGAGTTACTCTAGGACAAGCGCAAGGAAGCCGTCCAGGTGAGGGATTTCCCATCCTTGCCCTATATGGTTCATTGAGGATGTGGATATGTGGTTTGCCTACTTGCCTATTTGTAAGAATTATTTAGTGGTTAACATGCTATTGTTGTTCATAAACAGTTATATGTGAAAATATTTGTATATGTGTGTTTGACTACAGGTAAAGAGGTACTGGAGGGTATCCATGTGATGACATGAGATACGCCGAACAGTACAAGCAAGGGGGTAAGTTGTTGATTGAGTCAAGGTTTGGTTTACCCTATTAATTAGAAACTCTTTAAATAAATCGTATAGAAGTTGTTAGTAAACGTCGACGTTTTATGGTAATTGAACTTAAGAAAGGCCTTAGAGCTAGGTTATGATCTAATCAAGGGTTTGGGTATTACATAAGGATTAAAACGATCTCATAAATTGATTAGTGAGTCATAGGGAGGTTCACACTACCTAAGTAAACTTAGTCTAGGATAGTAATGGGTAGATAGAGTTAGTATCCCAGCTGAAGACTCGGGAAGAGAAACAAGTCAGAAAAGATTGCTCGTTGAGGCCATTGCCCTAGCCTGGCACTAGGGTCAGTTAAAGATTAAAATATTTGCCCGTGGAGGCCATTGCCCTAGCCTGGCACTAGGGTCAGTTAAAGATTAAAACATTTGTCCGTTGAGGCCATTGCCCTAGCCTGGCACTAGGGTCAGTTAAGTGATCTACAGTTTTCAAATGATATGTTAAAATGTGATTGCTTGTTTATGAGAAGCATGATAGAAAAGCATGATCCGTAGGTTTATCTGTGATTTTAATGTTATATTAATATTGTCTGATCGTAATATAATATTTGATAAACTGGACTTTCATGCGCATGTGATTGTGGGTGTTTCCCTTTCCCCAACTGTAGTGGTACCCGCCGCTAGGCCGAGGATGAGAAGCTTCTCACTAAGTCTGTTTGACTCACTCCCTCTGCTTCAATGTTTCAGATACAGGGATCGGGTAGGCATCGACGTCCGGACAATGATATGGACATCAGACCATCCTTACGCTCCTGTTCGCGTGGGTGGACTCCTTTGGTTATTTTGATTTCTCTTGTTGTACATATTTTAAAGTTGTAAGAGTTGTGTATATATATATTTACAGCTTTTGATATATACCTACTCTAGAATTGTCGGCTTCACATGTACTTAAAGACAGGGTCCTGTTGGGGATAAACTAGGATATATGTTTGAGTATATGAACTTCTGCATGTGAATAGGATAGAACATACGCATTGAGGCGTACGGTCAATATGATATGGATATATATATTATGTGTGCTTGCTGCATGTGAATAGGATAGATCGTACGTATTGAGACGTACAGTCAATATGATATTAATATTTACCTTATGAGTGTTGATTTATATATCTATACACTAGTTGAGCTGAAGCGGTATTGAGCGAACCGCAGATTGCAGGTTAATTAGGCCACCAGTGAGGTGCGGCCACTAGTACGATATAAATATATTGATTGTATAGCAGAGTAGTTATAGTCATATTTACAAGATAAGGCTTACGGGTTTAGAGGCAAAAATCTATTCCCGTGCCGGTCACGTACTCCCGATTTGGGGTCGTGACAACATCTAGAGTTACAATTTGCGGATCTTCTGTCAAAAAATATCACTCTTTCATCAATTGTTAAAAGAAACAATGATACTTTCAACTATGAGGCTCAATCCAGATCATGGTTGTCAAAATTGTGTTTTTAATCGTAAATACGTTTCTATCCATGTCATTCTAGTCACATCTCATACAAACTCGAAAAATGCTTAAACTCAGGTAGAAATGAATAGAAACAGGTAAACTCGATAAAAAAAAAGTTGATTTTAAGACAATTCAAACGATTTTGATTTTTTAAGTGAAACTGACCCGATTTTAAAAGATGAGATTGGGGATGATGTACCCTTTAGTAGCCTTTGTAGGATTGTAGTGTATGCACTAGGCAAGCAACTTTTGGGGAGTTAATGAAATTATGTATGAATTTTATACATATATATTTTTAAATATTTTTTAGGTATGTAAACTCTTACAATTTTACATTACGAGTTTACCCACCTCTCGGAGTTTACATAAAAAAGTGAGTTTGACAACCTTGCTCCAGATCTAATATGCAGAAGGTATAAGAGTAATTTCTCTGTTGGCAACACCAAGAACGGTGGAGTTTATCATCCCAAATTTATTTTACATATGGGATCATTTTCTCTTTTATTTTTCTTTTCTTGCTCAACAGTGTTTCTATGATTAACTCATTAATATTCTTAGAATGTCGTTCTTTGATCAATTATAAGTGTCATTGGGCTACTCTATTATGTTCTTCCTAAAAAAAATAGTAGAGATCATTTCCTTCTTATCCAAGAAAAGAAAAAGATAACTTCCTTCTTTTAATGCGATAATATATATCTTAATATTTTTCTTTATCAAAATCACATTTTCCCCCTATGCATTACAATGCACGATAAATTACTTGATTCTCCCCTAAAATAGTAACAAATTTGGACCAAATTTATTTACAAGCACATTTTATTATCTTTTTACATATTTCACATATTCAATTGCTTAATTTATTAGCTACAACACTGTTATAATAATCATCATATATAATAAATATTTTACCTTCTATATCATTATTTGAGGTATAGTTAATTATAAAACATAAATAAAATCAAATGAAAAAAACTATAAAGCCGTACCTTTTTACTCTTGCCAATAGAAATTTCTTGATTTGCTGTTAGAAATGGAGCAAACTTGGGGCATTCATCAATCGTGACTTCAACAAGTTTCACCGCATGAAATGTAAAACCTTGGCAAATGTCAACGAAGTTGGGCAACTTTTCAAGTGTTAAGAAAATTAAGTTTGGAAGCGCAATCTCCTTCTTCTTGTTGGTGCTGATATCTTTGATCTTTTCACATCCAAAAATATCCTCTATTTGCTCACAACTTCGTATCTTTATAGTTTTTAATTGTGGAAGGCTTCTTTGGACAACTGGAGATAACAATGACTTCAATTTTCCACAATTATATACTTCTAATTCCTTAAGACATTGGAGGCTCAAAAGCTCTGCAGAACCCATCCATATGTGCCTAAGCTCAGGTAGATTCCCCAACGTTAATTGTGTTAAAATTGAGGCTACAGGATTAACTATCTCTGGAAAAAAGCATAAATCCATTGCACCTCCCACAAAATCAACACATGAAAGAGCTGAAATTTCATTACTTGATTTGCTATCATTTGTAGCATTTCCTTCTAAACCCTGTGTAAGACACAAATGAACCAAATTTAAAACTTAGCATTTGCCTTGACATCAAAGCATATATATATATATATATATATATATATATATATATATATATATATATATAGTGCCTTACTTGAAGTGATTTCATCATTTTAGAAATAGCATTGTCATGAACAAACCCAAACAATATTTTATTACAAGTTATGGAAAGTAATTAAAAAATATTTATAATCGTGAAAAGATAATAGAATAATATGTGGCATGAATAATATTTACTAAAATTTCAAGCTTTTTAAGAATTAATCTAGTGTCCTAACTAATTAAATTTGTCATTCAAAATAATTAAGTAGTTCTCCTCTAATAACTAATACATGATTTATATGAAATTTTATAAAATATACAAACACATGTTCAATAGAATATTGATTCTATCCAATATATAGATTAATATTGATGTGTTTAATATGCAAGTGTTCGTTAAATAAGTACATATATGATATTAGTGGTAATTAGAACTTATAAATTTAACAAAACCACCATAATCTCTCATTATTAGTATAACTAATGCACTGGGCAACAAGTAATAACAAACACAATGTATCAATTAAAGAAAATAATTTATATCCATACCTTATTCAAGAATGACTGTCTTTGCTCTAAATTAACTTTGTTGTATGTGCTCCCAATCCAATCAATCGTCAATTTGGGACAATCGACCCAGCAAAACTCTGTCAAGCATGTCCAACTTAGTCGATATTGATAGCTTTCCGGAAAAATGTTGACAAGATTCAAAAGGCGCAGTAAGCCGACTACTTTCAAGTGAGGAAGAACAATTTGAATCTCATTCTGAGAAGATGAATGATATTCATGATCAGGCTCACTGAAAAGATACTTCACATGAGGTGCATTCTTTATACTTATCTCTTCTAATTGCTCAAGTCTTTGAACCACAGAGATTGGAAATATGTATTCCAAACTCCAACAACTATGGATGTGTAATTTCTTCAACCGAGAGAAATACAAACAAGAATTGTCTGGCACTGCTACTATTTGCTTCCCTTTATAATTATTATCAGATACTCCACTTTTCATTATATATTTCAACTCATAGCAGTCTTCTATTTGGAGCTCTTGTATCAATAGTAGACTTTGCACCACAATACTTGCATCAAGGGAAGAGGCCATAAGAGAAGTTGTGTTGAAGACACATTCAATTTCAGAACAAGACTGAAGATAAAGCCCAATCAACTCATTCATGCCTCCTATAGCTTGAACCAATTCCGGGATGACATTTTTGCAACCTCCTTTAAGCATCTTTAGACCGACTTTAATTGCTCGTCGTAGAAGATCTTTAATATTTGCACCTGAGGTGGAGACATTCAAACCTTCAATGAACAAACTTCTCTTACATAAGCTGACATCAAAAATAGTTGTTCCAATCTCCCCAACTTCTAATTGATACCTTTGTAATTTTGAAAAAGTAGCATCTTCAAGACAAAATGTATTAGAATTGTTGAATCCATCACCACCCCAACGATATTCTCTATACACATACAACTCCTCCAACTGTAAGCACCTTTTTATTACTTCATAACAATGGCCATCAATTTTACTTTTTGACAAATCCAACAATTTTAATTTATTCAATTTTTCTAATCCATTTGGTAGTTCTTTCAATGCACTCTTTCGGAAGTCAAGAATCTCAAGACTTCTTAAACTTACAACAAAAGAGATGTCATCTAAATTCATTCCTACCAATCGCAAAGTGTGAAGATTAGTCAACAAATGGGTTGAATGAGACAATGTTAATGATGTCTTCCTCCCAAATAAAACAATGTGATTCATTATAGCCATAACCTTCATCCTTTTGAAACCTTCAAATGATGGAAGTGAAAAATCAAGATCCCTTGCTTCTATATTTAGCAATAGCATCTCAAGCTTTGGAGCGTCTAATTGTTGAGGAAGATTTCTGTCCATGTTCCAACAACTCAATGCATAACAATCTCTTATAGGTCCATCTTCTAATGATGAATTTTGCCTTGTTGCATGGTTTACCACTATGGTACGATTCTCTTTGGTTGCTATCCATAATGCTACATCACGGACCATGTCATGCATCTTATAAAATGCAGCTCCATTGGTATCATTGTCACGCATCAACAAGCTAGACTCTATAAGACAGTTTATGGCATCATTCACACAACTCCTGGCCATTTCAAATGAATCCACCTGTGCTCTTACATTCAATCCTATCCCATATCTGAACAAGTCTTCAGGCTTGATTCTATGATCTTCCGGAAACACAGCACACATTAAGAATAACAACTTGGATTCTTTGTCTTTCAAATAATCATAGCTAAATTTTAACACACGAAAAACATCTTTATCACCATCATCCAAATCAATTCGCTCCGCATGCTTCAATTTATGCAACACTACATTAATACCATCTTGATCTTTATCTTTTATGCAGCTTCCCATGGCTACAAGTGCAATGGGTAGTCCTTTACATTCCTTAGCAACTTCTCGAGCCACACCTTGTGATGTTATATCATTGATACAAGCATGCTTATTAAACAAACTCCAAGCTTCATTTTCTGATAAGAGATCTAATGGAATCTTTTTTTCACAACCCATCCAAGTACATACTTGTTCACGTCTTGTGGTTAGAAGAAGCTTGCACCCATGTTGACTGCCATTGAGAGGAATCCCAATTTCCTCTAAATTGAGCTTTGCCCACACATCATCCAATATCACAAGAATTCTTTCTCCACTTCGCAATCTTAATGATATTCGTCCTGCCCTTCCAATTTCTGATTCTTCTGTAAATTTCACACCTAGTAGATCAGCAATTTCTCCTTGAATCTTCCGAACATTCAGAGTTTGAGATACAGTAGTAAGCACAACATGTTCAAATTTCTCTAATTCCTTGGCTTTGTTGGCCACTTCTTTTGCCAAGGTTGTTTTGCCCGAACCTCCCATGCCATGCAATCCAATCATATAACAATTTTCATCGTCGAATGTTTCCAAGAGTTGATTTGAAGCCAGCTTTGTTGACTCAAAGTACATAAAATTTTCAGAAGAAACAATCCTTGTATCTTGAATTGGAGTACGGTGGGAAAATGGGTTAAATTCATGGTTTGCATTGAGCTGCACCATCGTCTTTATTTTTGCTGCCATCTGTTTGCTGAGACAATAACTAGGCCAATTGGGGGACCACATTCCAAAACAGCTCTTCTTTTCCTTTATTTCTCGTTCTAGATCATCCATATCTTTTATAAGGCTGTCTACATTATTCAACCACGTGGCTACAGCATTGGCAATTGTATCAGTTCTATGACGTGCTTCTTCAACAAGTTTCTGGACTCCTTCTTGTGTTGACAGCAACTTCTCCTTCTCGGATTCAAAATTCCTTTTGATTGTAGCTCCACAAAATAAATATCGTCCTTGTTGTATGGTGGGTTCAACTAAGTATTCTGCAAGCTTAGCTACAATTGATAGTACAATTTCTCCCATTTTTAACTCAACCAATCTGTCAGAAGGATAATACAAGCAAATTGATTTAATATCAATTTATAAAATAATTTGAACTACAAGTTTGTGATGGGTCGCCAATTAATTAACAAGGTGTATTCTAGCAATGGGTTACAATTTTTATAATAGCAGAATATTCAGACAGAATCTCTCAGTTATTATTTGGAGTCTCTATCAAAGTGTCACTTGCTCATTCTTCATTTATAAAATCAAAACTAATTAACATGAACGAACGACCTAAAATTAGGAAACTGAGTTTTTTTTTTTTCATTTATAAACAAAGGTTGAATAAGATAAATTGAGAATTTACATGTTTTCCACAAATCTATCCCAAAGCTAAGGCTTTTGGAAGAGAAGAAATCAGATTACATGTAACTATTTGAGATAGTGACGACTAGGACAAGTTATTATGATGATAATATATACTTAAAGCAATAAAAGATATTCAATAATAATATGAGTAAATTACATTGTTCTTCCCTGAGAGATGCTAATATTACACTATCCTCCCTTCTATTTTGAAAAATTACACTCACCTCCCTTGAGAGATATAAAGTCATTAAAATTTCACCAAAAGCTCTATTTTCAATAAAAAAATGTCCAAAAAGTCAACTTTTTTCAACTTCAAATATTACATATGTTTTATGACTAATTTGCCCCTCTTAATGAAAGAAGTCAAATAAAATGTGAGTGTGCCTATTTGCTTCCATCTTCCAACAACGCTCCTTTTTCTTTTTTTCTTTCTATTATTGTCTTTCATTAGTTTATTAATATTTATAATTATGATTATTTTAATAAAATAAAATTTAGAAAAAATCTGTAATTATTGTTGTATTAACAAATTATTTTTATAAAAACTAAGATAAAAATTGTAACTATCGTTTTTGACTCAGACAATTGTAATTTGAAATTAGGACCGCAAGGGATCGTAACCTTAGGGGACTTGCCCTTAGGTGATGCACCTAGGTGCCTACGTACCCTTCGGGAGCGATCAAAGTCTACGTAGTTCGTCATGCTGACGTCTATAGGAGCCGTTAGGCAAGGTTGTTACCTGTATTGGGCCGTGTGCGGCTAAGACGTGCCTAAGGTACTCCGGGCGGGCGAGCCGCTCTTAGGTGGTTGCCTTAGTGGGAGAGAGTTACGGTCTCTGAGGGCTGCTGGAAGCCCGGTAAATGATGCACTCAGAGATGGAGGTGAGCTGGCCGGAGGATGGCCGGAATGGGGGCCTGCGACGGAGTTCGTGGTGTGTAGATTGCGTGGGGTACCTGAGGGTGCTCAGGTATTGAGAGAGTATGTGGAATATCACAGAGGAGGTGTGGTAATCCTTCAGGTTGCGTATCGTTCTGCTTGGTCCGATCTTTTTTTAGTCCCCCGAGTGAGGGTCTATTTATATTTGAGTGTGGGGAGATCGTGCTCGACCCACGACCTCGTAGGACGTGGGTCGTCCCACGAGGCTTGTGGAGTTCCCACGTCTGGTTGAAGGATTCTCCGTGAGATGAAGTGGGCAAGGGCCACGTAGCTGATAGATGAGTAGTGCCACATGTCTCTAGCAGGTTCTGAGGCCGTGCTTCTAGAACATCAGTGCCACGTGTCCCAAGGTGGAATATTTCGTAGTTAGATAAATCCCCCAAGTCTACGGGTGTCGGGTGCCCGTGGACTTAAGTTTCCTCGTTTGTAAGATACTTAAGAATTTTCGCTGCCTCGGTACGTGGGATGGCTCGTCCGCCTCGTGAAGTAGGCTCTATCATATCGTTCCATGGAAAAGGAGACGTCTTGGAAGGGACACGCGTCCAGTTTCGGATGGCTGGGTGCTTGGCTTCCTCAGCAAGTTTTTGAGCCGTCTCTGCAGGAAGTACGCGACTTACCGAGGTGGAGTCATCATTGCTCAGAGGGGCATTTCCCGAAATGCCCTTCGAGGGCTAGTGGGAGAAATCCAAAGGTTTGGGGTCGTTTGGTCATTTTGAAAGGCTTTCCTCTGACTATGTTCGTCCGTGATGGTCAGTGGCTGACAGTGGATTTCTTACTGAGGGTCATTTGTTGAAGGAGTGGGCTTTGTTGCAGGTGCCACACGTCAAAGCTTGAACGGGTGCCATTATCGCTTGAGCGTTTTGCCGTTGTTTCTCCTTCATTAAATGCGAGTTCGTTTCCGAGGGTAGACATCATTAGCCTAGGCAGAGAGTTTCGTGAAAAGGCCCTCAGGTGTCTCGAGCTGACTTTTGGGTTCTTGGGGGCTTTTCGGTCTTTGTGTCTCCGTTGCATTGGCTGTGAATCTTGTCCGTTCTTTTCTTCCACGTGTGCAGCTGAAGTGAGCGGTTGCAGCTAGGCTTGTTTGCATAGGATAGTAGGTGTCATCCGTTGCGGGATACGAGGGGGTCGATGTTTTTGAATCGTCGCGCCTCTGGGTATCCTATAAATGTCCAATGTTTGAAAGTTTGTCACTTTACATTTGCATTCACCTTTTTCCGTTGCCTCTGTTTCACCTGTCTTTGCTTTGCCCTTTTCTGATTCTTGCTTCCGTCGAGTTTCCGCGATGACTGGTGGAGGTGATGACTATAGCTATTACCCGTTTGACTTCATTGACTTGGAAGATCTTCCTTCATCTTCCCCTCCTCCTCCTCCTCCTCCTCCTCCTCCTCCTCTGAGCCGTACTCGTGATGCTGGTCGGAGTAGGAGGAGGAAGCATGGTCAACAGGGCCTGTCTTCGGGCGGAGCCGCCGATGTCCCTGCTGCGGTGCCTGCTGGCGGTGAGAGGGAAGGATAGCTTCCCGTGCCTCCGTCTTCCGAGAGGGACCGTCGTCAAGAGGTTCTTCCGAGGGAAAAGAGGAAGAAGGATGGGAAAGTTGGCGCGAGCGGACCCCGGGAGGGGGAAAGGAGAGGAGCCTCTGCGGCGGAGTTGCCCAAGGGCAAAGAAGGGGGGCTCAAGAAACAGCCTACCGGTGTGGAGTTGCGGTTGTCTCCGCAAGTCGCACGGCGGAGTACTGACCGAGGGGATGTACAGGCGGAGGGTCCGGCGGGAGATGTTGTTCCTATTTCTGCCCCTGCCCCTGTTCCTACCTCTGTTACCACTTTCGCTCCCGTCCATGAATCACCCATAAGAGTGATACTTTCTACTCGTCCTCCCGTCCTCAGCCCCGTCGAGAGGGTTAATCAGGCGGTGGCGGGTGAACCTGCGGCTGAGGAAGTCGCAGAGTCTGGTGACACGGCCATGGAGGCCAGACCCCTCTCAGATAGAGGGAATGTAATGGTGAGTCAAGCAGCTGCCACGAGAGATCTTGTTCCTGGGTTGAGCGTCGGCCCTTCTGAACCCGTTGGGCCACCGGAGGGGGGCAATATCTTTTGAGCTGGTGGCGTTGGGCAGGCGCTTCCCCGTGGAAATGCGGGAGAGGGAAGCCAGGGGGCTGGATACTTCTCCCCTGAATCTTGTCGTACGAGGCATCAGTCGGGTTGCTGAAGCGTTGGCTGACTTCCACCAGGCCGGTTTTGAGTGGGAGAAACGTGTGGTGGGTCTCTCTGTCCTGGTGTTGCATTCTTTGTTGTTTATTTTTTGCGTTTCTGACTCGTCTTTCTGCATGGGGAGGTTCGTCGCGACTAGGATCAATTAGC
This sequence comes from Senna tora, assembly GCA_014851425.1. NCBI lineage: Eukaryota > Viridiplantae > Streptophyta > Magnoliopsida > Fabales > Fabaceae > Senna > Senna tora. Next base: position 46,444,604 of record CM026264.1, read on the forward strand.
CGGTGTTACGTCCTCTAAGAGCCAGGCTCTGGACGTCTCTTAGAAGAGTTTGGCGGACGTCCGCGGTGAGCTGTCCGCAAAGAAGTTGGAGTGTGAGGACTAGGGACGCAAGGTTGAGTCCCTGACTTATGAGGTTGCCCGTCTTAGGGCTGAAGCTGGCCACCCTTCCGAGGCCGTGCTCCTTCGATCGGAGTTGTAAAGGACTCGCAGGGAGCTGGCCGCCCTGTCGAGATGACGCTGAGAGGCGTCAGAAGGAGCTGCACTCTCTTCGCGAAGCTTTGCGGGGGGCGGAGGCTCGTGCTAATGAGAACCTTTCTAGTTGGCTGGCAGCCGAGGACAAGGTTGCCGATGTTGCTGATCCCCAGGGGGAGTTGCCTGCGCAGAGGATGTATGGCATGCTTCTGGCGGTTGAGCAGCTCGAGCGTCTTCGTGGAGAGAGATTTCCGGCGGAGTGGGTGGCTTCCTTGCATCCTTCTTTGGAGTTTTTTGAAGGTGAGCTTCGCGGTTGGATGGAATCTGATCCTCCGTTGAACCTTGCTTTTCTTCGCCGACTGACCGACCACCTAGTGGAGCACCAGGTTTTGTCTCGAATCGGCGGGCGTGCTCCAGGGATTGGACCTACTTCTCAGCAGCTAGCTGAAGTGACCAGGTAGGGGTCGTCGGAAGATGTTGGCCATGCGGAGCCTGCTAGGGCCGAGGCCTTTGTAGATCTTGGGGATGTCAAAGATTATGTTTATGTAATTTTTAGGGTGTTTACCCTTTGTAATGGGCGGACGCCCTCACATTTTTGGCATCCTATGAGAATGATTTTTTGCAAAGAGTTTTCTCCTGCATTCCTTTTTACTTCTGGGCAAAAAGTCGTGTATGCAGTTTCTCTTTTCGTACTTGTCTCTTTACGTCTGGGTAAAAAGATCTTTTGCATGAGTACCGTGTGATCAGGACGGTTTGTATATGGTGTGCTAGCATGGTTTTTCGAACGTTCGTTTTGTGGTTTTTCGCACCCAAGGGGTTTTTACCGCGCTACTAGGGGAATTTTAGCTTGGCCCTGGGGGCGCTTAGCGTTCTTAGGGCGGTCGAGTCCATTGTCCTATGGCAGGACTTATGCGAGTACTTTGCAAAGTTGAAGTCTTGTACTAGCTGAAAAGAAGTACTTTTAATAATAGACAAAATGATTACATTCGTGCAGCCTCAGTTGGGCTAGCCTTAGTTAGGCTGAAGGTAAGCAAAATGTTTACATTCGGATTGCCTTGGTCAGGCGGGCCTTGGTCAGGCTGAAAATCCTAAATTCAAAGTAGAGACATATGCGACTTGACCTAAAGATGGTGTAGTAGAGCAAAGTGCTTTCGGAGTCTAAGCGGAGGCTGAGTCCGGGCGGGCGAACTCTGGCTTCTTTTCTCCTGACTCTTTAGCCTCGGGGGGTTCCTCGCGTGTTTCTTTGGGACCGAGGCAGGCAACCTTGATGGTCTTGGTTAAGCTCGTTGCGTAGCATGCTCGCACCAATTTCTGGTCCGCCATGATTTCTCAAATCCCGTGAGGTGTTCAGAATTTCATTGTGAGCTGTGCGGTAGACACTACAGCTCTAAGTTTGTTCAGGGACGGTTGCCCTAGGATGGCGATCTGAGCGCTTTCCTCTTGAATGAACCATTCCGCACAGTCCATAAGCTCCTGTAAGGTAAATACGGGGCATCTGCTCAGTTCCCCGTAGAATTGTGAGCATCGAAGGCCTTGCTTTATGACAAAGATGGCGACGGCGTCCTGGAGGCCTCGGACTTTGAGCAAGAGTTTGGTGAAGCGGGCCAGGAAGGCTTGCAGGGTTTCCCCTTCCTCCTGTTGGAAGCCAATGAAGGAGTCTTCGTTTTTCTGGTGCTCTTTGCTGCTTGCGAACTGTGTGAGGAAGTTCTGTGCCAGTTGCTCGAAGCTGTGGATCGAATTAGTAGGCAGCAGCGAGAACCATCTTAGGGCGGCTTCTTTTAAAGTTGGCGAGAAGACTCGGCACTTTTGGCCGTCAGTCTTGCCCAATATAGACATGGCCGAGTTGAAAGTGTTCAAGTGATCTCGTGGATCAGTCTCTCCACCATAAGGTTCTATGTGGAAAGGCATTTTGAAACCCATGGGCACGTGCTCATTCATGATCTGCTGGGTGAAGGGGTGTCTCCCCTTTCCCTGGAAGTCGAACGTTAGAGGTGGGGCCGCCGTCAGCGACAATCGTGCAAACTCCATTGGTAAGGTCCCAATTTGAATTGCGGGCAGACTGGTAGGGTCGCTGGAGGTCCCTGCCATCGCGCCGTGAGGCACTAAAGGTAATTGAGCGCTCGCGTTTGCTGGGGCGAGGTTCCTGTCCTCTTCCCATTGTTGTTGGCGCAAAGCTGCTACTTCTGCTTCGAGGTGGGCGATCACAGCGTCCCGCGGGTTCCTTGCTAGCTCTGTCATCTCTTGACCACCGGTTGCGGGGCAAGGGACGTGCGGTATGCCATACGGGTGTTGAGGGCAAGTTTCCTCTCTAGAAGCGGGGTTCTGGACCACGGTTTCCATGACGGCTACCTGCATTATTAGGGAACTTGGCGGCTAGGTTGCGCTTGATCCGCCTACCTCAGTTGTGACCGCTTCGGCCATTCCCTATTGGTTCCTCGTGCTGCGTCTTAAAGCGCTAACGTCGGTCGTGGTTGTGGGGACGTTTGAGTCGATCATGATGTATTATATCTTGTATCTGTATTGGAGATCAAAACAAAAATGTGGTTTATGAGCGTTAGGTGTATACTCCTACTCCCCGAAAAAACAAATGCCGTTTAGCGGCTGAATGCACAAGGCATTGTGGTCTGAATAAGAACGTGGTGGGCAGTGGGCACCACTGTAACTGTCGTTTTTGGCTCAGACAATTGTAATTTGAAATTAAGTATGCATGGGGTCTTAACCTTGGGGGACTTGTCCTTAGGTGATGCACCTAGGTGCCTACGTACCCTTCGGGAGGGATCAAAGTCTACGTAGTTCGTCATGCTGACGTCTATAGGAGCCGTTAGGCAAGGTTGTGACCTGTATTGGACCGTGTGCGGCTAAGATGTGCCTAAGGTACTCCGGGCGGGCGAGCCGCTCTTAGGAGGTTGCCTTAATGGGAGAGAGCTACGGTCTCTGAGGGCTGCTGGAAGCCCGGTAAATGATGCACTCCGAGACGGAGGTGAGCTGGCCGGAGGATGGCCGGAATGGGGGGCCTGCGACGGAGTTCGTGGTGTGTAGATTGCGTGGGGTACCTGAGGGTGCTTAGGTACTGAGAGAGTATGTGGAATATCACAGAGGAGGTGTGGTAATCCTCCAGGTTGCGTATCGTTCTGCTGGGTCCGATCTTTTTTTAGTCCCCCGAGTGAGGGTCTATTTATATTTCAGTGTGGGGAGATCGTGCTCGACCCACGACCTCGTGGGACGTGGGTCGTCCCACGAGGCTTGTGGAATTCCCACGTCTGGTTAAGGGGATTCTCCGTGAGATGACGTGGACAAGGGCCACGTAGCTGATAGATGAGTGGTTCCACGTGTCTCTAGCTGGTTTTGAGGTCGTGCTTCTAGAACATTAGTGCCACGTGTCCCAAGGTGAAATATTTCGTAGTTACAAAAATAAATTATTAGCAGTATAATTAGTAATTTTTTATAACAATTAAAATAATTACTTGGTCTCCTTATATTTTACAATTTTTGATTGGATCCATCATAATTTTATATTAAATAATAAATCTACACATTTAACTAATGCACGTATATAGAAATTATTTTAGGGGTCAAATTAAATCTAAAATTGAGGGAAATGGTTTTAGCAATATGTCATATTAAACTTCCCTATCACAAAAGATTGAATTTAAACTCTAAAACCATTTTTATGTGGACTATTTAAATTTACATTTGTCATTTATATAAATATTTAATTATTTAATTGAAAAATATCATTTTTTAATAAAAAAATTTGTAAAAAAAACAAAGGAAGTCAAGTAATTCTCTCAATTTATTAAAAAACTACTAATAGTATATTTCTACAATAATTCTCTCAATTTATTAAAAAATACTAACTATATATTTCCAACAATTTCATTTATTTATATTCAATTTTTTAAAAATATTATTAATGCAATAATAATTACATATTTTTTAAAATTTTATTTTATTAAATTAATCATAACTATTAAATATTATTAAAATAATAAAAGATACTAATCGGAATAAAAAAGAAATAACAAACCTAGGAGTCCATGATGAATTGAAGAGAGATTGGCCATATTCATTAAAAGGGACAAATTGGTCATAAATGATATTTAGTATTTGAAGTTGAAAAATGTTGACTTTTTTGGACATTTTTTCATTGAAAAATGAAGCTTTGGGTGAAAGTGTAATAATTTTTTTATTTCTCAAGGGAGGTGGGTGTCATTTTTCAAAGTAGAGGGAGGACAGTGTAATTTCTGCATCTCTCAAGGGAGGACTGTATAATTTACTCTAATTATAAACCATATTATTAAATATGGATCATGTAGTTCCATATAACAAAACTCAATTGATAAACAATCTTGAAATCTAATCAAGAGCTAAGTTTCAGAGCTACACCTATTTTATAATGTTTACCTTCAAAATTTTGCCCAAAGATGACTTTAATTGAAAATTTGATGTTGCATATATATATGGTGTTTGAATTAAATGATGGCCCCTTAATTCTTTGTCAAATTAAAAAAAGAATGGCCCAGTGTATGAAGCTTTCATCAAGTGAAGTTTGAGGAAGATCAGATGTACACAGCCTTACTCTTACAAATAGAAAATTTGTTATCAAGATTTGGACTGCTATAGTTCAATGAAGCTAGATGCAAAGTTGATGTTGTTTCAGGGAGTTTATCAATATACTGTATAAAATTAGATAGTGTAATGAATTAGTAAAACTTTAATGAAGCTTTTAACTTGTAAGTGGCAAAATGAAACTTGTGGAAAAGTTTTTTAAAAAAATCAATAAAAAAGATGAGTTATATAAATTATATACGTGTCAATTTGTGATAAGAGAACTTATAACAATGATATAAAACTCTACATGAGATTTTTTTCATATATATATATATACATATTTGACGATGATTTTTTATCATAAAAAAATTAATTAAAAGCAGTACACTAATTACTTTAGTTTGTAAAATTAGTGATGATATATGAGTTGTGTACCTTATATTGATGATTTCACATTACTTTGCATCCCTTTGATCCAAAAATATATGCCTCCTAGCTCTCAGCGTGATTAATCCATTCTTTTATTGATACAAAGGAAACAAAAAATTAGAAAAATATCAAACTCTTTGATTCAATCTAAAATGATAGGCAACTCAAATTCATTCTAGCACTAATGAAGCTAAATTCATTCCACAATATTTTATGTTTTTTATTGATTAAAGATAAATTTTAAAAAGTTGAAGGTGTTAGTGAAAAGGATGACATGGTAGAAATGTAAAATGTTAGGGGTACAATTGACAGTAAAAAAACGTTAGGGACGAAACTGACAGGACCCCAAATGTTGGGGGCAGGAAAAGATACTTTTACCTATCATGTAGAAACATTAATTATCAAAATTTAAAAAAAATATATAATTTTAAATAAAAAATTCAAACTTTTGATTTTTTTTTTAAAAAAAGGTTAAGTAATGAGCCAACTTGACTCATCACCTCGGTGAGCCGGGTTGGTATTTTCGGATTTTTTTAAAAAAAAATATAACAATAACTAAACTTACATTTATACTAAGTTTTAATATAAAATTATGAATTTTGCTATCCACTGCCCTTAGGTTACTTTCTAAAATTTATCTTTAATCAATAAGAAAACATAAAACATTGTGTTTGTTGATTTTTCACTAACTTTAAAAAAATAGGTTCTCTCTCAATCAATTAAAGAAAACCTTGTTAAATAAATCCTAAAAGTATTAATGTAATATATTATAACTGTTTTAAAATAAATATATATTCTATAAAATATTAATTTTATATACATTATATTTTTGAAAATTTGCTCCAGGCCACGTGTTTTGCTGAAGAAGTTCGCGCTCAAGGTTGATGAAAATGCTAACACAAATTCAAGATTATTTCTTGTGAGGCGACATCGTATCACAAATTAAAGACAGCACGGACAACAACGTTTTTGGACAAAAGATGAGGTGGGAGGAATTTGTTATTGAATATCCTAGCATTCCGTTCAAATCAAATACACCACACAACCACAAAAACTATAGAATAATGCCAAAGGGCTTTATGTTCTTTGTTCACTTTTATACTATACACCGTCTTATATATTGTGTGTGTATATATATGGAACAAGACTTAATTATATGCAGTTATTTTTTCCAAAACATGATCGAATTGAACAAAAAAATTAATCATGCAAAATTATTTTTTCCAAAACATGATCGAATTGAACAAAAAAAAACTAAGATAAAATTGAAATAGTATGTAAAATAATGTCTTTCTTTAAAAAATAATTTATGTGTAACATAAAAAACATTTCAGGATTAAAATTTTAAAATTTAAGTATTTTTTTTTTCAAAAGAAAAGACATAAGCACTCTCTTTTAGACTTCTCGAAAGGGGGTTTTAGTATTAGCCAACAAAACTCTTTCCATACACACCGCCAGGGATCAAACATTTGACTAGGTGCTTAAAGACCCAATTAAGTACCAATTGTACTAAGCCTCAAGGTTGAAACATAAGCACTCTCTACTCTCTAAAGGCACGTCCAAACAGCTATAAAAGAGAAAATTTTGTATTTAACCCTGGCCCAATTCGAAACTATTTTAATTACCAGACCGACTCAGATCTAAGAATCTTTGCCGGAAAGCATTCGATCTTTTATCAAATTGATATAGAAATCTATGACACCTACATTCGTGCAGAACACTACTTTTTCGGCATGCAGGAAGTGTACTGGTAAACATTTTGTTGGCAACACAAAATTGGTGAAGATTTTGATCATACTATAGAATTAGTTGTGCTTTTATTTCTTTTCTTAATTCAACAACATTTACAAATTATTATTATTCTATATTATTGGGTTGAAGTTATATATACAATTGTAATTTTGCAAAGTTTGATTTGGCAACTCTTAAATCCTTAAACCTTAATTCCTAATCGGGTCTCTATTTTTTATCCATTCTAAATAATCAAACAATATGAGTTATACGTTAGAATTAACAAGTCCTTCCTTAAAATTAAGAAATATGGAAGGTGTATTTGTAAGATAACAGTACCTGAAACTTAATTTATGCCTGGGAGAAACAGAGAAATAAGGTGTATTTGCTAACCAGTGCCCTAAGGGCACTGGTTAAGAATGCATTTATTGCTAAAAATTAGTCAAAAAATTCATAGAATTCCTAATTCTGCATACTTTTTTAAAAGACATAAATACCCTAATTCATTTCTTTATCATTCAACATTATTTATTTACTATATATATATTAAGAATTATTTTTAATTTATTATTATAAATAAATTTTATTTTTTATAAAATATTAAAATATTATGTATAAAATTAATATTTTATATTACGAAATTTTTAATTCACTTAATAAAACTTTCCGTATGTACAACGTTTCACTTTTTTTCATAGATTTATCTGAAAATTAAAGTTGCAGACTCATTATTTTGCAACGTTTCACTTAATAAATCTTTGTTGCAAATTAAAGTTTTCTAACCAGAAAGTTTTATTAAGTGAATTAAAAATTTCGTAATATAAAATATTAATTTTATACATAATACTCCAATATTTTATAAAAAATAAAATTTATTTATAATAATAAATTAAAAAAATTCTTAATATATATATAGTAAATAAATAATGTTGAATGGTAAAGAAATGAATTAGGGTGTTTATGTCTTTTAAAAAAGTATGCAGACTCATTTATTGTAAGTTAGGAATTCTATAAATTTTTTGACTAATTTCTAGCAATAAATGCATTCTTAACCAGTGCCCCCTGGTTAGCAAAACCCTTATTTTATATTAATTAACAGTATTTAATTATTTTATTTTATTTTATTTATTATGTACCATGTTGCAAAGACAGAACAGGTTGGCGTCACTTGATCCATATAGTCGACCCTACCTAGTGAAAAAAAGTTATTGTATTATGTACCATTGTTTTTGCACCATATAGCATTATATGTGAGTTCAGATGCAAAAAAGTTGAGGAGGAAGAAAGATTTTGGGACTTTTGCGTGCATCACTTTTGTTTAAAAATTAACGAATTAAAATATAAAACACTAAATTTTTAATGGTATAAACTTCTGAATATATTATTAAAAAAATGAAACTACAAATTATTTAATTGAAATCAGCCACTAAAATTTTATTTTTTTATATTATAAAATATATAATTTTAGAATATCATGTTGTAATTTTGTGACTCGATTAAACTAATTTAATCAAATTAGGGTTAATCTAAAAAATTATTTAATTGGGAGATAAACATATCATCAGTTAATTGAAGCAATAAAATCATACTTGGAATTCTCGAAGTCATAGTTAGAAGTAATGACAAAAAAAAAATTTGAGGACCAACATTAAACTTTTGAAACATTGAGAATCAACGTTAAACTCCATGCAAATATTGAGGACCAAAATAGTACTTTAACATTAATTTTAAAATCAAAAGGTTGAAGAAGAGAAAAGAACCAAAAGGGAGAGAATTAAATAACTGATTACTCTCTCTCAAAATCAATTAATTAATAAAACAAATAATATTTATATACACAAGTATCCCAACATAATATTTAATATATATATATATATATATATATATATATATATATATATATATATATATATATATTATATAATATTTAATATATGAATTGAATAAGATAAGGGATATACATATAAATATTAATAGCAAAAGTACATTTTCTATCTCTAATATTTAGAGGTCATGTCAGTTTTGCTCTTAATATTTTTTCGCTATCAATTGTATCCCTAAGGTTTTGTCTTTCTGCAAATGTCACCCTTGTTACTAACACCGTCAACTTTTGGACGATTTTTACTGACGTGGCAGCTTATGTAGCCAAAAAATCTGACTGGACATATTTTTTTCCACATCAGCTTTTCTTCTCAACATTATTTTCTTCCCCTGTCTCCATCTTTCTTCTTCTTCACAAATCTATCCAAATCCTCCTTTTCCTCTCTCTTTTCTCACTTGGTAAATCGAAAAGCAAAGAAAGCGAAGCAAAATGGAATTATCTTATCTCTCTTTCTATAGACCTCACAACTTCCATGGCGGTAATGGTAGGATCGAACATGGAGCTCGTAGCTTGTTCCAACGACTTGTCTTCGTCGTTATCAGCCTTTTTCTTCGGTGACGTCGTCGTCGACGCACGCATCAATCAATTTGCGGCGGTGTTTGGATCTTCTACAAGTCGGATTCCAAGCACAAGCCCAACGCCCTCATAACCACAACACTGCATCACCTACAATTTTGCTGCTCAATAGCAGATAACAGAGAAGAAACCAGAGGTGGCATTGGAACCATTATTTTCTTCAACAATATCAGTATACATCATAAACGTAAGGAACTACAAAGGCAAGTTAATCATGGCGCCGGAACAACGTCGTCGTTGTCATTAGCGGTTTTGGATGGTTTGGGAGGGATAAGGAGTTTGGCAAAGTGAGAACGCATGTGGCCTCCCATGGCTTTTCCACTAGAAAAGCATCGACTGCATATTTGTGAGAAAGAGAAAGGAAAAAGAAGATTTTGATAGATTTGTGAAGAAGAAGAAAGATGGAGACAAGGGAAGAAGATAATGCTGAGAAAGAAAGCTGATGTGGAAAAAAAATATATCCAGTCAGATTTTTTGACCACATAAATAAGCTGCCATGTCAGTAAAAATCGTCCAAAATTTGACTGTGTTAGTGAAAATGGTGACATTGGTGTAGAAATACAAAACGTTAGGGGTACAATTAACAGCGAAAAAAATATTAGGGACGAAACTGACAAGACCCCCAAACATTGGGAGTAAGAAAAATACTTTTGCCAATATTAATTGTCTCTTTCATAATAAATAAATGAATTAGCAAATCTCTTTAACTTTATTGTTTCTATGTGAATAATTTAATGAAATAATTATTCACACCCTCGGACTCTAAGTTGGAGTTTTTACGTGATAGGTATGTATTAATCAAACCCATCACAGATTAATACATACATGAATACAAACTCCAAATCTATTTTAATCGGTCAAAAATAGAGATTAAGTTTATTCAATTAAAGTATAGTATTAGCTCATTAATAAATTAATGCTAATCCGTATTTTCCAACATGTCACTTACAAAGAACAAAAAAAAAGGACATATAAACCAATGTTGTAAGAATCGAACTGGACAAAGACTCAGACAAGTGTTTGGTTCATGGTCTGATCGGTTTAACCGGTCGAACCGTTGATCGAACCGGATGACGCAATAAATAATAAATAATAAATATTTTTAATATATAAAATGATATCACTTAAGTTTTAGGTTTCAACATACATAATTTTAAAGTTTTAAATTACATGACTTCTCAACTTTTAATTTTCAAGACTTGTCAAACTCTAAAAGAATTTTATCAAGCCAAACATGAAATTCTTGATAATCATGATTTCTTAAATTTTAATTTTCAAGATTTTTTTAATTTCTTTTCTGATGTTATTTTTTATTTTTATTTTTTTAATAAAAAAATTGAATCGATTGGACCGCCGGTTGGACGGTGCAACCCGGTTGACCAGTTGGACCCTGGTTAAATTCGATCCAACTAAAAAAATGATTGTTTGGTCCAACCAACTCGCCTTTGTATCCGGTTAGCGGTTGAACTGGTCGGATCGTCCGGTCCGGTCCATATAACACTGATATAAACATTGTAATATAGATATATAAAAAATTCAAAACATTATTTTCCAAACCATCACGATCGACATCACGTTATCTTATCTTATCTTTTATAAAAAATATCTCTTCTTTTTTTTTGGTGTAAACTATGAGTATCCTCCACATATCCGTTTTAACAGTCTAAGCGAAGACTAACCCCATTCGAGCTGGGTAGGACCACAAGGACGACAAAGCTCTCCCAATCAAGTTTTAACACAGCTGCATTCCCAAGGCTCGAACTCGAGACCTTTGGTTAAGCTGGAACAACCCCTTACCAATTGATCCACGTGCTTCGTGGTAAATTAGCCCTTCTTTCTACCAAAAAAAATTAGCCCCATCTGTGTCGGGCAAACAATGTTTTCCTAACAACCAGTTAAAAAAGATAAACGAGGGAATTATACCAACAGGTTTTAGTTAAATTATAATGATTAGTTTTTAATTTTAAAAATTATATTTACAAATCTCAATTTGAGAGAACTTTGATCATTACACTTTGATCCAAAACACCATTCTCCAATAAAAAAAAGTCTAAAAGGTCAAAATTTTTTAACTTCCAATACAATAAATATTCATGACTAAATTACCCCTCACAAAAGAATGAAACTCTATAAAATGTGACCTATACATACTTTCATCCTCTTATAATAACATTGTTTCATTTTCTTATTATCTTTTATTATTTTATTAGTATTTACAGTAATTATTATTGCTAACAAAATAAAATTCTAAAAAAAAGTCTGTAACTTAAAATAGTTTACAGACTTTTATATTAATAATGTAATGTAATATAAAATATCTATTATTTTACTTAATTTTCAACAATTAATTTTAATATATATATATATATATATATATATATATATATATATTAGTATATAATAATAAAATATATCAAAATTTTTTTGTTAGGTGTACTAGAATTCAGTTTTATAAATTTCGATAAAGTATAACGTTATACAGTTTTTATTTTGTGTGAGGGTCAATTTAGTCATTAATATTTATTAGTCATTAATATTTATTATATTGACTTTTTAGACTTTTTTTAATTGAAGAATGGTGTTTTGGATGAAATTAAAGTGTAATGATTTTTTATCTCAAGGGAGGGCAGTGTATTTTACAAACTAGAGGGGAGGGCAGTGTAATTTTAACATCTCTCAGGGGAGGACAGTGTAATTTACTCTTTAATATATTATAAAATTTAATAATGTTTATAAAGGTTTTAAATTTCTTTGTTATTAGATATTAGACTATTCAAAATAAAACCTCTGGAAAAATTTGTAAAAAAATCACTCATTGAGATGGATGACTTGTATAAACTAAGGGTGTTCAAAGGCTTGGTTTGGTTCGGTTTTACTAAAAAATGGAACCGAACCAATGTAATCGGTTTTCAAAAATGGATGACCTTGTCGGTTTAGTTTTTGGTCGGTTTGGTTCGTGTTCATCATCCTAAATTCTTACTCAAGAGTTCAACAATAATAAATTACTAACAATTAACCAAAAGATTGTAACTTATAATTATGTAATGATCACTTTATCAATCTAAACGAAAACAAATAAAATAATTTTATCTATCAACATTATATATCAAATTATCATTAATTATAAAATGTATAAAAATTTACAAGTTACAAGAAGTTCTTTTAATTGACAACACCAAGTTCAGCTCTAAACAACTTCAGTAAGCTCCCTGTCTTTTTCAGTTTTCCTTTCCTTCAATTTCCCTCTCACTTGCTATCTACTATATATATATATATGAACTCACAACTCACTGTATATATAACAACAGTGTAACACGCCATATATAACAACAGTAGTATAGTGTTAGAATAGAATAGAGTGAGTTTACAAAGATGTAAATTTGCAGTAGGTGCGGTTCGGTCGGTTAATCGAGAAAAAAGCTGAAAAGCCGACAACCGAACCAACCTAATCGATTATGCAATCGTAGAAACCGAAATTGGACCATCTTTTTTCGGTTTTCATCAGTTTTCTATTGGTTTGGTTCGATTGAATCGGTTTGGTTCGGTTTTGAACACCCCTAGTATAAACTATACACGTGTTGATTTCTTATTAGAGAAACTTATAACAAAAATATTTAAGAAAATATAGTTAATCTAAACTCTTTTTAATTTCATGTAATATAATAACAACAATCAAAGCTTTTTCTCTCACTAGATGAGTCGACTATATATGGATTAAACATCGTCAACATGTCCTATCTATATAAAATTGTAAATGTTAAAATCTTATTTTGGTCTTCTATCTTTACCATTTTTTTCATGTTGGTCCTCAATGTTTCATAATTTTTAAAACAAGATGCTATTTTTACAACTTGTTTATTTTTGTCTTTTTATCTCCATTGGCAACACCAAGATCATCGCATTGGGTCCAAAATTGCAAAAATATTAAGCGAACCTGAAGAAGGTGACCTACATGAATCAGTCATTCCAATATATATTTTATCTTAGATTATTTTTATATTTAGATCGGTCATATTGATACAAAAAATTTTCTAGTTTGAATTAAAAGATTGTTGAGAACAATTTTAACAACATAAATAAATTATGAAGATGAATGAATCGACATAAACTGGGGACAAAATTGACAATAGATAGAAACATATTAGGGATTTACAAAAGAAAAAAAAGAAACATTTTGGGAGAAAAGTCAATATTGGTTGTCAACAACTGCGTTTGCACCTGCTCTTACTTAATTAAATAAAGTTAGGGTAAAGAGTAATATGGCTTCCAAATTAAAAGTTTAGAGGCACAAATACACAATATGACAACAAAATTTATAGACTCTATAGTTGGAGGACAAAAAGATACTTTTACCTTCTTTTTCTTTTTTTATTTTAAATACATATATATAGGAGTCTCTATGTTATGATCAAACTAGTTAAGGTGCATTTTTTTTTTTATCAATTTTTCTATGTTCCTCTACATGTAATGCAAAGCTTTGGCATAATTTCTCAAGACTTAATTTTTTGTAAGTTTGGAAGCACAATATGATATATACCTAGAAAAAAAAAGACCTCTCAACTTGTATTATGGTACCCTTACAATTCCATACTTTGTACATGTAGTTTTAGGAAGCAATATACTTCATTTCTTAATTGTTAATTTTGGAAAACAGAGATTACATAGATTCTCAAGTTTGCCATTCTCTTTCCAAAATTCTCACAATTGTGTTTGATGAGCTCAATCAATTTTGATAGGCTTCTATATATGTCACGACTCCCGTTTAGAGGACCGTGACCGGTACAGACACAGGGAATACCCTTATGCCTGTAAGCCTTATCACCTATTTGATAGAATATCTATTATTGAAAATAAATTCACATGCAGTATAATACCATGGCTACATCGAAATGGTGGCCTATCCTAGGAAAGCAAATCCAGGGCCAGTGCCGCTTCAAGATATAGATATAGGAAAACACATATAATATATATAACCTGTGTACTGGCTACACATCCGAAGATGCTGCCTATCCTATTCATATGCAACAGATATATGTATATATACATATATTTTGAAAACAAATTTGCCCTGTACCGCAGTATAATTAATCATGATCTTTAAGGTGTGTGAAGCTGACAGTTCTAGATTTAGTAATACAGTCTAATTGGCTACGTCTACCCTTTACTTTATGATACAATAATAAAGTAAATTAAATTACAATTATACTTTATTCACCCACATGAACAAATTGTGGGTCTTGGAAAGTGTTGCTCAACCCTCGTTCCATCGAGACTTCTTCCACCTGTACTTAACCTGTCTCTCTGTAGTAAAAATGAGGTGTGAGTCTTAACCACACGACTCAGTGAGGACTCTCCCATCCCCGGCGCAAGGCGGGTACCTTACCGCTGGAACTGGGAGTCATACACAACCACATGCACAAACAACTAGTTACTGTGAGTTAGCATGCATTCTTGGTGATCACACAATAACATAAATTTCACCCAAACACTCACATGCATTTAGCAGATATAAGCATGCAACAATTTAATTCTCATCATCACTCAACAAGTAAACATATAACATATAATGCCGGCTTTTACTTACCGGTCTTCTCACTTTCAACATGTTTGAATCAACCAAGACGTTGTGGTGACGTAATCCTGTACATCACTACTACGCTGCACAATCAGAAATCATATGCAGACACAAAAAATTTGTATATACACACAGATACTATAACATACATCTACTTAATCTCCCCAAGTCTGGGGTTTCTACTAGTCACTACGTGGCTTTCCCACTTTGAACCCGTGCACTCGGGTTGCTGGCCACCACGTGGCAAATGTACTTAACCCATTCACTCGGGTACTGGTCACCTCGTGAAAATTCTGTTAATCAAACAATAATTAACCCATTCACTTGGGTACTAGTCACATCGTGACAATTCTATTAATCAAACACAATCAACCTCTATCTATCAAACAACTGATACGTAGCCACCACGTGGCACGTCCTGACCCCTTACTGCGGGGCAATAGCTTGAGCCCACTCGTCCATTACCCAACCAGGCCACATGGCGGGCACGACACGACGTCTCGAAGCATGGCCACTGACACACCCTGGACCAACTCCACAGGATGGTTTCTCTTTTACTAGGTTAGGCTCACGGTTCCCCCGTAGGTTCCTCCCGTGTCTCCTTACTTTAGTTTCACATATTAATAGGATTCTTTGTATCTTTCCCGAAGGATCAACAATTCTTCTCCTTATTAATATGTACAAGTATCCTCAACAGGATATAACTCATATACCCGTCCAGATGCACTCTCTGAGCCTCAAGCTATCGTCATAGCAATATAAAACCTTTCTGACCCTATTGCCAGGATAGGGCAATGACCATCGTCATGGTGATTATAAAAACTGAGGTCTCAAGTGTCATCTGACGTTGTTCTGGTCGATGTCTCACATCGCTAGCATAACCAAATCCGAAACCCACCAATAACTCCCTTTGCATGATTTTAATTTAAGTCACTGTCGTGACGATTTTTCAAAATAAAGTTTAGCCCTTCCGTACAAGGACTCTTGCCACCGTCGTGGAAAAGATTTAATAAAATACTCATCATGCCTCCGGAGTGTATGAGTTAGATTTGTAACACACCAATCATAGCAAACAATTATACTCTACTTATATGTCTTCCTATCCAAGCTATCTTCCACAACCTATTTTCTAGTTCTTTCATTCTTTTAGCATTCTATATCTCTAGCTAACACATACCAGACAAGCAGAGAATATGCATACTCATGTAATCCACATAAGCATACAACCCTAGGAGCAGAGATGAAAGAGCCCTCACCTTGGTCACTTTACTTAACATTCCCTTTGAACACTCTTGTCTCCAAGGAAGGACTTGAATCCTATCACATACAACCAATTCAATCCATATCAATTTTCATACAACAACTTCTATTTCACCACATAAGTCCTATCACATATAATCATTTCCACCATATTCTAAATTCATAATTACATAGCAACTTAAAACTACATTCAAGGCTAACCCAAAACCCCTTATTAAGCTAAGGTCATGATCATTTAGAGTTCTTTTTAAGTTAAAAACAATTTATGCTTAAGTAAACAAGTCTTGCCACTTGCTCACTCTCCAAGCTCCTTCAATGAAGGATTTTGCCAAATATGGAA